>OX639996.1:2400000-3600000 GCA_951828415.1 Anomoia purmunda
ATTTGTTTTGCATTCGTTTGCTCATTACATGGCAAATGTGTGCACTGTCGTCATTTCAAATAGTAAACACATTCGCTCATAAAACTTGAAATAGTAGATTGACAAAGAGGATAGCAATTTTTGTGCAAACAAAGTCATATTTTGATACGTGCTTGTGTAAATAAGTTCGCGAATTAAGTCTTACATTTTTTACGTGTGTTTCCAATATTTATGGCAATAAAAGCGCAACAGCAAAACCCATTTTAGAATATTTTACAATATGTCAGTTTTAAATGCAAATTAGTTGACTAAGACTATATATAGGTTTTAGATAAAGCCAATAGCTCTGTATGTAGTGTGAACAATTTGACATTACTTAAAGTAAAAATTTTATTGTCATCGTAGGATATTCCAACCAGTAGAGCAATGGAATTATAAACAATAATATGATGCAATTGATGACTAAAGTTTATAAATTAAATTAATATTTCTGCGGGAATATCCAAAATAACTATCTGTTTTATTTAATTGGGAATAATGATCATATGCGTAACTATCGTATGTATCGAGCTAAACTTCTCTCTTGTGTAGAAAGATGCTTATAATGAATACGCAATTGTTTTCTAGCTGAATTGAAATTAGGACTCGAGTACAAGTACTTGTAATTGGAAAATATTTGGAAATACCATCAAGTAGTGAAAGTAATTGAAAGTAATTGAAAGTACTTGGAAAAGGATTGCAATTCTTTTAGCGAGTACTTTCAGTACTTGATGGTATTTCCAAATATTTTCCAATTACAAGTACCTATACTCGAGTAATAATTGATACAAATTTGATGTACTTGAAAAGTATTGAGTACTTCTCTGGAAAGCTAAAGTCCTTAAATTGCTACTTAGTACGAGTAGTACTCATGACTTAACAGGTATGGTTTATGATAAAGAGATATCTTGTTTTTTTTTTCAAATTTCTACAAAAATGAATACAAAATGAATAATGAAATCGGTTTCGGCATTTCCAACATGAAAACTTAACTTGACGCAATTAATTGTACTATTATTATAATTGTGAAAGCTTGTGAAATTATTACATATGTAGTTAGCTAATATCCTGGATTAATTTATAGGGTATACTTTAAAGAGAGCTGTCATCTGTTGAAAAAAGTTATAGTCAATTAAATCAAATTAAAACCTCAGCTGGGAAGATTTAGCACAACTCTATAGGCCTGCAGATTCAATCGTGTGAAGGGAGTTGCCACCTGTTTAAATGGTTAAGTTCAATAGAAAGAATGAGTAAAATAAAATATTGCCATATGGGTGTCAAAGGAGAGAATTTTAATAAATCTATCTTTCCAAAATGCTTGAAAAGAAGGTTGCCACCTGTTTATAAACTAATTAAGTTAAATTAATAAATTGTATACAATTTGACGCGATGAACGTCAGCTTTAAGAAACTTTAGATTAAAAAATAAGTAAGAGAGTTGCCAGCTTTTTAAAAATTAATTAAAATTATAATACGTCAAAAGAACCATTTATATATGAGTCCCAAATAAAGAAGGTTTTAAGAAGCTTTTGGAGAGGATTGACACCTGCTTAAAAAAATAAATTCAATTCAATTAGTAAATTAAAGAAAAGTCAAGCGATTCAAATGAAGTAGGTCTAAACTTAATCGTGAAAATGTGTTTAAAGGGTGGTGCCAGCTCTTTAATAATAATATAATATTCGAGAAATATATTTTGAAAGGGTTGCCACCTATTTAAACAATTGGAATTGAACTAAATTTATAAGATAAATGAAACATTACAATACTGGCATGAACTTAAGAGGACAACTGTTTGAAAATTAAATATAAATTTATTAATAAGTAAGAGAAATCAAGTAGAAACCGAAGGATATCTCACGCTTATAAATAAATACAAATTTACACAAAGTTCATAAGTTGAGTTGCCTCTTGTGGTTGAAGTTAAGTAAAGGCTATGTTAAATTAATATAATATAATAAAATTAAATTGTTATCCGTTATATTTTTGTCGTTTGAGCTCAAGACCAGTTTTAATCAAAAGCATTAAAGGACCACCTGAATAAGCTCATTAGAATGACCAGCTAATACCTATAGCATTTTGTACATCAGATTGAGGTTCAGCTTTTCAAGACTAGATTACATTGTGACATTTCTAACAATAAATTGGGTTTAACTAAACCCGACTGCCAGACAGCGCAGTTGCCAATGACAAAGTTTCAGCTACTAATCATAATAGGCAAGTATGAAGTAGTAAATGTTATTACCTTTGGTGAAATAATTTATTTCCTTTCCTGATACATTCGAGCTCATAGCGTTAAATAGAATGCCATGCCAGCGAAGTTGCGGGTAAAATATATTTTATAATAAAGCCATAGCCATAACTTATGAAAATTCGCAATTATTTTCAAGTAAGAATTAACAAACTGCTTTGTGAAATTTGAGAAGATCTACTCATGTTTCCACTTTTGCGTTACGTAGCTGCATGAAAAGCAGACTTTCGATTACCGCTAAAAACGGTGCAGGTATTAGGTTTCTAAGTCTTACAAAAACAAATCACTTTGGCCACCTGATGCTTTTGCAACTTCAGTAACGTCCAGCTGGGTTTGTCACATCTTCTACTGCATGTTCTCTAATTAAAATATTAAAATCGACAATCAACAGGGGCTGCTAAATAAAATACATAGTGTACATAGTGATGTTCCGATATCACTTTGTATTCGATGCATGTGTAAAGTATAATAAAAAGTATCATTGTCACTCAAAGTATCGCTTGCACCATAAAGAGCTTAGATGAAAACTTTAGTGAAATTATCATTCACAAAAAAAACTAAACTCCTCTATGCAATAATTATTTAAATAAACAGTATGTTTATTGATATTATTTAATATCCTTTCGTTCTGAAATAGCGGTGCTTGTTTTAACTTTTTTTATCTCCACTTTTATAAGTTCTTTTGGTTCTTGAATATTTAACTCTAACACAAGCGAGTGAGCCTGTAAAATGTAGTTGCTTGAACCGAGGATCAAATGTAACCATTGCAATCCTACTGTGGTACACTACTTAAACAAATAACTCTTTGTTTTGTGCTCAGCGTTACTTTCATTGAATAAAGATACAATTATCGCAAATTAAAAAGAGTTAAATAAAACTACCATTTGTTTAAACAACTGTATTAAACTATTTAAGCGCATTTTGAGTCCCTCTGTCAAAAAAAATGTAAGCTCAGAACCAAATGTTATCATTTCTAAGAAGTTAATTTCCACTTGATTTTTTTCGGTCGCATCAGCAACTGCAGCTTTTAATTATTATTATTTTTAAATGAAACATTTGTAAAAGGGAATAGCGTCGCATAAGGTTTGTCATTGAAGAATATGGTGTATCTCTCATTCCTCCGGAATTATAAATTGATTATGATGTTTAAGCTTAAAAAACTTGAATAACTCAGCCAATACTTAAACAATTTAGATGTATAATATATCTCTCTTCTTATCTTATTCCCGTCAAAATTGTGTTTCGCAAAAAGTATTAAAAAAAGGTATTTTTATTTATAAAAAGTAAAATTAAAGAGACATCTTCAAATCGATCCAATGTATATAAATTTCAATATTTTTTGAAAATATTTCTTTAGATATTTTAAATGTAGTTTCACTAGTTTTTCAACTAAGTAACTACTTGCTAATTGCACTCGATACCCACCGAGTATTTGTACACGCGTACCGAAGTACAAAAACTACTGGGTATTTGGTAGAAGTACTCGAGTATTTACTTTTAAGTACTAGTATCGGAACATCTCGAAGTGTACATACAAACATTTATTATATATATATAAGTACAGTGCTGTAATGTCTCAAATATTTGGCGAGGCTTTGAACTATATTCAAAAATATGTTGCGTTTACATAAAATTCTCACTTCACTGCTTCACTTATTAGCTTTATGTCCTTCACGCATTTGCGTTTTTCGACTTGCGATATTCTGTAAGTACATTGTATGTATTCATGTGCAAGCCAAATGCAAACGCCCATGTATATAGAAGTAGTTAATATGCAAAGTAATACTCGTAATATGCAAATAATATTAGCGAAGTAAAGCTTACTGAGTTCATTCGACCCTAAGCCATTGGTTTACTGCACATCACCGAAGCTTGCGTCACCCTCACGCCCCAAAGCGCAATCGTCGACACAGTAGGTGACCGCTCAAGCATACTTGGAGTTAGTGCTCTCTCTATTTCTAAATAATTGTTTAAAAAGTCACATTCTACACTTGTAGGATCCAAAGTCTTTTGCTTGATATTTATTTGCAGCTAAAATTACATAACTAATAAAAATATTTTTGATTGCTGGGCACACCGAAAATGAATATCGTACAATAGTTGAAAGCGAAAGTGTTAAACAGCTTTCGTTACGCGTGTTCGCACAGCCCGCCCCCAAGCCACTTATCGATGTGGTCGCTAAGCAAGTGCGTAACCCACTGATTACGCGTACGAGGAACAGTAAATAAGTCTGAAAAAAAGCTGGGGAATGGGTTTATTATTTTTCAAAATATTCTCCAACATAATTTATTCATTCAAGCCAATTCGTGGAACATTTTTCCCACGGTGAAAACGGTACATAAAGAACATAAATTCGGAACGCGTCAACAGCGCAATGCATCCTTAATGTGCGGGAGCCAAGTATTGAGGTACGACGGATGATCCATAAAATCAAGTTTTTGTGTGCATACAAAATAACGACACTATAAGTGGCATAGCACCGAAACAGGGTTGCTTTCAAACCAACTTTGATAAGGGATGATGGAGAATCGTTCCACATTACGTTAGCTTAAAAAGTAATTTGTTTGACGAGCTGTGTGAGAGTTCGCATTGCCCTTATAAAAAATACCTTTTGTTGCCCTTCGCTGATTTTCCTCAAATATTCCAATACTGTTAAAAAAACGTAGAATTCTACCAAAGCAGGTAGATTTAATTTTTAATTATAAATGTTAAACTTTAATAGAATAGTAGATTTTATTTCCATTTGTTAGATTTTCATAAGGTTCATTCGATTTTTGTCGTTCAAACAAATTGCCTTGAACCAGAGTTCGTAACGGTTATAATTTTATATTGTACAAAAATATCATGATTTAATCGTTATAATTGGGTTACGATTTGTTTGATATAATTTTATCGATATCTTGAGATTTTTATTTTTTCGACCAAATATGTATGTATATAATGCAAATGTCATATTGACCTAAAATACAGTAGTGTTAAAAGTTGTCCATACTTATTTAGTGTCTCTCGTACATACATACAATTATTTATTATTCGGTTCGTGCCGATGGTGGCCCTGGGCCAATGCATCGCACCCGGTCGTTAATCAAAGGTTTTGCTACCTAATTTTAATATTTTAGTTAATGATATAATAATAGCGGAAGTATTTAAATAGTCACTTATGTCAAATTTAAATCGAAGGATGTACATACATACATATGTATATATTTTATTACGGGCATTTAGACGGGAGTTCAGCTAATAGCGAATATATTCTCGCAAACTTGGCTCCATTTACATACAACACCCACCTTGATAGTGTCCACCCTAATATCTTTACTAGCAGAGTATTATAATCCTAAAGACAAAATCGTGTTAAGTGTGCAGAAATTATCATTTCCATGTTGTGTAAACATTTCATAGCTGTACCGATTACCAGCAAATCACTAGCATAAAACTTGTATTCATTTTTACTACAGGAGTATAGGATATAAATTCAAAGCTCTAAAGCCGTTTTTCTCCCCTTTCATGTTGTTTGAGAAGTGATGTTATTAGTGCAAAGAAACGATATATTTGCACATTAGGGTGGAATGAAAATCCGATTTTTGTTTTTTAGAATTTTACTTGCTAATAGCAAAAATATAGTTAATTATTGTCTAAACAAATCTGTGTGAAGGATGGAAATTTTCCGTCAATATTTTATAAATAAATTATTACTAATTCAATCGTAAATTTAATTCTCTACAAATAAGGAGCATATACCATATTATATAGTGCTTGTTATTTCAGAGATATATTAAATTTTAGTAGAAAAAAATTTAAGCCTTGGTGATTAAATTGTTTATAATTCTTCGTCGTAAAGTCATAAAATCTCAAAAATACAAATTGGCATCCGTTTAGTTGGCCAATTTTTTTATACAATGCACCTTGGGAATCTCTTAAATATTTAAGGGTAAAAAATTATCGACTAGTGGCTCATTTGACGGTTAATTTAATTTGCGGTTAATATTTTGATAAAAAAAATCGGTATTTATGTCATGCACATTATTTACGGATAATAAACAATAAACATATTATTAATTATATTATAAACTAAATTCCTCACAAAAAATTGTTTTTCAAAATTTCGAGCTTTGAGCTTTGATTGAATTGGTCAATTCTATGATATATACCGACAGTTTTCATCTTTCGCACAGATTTTTTTATAGGACACAATAAACTATACTCTACAAAATTGGATTTGCAGTCCACTCTAATGTGCATACTTATATCTTATATATTTTTATATGCTCATGCCCTTTGTTTTTATTATTATGTAAGTCTGTGCACTTGACTAATTTCCATGCTTTGTTACACACGCAACACGCCAAAACCGATCCAGATGTTTGATAAAATATCTACGAGTATTCACTATTTTTGTTATTGTTGGTATTGTTGACGCAGTAAAGTTAAAATAACCTGCATTAGCTTTGCAACACCTTGTAACAAATGTTAATAGCAAAGTGGCAATTTCACAATTCATATGCGCATTAATAATCTCCGCCTTGTTTTGACACCAAAAAATTGTAAGTTTTAGCAGAAATGTACATAGTTCAAATGTGTGGCCACACTCTAAAAACTGGTTTCATTTTTTACACTTCGTGTGTTTGCGAGGAAATGGCAAAAATAATTCCATTGCCATCAACTCCATCTCTCGCCTTCTATTAGGTTAGGCGGCAATCCCTAGGTGGGCCCACTCAGGCTTCATAAGACCTTTGTGATAGCACATGGAGAGCATGATAAGTTCGATCCTTTCCTTTTTAGGATGTTGCCTCTATGACCCCTATTGACTTCAGGTCGTCAAGAACTATAATTCTCAATCGAGCTGGACCAGAAATATGCCTGTGTTCTTAAAAATATTTTTTTTTAGTTAATTCTGATTTTTTTTTTTTAACTTTCTAGAAAGACAATAATTTTTATGAGCTGAAGGCCAGTTTTTAATAGAAAGAATGATAGAAAAAACAGCAATGGTAGAAGTTATAGCTATTTCGGAGATCATTCACGTCCCCTAGCTTATACTCATTAAGGCCAAGCCTAAACGAGATGAGCCAAGTAAGCTGTGTATGCTGTTATTGTTTTTTCCTTCTCTCTATTTTTGCAAATACAATTTCAAGTACGGCAGTCTGCCGCTATTACATGAATGTGTGGTTGTTGTTGATTATAACAAATTCTATATATATTATATATTAATATTTAGTTCGAATCGCCGCAAGAAGTCTGATGAGGAGATGTGGTGATCTCCGAAACAGCTATAACTTCTACCATTGCTGTTTTTTCTATTATTCTTCCTATAAAAAACTGGCCTTGAGCTCATAAAAATTATTTTTGGTATAAATAAATAGGCCAAAAAATATTAATATACCTTCTAGAAAATTTATAAAAATTCAACAAAAGAAAAAAGTGTTATCAAAATTTATAGATTTTTAATCCAAAGTACTAGAAAATGTTGAGGTTGCTGTTTTGTAGATCAATTAATTTTACTGTCACACAGTGTTAGTTTCGAGTAGCTAAAAGCGCTTGCTGATTTTTGATAATTATTTTTTTTTTGCTGACGCAGTTGCGCATTTTCTTCATATAGTTTACCTTTTACAAGAAAGAAAGTGAAAAGAAAACAACATACTCCAAAAATTGAGCCAATTTTTATATTACAATATTAGGCAAAAAAGCGATTTTAAAACGATTGAGATGTCAATAATATTAAAAAAAAAATGTTAATAACTTAAAAAAAAAAATTGTAAAAAAATAAAAATGGTAAATGGCAAGAAAAATCCATAATATTTAAGTGTTTACAAAATGGGCAGAATCGCGAAAAAATAAATAAAATAACTAAAACTCTTCCCAAAAGTTAATATCTATAACTTTCGAAATATTTCGAATTTCGAAAAAATCGTTATGAACAAAAAAAAAATTAATTTCACAAAAAGCCTAACCTACTTTAAAATTTTTTACTAAATTTTAAATTAGTTTTGTTTTATATTGCTTATAATGCCAAATAAATCAAAAGCCAGAACGTCAATAGTATGCTCAGAATTATAAGAGATATCTCTTTACGAAAGTCGTATCTGCGTGCTATCAACCGGAGTACTACGCTTTCTAATCAGTCTCGACCAAAACAGTACAGAAAAGGGTTTAAATCGGTGTAAAATTGCATCTCCCTCATTTTGTAGTAGAAGCAGCTCGGCCATGCCTCGAGCTATTTGATACTCGCGACAAGTTATAATTATTATTATTTTTGTATTATTTTGTAGTATACCCAGAGTGCCCCCGTTGAAGGATCTAACATGTTTTCTACAGTTGGGACACTGCTGTATTGAGTTGTTATAAAGAACCCTCCCTTTTAGGCATACGAACTCAAAGATGCCGCAGAAGCCCAAGGTAACTGAAAATAATATTTTAGATTTCTTTGTAATTTCCCATTTCCACACAAAAATTATTATTTTTGCAGCTATTAGTACTGCATTTTGTAAAACTAATCATTTGAATTTTCGAATGTAAAGTACATACCTACTACATATAATTCAATATTTAGCTGAGCTAACAAAATGACGTTCATTCTCTGTTAACTTGATTGCCTACAGCGGCTTCACTCACATCCACTAAATAGAATCAAATTACATACACATACATACATACATATGTGCATGTGTGTTGCATTTTATGCGAAATAATTAAAAAACTTACTCACATTCATTTTCTGCTTCATGTGATCTCAAAAACTTATTGACGTCCAATATCATCAAAATTGATTTTTTCATATACATTTATTGCATTTAGATTCCCTTTAAGGTGAGCTGTAATGATTCATTGCGTCGTCGTAAAATCAAATTCCATTCCACCATAATCACCAATTGAAAAATGATTTAATAGAAAAAAGCTGAACGCTGAAATCACAAATCCTATTGAATTACGTGAACCAAAAAAAAAATTTAAAAGGTTTATTGTAAGACATTCAGAAAGATAAACAATGATATAAACATCAAAAGCAATAACAATGCGACACGCAATCAGTGTATGGATTGTATGTTTGTATTGTTGACACCAAGTATGCTTGCAAAATTGTTTGATTGGCTTCAACTTAACATTAAGTTCCTACTTTGCCTCACTTCAAAATCATTCCTACCCACACACACTCTAAGCCATAAGGTGTTAAAAAGTCTTTGGGCTTAGCTGCTGCCCACGTTGGATCGAAGTTCTTATGCTTCGTGCTCGATGGTTGTTGATTTTGGTTTAGCCAATACGCACTGTGGAAGCATTGCTAACGTAGTGGTTAACCGGAGCACACTCGTCAATTTCGAAATAAAGTTTCGATAATGGTCTAATGTTACAGTTTTGGCATCAAATGTCAGTGGAATTTGATATATTGTTGAAGGCGCAGTTTGGTTTTAGCTGTGATTTGTTCCATTTTTTTCCTCTTATATTGGTTTATTCTAATCCGCTGAGTAGCTGCTGGCTTTTGGTATCACGATCACTTTTTTAATTGATTTTCCACTCGTCTATTTCGCTTCCTCGTCTATTGGCATTGCTAGTGTGTGGTAATTCGAATGTTAATTAATAGAAGTGGCGCAGCCTCGGATGATTGAAGTGACTTATAAGGTAGTCCAATTATAATAACACAGGTACCTACGCCGTTCGCAAGCTGATCTTTTCGTTTTAGATATTTTTTGTTCTATTCTTCTGTTGAAATATCTACGTAATGTGCGCCTTTTCATGTTGCATCATTCCGTAATATTTTTCAAACAAAAACTGCAAAAACTCAAAATCGCCCACTCTGTTTCTCTGCTCACAGCGTGTGTGTTAGCACGTTCGTCGCCCCCGCTGGCGAAATTTTTCACCTCACTGACAATAATTGGCAAGTCTTAATTAGCGCGCCCAAGCGACAAAGAGCCGTCATTGACGACCCACAACACAGTTCCATTCAGCTTAGCAGGTGTAAGATGCGCCGCCACCAACTGCTTGCCGCTTCGTTGCATACCCCTATTTAGTTATGTAGATGGAGCAAGCGGCGTCTGGCGGTGGGTGGTGCTCACTTTTGCTGTCCGTACGCCTCAGTAACCCACATTGCAATTTCTAAAAATACTACGAGTACAACGCTAACGTTCACTTAGTTGCTTGCACATATCAATTTCAAAATTCTATTTACAAAGCAACCAACGAACTACTAACTAAGATCTCTCGGTAGACGTGTTCGTGTTACAAATCCAATACAAAACATGTGATTCAACCGTAGCCGTTCGGCGGCAGCTAACAAATTGCGTCATTCAGTAAAGAGTGCAAATAGTATTTTGCATTTACAATGTACATATATTGTATATTATTGGGACATTAATGTGCAATATGATATATTTTAGAGTATTAAATTCTGTGGGGATTTTAAACTTTACGTGGTCGTTCGCTCACAAAAAATCGACAACACGTGCATTTAGCTTAAATGCGAAATTATTGTGATTGGGCCGGTTGGAATGCAAGGTGTTTTGGTTGATTGAATAAATCCAGTTGCATTGTACTATGAACGATTAAAAAGCAAGCAATGGCATTTAACATCAGCAGGCCTTACTAGTTTTAATTTTTTTTCCTTATGCTTAGAATTCCTCAGTTGCAAATTTAAAAGTGCGAAGACTAAATAAAATTATTATTCATTATTTGAAAGGTTATGGGACATACGGCCCTAATAGGGTTGGGTAAAGCTTATTCACTTTTTTTTGTTTTTACTAGAAATGTAAGATGTTACAGTTCTACTCTGCTTTCGTTGAATTAGGGATTTTAATAAAGAAGGCGCAATACGTTTGCTTTTCCATCTTATATAAAAATATGGCCATTTTTCGAATGCCCCTCTCGTGAACATGCCACATACAATTCGGCGTATGGAAAACTAGGATTTTTCAGACTCAATTTATTGGCATTGAGATAAAAACACGGACTAGAAACCGAAATCAAATTGTTTGAGATGTTATGTTTTGAGCAACTGAGAATGTTTGTTTCGAATATCTGCACCAAGCAGTTCCACAGATATGACGAACCGAATTTTCTCTTCCGAATGGGCGCAACACAGCGCAATTTTCCAAAACGATTTATGGCCTATGATTTCCCGGGTAAAAATTTTATGAAAATCTTTGGAAGCCTATAAAGGATAACACTCACATATTAATTTTTATATAAATATGCACAATATAAAATACTTTAAATAAAATAAAATGAAGTTTGACATTTTTGAAATTTACCTATGCTATTTTCCAATTTAAAACTGCACGTTATTTAAAAAAATTTAGAGAAAAATAAAAGAAAATTATTTTTTACCATTGGAAATAAGAGCTCGGCTGATAACTCTTTTTGAGAGTTTAAAACTGTTATGTTGACTTATAGGCATTTGTTTTAAATTTGTCCTGAAGTTTAGGTAGATATAAGAGTTTAGACTTCGAATAGAAAAATTGAAAATTTATGCACGCCCGTTTGGCCCGACATATGAACAGAAATAATATAAAAGTGACTGAGTGTCAAGTTTCATACAGAAGGGCAAAACAAAAGACCTCCCATTTGCAGTTCAGGTAGTTCAGTAATGCATACAAATCTATACTAATAAATTTATAATATTTATAAAATAATACTCGTTTTCGTTGCTCGGATTTAACTCCAAAACAATTGAAAATTATCGGATGTTATTTTCTGCATATCAGGCCCTATTATTGGCAATTAGAAAACTCGCTAGGTGGCGCTGCGCTGAAGTCAAGTTATTTATAAACCGATTTTGATCAAATTATATATTTATGCTACCTGCATGATTAAAAATAAGTTTGCGAAAACTTGCTAGGTGGCGCTGGAATCGAGTTGTTCAGAAACTCTATAGTTACAACTCGATTTTTATGAAATTAGACGGAGTTACTTTTACTAAATGGCACAAGAATTTAGTTATTCAGAAAATCCGTATAAATACTAAATAAAAAATTTAAGTTTTTCACAGTTCTATTAAAAAAGATATTTAAATGGTTTAGCTGATACTGAACGCAAAACTAAATCCATAAATTTATTTGTTTCCAATGGGTTGGCAGGATACTGCATTTATTTACCATTATTTTGAAAAACCAGTAGAATTATTATGATATTCAGTATAAGGACGAAATTTTACTTTGAGATCGTTATTGTTGTAGTATGTCACAAAATGTTACTCGATCTACTCTATCACAAAATGTGGAGCAGTTTATAAGCCATTTTCTTCTCGTCACACAACGAACTTAGCCAAAAATTAGAATTTTAATTCGCTGGAAGGACGCTGATACTGTTCATTATTTCATTGTCTGCGGTATTCGCCGTCGTAAATCATATAGAGGTAATAGCAATAAAAACGAACCGGGAACACATTAACGACTTCGGACAGGGTGTCTTTGTGATATATCTAATATGTTGGAAATTCCAAATGAAAAAAAAGTTATATTACCTCAGACTGGAAGATTCTCTAATTTACGGTCAAACGTAAAAGCCAAAAAAATAATGTTACCCCTCTCATTTTATTATGAAAAAAAAAACAATTAAGTTTTAAATTTTCTGCGCATCTAACTATGGGCGGTTAAAATTAAGCTTCTAATCGAATTGGGAGTGTGCGTTAAATGCCTACAATTTTAGCACTCCTAAAGTCTTTTTTTATGTGTAGTTACTAAAAAGCACAGCTATTAAAGTCAATACGTGTATTGAAACTTTTTGGGGATCATCAGCAAAATACCTAAATTTGAAAGTGATGGCAAACTTAAAATGAATTGACTGTCATAAATTAAATAAATGTCCATTACCCGGCAGATTTTTTTCAGGTGTAAAAAAAAATCACGGCGAACAAATCCAAGTTAAGGTAACTGTCATTATTTAACACATTTCTCACCCAAAATGTATCTGATATAATTAGTTGTGAGCGAATAATAAAAAAAATTCAGAACTCATATAAAATGTCTAAGTATTCCATGTAGGCATCTGTTGTGTAGCAAAATATTTTGATATTGAAATTCAACGCAACTAAAAGAATATTTATAGTTAGTTTCTCCGAATTTGAGTTGAGCTTTAAGTTATATGTGTACATTTTTTGTTTACAATATTTATGGAGATTGATATTCAACAATAAATTTTTGCTTCAAGTCCATTTTTGGTGGGATCGTTTTCTGCCCACTTCTTAGCTGCTTAGGAGCAACGTGCCAGCTGTAACTGAGCGTCAAACCAACGTTCAACCCGCTAACCATAATTCATTGCCAACAATTTCAATTCGTCATTCATTTAGTTGCCACTGTATTCTTGGCTTATGTTGCTGTTGCTGTGTTGTTTTTGTTGTTGTGATTGTTTACATTTCAGTGTGCTATCGGCATTTCACAATGCGAACGAAACGTGAATTGTGGCAACGGCGACGATAATATTCGAACAATTTTCAACGAATATAAACGGAATCAGAGAGTGACATATTTCGACTGCCAGGTATTTGCAGCGACGTCCCCCCTGACCCCCCTGCCGAGCTGTCATGCAACATATAAACACACACGGGCACTCGGCCCCCCGGCTATTTTGCCTAACTACTTTGCATTGGTAACTTGACGTTGCATTGCGCTACTTAATTTCAATGTCGAAAATTCCTATTGTTTTCCTGCTCTACACATTTCAACTTTACTGTAGCACTCGTAGTTTATTTGGAAAACTCAGAAAAGAAAGCATACATATTTATGTAGTTTGTAAAATATAGTCCATGAACAACAAAATATGCCGGCCAAGCCAGCGTGTGAAGGCGAAGGTGGCACTTAGACCTAAACTTGCAACCAATCGGCGAAGAACGGGAGATTGAAAAGAGTGAAAGTGGCTCACGGCAGAAGCAAATGCGCCCGCCACTCGGGGGGATCGCAAAATTTGTAATTTTTTAATCTCATATATTTTCTGTTTTTTTTTTTGGTTTTTGTGTATATGTAGGTGGTACATAGCGGTGCGATTCTCATCGTCGTAATTGCATGTACGCATGCAATGTGTTGCAAGTTATGAACTCGCAACAGCCACAATTTGCCACCAACAAAACTGTTGGTACGTAGCAACAAATTAACGAACAAACAAGCAGACAAATATGCGAATATCATTATGTACATACATACATATATATACATATGTATGTATAGTTTAAGTTTGCTGAAAACTAAAACAAAACCTGACTAGTGAACTGAAAAATGAGTAGACAACTAGCCTCAAATATACATACATACATATCTACGAAGATACAACAATCCCAATAAGAGGAATTAATTAAGATAAAGATAAAGATGAAGATATGGATAAAAATAAAGATAAAGATAAAGATAAAGATAGACATAAAGATAAAGATTAAGATTAAGATTAAGATTAAGATAAAGATTAAGATAAAGATAAAGATAAAGATAAAGATAAAGATAAAGATAAAGATAAAGATAAAGATAAAGATAAAGATAAAGATAAAGATAAAGATAAAGATAAAGATAAAGATAAAGATAAAGATAAAGATAAAGATAAAGATAAAGATAAAGATAAAGATAAAGATAAAGATAAAGATAAAGATAAAGATAAAGATAAAGATAAAGATAAAGATAAAGATAAAGATAAAGATAAAGATAAAGATAAAGAAAAAGAAAAAGATAAAGATAAAGATAAGGATAAAGATAAAGATAGAACAAAACTCGAATAAATTTTTTCTCTACCAAAACAGTTACCGGACAAAATATTTCGCCTATATAAAAAATATGTTGGGAAGTAACTCTTATTGACAAAGGGAAAAAAATATTATTTCTTACCTAATAAAAGTTTTGAAATAAATGATTCGTTAAATTTGAGAATTTGGGAAACATTTTACATTTTTTTTATTTTAGATACCAGTTATTTCTGGTGCCTCTAAAATACATACAGCGACCCAACCAATTGGCCAATTTTTTTTGTTAATCTGTTATAAAACTTTACTTTGAAATATAACAAAAATCAAAAAAATTAAATTTCGGTCCTTTGGATTGATTTCGTACATATAAATTCCCATTGGTGTTCAACATTTTTTTTGCTGACGACCTTCCAGATGGAGGTGGTGCTGTCGAATACATAAATCTTAGCCAGTGTATTGACTAGTTATGAAAATTCCTCGATGGCAAATAATAAATAACTTCTGATCGAAATACCTAAAACCGCTTTAAAGAATACAACATTTCCAGTTCTAAATCGAAGAAAAATCTTTAAAACTGTTAAAGATTTTATAATCCTTAACATTATTCTTACAACCCGTAGATGGCGATGGCGGCGGCTTTCAATATTGAAGTTATTCGATTGTGTATAAATTTATTTAACGTTAAACAAAATCCTTCGCTATATGAATTCATTGCAATTACATATTGTTCTTACTATTTTTTCCATGTCGGACTTTGTGCTTTTATTGCATTTTTGTTTATTTTTGTGATTTGCTTGATTGGATCGCGATTAAAATGCAACATATCGTTCCATAATTGTTGCAGTTTAGGCCTCCATAGTGTCGCTAATAAAAAATTAATCATCGCGATTGTTGCTAGCCAAATGCCATAGGTGACTACAGTTGCAGCAAAAAAAAAAAAACAAATGTGAAACAAGTCAAGAAATGCAGGCATTATAAACTACTCTACCGGCTAAGGTGAAGGTGAGGGTGCTGGCGGTGGCGGCAATGGCAGTGGACGATTAGTGCGTGAGCGCCAACTAAATGAACCTGTTAGTTTATGCAGCTTACCCGCTGTAGGTGTGTACGGTGCTGTGCTAAAAACACTTTACTACGCCACCACTGAAGCTAGTCCCCTCTAACTTCCCTTTCGGTTAGATTTTAATGGCAATTGTGTTGTTCATGGCGCATAGGTAGGTGAGAAATTATTTGTATCATTCGTCTTGTAATGTTGAAGTATTGAAGTATTTGGTATTTTCGGCGTGGTTGGCGTTAAATGTTAATGACGACACTCATCGCTTCCATAGTTCGAATATAATGCGCTTTTGGCATTTACATTCGCGTGGCATTGTCGTGGTCGTCGTCATTGGTATATAAAACTGAAACATATGGGTTGAAATGAATGTCGCACTCGGCACGTTCGCAGCTTAAGTCTTTTGTGTTGACAACGAACAGTGAATCCTGAAGAGTGAAGGGGGCGAATTGCATTGTCTTGCTATCTATTTATATAGCTATGTATTAGCTATCAGATGCATGCTGGCTCCCGCCCGCTATTCGTTGTTGCTTTCTTTTCGTTCAAATAACTTTTGTAATTCTCGTACGCACATTTGCATTAGTCTATTTAAAATTTCAAATGACTTACTTACATGCTTTTCTTTTTATTGCCTATGTTTTTATATTTTACTGCATTCAACTAAATAAATGTGCAACCTAACCGGGTTAATGGGTTGTACATAAGCGATAAGATTTCGGTTAGCCGGATTTTCTTTTCATGTTATATGAGTGTGCATGTATGTGTGTAGGTAGATATAAAATCTATATATCCGTATACTCCCAAGTGTATTTGCAAAATGATTTGCAAGTAAATTGCCAATTATGCAACTCGTAAACCAAATACGAATATTAGTCGCTAGTAATAGTTTAGTTTTAAAAGCGCAGTACAATTTTGCCGTTAGCGTGACATAAAATTTGATATTTTTCCTACTTATAGTTTAAAGTACATTTAGGGGGTTTCCAAAAGAGCTTACAAAACTAAAAGTATTTGAGTACAAGTAATGAAATATAGTGCAGTATATCTGAAGTCTGAAGATGTACGACTTGTGTGATAGCTCAAAAAATAAGAGTATTTGCCACTAAAAATGAGGAAAAAATGCATTGAAAATTTTCATATTCAGAGAATACAGTTGTAAATATACACATCGTTCTCCTTATGCCCAACTCAAGAATATATATTACTATACTTTTCAGTTGCGAACCAGAATCGTAGATATACCATATTAACGTGTTTTTTTTTTGGCTGAAGTTGATGAGACTGAACTCCACATTCATGTAATCAGACCTGTTAAATTTCAAGTACAATTAGTACTCAATGCAAATATTTTTTAAAATACTTATAATTCTAGCTGAATTGAAATTAGGAAATTCAACTTTCAATTACTTTCAATTACTTTGAAGTACTTGGAAAAGGATTGCAATTCTTTTTGCGAGTATTTTCGAGTACTTTCGAGTACTTTCAGTACTTGATGGTATTTCCAAATATTTTCCAATTACAAGTACTTGTACTCGAGTAGTAATTGATACAAATGTAATGTACTTGAAAAGTATTGAGTACTTCTCTGGAAAGCCAAAGTCCTTAAATTGCTACTTAGTACGAGTAGTACTCATGACTTAACAGGTATGCATTTAATTGACATTGCAAAATATACATAGTATTTCGTGGCTTCGTATACCACAGAATACCCAAAGGTTCATCAAGTCAACTCATAAACTAAAAATTGTAAATTTTTCCCTTTCACATATCTCATATAAGGTGATTTGTTTAAATTACAATATTAAACTTTTGACGACTTATAATAAGAATTCTTAAAAACAGAATTCAAGCTTCCGACCGACGAGCAGCTGGCCTTCTCAAACTAAGTATTTGAGATATTTGCTTAGAATTTTAGTCAATACTCTTGACTATCAAAATATGTACATAGAAAAATTTGGCTTTTAGAATATAAAAAATAATAAAAAACATTAGCCAGATCTTTAAGCCTTAAATCCATTATTGATATTGAATTTTCAAATCTGCCATTCGGTTTTGTGGAAAGAAGAATGCGGTTGAGCTCGGCTTCAAAATTATGATATTATATAAATACACACGTTTTCAATATAAGCTTCATTTTAACAATATTGAAGACCTCCAAGGGTAAGGTTTGGTTAAGAAAGCAGAGAAGTACCGCCACTGGATTTAGTTCAAGAAGACGGTTTAGAATATGTACCCGGATTTATCAACATATACACTAAGTTTGAAAGGGGGAATTTCGAGTGCAGCCGCAAGGACTTCAGTTTTTTTTTATCTAAAGCCTTAAGTCCAGAAAAAAATTTTTTTAGGTAATCGAGAAGCTATAAACAGTATTCAAAATTCAAGTGAATTCATTGTAAGAAATAAAATAAAAATACTTTAAATGTGGAATACGTTTTCATACTAAACTTTTAAAGAAAAAACTTAAATGCCAGCAAATATTTGAACACTTTTACGAGAAAAAAAGTTTAATTAAGACCTAAAAGCTAATAGAGTTTTTTATTAGGTCTCACTGTGGCGGTGATTTAAGGGTTAAGGCAATGTAAACAAACCTTTCGTAATATCTGCTTTCACTTAATAAGACTGCATTCAGTACTTAATAAACATTTTTTATACTACCATTTTTTTAAAAAGCTTCGATTATAATAATTTTTAAATTGTACACAAAAGTAAACCTAATTGCAGTCAGTCGATACCTTCTTATTTGGCTTTTTCTGCCATCTTTCTTATGTGAAAATAAAAAAAAAAATCGTAAAAAAATCGTTATAACTTATCAACATTCTTCAAACCAAAATCTTTGCTAACATAAGGAGAAGATGTTTTGAATTCATTGAAATTAATACTTTTGTAATGCAATGCAATGTGAAGGTTAATTATTTCATACTTCATTGAATTATTTTTTAAAATTAAAATTATTCAGTATATTACGGCATGAGGAATAAGCGGAGTATTTCAAGGTTAAATAAATGTTTATGTATAGCATGCGAGTAAAAATTTAAATATGGCAAAATAGAGAAATACCTAACTTCTATTTAATTACAACAATTTGAAATGCAGCTACGAGCATAGCCTCAACCTTACTATGTCTACTACTAAGGTTAAGGTAGTAGACGGTTTACAATCGTGTTTTACAACATCTATTAAATGCTTTCTTATTTTTTATGGCTATGTGCTAACGTATTCAAATTTTACAATTAAGTAAATTATCCGCTCCTTTATTGTTAGAAATATGCAGAAGGTATTTGTTGATCTTTCCTTGAGTTAAACAAACATTTCTTTAATTTTGGAAAAGTGGCAACCCTTTTTAAGAATTGCCGTCATAAAACGTGTGTGTTATGATAAGTGGGAGACATTAGGATTTCATTTATGTTATTAATACATTTTATTTAATTAACAAACAGTTGGCAATGTCTCAAAATTTTTTTGGGAGTCAGTTTTCCTATATATCCAACAGTTTAAACAGCATTTCACTACTGAATGCTTCTATTATCTAATAAATTACTAACATTGTTTAAATAGGTGACAACCATACCCCAATATGCTTCCTGAATAAATCTTCCTTAAACGTTTTTCGTTTGACAGTAGTATAGCAGAATTTTAATTATCTTGCCAAATAGCCAAATAAATTGGATAAGATTCTTAAAAAATATAAACACTGCCATTTCACAGCACTACTATAATAATTCAGTGGGGTTAGAAATTTCATTATATTAATATTTTAAAACAGGTGGCAACACTCTTTAAACACATTATGATGATTAAGCTTTCTTTAGACCCCTTCCTTTGAATCCCGTACCGTAATATTTTCTTTAACTTAATAATTTAATGTAATCTACATTTGTATGTAGATGGCTGCCATCTCCAAAAAAATTTTTCAAAAAAATTTTTCTTGAGCCTCCTTCATTTAAGACCCATATTAATTTTACTTATCAAAATTTTAGTAATACGTTTTTAAATAGTTTGCAAGCCCCTCCAAAATTTTTTTTTAAAGTAAGCTCTCTTAAAACTGAGTGGCAAACTTCTCTTATTGTAAAATTAAATTAAATTTATTAATTTAACTTGATTTACTTTTTAACAGAAGGCTGCCACTCCAACCTAACCGAACAGAAGGCAACATTCAAAACATTTTGAAAACGAAGTTCAATTAAACCTCTTTCGTTTGACATCCATATGGTAATACTTGATTTCATTCATTGGTTTAATTGAATATAACCTTATAAACAGACGACAACCTTCTTTAGAAAATTTCTTCTGTGGTAAGCCATATAATGCAAAATTTATGTGCTAAATCTTATCGGATTCTTCTACAAACCAATTCAATAAATGAAAACCTTTTAAAACAAAACCATAGATATATATGGCTTTTCTTTTGGCAGAGATCGCCTTTTAAAATTCTGAAAGACTTGTCGTATGATGGGCAAGTTCTTAAAATTGCGGACTCTTTTGTGTTCAGTAAAAATAGTCACTTGCGATTAACTGTAACTGAAGTTTCTTTGACGATCCTGGCTTTGATTTCATTTTTAGCTTTTTTAATACACAACCATCGTATGTTATAAAATCAGGAATTAGAATAAAACGCTTGAATTTAACTGAATTATATTAATCGAACAATGTAACAAATTTTCTGAAATCGCGACAATTAAATTTCTGCTAACATGGGCATTCCCAGTACATATGGTCATATAAATGCAATAAATGGACAAAGAAATGTCACAGCTATGTGCAAAGTTACAACTATCGTGCCCTGCAGCTTGTTATGATTACAATAGTCCAAACACTGTTTTTTTTTTATTAAAAAAATCAAAACAGCAATTTATTCAAGGCAGATTTGCGATCATTTTTATAAAGCTTGTTGGGATAAGTTGGTGTACTGCTGTTGTTTGCATCGATTGCGTTTTTCGCGACTGCATTGGGTGCACTTATAATATTCGTGTGTTTTGTATGCACATAGTATATAGGGTGGTTCAAAAATGAATGGGGAAAAACTTAAAGTTAGAAGCAAAAGCAAATCTTCTTAGAAGACTTCAAAGAATAATAACAACTACCTTATTTAACTATTTTTTAATATTAGTTATTTTTATAGGTGTATTTCTTATTTTTTAATTTTTTTGAAGGGACTTTCAAAATAGAACTTATAAAATAGAACTTTGAGCGCCCACTGAATAATTTTTGATTTCAAAACAAAAAAAACGGATATTATTTTGTTCGATGAGAGTATTAAAATTATAACTTTGCTTCTTTTTTTTTTTTGCACTGCCCTAGTATGCACATATGTATGTATCTATTTGCCGCGTGGGCAAAACATCGCCAATCGCCTTGCCTACAAAACACACCTGCAATTATTTTAAAATATTACATCGGTTTTTGGAGCAAACCACAGGCACACGCACACACACACACACACACACACACACACATCACTGTCTGCCAACTGCTTCCGATGATTTCGCTGACCGTTGCCCACTTGGCGTGCACAGAGTGGAAAAGCCCGTTTGGCCAGTGCACTTTTTGCTTTTCGCAATAATTCGCCACCACACATCCTGAACAAAAAAAAATAATAAAATAAATAAAACTACAAAATATTTTGCCATACAGATAATCTGGCTTTGAGTTTTGTTGCAAATTATTGGAGTAATTTTTGCAATCTAAAATTTTTGGATTTTTTCCATTGCATAACTATCGATTACGTAAGAAATATCTCACATATACAAATACACAACATGCCCATATGTGCTATAAGTGTATCCCTTGGTGGCATGTCAAGCGGCACCTTCAAAAATTTCACGATTTTGCGCATTTTCCGATAAATCAATTTCGATTTTTGTTCTGTAAATCTTTCTCAGACGACCATTTTTGTTGTCCTAAAAACTTTGTTGTCAACAACTCAATATTAGATTGAGACAATGGAAAGAATGCAAAAAATGTTGCTAATCAAATCATTTCAAATCAAGCATTCTGAAAATTGAACGACACCGATGACCTCATAAATTTTATTTATTTGCGCTGGCGGGTAATAGACAATAAAAATAATGACACAAAATTGCCAACAAAAAGTAAATAAGAACCATAAAATCACGATTTCAATCAATTACAGAACTCAAAATTGGTATGAACAAAAAATTAAATTAACAAATTTATTAGCGGGAAACAAACTCATAAAGTCATTTAAAAATATATATATATGGAAAAGGTTTTTTAGCAGGAATCATCAAGAAAACAAAAATGTTTAATATTGTTAAAAACCAATTACATATGTATGTTGTTCGCGACTCACAGGTTATTGAGTTAACTTGAGATTTAGTTATATTTTTTTTTAAGTCCAACAAGATGAACTAAAAAAAAACATAAAGCAAACTGTTTTCATTTCACCAGATAGTCTGGAATGCGCGAGCGACCTGAATATATCTACTAGTTTTTATTGAAAAATGTAATATTAAATGAAATAAATATGAAAATATCTTTAATCAGGCTATTGAGTTTGAAACATTCATATCTAGCGGTGAATTATTGAACGCCAACTTTAATGGCTAACAGCAACTGTTCACCAGCTGCATGAATTTCAAAACTGCATACTTATGCACATACATACATATGTATGCATGTATGTATGTATGTATTATGTATATTTCTCTTGCAGACGTGATATGCACATATTTTTATTAGGCAGCGAGTTGCAAACAAAATCAGATGGAAAAATTCAAATCATTGACGGAAATCTGCAATTTTCACATCCGCCAAGCTGACGCTCATGATTTGTGACCAGTCGGTGGTGAAGCTGAAATGAATGCCAGAGAGTGGCTGGCTGTGAACGATGGCGGAAAATTATAATTTTAGGCACTGTTATCACACGGATGGAGGGAGTGTAAAAAATATGACATTTCTAATTTTAACGTCTGCTCATGAATCTAAATATTGGCATCATAAATATATCCACTTTCACAATCATATTCCCACTAATTCAGTTGTATTAGGGTGTCTCATTAAAAAAACAAGTTTCGGGTTTTCCACCGAAATTATAAAACTTACTCTTTTTTAAGACTTCCGACAAAATATGTACTTCGAAAATTATTAAGATTTAAGTGGATCGATTTGAAAATTTCTCAAAAAATGGGCTTTTTTATAAATACATTTTGTCAAATATCTACGGGAAAAATAAGAAATAATATATTAGTCTAGGTCGGCCAAGTTTTGGTTGAGTTATTCAAGGTTTTCTTAAACCCACCTTCCAAAAAAGGTCATAGGCGGTTTCAAAAACTTTTTATTATGATTATGCTGAACAAATTTTTTTAATATTTTTACATCCGACTCTTAAGCTTAAACTGCGTAGTCATCTGAGGAGGTTTTTTGACAAAATATTTTTATTATTTATTTACAAAAAACGGGTTGGGTACAATATGATTTTGGTTCAAAATTCTGTATTTAAAATTCTGTACTCAATATTCTGTATTCAAAAATCTGTAATTCAAAATTCTGTACTGTTAAAATTCTGTATGGCGGAACACTGTAATTTTAAATTCTGTAAATCAAAATTATGTATTGGCAGTATTTTGTTTTGCAAAACTCTGTATTGAAAAACCGGAAGAGCATATGGATAAATAAAATAAGTGCGCACTGTATTGAAAAACCCGAAGAGCATATGGATAAATAAAATAAGTGCGCACTTTTTTTATTTATCCATATGCTCTTCCGGTTTTTCAATACAGAGTTTTGCAAAACAAAATACTGCCAATGCATGACTTGTCTTGACCCATATGGTTTCCTATATTATCAAAACAGATTTACATAAAGTAAATGTACATATGTTTGTATGTATTTATAGCTTCAGAAACAATGTGAATGAAATTCGAGCAACCGTGCTAAAATATATTGTAGAATAATTGCAATATTTTCTGTATACTTCATTCAAATACCTAACTGTTTTAATCAATTCCCATTCTTGTATATGTACCATTGATTCTATAAAATCGGAATTCCATTATTCATAAAATAAATGTGCTATTCAGGTAAGCGTGCTTATCAGGTTATCTGCTTATTTGGTTATATTTTTACAGCATTTTGATCGAAAATAATTTTGATTCCAGAATTTTAATATACAGAATTTCAGTTCTCCATCATTTTGATCATACAGAATTTTACATACAGAATATTGAACCAAAAGAATTTAGGCTGGATAGAATTTTTTTGTTGATTTTTACAGAATTTTCATCCAAAAGAATTTTGAAAAGCAGAATTTAGTACCTCTCCCACAAAAAACTACAAAAATTGGAATTTCCAATCTATCCAGCTCATCAAAATCATTGCTTTACGGAGAATAATGCATGTGTATATTCTTAAAAGAATTAAAAAAAGAAGTATGCCACCCTTCTGTTGAGAGCCAAAACGTTACAAACATTTTCCATATGTAACCAATTTTTACAATTGGTACCTATAGATTAATAAATTTCCCAGATAAATTGATGATCAAGTACTCAAATAAAAGTGATAACAAGAGACGATCAAAACAAAACATTGGCATTGAATTTTACGCAAAAAAAACTTGATTTATTAGTCCTATTAAGACCGTTAATCGCTAGCTATTGACCACAACATATTGTCACGGCCACTGTCCATTTTCCTGTTGTTTCTTTTTCTCATCACTGACAACTATTGCATAATTTTGCGTGGCACTCAGCGCACTCGTTTGTTATTATTGTTTTTTTAATTTTTTTAACTGCCACCATATTTTACTCTATTGCAACGCTCAAACGTAATCGCTGGCGTTGATCATCATGACGAACGGAAACGATTCAATGCAATAAACAAGAAAAAGTAAATCTATGCACATACAAAAATTTTTTACAATCACTAACCGCAGAAGCGCAATAACTGGTTCGACTTTTAGCTCACTCGCACGCTCTGTCGATCGCTTCTTGTCTTCTGTTGGCGCCACGTAACCACAACGATCAAAACCACCAATAGCAAATAATTGAAAAAAAAAAAAAAGAAAAATCACACGCTACACCAAAGCCATAAAGTCTGCAAGTCTTTTGTTTACATTCGAAACGACTTCTCTCTGCTTCTGTTTGAATTGCCAATCGCACCTCTGCGGCGCTTCTTCACGTTCATCTTTCTGTTTGTTTGTTAAAATTTTTAATTTTTGTTTAGCTGCCGGTTTTTATTTGTTTACATTTTCAGCCGGCGAAAAATTGTTGCTGATCTCGACCCTGTGCTTGTTGTTGTTGTTGTCGTTGACCGCATCTTCAATAGTAGCTAGTCCACTTGTTGCCACTTTTCATAGTTCAATTACTGACGTACATAGGATAAGCGAAGAAACAGAAGCAAAAACAAATTTATTGAATTTTTGTGAATGAATGGCCGATTGACGACAAATCACCTATGATGAGTACATGAGTGGTTGAGCGATGAGATGAGTGACTGAATACCTGAGAGAAGAGCCGATTGAGTAGTTTCTTTTTTTTTTTTTTGTTTTTGAAAGTATTAAGTATTCCCACAGTTTTTGAATGCAATTTCAAGTTCGCCATCACATCTTTATTTACGATGGCATACACGTCGTATGAGTACTTTCATATTGTTGGCCTGCTGCATTCATCCGCGAGTATTTGAGTGATGGCAATTTGTGTAAATTGAACGTTGACAGCAGGCTATGAAACAACTCGCTGTTGGCGAAACAAAACTAAAAGTAACAAAGAAACAAATGTTCAACATTACAAAAGAAGTGATAACTATTTGATAGTTGGTCTATGTAAGCCTTTAATGGCCGCATGTGTCTAGCGGTGTGGTCGTAGGTAGAGCTATAGCAAATTTTTTCCACTGCAGTGGGCGAACAAGAATTCAATGGAACCTCTGCTACAAACGATTTTCAACCGAGGAACTAATACCATATTATATGTTTTATATTTTATTGCAAGTAGGATGGCCAATGTACATTCAAATAAACTAGATTATTGCAGTTTCTGCGCAGCAGTTGTTATGCAATAAGTAATCCATATTTATAAAAACTTCCAAGGGCGATACTACAGAAATTTATTCTAACTGTAACTAAAGGAATTTTAAAAACAACTGAAATTATTAGCAGTAGGCGTTGCGAGTTAAATATTGATATTTTTTTTTAGTAAATTAAATCAGATATGTATGCATTTTTAAATAAGCCTGAACTAAAAGCGAAAAAGCGTTTTGGCAACAAATTTAATGGTTCTTGGTTGAAAATAATTATTAAATTCAAGTTAAGCTTAGAATATTTATCCAAGGCAGATTGAACATCAGAGTAGCAAACTTGTTTTTTTTCATTTTCAGAAGCCGTTGTACTTTCAAACTTAGTTTAAATTTTTTTAATTTTCATTTATTGGTGCGATTTGATTGGCTTTGTGTGAGTTTTATTGACACTTCCTCAAAAACAAAAAACAAAAACAAGTGAAAATTCTTTCCTGTTCAATGTGCCTTTCTATTTTCAAAATAAGCTGAAAATTAAATAGTAAATTAGAAAACTAAACAAATGTAGTTAATATGTAGAGCAATAAATTTTAAAGCCAAGGCACATTAGATTAGTAGCAGCAGTAGATAAAATGCAACCCTGGCGTGTATTTTGTAGCTGGTGGTGTCCCATAAAACGTCAAAAATTTCACATGGAAAATGAATGAAAGTGAATGAAGAAGAAGACAATTTTATGCGGCTTTGTAGTTAGGTAGCAACAAGTCCCCTGGGCAACTATGCCTAAATTCCATTGGAGCCGAGCCTCAGAAATATCTTATATACAAAAATCTCGTGTCACGGTATTTGTGGTCAAACTCCTCCGAAACGGCTCGACCGATTTTTATGAAATTTTTTGTATATATTTTGTAGGTATGATAATAGTCATAAAGTAGATTCTATGCTTGGGAGAGGCTTGTCGCCTGCTTGAAAAGTCAAATTTAAATAAAATATACACTAGTTATATGAAATATTAAAATTTGGATGCCAAGCGGTCTGTGTCGGAAAGAAGATTCATAACTAACTTTTATGATAATTTTCACCTGTTTGCAAAGGGCAATTAATGAATAAATATAGGCAGCGTTTGCCGGTTTTTTAGTATTTTATGAATTCATTTTTTTTTTCGTCGGAAATATTTCGAATCACATTGCGCTTTGTTGATATTAGTCTCTTTACACACAGATACTTTTAGTACACGATGTCATTGAAAGGAAATTGAAGCAAAATATTCCATAAAAAACCGAAAGCTTTCCACGAAAAACAATAAGTTCTTAAACGAACGTTCATAACTGAGTTTAACGAAAATTTATTGTGTTTATTTTAAAGAAATTTAATAAATTTGTTGTTGGTTTTTAAATTAAATTCTTTCAGCAAACGAACGGTATATTAATCGTGGTGACCTTTTTGAGCGAAAATACTTATCGGCTTTTATCTGAAGTATTGAGTTTAAGGTCAAACTTATTTTATAGCTAATAAAAAGTCACAAGCAATTGGGAATAAATGGTGGCATCACTGCCCAAACAAGAATTCCACTCCATTTTTATTTTCCTCGCATCTCTTTAATAACCGATATTATTCTTGCGCTATTCGAGACAATAAATATTTGATGGCAACTAGATAAATTTATTAGGGCACCTCTTCACCCTTCTCCTCACTTCTCTCCGAGCTGCTACCCTGTTCATCGTCATTATCTTCCTTTTTGCCATAGTCCGAGAAAGTCAAATTGACGTCGTACGGCGAATGTTGGAATACACCAACCGGAGTGTAGTTATATGGTATGGGCCAAGTTAGCAAGTCGGCATCCAGCGCAACTGGAATTTGATTGTACATTAGGGCACGACGTTGCACATTGCAGTAGAATCGATTACTCGCTAGCACAAGTTCCATGCGTTGCACCTCAGGTAACAGTTTATTGAATATGGCTGCGGGCAAAAGTTCTTCAGAATCGATAGGGGGTTTTATTAAATGTAGTTGTCCTTTTGATGAAGCTGATCCTTGCTGGGCCGCTGCGTCTTGCTCCTTCCGTACCTTTTCTGCCAAAGCTTCGCAGAGCTCATGTAATTTCTGTTTAATTGTTAAATGTTGTTGGCCCATTAGTTCAACGTCATTGATTGTGAGCGGTGGAAATTTTTCATTAATGTTAATCGGCGCTGCGCGACGACAATGAAACGACTGCAAATAAGTCTACAAAAGACAAAAAAAAAGAACGTCGGCATTGCCAATGTATGTTGGTATTCGGTAGCGCATTTACCTCTGCTGTGCGATCTTCGGTGAGAAAAACTTTGTTCGCAAGAAAATATTTCTTAGCTATTTCACTTAAATGCCCACAGAAGCTGCCGACAATATCTTCAACGCACTCGATCATAAGTATCGAGTAGTCACCCATGAATATGAAGAACCCTGTAGGCTTATCACCCGAAATACTATCCTCAGCATAGAGCGCCAAAATTCGATGTAACTCCACTTGTAAGTTTATCTTAAAGCCGGCTACTTGCTCTGATACGACAGATATGGCAGATCGTCCCGGCTGGGCGGTTGGGGTTTGTGGTGGCGGTGGTGGTTCTGCGTCCAAATTATTTTTGGCGATTATGAAGACACGTTGATAAAACAAACGACGCGAAAGTTCTTTTAACTCATCACGCACGTAGTCGACCAAAGATTTACGAACAGAATAGCACAGTTCGGGTCTCTCGCGAACAAAAGGCTCATTGAATCGCATAGGCTGACTATAACGTGCCAACTTATAGGAATTTATCGACCCATGTGTCGCAAAGGAAGGCATTATTGTCCCTTATTTCTCTCTTTTCGTCTGTTAGAAACTTAAAATACACGAATTGGTTTTTATATATTTTTTTTATTGACTTTAAAGTGAAGTTTATTGTTTCAAAATTTCCCCTAGCTTTGTTTATTTGTCGTAAACATTCGTTGCCTAGCAAAGTACGAATAACTCATTTCGAAATTGTCTGCTACTTCACTATGGTACCCAAATTGACGTGTTTGACAGTTCGTTGACGTTTGATGCGCCAATTTAAGGATAGGCCTTTACTACCACAGATCCGAGCTGCCCAATCAATGGCATAGAATCTTTATAGTTTTAATTAGCTAATTTTTTAGTGGCGTCAAATCGAATTTCTTAATGAAAACCAGGCAATACAATTGGTCAGTTCACAAAGTATTTTTTATGTGGTGCTATCGTTGTATTCGTGATCGTTTAAAAGCGATTTATAATCGCAATTTTTGGTTATATACAAACCCCTACCAAAATCTCAAAACAGCAGTACTATCTTGATATTAAATTACTTTTTTTTCTTGAATTAAATTAGCGTAAAACCAATATTTAAAATTGCAAAAATAGAATCAAAAAAATTTTCATATCTATCTGATATCTCGAAAATCCAAAAAACGTGCGCATCTAAGGAGAAAATTTGGTCATTTAAAACCATTGTCTTTGACTCTAATGCGAATAAGTTAATTCTTGGCTTGTCTTCTGATATTCACTTGCAGTCTTTTTCTAAGGCGGTTTTTCTGCCTTTCTGATCATACCCAATTTCAAAGAAGATTAAGACTCCATACAAAAGTATTACTATGCAACTCTGATGTGAGTATTTTGTTGTATTGTATTCTTAGATTTGCCAAACTATATTATGCACTAAAGGTATTCTCCTGAAAAATTTTCATACAAGCACAAATATAAACTTATGAATATTATTAGATCTTGAATAACAGATGAACTTTTTATTTAATTCAGATATCCGTCATTGCTATTGTCGAAGGATCGTGGGGTTCCCCTGGCGATGGTCAATATCACATACAAACAGATGAAGGACCAGAGCGATATTTTCGCTTCCAAACCGACAATGGACAGTTTCGTAAGGAGCGCCGTCTCCAAGACGGTACAGTTATAGGTAAGCATTCTATATGAAATGTGTATGCTAGTTTATGTAGTTATGCTTCGAAAAATAAAACTAACTTCGTATTCTCATTTAGGCACCGAAGCTTGGATAGACGCAGCTGGCTTTTTGCGACAAAAAGATTATATCGCTGATAAAGATGGTTACCGGATATTAAAGTCGAAAACCGTATTTGTGGGCAGTGGCAGACCCATTGAGGTATTAAAAAAAAAAACCAAAAACTTAGTTGCATATATCATATTAACAACTCATTTTGTACCTGTTATTTTGTAGGATGCTATCAAAGCCACAAAGTCAGCGCCAACTCAATCAGGTATTCTCGTCAATGGTCGCGCAGGCATTCTTCATGCTAATAGCGTGGCTCATGTAGAAAAATCGAAGCAAAGCGGACTTGCCTACTCCAACACCACGCCTTTGCCACCAACGATCAGTGCGCCTGTCGTTGTTCATGATCCGTCTTCCGAAGCCTACGATGGCAAATTGAACTACCTCTCACCTGCCGAGGCAGCTAATATTGAGCCCTCTGGTAAGCTTGGTTTCGATCACTACCCTGATGAACTGCCTCGTCTCATCCATCGTGGACGTGTACAAACTCAACTCCAACCAACGCACGCCCGTCCAGGTGCCAACGCCTATGACACTCCATCCAGCAATTCAGTTACCGAATATAATCATGATGTATCACTTGCGCCACCTCTGCCAGCGCTCGAAATGCAACCACCTTTACTTAACAGAGGTGCCTCTCACCAACGGTTGCGTCCCATTGCCGTCTACGACACAAAGCCCGCACCAATTTCGGGTAATGAAGCATTTAGTAACTTTGGGTATTCTACACCTACTCCATTTGGTCCAGCCAGCGCCGAAAGTGGGCCCAATTCGAACGGATATTACTATCAACGTTCTTCAACGTCGCCGTCTACTCAGAGGGATGCCGCGGCACATCCATTAGAGATCAACCAACTTGAAGGTGGACTGCTGCCACCCTTACCACCGCCGACAAGTCGTCGACACCGACCAGCAGCAATCAATAGTGTCGGCGAGCCCGCAGAATACGATGGGGTTGGTGTGACTGCCAATGGGTTCCGTTATGTCCTACCACGTCAATATCATGAAGAGGAACAATTTGAGGGAGATAAGCGTGCCGGCAGCTTTGGCTACGTAGATCCATTTGGTATTCGACGAGTTGTATATTACAATGCATCTCCCGGACGTGGATTTGTGCATAGAAACAACAATCGCTATGTGGGTCTGGGTGCAACACCTTACGATGCAGCAGTCTAAGTTGAGGGGAGGACGAGACAATTTTTTTGCCGTATACGTTATCCATATATACTGCCCATGCAAAAAATAAAAACAAACTAAAGTATTTAGCGAACGAGCTCTCAAACTGCGAAAATGTAATATAGAAAGTATGTAGGATTTTTAACATAACGCCGGCTAACCAACCCAGGAACCAATCAACCCAAAGCAACAATCAACCAGCCAAAGAGGAGACATTGGAGTATTGAATGGCTTAGCAAACTTACAAATATTTATTACAATTATAATAACTGGCAGGCAAATTTGCCTGAGTATGGTCAGCAATGTAAATGAAATGGTGTAGATTGTTATGGAATTGGCCAATTATTGCCAGCATTTGAGAGATGCATGAAGCGACATGCATTGCATTGTTCGTATTTAGAGCATATGTAGATATGTATGTATGTTTGGACGAATATACATACCCTGTCGGAAATTGAACTACTTATAAAACTATTTAAAAACGACTTCTTACACAAGTTGTTGAAAGTCTCTCTCGTTTTTCTTGTAAGCACCTAAATTAAATTTATCCCACTCAGCATTTTATTTGAAACGAATTCAATTACCAATGATCGACAATATTGTGAGTTTATACACACTAGCGATCGAATGGTAACTTTTTTACTATATTAAAAACCTTGCTGATTTTGTAAAAGGATATGATCACTAGATATCACGCTTACCAATCAGAAAAATGCCGAGAAACTCAAGCATGAGACTAATATCCTTTTTTTATTTTTTTATATGGGCAGGTTTATGAGATACCGGGAAATTGTGTGATATCGTATATTATTGCTAAACTGTTAAGTGCTATTATTGTCAACAATTTCTTATTGGTTTAAAAATCGCTGTGTTATAGCTGGTCAAAGTCTAACTCTTGAAAGAATTTAATTTTTAAGTTTTGATTTTAAAGGGAGTTTTTTATAAAACATTGTCAAAATCAGGAACGCTTTTTTCACAATTTATTGAATTCGCCGATGGGTTTTATTTTTTTTTACAATTACAAAAAACAAAGCAAAAAAAAATAATTAACTTTTCGTTATTTTCACCTAGAATTTTTTAAAGTTTGTTTTTGTTGCGGAGAGCAGTTTAACATTAAATAATTGAACAACTGAACTTTTGCAAATTCAGTAGTTTGTTTTAAAGCGGTATATTTCCAAGCTTCCAGTTTTAAATTGGTTAATCTTTATATAGTCTGCTCTTTTTCCTACAGGGTATATACTTAAAATATGCGTATGCATCTGTGTTAGTGTGATTTAATTTAAAACAATTATTATACGAGTATAACGAAATGTAATGGCTTTGAGCCGAATAACTACATACATAATTAAGATGACGTTGAACGAACAGAACGACTCTACACATAATTAGTAAAATAAAAATTGTTAACAATAACACTTTCATGTATTAATCTTGCCATATTAACAAAAATCAAAGAAAGAAGCAAAGGAACTAACATAACTACTTATATTTAATTAAAAAGTAAACATATAAAATCGAAATATAAACTTAATTTTAAACGATATTTAAAATGTATATGTATGTATATAAAATACATAATTAAATAAAAACTAGTTGATTTAATTTATCTTAACTTGTAGCTTTATACTAAAAGTAAAATTTAACTTATAAATATCTATTTATGTATGTAAACAAAATTTTTAAATCTATAACTGTGCGTATTAACCTATGGATGCTATTGATTGACAACGAATGCAAATCGAGTGAGCATTTTGTAATTGCATCGTTTTGTAAATAGTAAACAAAAAACAAAAAGATTAAGTAAACATTTTCTCCACTCACTTCCTGGCCAATAGATGTTTATTGTAACGTAGCGCATTTTTCACCTCCCTTCTCTAATATTTATTCGATTAACTCACAAGTGAAATCATTTAATGAAATAATATATTATCATAATTTATTTTTATTTAAGAGTATTTGTGTTGTATGTATGTATAATGAACATCCGTTGCCGGGAAATCTCGATTAGTTATGACTAGAAAATGTTGGAAGTTGAATGCTAAAATAAATATTGTGTAATTAAATCATAGTAAACTTGTTGTCATTTTCTTCGCATTGCTTATAAGATAACGTTAGCACAGTGATGCAAAATGGAGGTTATTCGGGACCATTCCAGGACTATTTCGTTAAATTTTTCAAGTTAATTTCGAGACTAGTTTGGGATGACAATTTGTTGTCGGAAAATGAATTTATTTTGCACTTTACTCTCTTAATCTGTCTCGAGGGAAGAACCCAAATTTCTTTTTATAATGTTTATTTATTCACAATAACTACAAACATGAGTTCAGTCACGATGTGGACTATAGCTCGAGCAATTTTCGGCGGCTCGCCAAACTCGTTATGGCGTTATCGCGCTGGAGGGCCACCCCCTTCCGATTGAGCAGGTCAGAAAGTTTCTGATCAATAGCATCGCTTTGTTTCTGAAATTGTCTTTCATTAATCACATCTTAGCCATGAACTTCCACAACATTTCTATTGGCTTCAATATTGAAGGTTTTTGAAGTAAAATATCAAAATATGAGGTATGTATATGATCAGCAAATTTTGAAAAAAATATGTTCATATGAGCCAGTTTTGGTTTTATATTGCTGAATGACTTGTAGGGCGCTTTGTCGCTGTATCCGGTGATAGGGCACAGGCTAGGAGAGACAAGCGATTGAGTGTGGCAACGTCGGAGTGTGATCCTGACTCCACTGACAATAAGAATTGGCACCTACTAGAAAAATCGCACTGACTTTTGAACAACCCAATATAAAACTGTATAAAAAAAAATTTCTCAAAATTTTAATAAAACAAATTTCTGTACAAATTTGGTAAATTTTTCATAATTTTTTAAAAAGTTTAAAATTTTGAATTGTTACCCACATGTTTTAACTTATATCAGCAATAAATTTAAGGAAGGGGAGAACACAGTTGAAACTCTGATGGATGCAAAACCAAAAATGATATTAACAACGACTGCACTTACAACGTTTCGGGAATATTTTTTTAAGTACCACTTTTCCATTTCTTTCTGAAATTTCTTCTCCACTATATATTTACCTCTGATCTATACACATACATATATGTATTGTACGTAAAGGCGTCGTGGTTCGTTCGGATGTTTAAAATTTAAAAACCACTTGAAAAAATTGGATACTCTCTTCTGTGTTTAGGAAAACTGAAATGTCGAAAAATTTTCCACAGGTGCACACTGGACAGATTTGGATAAGACTTGCCTCGTATGTCTGTAGCTCATTGTATACATGGGTTTCCATATAAACAGTTTAAAGGCTATCACCTGTTTGAGCGTAAATTAAGTAAAATCAATAAGTAAATAAAACTTTTAAATATGGCTGTTAAATTAAAAGCACTAAAAAAGCTTAATAATTTCAAAACAATGTTTGTATATGGTTGCCAGTTGTTTAATAACTGATGATTATTAATTTCTACCTCGGGAAGCTTTTAGGCACAGTTTTGTGTGCTGTTAGAATAGTTAAATTTAATCACATCTATATTTTAGAGAGTGTTGCACCCTTTTTTAAAAGTTAAATTTAATTATATTTTACACAAGTGGGCGAGGGCAAGGTTCACATCTATATTTTAGAGAGTGTTGCAGCCTTTTTTAAAAGTTAAATTTAATTATATTTTACACAAGTTATTTATGTATGTGAAAAAAGCCGAAATGGTATTTGCGGCCACATATGCAAAGGGCAATTAATAAACAAATATAAGCATAATAACGTTTGTGGCGGTGGCGTCTTATTTACAGTTAAAAATACATATTCGCCACACTCAGGGCCGCCGAGATTAAATGCGGGCCCAGGGGTAAACAGGTGGGGCCCCCTTTCCACATAAAAGTTTTGAATACTTCATCAATTTCATCAACTATCTTTCTACTTACTACTTCAATGTTTTTAAAGAATAAGTCAAAGACGACGTTTTTTGCTCTCATCAGTTCATCACATCTGTTTTGAATTCGCTTTATAGTTGATGTTGGGTGAAACATATTTTTTTATACGATTTCGAAAATCAATAAAATGTATTAATCAGTTCATATCTATAGATCTTTGGCCAGAAATATTTATTCAGATTCTAGCAGGAATTGACAGTTAATAAGAAGACAGAAACATCTTAGTCAAACATATATTTATCGATCTGATTAATTAAAAGAAGCAGGCTGTGTCAGAGACACGGCCATTAAGTTTAACGTAGAATACGCCATCCGATAAGACAGAAAACATATGTAACAATAAATGATAAATAATACAAGCAAATGAATTTCTTTATTTGATAGTTACTTTGGATGATATACATAAGCTTATGATAGGAAAAATAGGATAAAAATGTTTTTAAATTATCAATTAAATTTCTCGCAAAAACGAAGTCAATGGCTGTTATCAATAGTAAAGATAAATGATAAATAACATACGCGAATCCATTTTATTATTTTTTTTGCAGTGCTTGGCAGCATTTTCTCTTCTTTTACTCTACTTTAACTTGCCCGCCTAAAATTATGCAATACAAATAAAGGGCTGCACGAGTACATTTAAATCGCCCAACAGCAAACACTCAACCAAACACCACACACATATTTGTGTGCATGTGTTTATACAATTTTCATTTGAGAAATTTAAATATTAGGAAGATATCAACCAACATGAAATGTATGTCAAACGAAAGCTAACATCTTCATTTGACTACAAAAAAAAAAAAAAAAAAATTAATCGAGCCGTTTCCTTATAATTAAAGAAATAGAGATTACAACAATAAAAACCTGACATTGGTGCCCATACCGTAAGGTAAGACGTATTCTACGCCAAAAAACAGTTCTTTCGAAGTCTGTTGACTATCATGACTAAGTGTTACTTTGCCAGTTTTTGCTTTTGTACGTAACTTTTTTTTTTTTTGTACATGCACGCAAGAACGCGCTTTATTGGCAATCACAACTTTCAAATAAATGTTTGAATTAATCGACTATCAAAAGCATTCTAATTTAACTATTCATTCAATTTCTTGAAAAATTCGGACCCCTTTGAGAGCTCCGTGCCGGGGGGGAAACGCTAATTAATTCTAAATTGACCACGATCACCTGAACATGAAACGTTTTTCCACTCCATCTTTTGAATTTGAAGCGTAGGTCAAAGGACGAAAATGAATGAAAATTGAGACATTTTGGGAAATAAAGCAATAAAGATCACTTTGAACGGTAATATGCAAAAAAAAAGTCGTGTAAAATCTGTCGCCTAAGACGTTATTCACGCCGACGATTAATTTTTAAGCCTATACAGATATGTACCTAGGTTTTAGTTATGCTCTAAAGTCACTTTTCTGAAATAAATTTGACTACAGGGAACATCACTGATTTGTATTTTTGCATATGTGCATATGTATGTATCTTTGTGCATGTACTGTTGGTTAAATAAACTTTACTTTCACTATCTAACTCTTAATTTTAGCGTTACTCTTTTGTTCAATCTCAATCTCTTCTCCTTTTAAGAAACAAATGCTCTCTTATTTTTAGCAGTCACCTATCAGAAGGTTTGTTATCAAAATAACAAACTTCTTAATCTCCCCATAAATACAGATAAGATAGGCTCTCTCGATCTTCCACTGCCTTTGGGCTGTGCCGGTCTAAATGACATCGCCACTCTCATAAAGAATTCAGTTATTAACCGGGTCCCACAAAGTGCGTATTTAGCTGCGATTTACGCGCATCAGATACGCAATGAAATCCACAAGTATTATATACACTGTCAGCTTGGTTGTGACGCTCTTCCATCTTTTTCATACAACAAATACTGCGAATATACTCAGTTTAGTTGAAGTGTTAACGCCGGATCAACAAATTTGGTATTTTTGAGTGTAAACTGTTTTTTTGTTTGGTTACAATAATTAATTAGTTTGTAAAACTCTTCCAACAGGCACGATGCAATTTACAAGGGACTCATAGTTAGAGGCCATCAACTGACAGTTGTTAGTGGCAATAGAATGAACTATAAATCTTCAGATATTACGCAAATTCATTTGGAGCATGTAAAGGAGTCACTTGAGACTAACAACTCCACTACGTATTTTTCGAATACATGGCTGAGTCCATTTGAGCGAGTCTTTCGTTGGTATAACGAACAGATGAAAATCTGTAAAGGTGTGCTGTCCTCAAGCGGACTACAAGAACTCATCGAACTGTCTAGAGGATCGGGGGCGGAGGAGATTTTCGATTTGATTATATACGACGCCACATATGGGCCGTCGTGTTTATTAGCGTTAGCAGAACTTTTCGAAGGTGTGCCGATCGTGGCAGTTAGCGCATCGCACATTACACCAGATCTCTTAAAAGTCGCTCGTGGTGCTCAAATTCAACCGGCCACAGTACCACATTTCACGACTGTCCATGGCGAACAAATGAATTTTTTGGAACGTTTACACAATACAATTGTTTACGCCATAGCTAATTTGTGAGTCACTGCGCATAAAAAATTACACATATACACACACATACATATGTACATACTATATATATTTTGTTATCATTCCCTTACAGTTTTCGCCAATTCACTGTGGAGCGCGTTCAGCAAGCAATGTTAGCCCAGAGTGAGCAGCTACGGGCGATGCGTTTAGCACCAACGTGGGAACAGCTAATTGATCGAATTAAAGTGGTTTTGGTCAATAGCCATCCCGCGATCGACTACGTCCATGCATTGCCGCCAAACGTAATCGAAGTAGGTGGATTACACTTTGATAACATCAATCGGCCATTGCGAGTCGAAATGCAAACATTCATCGACAACTCAAAGGAAGGTGTCTTCATTGTAATGCTCGGTAGTCAAGGAAATATTAAAGAGCTGACAAGCGAACTCATCGATGCTGTGATGAACACAGTTGATTCTTTCCCTGAATATGGCTTCGTTTGGGGAGTAGATAAGAGTTCAGTACCCTCTGCCGGTAGAAAAAATCTCTTTGTGGGCAAATGGTTGAAGAAAAGCAATATCTTAGGTATGTGCATAGTTACATTTGTACAGTTACTCAAACAACTGAACACAATTAATTTTTTTTTACAATATTCCGTTAATTTTTTAGAAAAATATAGTTCGTTCTATAACAAACTCGTGTAAACCAAAATATCAAACTTTGTACAAAAGTTTTTAAAATTCATCAAATTTCCATAAATTTTCAAACTTTTAAATCCGATTTTTTAGAAAACTTTTAAGTATTCCGCCTTGTAGCTTATTTAGCTTAAGCATAAGTCTCAAGAGGCTAGACATTTTATTTTTAATTTTTTCATCTTACGCATCTTGTGCAAGACCCGCAGCAGAAAAATCAATAAATAATCATCAGAAATATAATATATAAAAACCACCCGTTATATGGAAACAAGTTGGTGAGACGTAAATTAAAAAAAAAAATTGTCAAAAATCAACCTGAATTTTTAGTCACTTCAGGGCTGCACGTTGTTATGCTAAAATTAAATGAACGAGAAAACTGCACACTCGAAAGTTTTTCTAAAAGTTTTTATTAAAAAGTTTAAAAATTGAGTGAAAATTTGTTGAATTTGTTGTCTCAAATTGCAAATATTGCAAAAAATCAATCACCATAAGGTCATGGGTTTTGAGTCACCATATAGCCTCGTATAACGGCTCTTTCAAAACCAGGGTTCATTTTAAGCCAGAACGGTTATAATTTTTATTGAAAAAAAATCATAATTTAATCTTTATTTTGTGGTTTTTATTTTTTCGATAAAAATTAGTCATTATTTTTGATCGTAACTTATTCGTTAATCGGGGATTTGTTTATTGATTTTTAATATAAAACACATTAATTTTATCGTCGAGAAATTTACAAGAAACCCAATATTTAAAAAAAAAAAATATAATCGGAAAAATTTGATCAGAATGAAGATTATTTTTTATCGAAAAAATAAAAATAACAAATTCACGATTATGCAATGGTTTAAAACGAAAAAATGTCTAATCAACATTTTAATTAATAAGTCTGTATAGCATATGGCATAAAGATTAGAACGATATATTCCAGTTTTGTTTTAATTCTTCTAAAGGGATTTTTGATCCGAGTAAATAAAAATAACGCTTTGTCGTTCCCTGGTCGTTCGCTGGTCTAAACATCAACTGCCTGTGACAAGTAAACACTGGGAGATTGTATGGCGCATTGAAATAGTAAAATTTCAATTCAGTTCAGTGTTGCCGTTTAGCTTTGTGGGGTATAAATTTGGTTACCACTTAGTTTTTTTAGCACCAGAAATTTAAAATTTCCATTAGCCTGTTTGAAAATTCGTTCTTCCTTGACATGAAAAGATTTTTATTTGATTTCATTAATGATTTGCGGATTTAAGATACCGTTAAACCCAAGATAAAATTGACATTCTATAAGTTCAACGACAGGAATTCTTATATTTGTGAGAAAGGTTAATCCAACAGTTGAACTTTGGTCAAGTATTCTAAATTTTACCGGCGAAAATCCTCTCAGGAGATAATAAACTTTGTTTATCGTTTGCTTCTTTCACCTTTAAGCAGCACAGAAATTGAAGGGACGTTTCTTTAATGAATTTAGTTTAAAATTAATATTTCAATGTTGAACGCTTTTCCAACTCTACGAATGTAATTCAAAAATGCACAGAAATTCTGATGATTTCGAAATTACCGAGTTCACTGTTCTTCTATACGATTACTTATTGCGCATTAAATCCATGTTACTCGGTGTACACTAGGGTGTTCCTTAAAATCATGCAAACGGAGTTTTTTCAGTCTCACCTCTTTAATCGGTAACACCACGGTCAAAGAAAATACGCATATCGCCAAAGGGTCAAATTTTAGAGTGCGTATCCTATACATTTTCATTTTCATCTAATACCCAAAACTGATACTACTCGCAAATATCGCATATAAATTTTGGTCATACTTTAGCTAGATTTTTTAGTCGCAATGAATTTTTGTACCTTGTTTTAAGACGAATTTATCAACAAATAAAAATCATTCGTCGCAACACTGCTTCGGTCATTATCGAGCGTTCCTCGACAACAACGCTGTATATTCATAACGTTTTTTCTTCAATTTGAAAAAGACAGCTCTCGTTAAAAGACCCTCAACAAAAAAGAAATACTCTGAAATGAGAATTGGATTGAAAATTTTCTCAAATTTGTTTATTTTAAATACTTAATATAAATTAAACTTTTTACGCAGCCCAGCGCAAAGTGAAAGGTCTAATTACCGGGGGAAGTCACATGGAGATCCAAGCTGCAGTTTATCATGGAGTGCCGATTATCGGAATGTCGGATGGTTACGATCAGCCAAATGTAAGTCACATTTACAACAATTTAGATCGGTAACATAATCAACTATAATTTATTACCTCTATATATGTATGTACATAGACTGTTCGCCGCGCACAAGCCCTGGGTTTCGGTTTAAATGTAGATATCAGTTTCGGCCATCAAATGCTGCAAAATGCCATGGCAAATATAATGTTGGAACAGAAATTCACAGAGAATGCAAAATCTCGACAAGTTGCTTTTCGCAGTCGACACCAGAATCCTCTGGATGAAGCTCTTTGGTGGATTGAAAATGTCTTGGCGCACCCCAATGAGAGTGGCTACCTCTTTTCACAAGCGGCGGCCGAAAGCAACTTCTTCACGATCCATTCCATGGATGTTGTATCTGTGCTGGTTTTCTTCCTAGTAGCGTTCTTGATAAGATGCATTATTGTACTGAAACAACTGAAGGAAAGTTGTAACAGCCAAACGACGCAACGTGAAAACGTAGACAAAAGCACAGATTCCAAGCGTAAATCAAGAAAGACAAACGGCAGTAAAAAGAAAGCTCAATAAAAGCAACTTTTAAAATATGTTATGACAATGCGAGTTCAATTTTCTGTCTTTATTAAAAAATACAAATATTTGCCGTTATAAAGTGTATATAGTTTTAAGAGATTTGGCTTAATTATTAATTATTCCAACTTTATTTTAAAAGTTCCTCTGCTAACACAAAATAAAGTCTGAAATTCTTGATCAAGTTATGATGAAACCGATAAATAAAATAATGTTAACATTCTATTATACATATATGTAGTATATTTGAAAATAATGTTTTGTAATTATATTCAGTGTATTTCCTTTTTTACGCCTACGTATTATAAGTAGCATGTGAATTGCATATCAGGCATTTTTGGGACAGACTATGGAGTAACTAAAGATATTTTTCATTTTTTGATCTTCATTTTGTAAATACATTCAAATTTAAGGATTCTTTTCAACGAAATCCCATTCAGCATAATTTGTTAACAAAAAAAGTTCCCTTACCAAAATCCTTTTATTTTGTAAATTATATCAAAAATTCAATTTACAGCATAATCTTAGAGAAATATGTATGCACACATAGAGTCTACCAAATAATATATGCATGCTGGTATGTTATACTTTGAAATGGGGTTTTTACTTAAAACATGATAAAGATTTTGACCATTTTGACGGAGTTGCAAGGTCAGACATTCGCTTGTGTAGTGCCTTTAACAAAGATGAAAATTTCCCGTCGATATGTAACTCTATGGTTTTAGCTAAGTAGAGGTAAAGCTTTTTTTAGGAAAATGTTATAATTTAAATTTGAGAAGAGAAGCCTTCCGAACTTGTCCCGCTCATAAATCATCCCATAAGTCATAGAAATGCTTATTAAATAAGGCGTTAAGATCGGAGGACATAACGGTCAAAAGTTTTATTTTAAAAACTACTTTTTAATAGCTATTTTTGTAGTCCCATTGTTTTCTTAAAAAATAACAGTTATTTTTAATTTAGTTTGACATATAAGAGTTTGTATACGGATTCAGGAGATAAATTCAACCCCAGATGGCCGATGAGGTTTGCAGATGGCATTTAATGCTTTCTTGTCTGGTTTTTCTAAATGTGTCATACGTTTCATCGTCAAAGGCAATAAACTTCCTTTTTGGCGGACCATATTTTAGGCCCGCGAACAATTGATTGGGAAACATTCCTTTAAGTATTATTATTACCCTGGTGGCATGAAAACACCAAAATGTAATGGCATTCACCGTAGTAAGAAATGCTGTAAGCTCGTACTAGCGTTTCTTTATTTTTCTTGCCTTCTCAAAAGGAATATGGTACCGGGCTTTTCATAAGAGTCTGAAGCTAACTGCATTGCAAACTCGATGAGTTATATTCCAATTTCCAAAGCATAAGCATTGAGAACTGGAAATCAAAGATATAAAGGCCCCCATGCGGTTGCAGTCAGTCGTTTTACTGACTCGTTCACATAGCTATCCGCACCAGACACATACATTAGCTATGGTTACCGGTGAGGTTACCATAAGAGGTTGCCAGCGGAAAGCTACCACCTGAATAAGCCCGAAGTTTTCGGCGGGAGTTGCGTCGAAACTGAGATATGCTTAGCAAGGGAAACTGTGCTAGGTAATAGCTCCTAACCTAATCAATTGTTTTTTATTATACAGTGATTCTGGTAGAATTCCATTCTATTCCATACCAGCGCACCCTTACGCGTACCCATATTAAACTCCAGGGACATCATTAATAACACCCTTTTTCTTGGAGTATTCGTACTCAGACGTTAACTCGGTTAAACCCGCATTCGAAGTCACCATGCCTTGACTCACCTATATGGCAAAGGCCCGTACAGTTGTAAGGATAAACACCACAGCGTAACCGAATTCAAAGCTCCGCTGGAGTCCGAAAGACTCTTTAAGTTTTCCAAAACCCTTGCATGGCGCAATCCGAGTAACAACAAAACACACACTAAAAATATATGCGACAGCTGGAAAGTATGCTACTTATATATCTGAGCTCATGTTTATTTTCTTGCAATAATAAAAACTATAGATAAAACTAAAAAAAAAAAAAACAAACAAACAAAAAAGAAAACAACATTAAAAGCTAGTTTTTTAATCAAATTTATAACCTTCACGGTCCCTTGTGTATTTACTGCACTAAAATTTATATTAACCGATTTACGGTCGAATTTATTCCCCGAATCCATACACAAACACTTATTTTGTAAACTAAATTATTATAATTGATTTCTTTATATAATACATCAGGTTATGTACTTCCTCCGCAGGCAGTATTTCACTTTCAGTATGACTTTTCAGTTGAGATTTGAAAACTAATCGTCATTTGCCGTCCCTGGTTAAGATATTAAGAAAATGGCAAACGATCGACAGAAATCGGCATTTAGTGTCTTTAAATTTCTATTTGAGAATTCAGTGATCCTTTGTCATAATTTTGAGCTATATAATTTTTTTTTCTTAAAACCAAAATTAAAAAAGTGTTTGATTTTATATTTTATAGAAAAATAAAAATTTGTAATTTTGTATTAAAATGCATTACATTTGTTTTAATATTATAATAAATATGTATATGTACATATATATCCTATTGTTATTTTCATAACAGATCGAAGATGCTTTCTTACGAGTAGCCTTCTTATTTGCAATATACATACATATGTATAAATATACTGAAATTCAATTAATTAAAAAACTGCATACTCTTTATTTATCTAATAAAATCTAATTAAAAAGTCAAAAATGTTTATGAAAATTTTTGAATTTTCCAAATTTTTAAGAAAATTTTTAAATTTCGAGTTATATGGCCTTTGCAGTAGAAAAAGCTACTAAAGTTAAATGATAAATAAAAAGAAAACTAGATTTCAAATTTAAATTGCAAAACCTCGAACTATGTCGAACAACGAAAACAAGTCAAATATATAGTAGACTATGTCTATTTTATAAATATTTAAACCATATTTTGAGGCAATGTGAGATAATTGAGTTTTGATTTTTTTCCATACAAGCTTTTGATCAAAGATTTTATGACAAAGCGGTTGAGTGTAAAAACTTGATGGTATAAGAACCAGAATCGAAATTCATCATAATTTTTTGCCAATATTAAGGAGCAATTTTTCGATAGCTTCAAGCCTACTATGAGCTGATTTCAGCACACTGAAATTAATAATTCTTTATATTTGTATTTTTGACAAAAACGTGGGGTTTCCAAATAGTTGTATTGCCTCAGTTCTTATCTCCTCTTTTAATATTTTTCGTTCGCTATAATATTAAATTCTTTTTGGAATTTACACCAAAACCATTAACCATGGCTTATTGGAGCTAGAAACATCAAACATAAGTACATATTTTAAACCATAAATAAAAAAAAAAACATGTTCCACTATTTGGTCATAAAAATATTTCATTAGCATGGATTTTTTCAACAAATTAAAATTTGAAGATTTAACTACAAATATATATACGCATATATATATATATATAACATAAATAATTTAACAGCTGTCAATTCCGTCAAGTGGATGGTAAGTAGAGCTTAAACCTTCGATGAGCTCCACAAAAAAAATTCAAGTGGGGTTTACTATTGAAATCGGAGCTTTCGCCACCAACCAGCTGTATTCATTAATCACATTTGCATGTAGTTACATACTATGTAGATATATAATTTTGTATATGCATACATGTGTTTACTCCGATTTTCAACTTCCTTTATATTATCGGCACTTCTGCTTGGTTCGCTTATCTTCGCAAGACCTTAATCTAAATATATATTGTATGTACTTTACATTCAACCATATCAGTATCTATGCAAATATAAATCTTCAACTTCACAAATAAATTCTGAAAAATCCACAGTGCTTCAATGTTTTCGGTAGCCGAATTTCATTTGTGCCGGCTCATTGAATTGCTAAGCTGTCTTGATCGGCGACGAGCTCTGACTTTAAGTTCGCTTGGCGTAGTAAACAAACATGACGGCAGTTGTCAGCAAATCAGTGTCAGCTAGATTTTTCTCTCAGGCTTCACAGCGACCAGCAGCGGCAAATGCATTTGCCAAGCCATTTAAGGATATTCCCGGTCCGCGTGGTCCCTTTGGTCTTGGTGTTCTATACCAGTATCTGCCGGTCGTTGGACGCTACTCTTGGCTCCAGTTGCACAAGGCGGGTCAGGATAAGTACGAGCGGTATGGTTCGATAGTGCGTGAAACAATGATACCGGGTGAGGATATTGTTTGGCTGTATGATCCAAATGATATTGCAACGCTGCTCAACGAAAGAGAGTTTCCTCAGCGACGCAGTCATCTGGCGTTGGAGAAGTATCGCAAAGATCGTCCACACATTTACCGATCGGCGGGCTTGTTGCCGACGTGGGTATACTTTATATTTACATATGAACATTAGGGTGCGGCGCACCAGGAAAAAATTACAGTTTTTCCTGCGGAAATATAAAATATATTATGTTTTAGAACGTTCTCCAAAATATTTCGGAAAACAATTGAGATCTACGTGAACTGGATGGATTTGAAAATACCTCTAAAAATTAAGTTTTTATTAATAAAAATAGCCGTTTTTGAATATTTTCTGAAAAATAACCTGCATTTAAGTTTAGCAGGCATGAGAGTTTTGATGGTATTTTTAAATCGGCCCAGTTCCCGTAAATCTTAATATTTTTCCGAATTTTTTTGGTGGTAGCCCTAAAATATAATAAATTTTGTAATTCCGATGGTCAAATAGTACCGATACACCCTAATGTGCATGCATGCAAAGTTCACGTTATCACTGAAAAAAATTTATCACTTTTTGTCACAGCAACGGCGTAGAATGGTGGCATCTGCGTTCGGAACTGCAACAGGAAATCAGTGCACCAAAGAGCGTACGTAGCTTTTTAACCGATTTAGACTTAGTGACGCAAGAGTTTTTGGAAACCCTACCCTTGAATGATTGCTTCGATATATTACCAAAATTAGCGCGCTTAAATTTGGAACGTAAGTCTTCTCTTTTGTTTGTTTCGTTTGCATGCTAAGCGTTTGTGCCCATTTTAACTTAGTTACTTGCCTGATGACCTTCGACGAGCGCCTCAATGCCTTCTCACCTGACGAACAACTACCCTACTCTCGCTCCACCAGGCTGATGCGCGCTGCGGAAACAACAAACAGCAGCATCTTGCCGACCGACCAAGGTCTGCCAATATGGCGTTACTTCGAGACACCCGTCTATCGGCGGCTACGTAAAGCACAGGAGTATATAGAGAGCGTGGCCATAGATTTAGTGTCACAAAAGCTGGCATCCGGCAAGGAGTCCACGAAACTGAATAACGGTACAAACCATGATAATATCACGTTACGAAGTTCTTTGATTGAAGAGTACCTGAAGAAGCCTAACTTGGATATTAGCGATGTAGTCGGCATGGCCGCGGACTTGCTTCTAGCCGGCATCGATACCACCTCATATACCACCGCATTCGCTGTATACCACATTGCAAAAAACACTGAAGTGCAACAGAAACTGCAAGAAGAGGCATACCGGGTGTTACCTACACGAAAGACACCCTTGACACCAGACGTATTACGCTCGGAAGTCCCATATACCCGTGCTGTGCTGAAAGAGGTATTCCGCTTGAACCCCATATCGGTGGGTGTAGGTCGAATACTCAACAAAAATCTGGTGCTAAGCGGATATCATGTGCCGAAAGGAGTAAGTCTTTACATATTTAAAAAAACAAAAAGTAGTATTCTTCGTTACTCAAATATTTTTGCGTGTAGACAGTTGTGGTGACGCAAAATATGATTGCCTGTCGATTGGATAAGTACTTTGCTGATCCCTTGCATTTCAATCCAGAGCGTTGGCTACATCGAAACCAAGCTGTTCATCCGTACTTGGTATTGCCGTTCGGTCATGGTATGCGCGCTTGTATCGCACGCCGCATGGCAGAGCAGAATATCATTGTTTTCCTGTTACGTGTAAGTATTCATTGATTGAATGAATGAATGAATGTAGCAGTGGCATTTCTTAAGATGGGCCTGTATCTAATTTGAATAAAATTTGTATACAATTTGAATTTCATTGTTTTTTATCGTTGATACTTACATAGGTGATGAGGAATTTCGAAATTACTTGGATGGGTGGCGACGTAGAGCTGGGTGTGCGCACACTGCTAATCAACAAACCCAGCAGGCCAGTTAGTATTCAGTTGAAATTGAGAGAGGAAACAGTTAACGGAAACTGATTGATAATTCACATAAAGCTGTGGCACATTGATTTGATGTACAGCTTGCTCGAATACAGTGGTCTTACTTTCAGAGAAATAAATTCATATATGTATTTTGTAGTATGTATAAAACGTTTAAAAAAAAGCAGTTATGGTATGTTGTCTTAATTTGTTGTGGAAGAGACCCGCAAAAAAAGTTATTTTCATTATTTGGAGTATCAGACGGCACCATCTGGCAAATCTTACATGATAATTTTGGTATGACAAAGGTCAGAGCAAATCCAGACCTGGCCCCGTGTGACTTCTATCTGTTTATAAATTTACGAAAAGAGTTAAGGGGAAATAAATTTTCCACCGCCAAATAGGTCAAGGAGCCGATTTTGGCTAATTTTGACAAACAAAATGTTCGACGTCTTAGAATAATTCATTGACCGATAGAATAAATATAGCAATATTTTTGCAAAAAATAAACACTCGCTGATATAAGAGTTTAGGCTTAAAAAGTATGCATAAAAATATTCAAAAATATGTTCTAATGAATAATTTTTGGAGGTAAGTATTTTGAAACCGGTCCTTCTCGTATTATTTTTCCCCCAAATATTTGGTTGATATCTTTAAAAACAATGAATTTTATTCCGATGGAATGGATTTGGAATAGAATTGAGCTAAGCCTTAAATTCGACAGCGGGCTTCCAATCACGCAGGTACGCCAAGCACTCTGGCTCAGGCCTGGTTACTGCGATGGAAAAACAGTACCAATTTTGTTTTTTTTGTATGGGGAGTTATGCACCCTAATAAAAATATGTGATTTGATTTTTTGCTTCTCTTCTTTGTACGCATTTCATTAAACTATTAAAAATAAGTACGTGCTTAAAAAATGTGTTTGACTATTCAAATAAAAAATAAAATTGCATTCATAAATTGTCTGTTTTTAAATGAAGAATAAATTTTCAATTAAATTATAATTTTAAATTATAAATTTATTGATGATTCTTATTTTTTCGTCAATGAAACTTTCAGTTTCTTTAATACTGCCCGTGTGTCTGTGACTTTTAAAGATAAATTAATTGTATGCTTTCAAAAACAAGCTCAGCATATTTCTACTACGAGTACAAATGCGAACACAAAAAGTTTCAGACAATTTGGGTACGTGAACCAAACATCGTGGGTGGCACATTTGACCAATGAAATGAAAATTAAACAACTTTCGATGCTTTCAAATATAGTTAAATAACCTAATTGTTCTTATTTTATTATATATCTTTTTAATACACTATATGAAATTTAGTTAAATACATACACATTATACTTATCGGCACATCGTACATAGGCCTAGCTCGGAATATTATTAGTTGTTTTTGCATTGACCTCGTCATATGTGAAACTCTGCTATTTAATGGCTAATTGCATTTGATGTTGGCTAACAATTGTAATACAAATTCTGTTCTGTTTTTTTTTTTTTGTTTTCCAAGCCAATATGTTTACCTTATTTGTTTTCTGTTTTTACATTTACCAGAATTATCAGAATATTATCACTACAATTTTCTTATAATGATTTACATACATTTGTTTTTCTTTTCAATAAGTAGATGTAAATTTCTTTAATTAAATACAAGGCATTTTCCAAATTCATTCAACTTTTTTTTGTAACTTATCAACAGTCTAGATAAGATGTGGTTAATGTAAATCAATTAAATAAAATCTATATAAGTATTTGTAAATAGAAATGCATACATATATATACTATGTTCCTAGCATATTTATATGTACATACATACATACATACAAACATATACTTGTGTAAGTGCAAATGTTTCTAATAAGTTAAATAATATCTTTGCATTTCAACTGATAATACCACTGTGTAAGAGTGAAAAAATAACATGAAACGCCGTTTAACATACAGTTACTCAAACAATTGACCAGATGGTGACTTTGTTTTACAATATTCGCAATGTTCGCTCTGGATAATTTTTTATTTTTTTGATATTTTTTTTATAAAAGTATAGTTTGTGCTATAACAAAAATCATATATTCCAAAAATTCAAACTTTTCATAAAATAAAAATAAAAATTCAACGATATTTCATCAATTTATCAAACTTTTTAATCAGAAATGTTGGAATATTTTTTGGGAACGCAGTTTTGTAGCCGATTTCATTTACTTGTTGTTGTTGTTGTTGTTGTAGCGACTAGTCACCTCCTGTAAACAGCGGAATCACCCAGGGTCGTTGTCATCAAACTCATCTAGGGGGAGGCCCAGGAAACGTGCTGTTTCGACAGGGTTGGACCAGAAGGAGAGGGGGGTTAGATGAATAGGTGATTGGTATCGTACGGAGAATCTCCACATGCCGGACATGTATTGGGTATGTCGCGGTTGATTCTGGATAGGTAGGAGTTGAGCCTACTAGATACAATATCCACATCGCATCTGCTATTGGTGGTGGTTGGGCTCCTATTTTCTTCTTCTTCTTATTTGACGCTATAACCAACTAGGCGATTTTGGTCGATTTTAATATGGGGCTCCTCTGCTTTGCTAACTGGCACCAACTAAAGACACCAAGTGAAACCAAGTTCTTCTCCACCTGGTATTTCCAATGTTCTTCTTTTCCTCTGCCGCCACCAGCGATTTAATTTTAATTGCAAATATTATAGTAGAAATTGTAATTTATATACACTCAAAAAAATAATATCTGGGGGAAAAATATAAATGGGAGCGAAAAGGCGCTTAAGAAATATTTACTACAATTGGAGAAAATAGCTTTAATTTTAGGTATGAAAAAAGTTCATAAGACCAAAATTTCGAAAAAATTGTTTAAAATCAACTGCATACCCAAAAGTTTTCTAAACATTCAAAGTAAAAAGTTTGAAAATTGTTGAATTTTTATAAATCGTGTACAAAGTTTAAAATTTTACTTTATATGATTTTCGTTATATTAAAAATTATGGTTTTTAAAATGTATATTATGTGGCACCCCAAGTTGCGTAGCTTTTAAACATTTTGTTACATAGTTTACCTAAATACAGCACAGTGAAAAAACAGTTGAAGAAGAAAATTCAGTTATGACCTCTATACAAGGTGTCCCGGAACTATGCACTTAAGTTTTGAGAGTAGAAAGACAATTATGCCATTCGCGCCGCCGTCCAGGTTATCGGGCTATTTAGTTGTTTGGTTTTAATTTTTTCCGTTTACAACAACAAATATGTATTCCAACAAAAAAGTGAACTATAGAAAAATAAATTCTCTCCTTTAAGTCGTTTTGTAGCTTAATTTGATATTGTAGCTGAAAAATTGGAGACCGCATAACCAGACAACCCGATAACCCGATAATCTCATTGGCGTGAATACCCTAAATTTTATTTTGATTGAACTTTATTGATTGATGACCTCCCGTCGAGTTATTTAAGTTTGAAGTTGACCACTAAGAATTTTGTATGCCATACTTAACTCAATTATTTTCAAATCAAAAATGGTTAATTACAAATTTCTCAATGTTCGCTTGTCTTAATAGTAAACAATACACTTGAGAGCAACTTCATACTTAGATTCTATATTTGTGAAGTATACCAACATTTTTTCGAAAGTCGAGATTTTTTTGTGATAAAAAAAGTAGTTTGACATTACATTTCTTTACGTTCATTTATTGTCTTTGTCTCAAGAATGATAGAATACAAGATTGCGCCTCCCGCAGCGAGCTGGCAGATCTCGTCATTTGTAAACAAGTATACGGGAGACAGAAGAATGAATAACTGAATGAATAAATCTGAAAAATACTGCAATAAGGAACTCTTTGCCCCCTTTTTGGAAAATTTTTTGTCTAGTTGCAGTTGATTTGACTTAAACGTAATTGCAGTTCTGTGTAAATTCAAAAATTGATGAGACGATATTTGTACTAAAATTCTGCTAAAGCAAGTTAATGAAAACAGCTATTAGGACACGCTTTTAACGTTTTACAGAATTGTGAATATAGTTATTAAGGCAAATGCACCAAAGTGTACCAAATGCAGAAGGTGACCCCTTCAGAGGTACCGCTATATGTATTTATCCTACGTATTTATCCAAACTTGGGTTAGGCCCCTGAAACTGAACTGCGGCACTGCCGGGAGATGCTGCATAGGTTGAAAAAATCTTAAAAGCAAAAGCTGAAAAAATAAACACAAAATGGTATTGTGTACAATATTATAAAGGTGTTTTCACTGGTGTCGGTCTAAAGAGTAAGAAAAATAAAGTACAGCGCTTTGCATTATAGAGTACCCTTGCTATAAGCGGCTACAACTAGAGATATAACTGTTATAAGGAATATCCAAAACTATGTGCTCATAAATTTTAATTGTAGGAATAAGATTTTGTTATTTGACGTAATAGTTATTTTGAATTAAAAACAAGTTTTGCTTCCCTATTAATGTTATTCTTAATATTATCTAGTTTTTTTTCGTCCCTTAAAACTTTTACTTTAGATGTTTTTATACCCAAACATACTGGTGCACAGAAATTATCGAAAATTCTAAGAATTATTAGCGAAATTAATTAGTAAAATTAATTAAGTAATGTATGTCCTTCCGTGCGGAAACGGGTAACTGGAGTAAATATTGAGCTCTCTCAACGAAACTTGGTACACTGCCTGGGACTCAAGGTACTATTAGTATTGCCAATGGGCGAAATCGGATAATAACGGCGCCTACATAATGATGTTTTGAAAATCAAATAATATGCTAAATTTTATACAAAGGATTGGGTAGGGGGAAAAATACATGTGCAAGTATTTTTTGATCGGATGAAAAACTCAAAACGCCGACCAGTTTTGTTAAAAAAAAATAGAACCCATAAAAATTATTATTTTTAATCAAAAACTAACACTTAAAAGAAAAATAATTATTTCAGATCGAAAAACTAACACATTTTTATTTCTTGTGCAAAAAATAAAACTCAGGGATTTATTATTATCATTGTTAAAAAAATTTAAATTATAAAATTTTGAATGCATATCAATTTTGTTTTCTAGAACTCATAACACAGTACGAAGTGAACCTCCACGGTCCTTTGAATTTTCTCAAAAAAAAATTTGATTGTGTCGTACCGTGTAATGATTGTGATCCCTGTTTTTAATTGTTTAAAAAATAAGCAGAATCGGTATTACCAATCGCGAGAAAATAAAAAAAGTCTACACGATTTCGAAAAAATTAATAGCTGTAACTTCCAAAATATTTCGAATTCCCGAACAAAACAAACGACGCAAAATTGTGTGAGCCAGGAAAAAACATTCCACTAAAAAGGGTAAACCTTCGAAAAAAAAAATGTTGGCCGACTTTACAAATGTTGACTCTTAAATATCACGATGTGTAGGCGTCATCAAGCTGAGTTGGAAATAAACTTTCGACGCCTATTTTTTTCGCTCCCTCTACTCTCAAAAATAAATTTACAGTTTTTGGACACATAGGGTGTCCAGTACATGTATACCATCCTATTATTGTGAAAATTCCCTAGAGATATAGCTACATGTGTGTTATGTATGTATGTCTTCTTGTCTACTATGCATTAAGTGGAATAAAAAATAAATATCTTCCCTACACTATTTTGCCTGCGATTACAAAAAATAGCTGAGACACTATTTCTCTCTTTGATCCTTCAAATTTTTGCGCTGCAACTCTCGGCTACAGCTTAGCTTATACTTTAACTACGATACGATTATATACACTTAGGACTAGTTTACAGCGACATTTGTTAGAGATACATAGACTTCGTACAAAAACTCATTCAAAATTACACTATAAGGACTTTGGTTGTTTTACACACGTGGATTAAATATTGGATACAAACACAAAACACGAAGGAAGGATCTTATATTTGGATTTCGAAGTCCGCCTTTGTGAAGCGTGTTTGGCGTCATTACACCCGTCTAAGTATTCTAGATTCTGGGAATGCGCGAGTATTTTCATACATCCATTCTTTTTACACCCCATCTATTGGCCAGAGTTCTGTCTACCGCTATTGTAAGCCGCTTGGTCGTGCGACCCCAACTGCTTACAACTCCAGTAACAGAACTTCCTCATGCTAGAGTATATTTAGCGTCGATGAGTCCATCATTCGATCGTCGTACAGACTAAGCGTCTTTGAGGCGCGCACCTTTCGCACTGATGGCGGCACATCACCTGGTGTTTTCACACGCTGACTGGGATCTCGCAATTTCTCCGTACTACCTCGCCCACTGAAAACTTCTCGAAACATTTCTAGGCTGCGCTGCCGCCTAATTAAGATATCAGCATTGTTCGGCGCTGTAAGATGACCGGCTGGGTTTGAAACCGGAGTTGGAGGAGTTTCTTTATTTACGCTCGTATGGTTTATTGTATTCAGTTCGCCTTTGCTCAAATTATTATTATTGCGATTCATATGTTTTATCAGACTAGTAGAGAGGGAACGTGGCACTACATGACATGGTGTGCTGGTTCGTTTGTCCAATGGTTGTAGATGCACTTTTGCTTTATTGTCGTTGTTCTCCTCCGCTATGCTCTGAATTAGATTGGATTTATTGTAAGTTGCTGCATGGAGCGGAGTGCCAGCCTCTCCTCCTACTACAACGGCTGAGCCATTCATGGGACTCAAATCCAGATTGTTTGGGCGCCTTGTATGCGGGTAAGCATCTGTGAGCATTGTGGTTTTTGTTGCGGCCACTCCATTATTGCTGCGTTGCCGGTCATCTATAAAGCTGACTGTTGCTGCCTTGGCCAGTCTTTCTCTGCCATTGTTATCGAGTCCTTTTATAATCGCCGCATACCGATTGTCTACCAAATTAGACTTTTCATCGCCAAAACCTAGCTGCTGTTGGAAAACGTCGACGCCACTGTCGCTTTTACGGAAAAGTTTTTTTTGTATGAGCGCACGCACACCATGCCAACCTCTCAGCTTTCGATCGGTATTATGTTGTTTGGGGAAACCTTCTCCCATACTGGAAGCATTTTCGTTCATGAAATTGCTGATTTTTTTCGAACTCCCACCAGATATTAAATCTTCTACTGAAACATCGTCTTCCAAACATGAAAAGCTATTTTCTTGTCCCGTTTGAAAGCTGTGCTTCTTGCTTTTCTCAACCAAGATCTGTGGCTGTCGAGTTGCAACTGGGGCCAAGTTGCGTTCTTGACATGGATTACGACCCTGATATGGTTGCAGTTGTTGCTGTGTATGAATGAGATGATTTTTTTCTGTTTGTGGTGCGATGCTTAACTCACTGCCCACACTTCGAGCACGCGGTAAAATTTTTTTGTTTGGCGGTGGTTGAAGCATCGTTGCAGTTTCCGAATGACATGAACCCATTATTATTCGCACTGCCGAATCCACTTGATCAGGGGCCAGTAGATTATTTGCACTAAGTAACGGACTAGGCGACTGTGCGTGGGAGTAGCGCGGCCGCAAGCCCGATGCTTCTTGCATTCGCTCTTCGGCGCACAGTGATGTTAGACGAGCTTCGGCATCGTGATCCCAACAATCCTCGCATGTGTCCTTCACCAACTTCGCTGCAGCGCCACCACCCCAACCTGCAGGAAAGAGCGGTCTTGCTTTGTGTCGCACCACCAATGCCTGCATTTGATCGAAGGTGGGATGTGTGCCAACCTCCTGTTCATAGGGGGCTTTGTAGGATGGTGTCATTTGTGCAGGTGGATAGAAATCCGAACACCGTGTAGCCACTTCCCATAACACTAAACCTAAGGCGTAAACATCCATCTGCTTGAGAGATGTCTCACAGTCGCGCAAATTCACGGCACCCTCTAAGAGTTCGGGTGCCATGTATCGCAGGGTACCAACTTCATTAATGCTTTTCGTTTCAGCCACAGCTACTTCTCCGCGGTATTCGTACTTGGATCCAAATACTTTCAAGGCGAAACCGAAATCGGCTATGCAGCATGTAAGATCCGCTTTGACGAGCACATTGCGCGAATTGAAGTCGCGATGAGCGACACATGGCTTATACTCATCGCCTCGAATTATTTCCGTATGCAGATGCGATAAACCACGCGTGATCGATTTAGCCATTCCACAAAAGTTCTCGAATACGAAGGTGTTGGCAATCAGCCAATCTTGCAAGCAACCAAGTGGCGCAAGGGATAGTACCAGCTGATATTCAATTTTGCCATCCATTGTATGCCGTTCGTCATAACCTTGAAAAGCAAAAAAGTGAGATCCACCATCATTTACCGAGGTACTTAGTAAGAGTGGCAATTGCAGTACTTACCGAAATAAGTCAACAGTGATGGGCTGTCCATCATTGGCAGCGAGTAGATATTGCGTTCGTTGATATAATACGGGTAATGGCTTTCGGGAAATATTTTTACAGCAACCTCCTTGTCGTGCAATATTCCTTTCATTACGGTGCCGTATTTACCATTACCCAGCATACAAATCAAATTGATATTGTCCACATTTCGTAAATTCGAACTGTAACCGGGACCAGAAGGTGCTAGGGGAGCTTCCTCGGGCATTGATTTGTCCTTTACTTTGTGTACGTAACAATAGGCGGCAAACCCGCTAACCGATAAGCACAAAACAAGTACAAAAATCGCCATTACAATGACTCCCAAGCCAGCATCAGTTGATCTGCTCTGAATATTTGTGTTCGTACTATAAATCAGGTTCGAAAGCTGAAAAACGACATGACAATGGATAACTATTTATAAGTATCTAAAAATATCTATTATTCACTGTTAATAAACATACATGTAGTGGCGCTGGTTCAACCACAGCTACATTTTTGTTGCAAGAATCACCCGAACAACAACAATAATAGAGCGAATTGTTGCGCGACGTAGGCGCCGAACTAGTGCACTCCGTTTGACTACAAGTGGCATTGCGTTCAGTGCTCTCTTTCCAACAACCTTTTTACAGTGATAGAAATTCAAATAGGAATAGCAATGAACAAATTCGCAAACAAAAATTATACAGAGATTCGCCACTCACCTTGTTTTTCAATTCGAGTGCCATTTCGGGTTTGGCGCCAAAGCGCAAAGCAGAACGTATAATCAGTTTGGCAAACGCGACGATGTGACGGTACCTGTTCAACTGGAATTAGTTCCGTATCCGGTGAATTGAGACTTTCAGCGCTATATTGGGTCTGCACTCCATTCGATGAATATTCCTCAAAGTCGTCGTCATCTTGAATAAACTTCTCATCTTCCATAAAGCTCATGCAGGCGAATGGGCGCCCAGCTGCAAGTAAGAGAAGGAGGCATTTTAAATTATCAATTTATTTTAAATCGCAGTTGATTAATAGAATTTGAACTCACGTGTACTCGACTGAACGCAGACAAAGAGCGCCAGACAGTATATCAATCTTAGAGCATTCATATCTTAGGACTATACGTTTTTTGTTGATTCCCAAAAGAGTTTTAATAATAGGTTATCGTTGGCATTTTTTGTGCTGCAAAAACAAACAAAAAAATTAGATTTTATCAGCTAACTCAATTACTTGCATTTTCATTTCTTTTTGTTTTGTGAAAAAATTTACTTATTAGTGGTTAGTGAACGATTAATTTAAGTACAAAGGAATGACCGTAAGTACGTTTGTATACATTTTTATCGCTCCACGCGCACTTTCGGAGCAGTTAAGAGAAAAAATGAAGGTCCGCTAGCAGACTGATAGCAGAAAGATAGAAACATCTCTGTAGACAATAACAGGAGTCTTCCTGAGAGTTGAGAGCCCTTCTCTTCCATATTGCATTTTCCTATAAAAGGCGTGCCACGGAAGGCTTTCTTATTTTGCTACCTACAGGAGAGGTTTTGCAAGGCGTACTTTAGACGGCCTTTCGAAGCAGTTCTCTAACTGCTTTTTAATTCATAATTATAATCACCATTTTTATGCGAGTCATAAATATGAAACCCTTGTCAACTACTTTTTTATCATTTCCCGATTAATCCTTCTAGAATGGCTTCACTAAGAGGCCTGCCCCGCTTTGGCATCCCCCGCATACAACTACAATAGCTGAGGTAAAAAAAATAACAATTGTTTAATACTGCCGAATTTTGTAAAATTTCGATTGGAAATTTGAGTCACTTAACTTTAGGTATCATTGAAAGGGTGTTCGGTCCTATTGATTTTTTTGTTTAATTGATTATTTATTTGCCATAATTTTGTTTCAGAAATTATAGAAAATATAGTAAGAATTTTAGAATTTTCATAAAAATTGCATTACATTACAGTGGTAATGCACATAAGATAAAAAATGTATAGGTAAGGCTCGGAAATGAAAATCGCGGAAAAATTGTTCAGAATATAATTTCCTTTTTTAATTTAACAGTTAAAAACCGTTCATAAAATTTTAGCACACAGAGTGAATTCTATACATTGTTTGATTTTTCACAAACGCATTGGGGGTTTGTTTTACTGTTTTGCTATGGTTAAGATTATGTGGCTCTACAATTTCATGATATACAATTAAAATCAATTTTTTGTCGCATTTCCAACATTGTCTACCAAATTATTATTATTATTAGTATTACTATTGTTATGTTAATTAAATTCTTCGTATCAGGCTACGACCATTTTCTAAAAGTAGTTTAACCCAATCCTGTATAAATTACATATTGCAGTTTCTAAAATTTCAATTTTTTTATTGATTTTGATAAATGACCCTAATATGATAGCTTTTTTTCCGATTTCCATAATTTGGAAATTAAGCTTATTGAGTTGATCAAATCGGGCGGTCCTATGCCCATTAAAAAAGAATGTTCACGTATTCCTTTCTCCAATCCCTTGATAAAAATTTTAATTTTCTAGAGACCAACAAAATTCGCAATAATAAAGTGGGCCACTTTTGTTTATTAATTTATTTTCAATAATTTTTTTGTAAAAGTATAGCTAAACAAAAAACAATACAAATAAAAGTTTCAAAATTATAGGAAAATTTATAAAAATTCGACAAATTTGAAAATGGTCATCCAAATTTTAAACTTTTTGTTGGAAATTTTCTTTCATACAAAAGTAAATTTCATTGATGCGTTACTACAAGATGTAATTTCTAAAAGCGACAATCTTCAAGATGATTAAAGGACTAAATTAAAACAATCCTGTGCAACGAGGTGGGTGTAACGTCACGAATCAGTCAAAATGTATCTCCACTTACAATCAGCATTTATCAGCGCATTCGAGTTTTGAACACCGAAAATCACAATCTCGATGAAGCCATGATCTTGAAAGATCTAACAAAGAAAGAATTAATAGCCAGTATGCACATACAAGCTTTCATATACATAATCAATTTTTTTGCATTTTATCCCACCCGATCTAATGTACATACATACATACTTACACACATACCAAAGGATTAAATATTCTTTGCACTTACTTTGTATTATTTATACATCAGCTTTACACCCTATCATAAAACCAAATTATCAAAAAGAAACAGTCTATATTTAACTTTTTTTCAGATATGCATTTAAAGCTACAACTCAAATCTCAAAATCTTAACTCGACCTAAGCCGATATTGCATATCACATATATAATATTGTGAATATATTTTAACTCAGTAATTTTATTCCCAGACATACGTCAATTAATTAATTTATTGCTTGCAGGCACTCGCGGTTTACATATGTAACTATCCTCTCGCATGTAGGCATGAAAATAAATGATGTGATCCCACGTTTATAACGGTTCCAGTAAAACCAAAGTATGTAATGACTTTTTTCAGTTTTGAAATTCTTTGAAAGCAAGCGGTTAACTTTCAGGTCCAGACAAAAAATCTCATTTTGTTGAAACCCTTCAAACTTAATGTTTTATACTTTTTCGTTTGTTTGTGATTAATATATTCGGTTCGAGAATAAGGAATAAATGAGGTAGTTGCACAATTGGCAAATATTTAAACAGTAATTAAAAAAATGCTTCCATTGCCCGATAAACTGTATAAATATTTCTTTCAATGAATGTACCTCGATGAAAGGCGATTTTAGGATAATTCCAGGGCGGTTAGAATGATCATTTATTGCCATCAAATGTCTAGAATAATGGGTTTTCGAAACAAGGGATATTTCTCTTTAAGTTCTCATATCATTTTTATCAAGCGAACCATTTTTATGTTTTAACTTAAGAAAATAAAAGTCGCTGAGAAGTGAGATATTGTTGAAAGTATTTTATTTTGTTGGATCGATTGGGAATTAAAAAAGAAAACAAAAAAAATAGTTTCAACTGAAACCTATTTTTGTTTCGCCAATTGATTGCTTCAGATTTTGGTATAGTATACATACATATGTACATAGTAAGGCGCGGAAGGTATTTGCGCCTTAACAAATTTTTAATTTTTCTTAAGCTTTACATCGGCTACTACCGAAAAGAAAATTCGGAAAAGTCGTCGCTCATATAGTTAAGTTGGCAAATTTTGATTTGTTTGATTATATTGAAAATAATATATCAACAATAACCGGTTTCATTCACGATGGCGCTGTTTTTTTACTTCATAGCACTGCGCACTCGTATTAGGTCGGTAATTATTTGGCCGAATTGGCTCAACTCAGGGTGGAATCAAATAAGGTGATGTTAGTGGCGGCACATTTGATGTAATTTTTGACAAAATCGGCAAGCTTATTTCAAAGTGTTGCCAACCCCAATCTTTTTCTCATGATTCTGATTCAAACAAAAAAGATACTAGAAATGGTACTATATTGTGAAGAGTGGCGATTTTATCAGCATATATGTAAATGAGAGCCATTTAATTTAACTGTCATCTACTCCTTGTATAGTAAACTACACCTGGGCAAAACTCTTCCCCCTTTTTCCTGTTGTTTCGCAGACCCTTAACCCAAATCTAAAAAATGTTCTTGGCTTTATCTTTACTAGCGTTTTTTTTTATATAAAAGCTTCATGACTGAAAAGGCTAACTTTTAGTAGATACGATTTATTTGAAAAGGTACGTTCGTGCCACTTGTGTGCTTTCTACACAAGTGAGAAAAATACATATTTCTTAATCGGAGAGCTACATTTACGTTGTATATTTCTGCAAGTGATCAACAGTTTTGTAATTTTTATTTCAATCATACATACATACATACATAATTGGCGCTATAACCGCTTAAGCGATTTTGGCCGATCTTCTCCTACAATTTGTGGTGTGCGTCTTGTTGTTGTAACACAAATTGAGGGACCTACAATTTTACGCCGACTCCGAACGGCGAATGTTTTTGTTTTTTTTGTGAGAAGGTTTTCCATGGCAGAAATACACTCGGAGTTTTGCCATTGCCTGCCGATGGGCGACCGCTATTAGAAAAAACTTTTTCTATAATTTTTGATGTTATTTGCCCCGGGCAGGATTCGAACCCGGAACCCACCGAATGAAGCGCGCACACGCTACACACACGGCTACGGCGGCCGCCAATTGTTATAAAATAAGCGGATAAAAGTAAAAAGTTTACAGAAGAAGAAATTTAATCCCTTTTGATCGAAAGTAACGGCACCCATTAAATTTGTTCGGATATCAGTGGCGAGAAAAAAGGATACAATCGATATGTTTGCCTTAATTGCATCGAATTTGCATCACTTATTTGAATTAAATTCACACAGTTACTTATCCTAGTATTCATCTTTTTATAAATAAAATGCGGTTTTAATCAATTTGCATCTGCCTACCATTGGAAATTACAGACGAGGGTAAATAATGTAAGAAGGTTTTTTTTTGGAGCAGCAAATGAACGTTAAGAGTCCCTACAAAGTTGAGAAAACACGTAGTTTTTGGTGAGCAGGCGTTGCCTGTGCTTCAAAGAATTGCCCTTGGCAGTTCAAATTCGGTTTTATGCACACTCTCCAAGAATTCGTAATTTGTTTAACAAACTCTTGATTTACTATTGAAAAACGTCGCTAAATTTATCCCTTTTCAATACCTTTTAATATATGACAGCAATAGAACTGCCGAAAAAGTGAAGTTAACTTACTGTCATTCCCTTATTATGGCTCTATTCAAATCTTAAATTTAAATCTCATTTGTTAGCTGCAACTGAGAAAAATTTCAGCCCAATTATATATTTACATACATACATATATGTACGAGTATGTGGCTATTTCAATTGCTGAGCTTTTGCAAATAAAGCAGAAAGAAATTACACATGCACGTACATTTAGTGCTGTATTGAGTTTTACTCTACATAAATTTGATTTTAAAACTCTTTCATTAAAAATTGCATGTGTATTTGTTGAAGCTATCCCGCCACTTGCATTTTTGCGTTCTAATATCGATTGTGCGACTATTTCAACAAATCGTGGACTTTAGACCCCATTCATGCCAATGTAAAGTTGTTTTTATATCAACAAAAAACGAAAACGGAATAAAGAGTTAAGTGCACGCAAATAGCTAATGTGATACAAAAACAAAGAACAATATTTATGTTTACTGATTAATTGGATATTTTTGTGTAGGTGTTTTGGTGCTCTGGCTTCGCACTCACCTTCATAACACAGCGATTACTCTTCGGTTTTCTGCATTTTGGTTATTTCCATTCAATTCGTTCGTTGAGCAAACAAACAAAAATTCTGATAACAAAGTGGAATTTCGCTTATTTTGTGTTAAGTAGCGAAAGTTGTTCATACAAGTAAAGCTCTAGGGTGATTTTAAATTTTTGCTGTGTAAATTTTGAAATGTGTCACTGGCAAAAATTTAACAGCCAACTTAGCCCTCATGTATTGGCGAAACTTCCAATGTCAACCTTTTTCCAATCAAAACATAAACTCGATCTGCAGATTTAAATTTTTCTCCTACTGCAAAAGGTTGCAAATGTGGCGTTCGTTGCCTTTTTTAGGCTTTCTACTCTCTGGGAGAATATTTTGGCTTGCACTCTAGATTTTTTATGTTTGTCTGGTGAAGGGTAATTTTGGTATTGAACAGAGCTGTGTGCAGATTTAGTTCAGGATCTCACTAAATGTAATGACGAATTTTAAATCGTGGCCACCAATTTGGATTACGATCCATGGGGTGGAATGAAGAGTAGCGAATGCAATCCAAAAAAAGAAGCAGAGGAAAGAGAGTATAAAACCCGTAAAGATTAGTGTGGCGATCCAATGCAAAGCAAAAGCAATGCGAATGCTACGTTTGAAAACAGGTTCGCAGATTTACCAACTGTCCTTCGCATGCGCCTGTTTTCGACAGTAGCATTGTTGCAGTCTTTTTATTACCAGTCATCTGTGTTTCATTCCATATTCCTTTGTACATGCAACAAAAAATACAATGTTTTGTCTAATTTTTGCTTAAGATTGTGCCTACTCTGAAAAACAGTACGGAAAATATCTCTGCGGGGTGCGTCTTCACAACGACATTTTTTCTCTTTTCTGCCGCTTCGTGTTGCGCTAATGTTTACTTCGCCTCCACCACCTCACACTTGCAAAGTTGGCAGATTTTTTTGGCAGCCACTCAGTCAGTCAAACCGCCAGTTTACCAGAGTACGAACGTCTGCGGCAGACTTTGTCTCAAGAGTCTAACTATCGGGCAGCGACCACACACTTGACGATGCAATGCACGAGGAAAAGCGAGCAAAAGCCAGATTGCACCCACAGAGACGTTGGCTTGGAAGTCCTCTCTGCGACGGGATTTCCTTGCCGCACTACCCCAGCAACCGTCTTTTCAATTCTTACTGTTTCGCTCACGGCTGACGCGAATCTGCGCCGGGGGCATGTGAGGGCTAACTAAACTTTTGGTTGGGTGGGTGGGTATCTATCTGCCGTCCGCCGTTGGCAATTTGCGACACAATGTAGGTACGACTTTACGACAGTAAGCCATAATAGATGACTATGGTGGTGACAGCTTTAGCGGCAGAGACTGCGGCTCCGACCGCGACGCCATCAACGACGGCAGCGTCGGTAACCGAAGGAAGTTAGAAAGAATTGATTTTTCCAATCGCCTCAAGTACTTCTTTTTATTTTTCTTCAAATCAAACTAACACATTTTTTGTATTGCGGACGTCATAAACAATTAAAAATCGGTAAACAAATCACATAGAATTTGTATAAAAAGTCGTAGTTAACAAATTTGCACTAGTAAAAATTAAATTGCTTGCTAAAATCTGAACTCACTTTTACTGTTTTATTTTCATTTGATTCGCGTTTTGCATACAAATTTTAAGCTTTCGTCTGCGTCATATTTATCTGTATTTATTTATGTGAAATCTTTCGATTATTTGTGCTATTATTCACTGTTTTCATTGTTTTTTGCACTGAAGATCCATGTACATATGTATGTATGTATGTGTGTATATTGTGGTTTTTTTTTTTGTTGTTGCTGTCGGGCTCAACAATTACCCGGCGCCAGTGATTTTTTTAAAATTTGCTCGCTTGCGCTCGTCGACGTTGTTCGTCTTCAACTGTTTGCAGTGCCAGCGATTTCATGCTGGAGTTGAATAGCCAGAGGAATTCGCTCGTTGCTTGGCTAAACAAACTCAGTCAGATGCGGGGCTGCATGGTGGGGTGCGAGTTTGGAGCAGGCGCAGTAACTTGGCCTCTCTGTATCTCACCGTTTTATGCTCTTAATTTATAATATTGCCCACTTGCGAGGCATCTGTCAGATACAAGCGTGTTGTTGTTATTGTCAAATGCAAAGGGTGATAACTAACCTCCACATGTAATTTACTATCGAATCTAATCTTACGCCAAAGATTTAATATACGTTCTCTGGTCTGGCCAAAGCTACATACCACGCGTAGTCACCCTGTCTTCAGTTGAACGTGAAAAAGTTTCAGACGCGCTTTAAAGCTTTGCTATATTGTAGGACACACGAAAAGATAGAGTGGTTGAAATGAACCGATTACCGGCTAAGCCGCTTTAAAATTGAATGAATTTGATTCATTTCAACAAATCCGTTAGATACATAACTATAGGTAGTGTAAATCTCAAATCCATTTGTCCACTTCAATTGGTAGTAAACCATTGTTGCCACAACAAAAATTATTGTTTTTTACTAAATTTATTTTTAAAAAATTACCAAGAACCATCTATTTTTGTTCCACATGAATCAACTACTGAAGAAAACACTAACCCTGATTTCAATTACGTTGTTAATAAATGTGTACTAAATTTTCAAGCAGTATGTAACCCCTAAACATTCTTCCTATAAATTTAGTTGAACCAAAGTTTTGTTTAATCGGTGCCAACCCTATCCAAATACATATCTTCAATAACCCTTCACAAACCTTTTTTGTTTGTACAGTATAAGAGAATGTTAGTTACCATCTGCACAAATGTTTTTGTATAAACGCGCTTTCGTTTCACACCAATACCGTTTTATTTCAATACGCTTAGAAATTAAATGTAATTAATATTTTTAACAAGTGATAACGCTCATTAATTACGCTGAGCGCGCGGGTACCACTAGCTCAACTTCCCAGAGACGATATCATCAAAGTTACAAATTTTGAAAGTAATTTTAATATTGAATGACACTTCCAAGCTAACAACCTGCACTGGTATACTGACGATTCTAAAACACCGGAAGGCATAGTAGCTGGGGTCTTTGGCCCTAGAACACACATTTTGGTACCGATGGGAAGGACTCCAAGCATCTTCCAAGCGGAGGTGAACGCCATCCTGTTATGTGCAGAGGTCAATCAAAGGAGGAACTACCGCAATGAACGAATAGTCATTCTGAGCGACAGCCAAGCAGCACTCAAGGCGCTAGCCTCGTACGAGGTGAAATCCTCACTAGTGCTCGAATGCATAGAGAGACTTAACACATTCGCAATACTAAATCATATTCAGCTTCTCTGGATCCCAAGCCATCGAGGCATCGAAGGTAATGAGGAAGCTGACAGATAAGCAAGAGAGGCGGCTCTAAAAGCGCCTATCAGGGAAGAGCTTAGGATAGAAGTAAACAACTTGGGGGAAGAACACAGGCAACTTGAGCCGGGGTTTCGTCAGGCGAAGTGTCTACTGGGAGGATACAACCATAAACGCTTCAAGCAGTTTATGCACCTCTCGAAGAACAGTCTGAGGATGCTGACAGACTTTCTCACAGGACACTGCAGGCTGCGAGGTCATCTGCACAGGCTCGGAATGTTGTTGAACGAGTCCTGTCGCTTTTGCGACTTGGCTCCGGAGACCCCGATGGACCTGTTCTTTGAGTGTGACGCTATCTCGAGAAGACAACAAAGTTAAATACCTTGGTACACATAGCCCAGCGAAAGAACATGTACGCTCGTTGCCACTAACTATTATATTAGACTTCCTAAAGGAGTTGGGATTAGACGAGGTACTGTAAAGAACAGAGGGCACAATAGATCTTTAAGGTCGAAGTGCAAACTTCAAATATATATCTATCTATCTATCTCATTAATCACAGAACTTCAACACTCATTTTTCTTAACCTTTCTCCTTTGAATCCCATGTCATATATTCTTTAACTAAGTAATTTGTTTTATTTACTTATATAACCAGATGGCAACCCCTTCCAAAAGTATTTTCGAAATAAAATTTTTTTTAAGTATATAGTTTGACATTTGTATTGTTAAATTTAAATTAATTTATTAATTTAACTAAATTTATCTTTAATCGGGTGGCGGCAACCTTCCAAAAAATTTTGGAAATTAAGCTGTAGTAAATTTCTGCCGTTGGATCCCCATATTGAAATATTTAATTTACCTCATTGTTTTTTTTTTTTTGAGTCTAACCTTTTCAACAGGTGACAACTCTCTTAAAAAACTGTTTCCATGGTAACCCAGTTAACGGTCTAAATACATATGCTCCAAATCTTGTCGAAATCTGACCAGCTTGCATAAATGTAGCAATATTTGATTTTACTTACTTGATTAATTGACTATAACTTTTTTAACAGATGATAATTCTCTTTAAATACAACCTATATTTTAATCTGCTTTATAAACTGTGTGTCAAATATATAAGGTGGGTGTTAGGAAGGCATAAAGGTGAAAGTTTTGAAATTTTGAACCAAAATTTGAAAATGGTTGAAAAGATAAGTGAAAAGTATTTCATCTGATATGTATATTTCTATATATAATTGATATATATGTATTTTGAGAAAAACCGAAAACCCCGAAGCGATTTCTGTTTTCTGTTTTAATAATAAATACATAATTAACTATAAGCAAAGTTAAAAAGAAACAAGAAAGATGGAATGGATGGCAATTTAATAAACGATTTGTTACAAAACATTCATCGACGTACGATGTTTTAAGGTAAATTAGTTTCCGGACACGCTGAGGATTATAAATATTAGGATGGCCTATTTGGCTACGTTGTCCACATTATTTTTGTGTGTAACTCCTTTCTGCATTCGCGGCCATCGACCCAGGCTGATCGAACTCCAGCTATGATCCTATAAGTATAGTATTTTTTAATTACAATCGCTTTAAAAAATATAAGCCTAGCCGCTGCAACTCGAGAGACCTATGTATGAAGTTTAGGATCATAACATCTGTATGGCAAATTCTCTCTCCGTCATATATATTAAATTAAATGTATTTTCAAAGAGAAAAACATTAGTATTTATTTAAAAACAAAAAATATCAGAATATCAGTTGTTTGTCTTTGCTCAGAGGTTTCAACATCAGCAGACATGCTTAAAAAATTCGATTTTTGATGAAGTCTTATCGAAAACTTTGATAAAAGTTGTAAGAACTCAATTACGTTTTACACGGTCTTCGTTTGAAAGGAGTCTTTAAAAAGATATTTACTCTAAAAATAAAATATATATGTATATTTTCCTAACTATAAATTCGAAAATTTTTATAGAAATCACATTAAACAATTTTCTAAATTTGCAATAACCAACCAAATGTTAGTTGTTGAATGAAATGTTAATTGAATGTATTGTTAATATAAATGCCCACAATATCTATAAAATATTTCAACTAAATATACATTAAAAAAAAGTTGTTTGGATTGAAGAAAAACAACCCAGCCAACCAGCAGAGTCCCTAAGGTGCATAATTAGGGTTATCTGAGCCTTCTAAATATACATGAAAAAAGTATCCCTATAGAACCCCTTAAATGAGAGAGCTCGGCGTCCCAAAAAGCTTACTCCGATAACCCGTGCGGTCTCCTCCATTCGCCAATGATTTTTTAAAAGCGACTTCTTAAATCATCCGAAGATAACATAAAGAACGAGAAATTTGTAACCAAAAACTAAAAAGTATACATCAAACATAACAAAAACACACATCTTGATTCCTTAACGCTCCCATGCGGCACTCTTGAGGACTCCCTTTCATTTCGTACTCGGAGCGCTTCTTCGAGGTGTTGTTGTGGGAGTCTTCTTTTACTCCTGCTTCGCAGCCCTTCGCATTTGTCTAGTTGGGAACTATGCAAACAAATAAAATTGGGAATAAATTGGCGGTAAATCGAGCGAAAATCAGGGGATTTGAAGAAAAATTATACCATATTAAGCAGTTGAAAATTAAAAAAAATCCTGTTTTATTTTGAGAGTGCGCGGTTTCATAGATGAAATTAACCGTTGGTAATAAATAATAAATACGATTGTAAATAGCCAACTTATTGTATTTAGTTAAAAAAAATTCACTCTTAAGGCAAACGAAAAAATTATTATCCTGAAAAACACACACAACATTTATTAAAAACAAAAAAAAACGATAATCCATTTACAATAGAGAGACTGGCAAAACTTTTCCGGTACATTCACCGAATCCAATCCGAACACCATTTCTTTCGCAGTGACCGCGTATAATTAGCTCATCTCCATCTTGAAGAAATTTTCGGGTAGCGCCTCCATTCAAATTTATTGTTTTCGTGCCGCGCCAACTTAGCTCCAACATAGAGCCGTATGAGTCCTCTGTCTCACCGCTTATTGTACCAGACGCTAGCAAATCGCCCGGGCGCAAATTGCAACCAGTGACCGTGTGGTGGGCTATCAGTTGGAGTGCTGTCCAATACAAATATTTGTAATTAGACTTGCTGATCACCGACTCAACACTATCCTCCGCTAAAGTAGAAAGAAAATCGTATAGATTGTTTTCATATACTGTAAGCACCATGCAGTTCACAAAAAGATATTACGTTTCAATGAAACCTCCAAATTGATGTCGAAGTTAAAGGGGCGCTCATGCTTTAGATATGGGAAAACCTCGGGGTCTTGTGGGAAGTTGTCGACCAAAAATGGTTCCAAGGCAGCGACGGGCACCACCCATGGCGATATGGTTGTACCTAGATTCTTGGCTGTGAACGGTCCCAAGGGCACATATTCCCATTTCTGTATATCACGCGCACTCCAATCGTTCATCAACGTAAAACCAAAGACATGCTTCCAAGCATCCTCCGCCGGTATACGCGTACCTAGTTCATTGCCTGGCCCGCCGACAAAGAAAGCTACTTCCAGTTCAAAGTCAAATAGTTTGCAGGCACTGAATACAGGTGGTTGGCCTTCTACAGGTACAGTTTGTCCCAGCGGTCGTCGAATGGGTGTGCCCGACACCACTACTGAACTGGCACGCCCATGATAACCAACCGGCAGGTAACGCCAATTCGGCATCAAAGCATTCTCCTTGCCACGAAACATAATGCCCACATTGGTGGCATGATGAATGGATGAATAGAAGTCGGTGTAGTCGCCGATATTGGCAGGTAGATGCATTTCGCACTCCGCTTGCGGAATGATAACCCTAAATTAAAATAAAAGTAATTAATCAAGTTACTAGCCCGTAAAGCCAAATTTAACATACTTTTGTGCCAGTTCTAAATTTGCCTCAAGTATAGAACCTTTCAGCAACAATTCGCGGGTACGCGTGCGCACCACATTCCACGCCGAGTAGCCGAGACTCATCAACAAATTCAACGAATCCGATTGGAGTGCGTCCTAATAAAAATAGTAATAGTTAATTAATAACTTTGTTAGAAAAACTATTAGTTTCGAATTATTTTTATTTGGCATTTCAGCATTACCTGCACTTCAGGAGCATAAAGTTGAGCTACGCCGGCAAGATCGAGAACATGTTGGCCTATGGCTACACCAATGCGCTTGCGGGGCTGAATTACATTAAGAAGAAAGCAATGATATACAGAGATTCGTGTAAAAACAACAAAATTATTTTTGTGCCAGGTGGTCATTTATCAGTTGGTCAAACTAGTTTCGTATTAATTTCATACAAATCATTCCATAATAAATAATTTACATAAAGTCTTGTTTCCGATTGTAAGATTTCCACACACACATACATATGTGCCTGAGAAACGTGTTGATCTGTTATAAAAGTCGTACTATTCGGGAACAAAACATGCCGAATAACAAGCCACACAAATATTAAAATTATATTAAAAATACTTATCTAATTTATCTAATTAAAACAAAAAGGGCTATTGCAAGAATTATAAATAAGTATCACTTACATTCGACTTTGTGGAGAATACGCCATACGGCAGATTTTCAAGTGGAAAATCGCTTCCAACTGGAATGTTTACGAAGCTTGTCATTATTTTGCTGTTTTCCAATCGAATATCCTGACTCAACTCCTTCGCTAGCTTTGTTGTACTTTCCGTATTGAAGTCGGCGAAAATTATTACCAAAATGAAAAGAATGGCAGCAAAAGCAAATAGCAAAGCCTTCTCGATCGCCAGTTCAGCGATAACTAACAGAACTCAAGTTGGTGGGCCGCAAATGTAGAATTCACACCAGTACCAGAGAACTTGTAAGACAAGTTCTCTGCCAGTACATTCTACTAATTTGTTGTGCCAGCGTGTGCCGTGGGTGAAACTTGTCGGTGAGCTATTTATTCTCTTCCAAAATTGTGTATCTCTTTCATTATGACTGTAACTAAAATGAGCTAACGCGAACTTATTTTTTTCTTGAAAATATTCCGCATCGTGAGAAGCCTAACTTTAGCAGGTAGTTGTAAATACAAACATCCATATATGTATATATTAGCTGTTTATTGGAGATATAAACGGTGGCTAACTAGTATCTATCATCACAAGCACGTGGCTGTACGAAAAACCTCTTTATTTCGAACTCATTTAAATACCAAACTGTATTAATATTGCCCTCCTCTCAGCCCGAATACAAAAGCCTAAAAAATAAGTACAGAGCGTGAGTATAGCCGCCCAATATGGTACTCACTGGGCGGTGCCGAATTTTGTATACCCAGCAGTCGTTGGACTCAAATCTAAGTAGTTGAATAATTATTGAATTTTGGGGGGAGATAATATTAGAAACTAAATAAAATGCAATATGAAATGGATCTATTGGAATTTTAAAACAAAGCTCTCAATTTCATTGTTTAGGGTGGTGAACGATTTTTTTCATTTCCGCCCACTCGATCGGTAGTATTAAGGTCAACGATATACAAGCAAATTTTGGTCCCGATTACTCTATGGAAGTGCAAAAAATTCAAATTATTTTTTCTTCATCTAAAGATGTGACAAACTAATTTTGGTAATTTAAGGACCACCCTTATGTGCTTATATTAATGGACGGTTGTACTACAAGTGTACGTTCATTTTCGATATTAAAATTATAGAACAACACTGCTCTTTTATTCTGTTTATTTTTACTTAATTTTTTCTATTTTTTATAAAAGTATATATAGTTCATTCTTTAACAAAAACAGTTTGAATAAACTTTTAAAATTTAAAATTAGCCAATTTTTCTCAGATTGGGCACACAGTTTTATAATAATGTTTCAGTACAAAAAGTGAATGTTTTAAATCATTATCGTTGATTTTTAACAATTTCTTCTGCTAACGGCAGCTGCCTTTTTTGAGTAAAATTTTTGGCATTATTTTGAAACTCTTAAACTTGAAAACTTGCTTTTAAACATTTTTTGATATAATATATATGTATGTATAAAAAGATAATTTAAATTAAATAAAGAGCAATTAAAAGAACAGTCGAAAGTTTTCAATATTTGGTGGAGTTATAATTATGAAATGCATTGCATATCGTTCGGTGGCTGGCTCTTGAAATCGTTTCAAAATTCAATGAGTTAGGAAATACAATATATTTTGCCTCTGACTAGATTTCGAACTTAGTCTGACTTCGCATATTTAATATATTTTTTCTACCACTCCATCAAAAAAATTTTCTTATATGAGAAGGCGTTTATTGTACGAATAATTAGATAAGATTTTTTTTAAGGTGGCAAAGGATAAAATCAAATAAAAGGTTTCCACAAATTTTCTTCATCTAAACAAGTCATCAAAGTTTTCGTAAAATTTATGTAGTCTGCGTCAGAAAAGTTCAGAAGGGAAAAATTGAAAATTTTGAAAAATTGTACATATGTACTATATTAAAAAAATCTCGAAAAATTTTAAGTTGGAAAAAAAAGTTTAATTTATTGTATAGCAAATTTGGGAATGGTAATAATATCGTACACTTTAAATATATTTATCATAATTATTTTGAAGATACTTAAAAAATTTAAATCTCAAAGTAAATACTTGTATGATTTCAGTCTCATAATTATAATTATATAATTTATAATTTCTTTCTCAAAATATTCGAAATTTGAAAACATTGATTGACACTTATAATAGTTATGTAAATGTTTGGTTTTTATTGCTGCAATACATAGGACATCACGTACTGCGTTTGGTTATGATTTGTTTTTGATTTAGCTTGAAGAACTTTTTTTTTAAATACCGTATTATCGGTACATTTATTTAACTCATTTGTGTGCACTTCAAAATTAGCGATATTCATTAGTGAAATTATGTTTTTATTAGAAGATCTTGTCTATATGAAAACTCTTTGTGAATGTCAATAAAATCGGAAGCGCATGGAATTGTTCGATATGTAAACATTATTACAACATCCAAGTGGTAGAGGGTACTGGGTTTAATAACCGTAATTATATGCCCGTAATATGAAAATATAGAAGTTAACACGTTTTTATTTCAACACAAAAAGTCATACCGATTTCATGGATAGCTGCATTAGACCTCATTTATTTACAAGCAAATTAGTCGAAGGAAACTCAATGATTTGGTAGAACTCGACTAACATAGCATTTCGAAATTCTTTTAAATTTTCACTGAACTATAGAATATATTTCAATAAATTTCTAAGTATGTAGTTAAAAGCACACTTGCGTTCGAAGTAGTTTTCAAATAGAATTTTAGTTCATCAGCTTTAGTGGGAGCTACATCCAAACGCACAGGCCGGTTATTGACGCGACACATGGATTCGGTTTGTTTTGCATAAAATCTTATTTTGTATTAGTGAGATTTAAGTACAGGCCCAGTAAACCAGTTGAACTTGAAATACGTTTTATTTTGTTTTCATTAATGCCACTTTACTTATTGAATTTCTTAAATGAGAAACAAAAGAAAACTTAAAAATGCCTAGTCATTATTAGGATTGGTATAAATTCTAATTATGTAAATTAGTGTGAAGCTTTCATTGTTTGATAGAAAGCAAGTTTGATTTTTGTTGTGTAAAATTTAGCGAATTTAGGTTACTACAATAATATCAGTTCAGTTTCTAAAAAAGGTAAAGGGTTACTATCACTGCTTCAAGCTATCATGCAGCCTATTATGTTGACCCAAATATGGTCCAAGTATGTTTGCTCATTTTCGTCAATAACAAAGATGATCATACCTCTCATAGGTCACTTTTTACACCGAAACCCAACAAAAACGGTTAGTCAATCGTTTGATCATCTTAGCTCTCATCAGGCTATTTGCGTTTGGTTCTGTTCAAAAAAATTTAATACAAATTCTAGGGCATAGTACTTAACCAGTATTAACCAGTAGCTTTTCCTTTGATCAGTTGCTGATTATTTTTGTTACCTAAAATATTGCGGCGGCCGCCATAGCCGAGTGGGTACCGTGTGCCCCCTTCATTCGGTGGGTCCCGGGTTAAAAAAAAGGCAAACCTCCGAGGGTATTTCTGGCATGAAAAAAACTTCTCACAAAAAAAACCTTCGCCGTTTGGAGTCGGCGTAAAACTGTAGGTCCCTCAATATGTGATAAACATCAACAATTGTAGGAGAGTTGGGAGAAACATCGCTTAAGCTATTATAGTTCCAATTAAGTAATAAGTAAGAAGATTGCTGACTGTGGGGGTGAAGAATGTCATTTGCAGCATGGCAGAGGTTGGGTTCTGGTAGTTTGCAGACGGCTTTCTTTTAACGAAAATGCAAGACTTTGTACACATACAAGCTTTTGCGGATAGTGTTTGTGCATTAGCATCAGGAACCGTTTCCATGAAGGTTTGCGGAAAGACACGAAAACCTTGATAAGGTTGATGAATGATGATTTTCTGACTTAGGTACATTGACAAAGGTGTTCCAATCGGAGGTATTTGATATACTTAAACTAGCGAACTGGATAATGGACGAAAATAAGTTTGAAATGTGGGTGCCGGGATACTGCGGTCCTCAAAGTAAGGAACTTGCTGACGAATTGGCGCCTACAGATATATGAAATATACAATTAGCCTACAACCAATTATAGGGCAGGGATGTCATGGATAAGACACTAAAGGCAATTGGTGCACCGACACCTGGAAAACAACCAAGTGCTTCATGAAAATACCGGCCGGGGTGGTGGCGATATTCCTTCTTCGGCAAAAAGGTATGGAATTGCGAGCGCTGATTGGCTTGATTAATGGAAACATTTCATGGAGCACAGAGCATTTCCGCTGTATCTGTCTTACTTTTGGTAAGCTGAGATGGTGTATATTTGACTTCGATAAGGCTCTCAGACTCATCAAAGAGTGTGAAACATTAATTGAGAAGAAATGAAGTCCCGCACTATTTGCCCTATCCTTTCCCATTCAGGTCTTAATTGCATTGGGCAATTGAGTGCTTGAAAAGTCGGTTTCGTATTTCCCGACTACCTCAATTCTTTCTCAGTTGATTCCATTTCATGTATAATCCAAAGTAAAGTCAATCCTTTCTTTCAGTTGCTGTTCAAAAATTTTGAAGAAGTAAATTTTTGACCAATTCGATCTCAAAAACATTGTTGCCTACTTTAAAATATGGAATTTGTCTGCAAGAAAAATATAACTTCTGGTTTGATGATTTTAAAAACAAACCATACGAGGTTTCACCAAAGCTAATGAAAAAATTAGGGGGCCTTTTTTAAAATTCACTTCGATTATTTAAAAAAAATATGAAATTTGGGAAAAATTTACCCCATCCAACCATTTTTGAACAAAAGTAGTCGAAAATTTCCTACTGTGCGGTCGAAGTTCAAGGAATACTATCGGTGTCAAAACAAATGATTAGAAAATGTACTTTTAGTTTGATACTTACCATTCAACAATTGATAACAAGAAATTGCAATTGCATTTGACTTCACAACATTCAACTATATAATTGTTTATTAACTTTTATTTATATCTGTTGCAATGGGAGCATCTTTTATAAGTTTTTATAGCTATGTATTAATTGGCGAACAAATATTTGTGATACTCATACTCCTTCGTTCTTTGCTTAATTTTGTGTTGTGTAGTCACAAAAAGGACAATTACATTTGTATGAGTTTTATATTTTATATCAGCTACACACATATATGTAAAGTTCACTTTACTTTTTATTATACATAGATTTAAATTTTTTTTTAAGGTAATTTCAATTACTTCGTATGCCTTTCACATACAACAATTATGTTGACATTCCGCTTAACGATTTTCTACAAGAGAAAAACAAAGACGAATGGCAGTTAACTACTAGATTACAATACAATTACAACAAGTACAAGTATATTTATTTAAATTTTGTTAACAAACAATTAATTAATATGAAAATGAAATTTTAGTATTTTTCATGTATTTAACACATTTCATTTTGTAATTGGGAATATAGGGTGAGTGCATTGGGAATTAAGTTAAGTGCTTCGTTATTGAATTTTTATTTATTTAATTACATACATACACTGATTACGAATTGGTTAAATTTGTGTTTTAAAGTTTACGCTATGATCTGTCGTTGATTTAACCGATTAAAATGTGGTGGACATCAAAACTTGTTCCTCAAATAACTTTGGCTGTGCTCTGAAAATTTGCTTCTACATTTAAATCGTGTGTGCTATTTATGTAGGTTTGGACAAAAACACTTAAAATTCTAAATGACTGTTATTATTTGCTATTTTACATTTGCGATACAATTATGTTTGTCTTGTGGCTTTTAATGCCTTTTGGGATTTGGTGATTTGCTCAAATTATTTTTACAAGCTTATTACATTTATACAACAGACGTCTAACGACATTCACTGGTGCAGTTAAATGGAACTAGCAAATAAAGTTTCTTTTTTTTTCAATGGTTACACATCAATATAGTATATTTTATTTTGCGCTATGTCGTAGTGGATATTCTCGCCAACAGCGCCGGACTTAAGGTATGTAGGCCCTGGCGTAAGTTTGGCTAAAGAATTTTCCTTTATTGTCAGTCACAGCGTAGATTTCAGCCAAAATAAAACACCTGCTCCTTCCGTCTGCTAGATGACGTTTGCAGCGGTATTCGGAAAGCTGTGCCTATTGGTTTGAGCTTTTATTAAAATTCAAATAAAAATTTTAATTTTGGATTTAATACAGTACAATACTTGAATGGTAATATTTACGTAATACATTTACATAGATACATATTTTTTGCTTTAATAATTTGGCTAATTTAAGATATTGATTTGTGTAATCCCCCTTAATTTTTTTGTTTTTTCATTTAGTATTTTGTAATTTTTTTTTAATTATTTATGCATGTATGCAAAATTTATCTTTGTATGGGTCAAAGATATACAACTGTATTTGTCTTCCAAAATTTTAATCACATAACGAATAATGCCTTCCAAAACGACTTTATTTTTAAAAATTACCATTAATTTCTATTTATTTATTACCAAGCTATTTATTATATGTCTTCCAAAGTAGCTTAATATTACTACAAAAAGTTTTCAGTTGTTTTCTAAGCTTACTTCAATTTTTTATTTAAAATAATATACCATTTTTTCTATACTTGCTGTACTTATTTACGTGCGGAATTTTGTAAAAAAAAAAATGTACAAAGATTTTTATAAACGGACATATGTAGTAAAAATAAGCAAATTTTGAAAATTCAATTTCAAATTTTTCGTCAAATTAACTGAATACGACGCCTTAAAAGAAAAAAATTACAATTCCATGAAAAAAAAGCAAAAAAAAAACAAAGGAATTATTGTAGCATACATATTTAAAGATTTCCTGTGAACTGTTGCACAAAATCTGGAATTAACGCACTTGTAACATTTTGTGGATTAACCTACTTTTAGTCTACACTCTGAGATTTGTATGCCAGTTGGATTTTGACTGTTGTCACATGAAACAAGTCTCAAGTCCAATGCTGGCATCCTGGAAGCCCTTTGGTGATTTTGTTGTTGTTCTTCTATATTTTCTGAAGTATTTTACTTAGAAATTTGTGCAACGATAACTGGAACAAAAAACTCGATAACAGTTGAATAGATATGTGTGGGTATATGTATGTATTATTGTAGTTATGTATATGAACCATTTATGTACGTACGAATGTAGTATGTAGTTATATGCGTCTTTCGATATATCGTAAATATGTATTCGCCCCTACATCTCTTCTAAGAATTATAATACTCTATAGAGTTTTTTCTATAATTGCTTTTGTAGTAGTTTTTTTTGTTCGTTTAGTTTTTACACTTTCTTTTCGCTTAACTATAATTGAAAATAATTACAAATTAATTGATTCGCATAGGGATTGTAGTGGTTTTTTTCACTTTTTATTTAATTTTGCATTCTTTATTTTTCATTACTTTCAATACTTCCTTCCATCCAACTCTTCTGGTCTTTGGAGCAGAAGCTGAACAAAGTGCTGTTGAAAAGCCAATTAATTGGGTAACTTAAAGTAAGCTAAAATTTCGGTTAGTTTAGAACATAAATTTATTAAATGTACATGGTTATAAGTTATGCAATTTAGTTTGCATGTAATGTTGCTGTGTATTTGGAGATAGTATATATATATATTTCAAATAACAATAAGTTTAATGTGCCTTTGTCGTCGAAATAAGTTTGAATTAATAGACCCCCGTGCAGCGCAGATTCAGTTCAACGAATGTTGCATACCAAATTGTCGCCCTGCTGGGTCGTTAAGAAAACGGCGCCAAATCACAATTGCACAAAGACCCGCCATCGCCTGTTTTGCACAGCAAGGCACACAACTCGTCCCAGTTTGGCGTTGTGGTTTCTACCGTCGATCGTAACAAAATCTGCCTCTTATCATCGTCCATGCAGCTACTACAGCCATTCAGAGTTGTTCCACTATTTTCACAAAAGCTACTGCAGACCACATTGCGCCAGTTGTCCTGGTTAGTCGTAGGTGGAATCGGAGGTGCCTCTCCAATAGCCGTACAGTTGCAACTGCTATTACCTGTTGGCGAGTATTGACAAATTTCATAATTCAAAAAAGTGGTAAATAACAGTTATTACTGAAAACTGTCATTGAAAAATTCTCTTTGAAATAAATGTTCTACAACCAAGTGATTTCTTATTTTACCGAGAATCAAATTTTAAAATAAATTTCTTTTGCAATTTTTATGCAAAACTTAAAAAAATAAAAGTTATTTAAACTTTTATTTTATAAATCTCAAATAACAATTATTTTTTTATTCTCATTTTTAAAATCATAAATAACAGTTATTTTTGATTTTTAGTTATTTACAGTTATTTTTGACTTTTATTTTTTAGATTAAAAATAACTATTCAATATAAATCATTCACTGGCTTCTATTTTTTAAGTCATATTTTTTATAGCCATTTAATTTTTTTTATTTATTATTTTCTTCGAGAAATTTAATTGGCTTTAATGAGTATGTTATTTATGAATTTAAAATAAAAATCAAAACCAACTGATATTTTTGATTAATAAAATAACTGTTATTTAATAAGTAATAAAATAAAATTTAAAAAAGTAATCGCGATTTTTATAATAAAAATCGTAGCTGTTATGGTCCCTGGCGCTAATCAATACGTTTTGAGTTGGCGCTGACACATCATGAAACCGCAAGCAAAATCTTAAAACTGCGGTACTATCTGGTCTCCCTGATTTTTTTCAAGGTTGTTTGTCCATCCGTTTTCGAGATATTGATTTTTGAAAAACAGACAAAAACCGACAAAAAGAAATGCCCACCACTTTGCAAAAACTGGACCGATTTGTACGCTTGTTTTTCAAAACTCTGTTGGAATATAAGTTCGGAAAAAAATTTAATCTCGTATTTCTATAAAATTTAAAAAATTATTAATAAAAAATGTCTATTCCCAAAAAAAATTTCTTGATCGATTTTCTTGAAAATAATTTGTATAATACTAACATTCATTATGTCCTTATATATTTATATAAATATTTGATAATTTCACAGATGATGTTTTAAAGAAGATACCCCATCAACTGACTAAAAACAATACTCCTCTTTATATTTTCAAATACTAACTAAAACATGAAATTTAAAAAATCGAAGAAATAGATCTCATTGTTATCCCATTATCAGAGTAGGTTCAATAGATACTCTTTTAGAAAAATGCTTCAAAACAATCGATCAGTACACTTTAGAAATCAACGCTTATTATAAAAAAATATACAAATACGGGTTTACTTTTTTGACTCCAAAAAAGTTTCGAATACAAAAAGAGTTTGATAAAAAATGCGCCAATCGATCAATTTTTCAAAAGTATATGTATGTACTTAAAAAACGAATTTTTAAAAAAATCGATATCTCAGAAACGGCTGAACAGACAAAATTTTTATAAATTACGGAGGCCTCTCTCAATTGGTACTATACTCGTAACATAAAAATTATGTCTGATTTGACGCAGAATGCCCCACATACATATACATATGTCTGTGCATTAGGGGGAGTCATCAAAAAAAGATGGGGAGTTATAAAATGTATTTGTTGCGAAAAATGAATTTCTTTATAAATTATTTTATTTATTATTTAAAATTTATTTTTAATATTTTAAAAAATGTACCTTAGATGATAAAAGCACTTGAGCTTAAAAAGTATGCATACAAATATTTTAAGACATTTTCAACGTATGCTTTTCGAAATAATGTTTCATAATAAATTCCTTTTAATTCAATATTTGGAAATAATAATTCACTAGTATACTTTATTGTTATATCGACCATATTTGTATTTCACGTGCTTGCCGTGCGTTCTGAAAAGCCGTGGGAGCGACTTCTACGAAAGTCTATAATGAAGAAGTCTGATAAGGAGATGTAGTGATATTTTTTTAACAAAATAACCTTATGCTAAAAAATACTTCATTGTTGATATATATAAATCACTAAAAAATTTTTAATATTTTTTAACTGAGTTCTTTACGACACGTATAAAATTTTTATCGAAATCGAAACTGAAAGATATTGTGCAGAAGAGTTTGATCTCTGTAAAGCAGATCGATACACTTTCTGCAGAAGCTCTGACTTCCAACTGATTCAAAATATTGTGTGTGGTGGGATGCTTTGAACCAGAAACCGTAACGGTTATAACTTTTATTTAAAAAACTACTTTTTAATCGTTATTTGTTGAATTATATTTTGTTGCTTATTTTAAGCTTTATATTTCCAATTAACTAAGGATATTTTAGAAGTTTTTAAAGACAATTTTTCCACTTATTTATTTTTCAATTATCACTTTTTTAATGTTTTATGATATGCTACAAAATAATACAAATTGGAAATTTCAACCCCTGATACTCAAAAATAAATCAATAACATAGAAAGCAAATATCATTAAAAAAATGCTAATGGTAAAGGATTTAAAATTTTCTCGGATTTCTAATTATAATAGAGATTGAAAATACTGTTTTTTTTTTTTGCTTAGATTTTATTTAGAAATGTTAAGTAATCCCGAATTGATTTAATATAGTTTTTTTTGTAATCTCCCAATTTCTTTTAAACTATATGATATAATTAAATTCCCATGACTTTTTATCAAAAATATATACGAACATTAAGGTACAAAGAAAGTGCATCGGTTCTGTTTCCCTGAATTATAATATTCATTATATTTTAATTCATCAACCAAAATATTTACAAACGTAGTAGATATGGAACGATTTTAACATAAATACCTCCAAACATTTTTTATATATAAAAATATTTTTTCGCAGAAAATCACCTAAGGTCGTAAAATATTACAAAAAAAAAACCCAAAATAAATAAAGTAGCAAAAAAATAAAAATACGTGAAAAAAAAATTCAACGGAATCATAATAAAGAGATTTTTTATGCTGAGTTTGGCTTTTTTTTTTGTAAGATTCAATAACTTAGTCAAAACTTGACCAATTTAGACTCATAAGTTATTTTCTCACCCTTTTTATTTCTTTACAAATAAACCTTAATCATGTACCGATGATTTTTTCATAAATCTCATTATGACTATGTTGAACAAATTTTGAAATATTTTTATGCAGACCTGTTAGACTTAGAATGTTTTATCATCTCAGGTGCTTTTTCGAAAATCTATTTAAAACAGCTATTTTTATTTTTAAAGACCTCCATATTTGGAGGTGTTTTCAAATCGGTCCAGCTGACATAAAGCTTAATATTTTTCCGGAATACTTTACCGAAAGTCTTAAATGGTAACACAATTCCGTTGCAAAACCAGAAAACCCATTAAAAAACTGAAAATCACTTACCCAGCTGTAGCCTACAAAGGTCTTTGCATATCTTTTGCTTGTTGACGGTAAGTGCTGGTAGAAGCGACGGCTCCTCGCTGTTTTGGCAGTAGGAAGCGCAAGGCGCTCCCCCTAAGCCAGCTCTGCAATTTAAAAAAAAAATACACCATGAATTTATAATTTTCTGCTCGTACGAATTATTTTCATAATTTTTTTTTTATTTGAATGCACCAGCTTAATATAGAAATTTCAATTGCACGGTGAATTTCTAAAAATATTTGCATAACTTTGAATTGATTTCCTGTTGACATTTTTAAAGTTTCTATCACTTTCAGAGTTCAGTTAGTTTTTATCTTCAATAAGCGACACACAAACACATAGACACATAAACACACACGCGTATCATAAATTACTCCACTTTACTTCACTTGATTTCTTTATGTTTTTTTTTACTAAGTTCTTTGCGCTGCAACTTACCCGCAGAGCTGCTGGCACACCAAACTCCAGTCCTGAACTACACTCTTCGGCGATCTGATGTAGACAGTGAAAGCGTCGCCGTTGCCGTCGTCTTCAAGGCTCAACTGATTTTGCCTTGGATGCTGAAGTGCTGGCTGCTGCTGCGCGAAAACTGCGTTTGCGCCCTCTGCGCCAAGGCTTGTGTGGTTGTTGTAATCGTAAGAGCCTTCATTGCGAGCAACCCTTGTTGACAATGGTGACGTCACTTGGTAATTTGCCAATTCTATGGCGGGCGCATGACGTGTTTGCGCCACTCCAATCACTACAGCAGCCAATAGCAATGCTCGGAAAAGAGATGGCATCACGTTGCATAAAGTTGAGCTGTGGAGCAAAGCCAGCGGTGGAGTAAGTTAATTTAGTGGGCAGCATGTAATGCCAACAAAATGTGGGCGTTCATATGTATGGGTGAGTGTGTGTGTATAGATGTAGCGAACGCGTGGAGCAATATGGCCGAGTACGGAAACGGAAATGGGTGGGCATGCTGGAGGTGGTTTTGTATCCCAAATGTAACCAGCTAGCAAATTGTCCTTAAAAGGCGTTCGAAAGTAGAAAAAAATCGGTGAAAAAATGGGGCATTTCACTCAATCCCATTTTCGGCCCATTTGTAGAAAATTTCTCCCACCAAAGCGTACAGCGAGAACGAGTGTTTGAAAATGTACAGAAACTGATTGCAAAACGACCACTCTTTCAAGTCTATTTTCTAACTATTTCTGAACAATTTTACAACATTTGATTTTGCTACTGTCATCGTCAGAATTGTCGGTTAGACAGCGTACGAAGATTTAAGTTTGGATTCACATCGGACAGGCAAAAATTAAAAAAAAAACATTTTCTTAGTTGCTGAGAATTCAATAATATAGGCAGATTTGTATTTCATTATTTTGTATGCATTTCATATTTTAATTATAATATAATTTGCAAAAAATAGAACCTAAGCAACAATTTTTTCTTAAAAATCGAGCCTTCTTCAAAAAAAAAAAAAACCTCGACATAAAATTAAATCTATTTTCTCCAAAAGTATTGAATAAGTATTTCTATAGCGCCATTTCATTCTCAATTTTCTTCCTTTTGAGAACTGTTTTCCTTCAATCCAGATAATATTTTTTAAATAGTGTTTTATTCAAATGTTGTTTTTAATTATTATTATTTTATTAATTTCGATCTTTTTTGCTCTCAATATTACAAATCATATGGAATTTTTATTTAATCTAAAAAATCCTTCGCGACTAGAACCAGCATCCTCAAAATCGTAAACCGTAACTTCTCTCATTTGGCAAGTAGGGCTCGGCATATTCGGATAACCATGCGAATATCCGTTGACACTGATGAATCCGGATAGTATGGATATCCGGTTAATACATTAGAAGTCCATTAGTCCGGAGCCCAACAGTCCGGAATGCCCGATAGTCCGGCTTCGCTACGGAAAATTGTAAACATTTTGGTTTTCTCCAAAAGTGTGTATTTAAAGCAAATAAAATCGCTCGAAAGCTATTCGGAAGTTTTCTGGGTAGTTCGGGATCATCCGGAAGCGCTCGGTATTGTTCGGAAACAATTAGCGGCCGGCTAGTCTCAGCTGTCTTAGCAAATTTAGGTGCAGTGCAGCTCCGTTAATCAATCACGAAGCGTCTTCGCCATTTTTTGTGCGTTGTTGTTTTGTGTCCTTTCGCATCGCAGTAACTTTTGAAACTCTATATAAAAAGTGAGTTTCGCTCCAACTGTACAGTGACCATGTTTTCATTATATGAAATGTAAAATAAACTTTGTTGTATGTATTTGCATACTGTATTTGTAGTTTAATTATTAACCTAATTGTTCTTATAATTGCCGCCCGATAGACCGGAATTTTCGGTAGTCCTGCACCGAGCCGGTCCCGAACGTTCCGGATTATCGGACTTCTGCTGTATTTGTGAATGCAATTATCCGCAAATACGCTTAATATACATACGTATCCAAAAAAAAGTCAACGAATTGATAAACAATAGCACTTTTGTGAATAATTTTGCGATGAATGCTTCAACCATCTAATAACTTTCGATCTTCACAGTTTACGCCATTTCACCCATGACTATCAATAAGCGCACATATCGTTAGTGAAGGAATGAATAAGGCAATTAGTAAAGGATGATTGGAATAGCGACTTGTAGAATTCTTGGTGTTTGAATTTTTTCATGCCGTTTGGCCGAACTTCTCCCACAATTTATGGGACTCCAAACGACGGATGATTTATGTGAGAAGTTTTTTTTGCAGGGCGGCCGCTATTAGAAAAAACTTTTTCTATAATTTTTGATGTTATTTACCCCGGCCAGGATTTGAACCCGGAACCCACCGAATGGAGCGGGCCCTCGGCTACGGCGGCCGCACAGAAATGATACCGCGGTTTATTTTTCTGACCGGCTATTATCACCGAAATCTTTTTGCATTACCTAATACCCATTTATTTATTTGCCCTATGTTGCATTGCATAAATTACTGATATCCGAAAGCTATGATAATATTCGAATATCTCAATATCCAGATTTTTCGTTTACGTAAGTCTCCAGATATTTGAATTTCGGTTTATCCGGATAATTGAAAAATCCGTATGAAATTACCAGCCCTAGTTGCAAGTGTAATATTAACGATTATTTGCATTTTATTTTCGCCTTTGAAATTTTGTAAATAATAAATTGAAAACATACGCCTCCTGCCTGGCTGGGTATGCACGTCCTACTCGAATGTGTCGATGTGTAGATTGGTAGGGCGTGTGGTATGAGTTACATTAATGGCGCGTTATAATAACTGCAGGAAACAGGCAAACAAACGCGAGTCTTCTTAGATACCTACACAGCATAATCGCAAATACATACACAATGCAAAGCTAAGCGATGTGTTTGTGCATAATTGCCATTCAAATGCAATTATTGAGCGATTTTGGATGCAAATGGCGGTGCTGCTTTTGTGGCGCCATCCAATTGACGCCATTGTGCGGCGCCACTGTTGCGCAACATTGCAACATGGTGTGTGAGAAACTAGTTTGCGCCATATACATAGATATAGATATATAACATATAGTTGTTTGCATAAGCAAAAGCAAAATATGTAAGCGCTGTGGGCCAGCGTAGGAATAGGTTCACGGCAAAAGGAATTACGTACATACATAGATACAGCGGTTTGCAATCTATAATTTTGAATACACCTTTACGTAGATATATTTTTTCTTGCATATTATTGAGAGCTTACGCCTTAAAACACTACCATTGGTTGGGAAATTTTACGTACATAACATATGTATATTTACATTCTATAAGCAATCGATATTTATGAAAATTATTACATTGATATATTTTTTTTTTAACTCAAAGCAAAAACGTATAAGATTGTGTCCTTTCGGTCTGTGCACTGTGCAATCTGTGAAAGGCAGAAGCTTATTGCTATATGCCCGATATATGTATAATAATATTCGATATCTTTACTTTGGTGCAATCACTTTGCAATTGGCTTAAGGAATAGCTAGCTACTCGTTTAGCTATTTTAAATGGATGCAACTTCAATTATATGTATATCAAATTATCTTATATAACTAAAGTACACTAAAGCCTCTGATTACGTCGTTAATGTGGACCGGAGAGAGACGACACAATTCGAAATGCATCTGTCTATATATTTACTGCAAGATATTTTTAATTCGTTCCACAGTAAATAAAAATTTAATTTTTTAAGAACACATTTTTTCAAGAATACACATATATTTCTTTTATTCATATGATAATTTATACATATAAATATGTACATATGTACATAAGTGATGAATAAGTATTTAAACAAATTCAAATTTTTTATTAAAAAGGAACTCACATCTTTGTAACAAAATTGAAGTTCTAAACTATTTTCAAAAAACTGAAGCGCACTCCTGATCAAAGCCTGGAATATGGAAATTCTTTTTCCACGGATTTCTCGGCCAGCATTTAACTGTTGGGCCACGCTAACCGCGTTCCTGGTTCAAACTTATTAAAGTCTAGAAAGAAAGAAGTCTGATGAGGAGATGTGGTGATCTCCGAAATAGCAACTATCACTTTGATTTCTCGTAGTATTTCCTAATAAATAACTGGCCTCGAGCTCAATCCAATTCAAAATTTCTAAATATAAGGCCGAAAATAATTTAAAAAATTTTTTTTTAGCGACGATAATTGAAACAACGCAATTCGGACTTTATCGTTAAACATATCATTTTGGAAAAAATTTAATATAATATAGTTTACCACATATGTTTCTTAATTTAATTTTTATTATTTTTATAAAAGTATAGCACAGTCCATAACTCATAGGATATAAAGAAAAGTTTCAAACTGTGTAGGAAATTCACAAAAATTCAACATATTTCAAAAAAATTCCGTTAAATTTCCAAACTTTTTAATCAGAAATTTTGAGCAGTCATTATATAAAGAAAAATACCCAACACCGTCAGCAAAAAAAGCAAAATAATCAAAAATCAACGCGAAATTTCAGTTACTTGAAACTTGCATTGTATAGCCCGTTTACACGAGTTCGAAATTACGCAATTTCGCCACTCAATATCAGTTTAAAATTGTGACTATTTACATACCCGGCTTGATACTTAATCGTGATTTCAGTTTGTTTATAGTTTTTTCTTGACACGATTCGATTAGAGTTTCCGCCTTGAATTGTGACCAATGTTCACGCTGGGGCTTAAAGGTCCCCTTTATATTTTCGTTTGGAAACGGCCTATTATTTAGTGATCGAATCGAATTTGCTACAAAACTGCAGACACGAAAAGTTTCTAGAAATTCTGAGTAAAAAGTTTGAAAATTTGATGTATCTACATTTTTCGAAATTTTTAAATTTTTTGTGAATTTTTGTATATTTGTAGTACATGGTTTAGGTTATCGAATGATGTATATTTTTATACAATATTATTTAATATAAATTAATAAACATACTGTATTGAATTTTGTCCAAAAGGATCTAGAGTATTTTTGAACATTTATTATTTCGAAGAAACTTTACGTAAATAGGCTTTATTTGGTTTCAAATATTTGTGTAAGTCCGAAATACGTGCATATATATAATAAGAACTCAATAAACGCCGTCCACTCTGATGAGCAATCGAATGAATGCAATGTAACCCAATAGTTCTGGAAACAATTTTTCTTATCAACTTTCTGTATACTTAGGGACACCAATTTAATCTTGTACAATAAGGCCTGCAAATGTAAAACAAAAACTTCATTTCATTGGCATCTATAGCAATGTAGTACATTCAGAAAAATTGAAAAATTTTATTCGTAATCTAAATATAAATGGCTTTTTTTATCTATCGTACCAGCGAACCTAATTATAATATTTTGTGTGAATTTAAAATATTCATAAGGAATTGTGTGAGTTGTGATCCGCAATTTCGTCTTAGATATTGGAATCTCATTTGATCAGAAAAGTTTAAAAATGTCTACACACCTAATTAGTGTTGAGCTTATGGTAAAACTGTTGGCCTGATTGGCCTATAAATCCCAGGTTTAAGTTGTACTATCATTGGGCATTGCATCTGAGGCACAGCAATTTGATAGTTTAGGTTGCGAGGAATATTGCACAAGTAAATATAGTACTTGATCTCGAAACAATGAACTTTTAGTAATAAACATCGCTAAATAAATTAATTTATATGTATATGAGACCTTGAGAACCAGAGAAGCCTATCTGTATAAAAAAAATTGTTAAGCTATATGAGTAAAAAGGTTCTATAAATAAATAAAATAATATATCTCTTTTATAAGACATTCATGGTATTTTGATATAAGAAATATACAAGGGCGTCACTCTGTTTATTGTCATACCATTTTCGTTTTTGGAGTATCACTAGTTTTTTTTTTTAATCTGGTCCTCCATATTATTGGTTATTTTAACAGTTAAAGAAATCTTAGAGTTTTATAACTTTTTTAATTCAATTTCAGTTTGAACTTGTTTCTTATATTAAACGTATGAATTCAGTTTTTGTGTTTTAAAATCAGAATTTATCTTGAATAAATTACGATATTCCATGTAATATGCAATACGTTAAAGTGTGCTTCGAAAATTCGACCTTGAAAAATGAGCAACCATTGTTTTTATAACACAGTAACCAAGGTATTTTTCGAAAAGAGAACATCAGACAAATAATTTTTTGCTTAGCAGACGTATTGACCAGCATGCCTGAGTTTTTTATTTGCTCTTCAAATTTAGAGGGGGTGTCGCAATGGATACAAAAACTTGAAAAGTTACAGCTTTGATGCCTAAGCCAATGTTGTTCCTTATAAAAAGTTAAATATTTAATATCTATACTTTGATCCTCCACCAAAAAGTGACAACGCTAAATAAAACATTAGTAACAATTTTTTAATGCCTTCAATAAAAATATTAAACTTACTTTACCTTGTAATTTTAATAAAAACATATTAAAAAATATTTTTTTATTTAACTTCTTATTTCAGTTTTCGTAAAACTATTTCGCCTCCTACATTTTAAAATTTAATTTCAGTCTTAATTTAACGTATTAATCGTATTTTATTCATACATAAAAAATATAAATTTGAAAATTTGTGCAAAAGGATTCGGATTTTATGCAACATTTACTAACAAACTCTAGGAAAGAATTAAGATTTAAACAAAAAGGCTATAAAAATTTTAATTTCTTGCGTAATGTGTGAAGAAATAGCACCGCCATTTTTACTGAGGTTATACACGGGTGCATTAAATCTGATTGACTGAGCCATTTTACAACTTAGAATTATATGAATTATGAAAGTACGAAGAAACTTAAATATTTTATTGATTCAAAATTCATGCAATTTAAATACAAACATTCACATGCATACATATCTATCTCTTGATTCTTCGCCTCAATTACTTACAAATTTTACCAACAGTTCTTCAACTTTCGTAAACACCTTAGAATGAGCTCTTTTCAAAGAAAACAATCAATTAGCCTGTACTTTGCGCCATCCGTAGATCGAATTGAATACTTTACCTGGTCCTTTCATTTTCTTATATTTCTTGAAAATCTCTAAGTTCAATATTTCCTTCAGCTATAACAACCACTTTACAATAAGAGGCCTTGTCGTTTGTAATAATTTCTTTGTAAACAGTAGAAAGCATCATCGCCTTCACCTGCCCGTTGCAAATTTACTCTATTACAAATATGTATGTATGTATGTGTGTATGCGTGTGTGTAGAAAAAGTTTGATGGTTACACCTGTTTCAGGCCAAGTTTTAAATCTAGCACAAATTACCAACGTCAGCAACATAATTCCCACACAAGGTCTTGCCGCTCGGCTTAACATGCAGAGTATAAGGAAAACGGCCAAACCATATACCGATTCATGGATACAGAAATATCGTACCTAATGTGAGCATGTATGCAACTCTTTATGTAAGTGTCAGTGCAGAGTCACCATGCACAGTGGCTTAGTTTGAAATATTTCGTGTTCAAAAAAGAAAAGCCAAAAATTTGAAAAGTATATGTATTTGCCGATAAGAAATCAACACAAGCAATATTTTATATTACCAGCTGAATTTATGGTGGTAAAATCCTCTGCTGGTAAAACATCATACCTGTCTAATGTACTGCCTTTCATAAACAAATCACTAAACTAATCTCAACAAACATTTTAACGAACTTCCTATTCAGCAGACATTTTTAACGATATTCGCTATCATCAGATCAGCTGTTAACGTTAGCTAGTCTGTTATCGAAAGCTAAACGACAACAAATATGAAGCTGTTAACTCAGTCGAGAAAAGAGAAAATTAAGATTTTAACTTAAAGTAAAAAATTAAAGTCTTATGGTTTATTTACTGAAAATGAAAAAAGAAAGAAAATTCGACCATCATTTGAATATTTGTCATATGTATTTACATTTCAGATTTCAGTTTTTCCGCAAGCTTATGAAAACGCCATATCTAGCATTCAATTTTATCTGCATTTAAAGACATGTGATTTAAGTTAAAAAATTCAAATATAAAAGCTAAATACCTTAGAGTACAATACGATTCATATATTTAGATCGTTGTGTAAAGGGTAATGGGGCGAAATGTTAAAAACTGTAAGTATGTATAACATTTTTGCGATTGATAAGTTTCATTAATTCATTAAAAACTACTAAATAAAAACAGTTGAATTTAAAACTATTTCCAATACTACCTGCCAGTGATTCCGTATATCCCCTGAAACCGTGGTTGGCTCCTCTACCATGAAGCATTGTGCAAAAAGTTGATAGACTTTTTTGATATTCTTAAAGAAACTTGGCGGGGCTGCTTATAGGAACAATCGGTGTCATTCCAAAGCAATTTATAAAAACATTTATGAGTATTTATAATTTGAGATATACTAATATTTTATTTTACTTACGTAATCATTTGGCAAAGATGCCACTCTTTAGCACTTTGAATAAATACGAAAACGCAGTTGTTAAGTGTCGTTAAGAAAAAGTTAGCGAATCGAACAATCGTTACTGCAAACGACAAAAAGTGCGATTGTAGGATTGTTTAAGGTTAGTAAATCGAGCTACAGAAGTCAAACACATATGAAAACTTTGCGCAAATGTGCACAGCGTGGACCACTGTAGTTGCATCTCTTTTGGCCTTAACTCTACCACAGCCCCACAAATGTTTCAGATGGTGCATATATCGTGCACTCATAATCAAACCTACACTTGCCATAGGATGTAAGTGCATATCCATGGGCGCACACAAGGGGGAGTAGGGGGTTCAAACACAAACCAAAATATTAAAACGTAATACTTTCTTGGGAAACTATTTACTTTTCCTTTATTAACTTAGTGTGAAACTCCTTCCACAATATTTTTCTGTGTGCGCCACTGTGCGCAGCTATATGTGTGCATGTATGGGTGTGCTTCATACAAATTTTCGTTCTTGTTAACGTGAAATTTACACAGCGCAGTAGCGCAGCAACGTAAGCAGCCGTCGCGACACCACCAGCACAACGAGTACAAAAGTCCTGGAGCAAACCGTTGCTGGCGCCATATTTGCCACATCCGTTAAGCCACTAGCTACAACAGTAGCAGCAGCAGCAGCATCAGCAGGATCTGCGAAGGCGGCAGTCGAAAGTATTTTAACGAAGTAAAACGCTTAGAGCTTTTTCAATAATTTGTTGTTACAATTGAGTGTCATAAGTAAATATCCTAGTACTTTGAATTATTAGTGTACAGTTTGTGATAAATAATCGTCATTTAAGTGCGGGAGAGTGCAACTGATAAGTACGAACAAAAAGTTATCTAACAATACGAGCCCCAGTTTTAACAAATTCAGTTGTTGGTTTGCACAGTTATTGTGACCCTATAGACGTTTGGCAGAAAGTTTGCAAATATTTTCGCCTATCTAGGATACAAAGCCTACCTGCGCTATCTGAGTCCAGATCAAGGTAACAATTTGTACAGATTTAGAACATACTGTTTATGCTCGTAGGGCGATTGTTTTCATCTCATCAGCAGGATTGAATTAAATATTGCGTATATTAGGTACAATTTCGAAGACTGCATATTGCTCACAAGCGCGGTTATTTGCATATTTTTTGCTCGTGAATACAGAAAAAGATAGTGAAAGTATTTCTACTTTAACTTTTTCATAGCAATATTGTATTGCATCGTTGCTTCAATATTTATATTCGAGACTCCCAATATTTTTTAACTAAAGATTGGAGACTAAACTAATCGTGGAAACTTAAATATAAAAGGAGTCAGCGATAAAGGTTACAAACAAAATTAATTATATTTTGCGAAGAAATCTTGGTTGTGAAATAGTTTTAAAAAAGTAAATAATAAGCTTTTTTTTTGAAAGTTCAAAAATAGCAACGATGTGATTGAAAACTCGACATCAGCTGCTTTTTTTCTTTTTATTTTAAAGAAATTTTCAAATCGTTTTCATACCCTAAAATCATAATTTTCTAATTAAAAAATATGGCATTGATTTATTTTCACGTCTTTGTTCAAAAATAATAATAAAAAATAGTAAAAACCCTTGTGGCTTTTCATAATTTTCGTACGCTTATTGAATTTTTTCATTATACATTATACATAATACATATAGAAAATAGTCAATTGCAACAAACTAACAAATCCAAGGCGTAATATGATATAAAATAACGAAAAGCATAGCAACAGTGTTTCCCCTTCAAAAACAGTCCGTTATAAGTGGATTCCACTGTACGTGCATATATCTGCTGGTTTAAATTGATAGACAAATGAGCGTACACATGTATTTACATATATATATATATTATTTATTAAATAACAAAGCAATAAACTGAATCTGTTCCAGCTGGATTAATTAGATAACTGCAGATAAATCGCAGCTTAATTGTGTTTTGTAATTCCCAATATATAGATACATAATATCGTATTTCTTATCTATAAATTCTAAGCTAATATGGATCGTGAAATTAATATACATATGTAAATGTAAAAGTTAACTGCGTGTGTAATTGCCTTTTAATTAAATACACAAACAAAATTTTATTTCGCCACAAAAGCCGAATGATCGCCTGGATGTGCCAAAGCAGCTTTATAGAAAAAACTTTCGAATGGAAAACGAAAGTTTATCGTATGAGTCCAATATCAAATTTTAATCGCATTGAAAACTTTACTGCGCATTTGATGATTTTATCCAGGGCTAGTGAATATTTCAATGCTTTTTTGTTTGTATTTCTGCAGTGCATTTTTGCTGGCATTTTTCAAATTAGATTTATTATATATGTTATATTTTCTCAAATTAATGAGATATTTTTTAAATATAGTTTCGTCCAACTAAAATAACATTTGGTCTGAAATTCGCATATGCATAGTTCTTTATCTTAATTGCAATAAAAAATGTCGCACTAAATTTAGTGGGTATGTTGGACAGGGCAGAACTATATTCTGAATATAAGGTTGGATGTTAAAGTATTAATTTAAATTGATTTCGAAAGGAACTCATTATTGTGGAATTATTGGAATTTCATAAAGCATAAACATCACATCATCATGATATACTTGACCTCGAAAATAGTAAGATACCACAACTTTCTAAAGGAACTCCACAAAAAGCATTATTTAATCGAATTTACTCAATTGACACCATACAAAAATCACCAACATTAAATAGATATCAGGAAAAAAACATATCTATAGGCTCAAAATCCTTTGGGAATTTTGTTATGCGAACTGTAAACTGGTTTCATCAATTACGTAGAATTTTGTTGCTCAGTGTTAAATGTCAAATTCTTATTATATATAGCTGTGCAACTCAGTCGAAATTTTGATTGCTTACATATTTTCTACCGAATAGAATTTCGCTTTCGATGCTGTATCGTAGCGAGTGAGCGTCATAATACCAAATGGAAATTCGTTCGATCAGCTCTTTCGACCACAGTCGAAGATCGAATGCAACTCGTGATAAATTCACAAAATGTTTGCGGCTAAAAGTTAATACAACGACATATTCTTAACAGTGTTTTAAAATTTTTCAAATATATAGTTCTCGAAGACTTGCGAAGGAGAATCAATTTCAATAACAAAATCATTAAACTCCTGCCGCTCAAAAATATTGCAATTATTTCCTCAATCGGAAATGAAATATTTTGAATATCGATAATAGAATTTTGGATCGAAGCTTTAGAAGCTTGCAAAATTATTGAATTGAATGAACCAAAGTTTCAAATATTTGTCGTATTATTCAAGGAATTCTGTTATTCCAAAACTGCACAAATAAATTGCCGGTAGAGACGGGCAAACTAAAAGCTTAATTAGATGCATCGGCAGTGCACGCTTAAATTTCAACACAAGCAGTTCGCCTTGTCACCTAAAGGATTCGCCTCATGTTTTTAGTCCCTAGGACTATTTTAAATATCACTTTTCTTTATTTTTATGAGCAATACGGTATTTTATCATAAATCAAGAACTCTGTATTTCACTCAACAGTTCATTCATTTCTACTGCCTCTAGAAACTTTCTTTCGTAATCATTCACATTTGGCCACAGAGCTGACAAGCTAATCTAGGAATGACACATAGTATGAACGCACTTGTTTCATGTGTAGTCTCATTAACAGTTCGTTGACTCTTAACCAATTCACAACACCTACTCATAGTCTGAGTATCTTAATACTTTAATTTTGAAGTTTGAAGATTTTGTAAACTCCTTAAATCACATATATGTAGTCGCATTTAAATTGATTACTTTGTAAAATACACACAACTTTCCACTCTTTCTTTGCCTCTGTCATATCCTTACTCAATGTGTATAAAGTTGTTATTACAAAATATATAAATATATTTGGTTTTCTGGTATTCAACTTGTCAACACACTAAAGGAATGATTTTTTATTTCACTTGCTATCGAAGTGCTTCCGAAAAGTTTTCACTTTCAACTAATCCACTTGCCGTGCCGATATGGATATTTATGTAAATATCAATGTCCAACCGCGTACCAGAAATTGTTATCAGTCCGAGAATTTCTCAAAAAAAAATATACGAAATTAATGGAACATCAATTAGCAGATATTCATATTAATTGGCATTTGTTGCTGATTTCACCGATATTTATCATTTTTATGAGTTACAAATCGACAGTTAACCGAAACAGACAGTTTGTTTACAGTTTTTCTTTTATGATAGCCGTAAAATATGCACTCTGTATGTACCTGCATACCTTTGAATGAAATGATTTGATTGCGATCATTTTATCAATCGGGCCATATGGCCTGCGTAGCAAATATTGGAATTACTAGCACGAAGCGTTATCAGGCGCAGCGGAGTCATCCGTCTATTTGCTAAACATTTGACTAACTTCTGATATGTCGTTCACACCTCCAGCTGTAGGTAGACACAATTGGCGTTTAATTTTAATTATTTTTTTAAACCGGAATATAGAAGTTCACTGAATAACCGCAGTTACATATATCGCACACTAAATAGAAAAGAGTCATAACTCAAAAATCAGATCCAGAAATAATGCATAGTCCTATGGATCATAAAAAAATAAATGCAATTAAAACAAAATTTATCATAACTTTAGTTTTCTATTTAGAGCTGAAAAAATGCTTTCATTGCTCACGACTGTACTTTGTTAATTGATTGATGGTGAAAAAATGACGCAAAATGTTTTGAGTTGTGGCAATTTTTTAGTTGCTATTCAAGATGTGTTTTCCAAAGCATACCGTCGTAACTGAGTGTATAGATTGTATATGCTATCACCCGGAGTGCTACGGTTTCAAGTGCCGACCGGAAACAGTTAAAAAATTAATAAAAAAAACTTTTTTGGGTGATGGAAAATTTTCTTTTGAACCTTTGCCATTTTTTCTGTTAAGTGGAAAAGATGATATCCGTCAAGTGGCTGCCGCCGATGTTGATACAAATTTATGCCCGTTTTATCGCCTTCTCCATGATTTTCTACAAGTTTTCCGGTGATAACTGTTCGCTTTCCTGTCGAATATTCTCCTAAGGGCTGCGAATATCCCGAGTTCAAGTAGCCCTAAAGAAAAAGAAGTATGTGATGGTAAAATCGGGCGATCTTGTTGCCAATGCAAAATCACCTATACAAAATTGGCAATTTGATTCGAACCACAGTATCGTATCGGGTTTTCGAAGAAAAATTTTGTTCTGAAGAATATTTGCATAGACAGTCAAGCGGTATGAAAATAACATGAGGGAATACAAGCTCCGCATAAAGGCACACTGTAACCAAATTTCTTTCCAATTTTAAGGGGCTTACTGTGCTGCCAATTTTGAACTAAATTTTCAAAACTAGTACTTTCAAATTCTGCATGGAGGCTAACAACCTAGATTAGGTTCTCTGCCTGGGAAACGCTACAGTGGTCCGGTAAGCCAATGCTGAGGTCCAAAGCTAATTCGTTGGAGTGAAACCCGCTGCCCACTCTTTCGTTTAGTTTGGAGCCATCGGTAAAGATAACCGTCTACTCCGGGTCTACATAGGTCTATGGCATCTTCCCGATCGAAACAGAAGATCAAAACGAAGCAAACAGATATCGTTTTATAAGAAATTGTAACGGAACTTCATTTTTAAATTAGTATCGATATTTTCTGAATTGAGTATTTTTAATTCGACATTTTTGGGTATTCGATTATTTTAGAGTGATACTTTCGCCCCGATATCGGATTTTCAGTGCCCGAGAAACAAAGATTTATTAGATGGACGTCCTTAAGAAATCGTAAACGAGGAGGATAAAGCAATTATTAATTAGATTCGGGACATGGTTTTACGTAAGGATCACTCAGAATGGTGATAGTGTTTTCACGGCCTTTTTTGCATTTTACTGAATGGTGTCCCTGAACTTCGACTTTACAACGAGTCATTTTTTTTATCGCAGATACTGAATGAAATTAAGTGATAATTTTTGTAACAAATTTTAGATAATTATTCAATTACAATTTTACAATTTTTTTCCATGAGCCCAATGTGTTTTTACGAGTAATTTTGTTTTATAAAATGATCGAACTACCATCCTAACGAGTGACACAGTATCACTCTGTCAAATTTGTTTACATTACTGTTACTTGGTAATGCAACAATCAGCTCTTCGAAGTTGTTTTGATTTGCAAAGCACTTTTCATAGTATGCTATTTTAAACACATTTTCAATAAATCTGAATCAGCTGTGGAACAATTTGATTAAAACTTAACAAAAAGTGTTTCACAGTTAGAAGACTTACCGAAATCCCAACTAACGAGAAATCGTAGTAACAGTCGCAGTGTGAATACCGCTATTATATTTTGGTGTGGCGTGATTTTCGTTAACGTTTCGCAGGCTTTCGGAGCCCCTTCCGATTGCTGCGTAGAATGTTCGACAATATTTTAACATAACAGCAACGACCAACGTAAATCCCAGTTAATTACTTTCGGTTGGCAATCGGTAATCAGCGATAGCATTTGTAATTAATATAAATTATTATTGGTTGTTAAGAGATAACTGCGTGAATTTTTACCGTCGAGTGTGAGGCTTCATCGAATGGTTGCATGAAAGCGCTATCTAAGTTATACAGAAGGCGAACACAAGTGTATAGATTTAGATAAACTGCGGCATCAGCATGGCCTAAACAGATTTTGGAGTACGAGTATTGCAATCGAACTACTTAGGAGTATAAACCAAGAGACGAATTGCTTTGAACACAGTGGAAATATACCAGCACACAGTATATGTATAATAAATAAATAAATATTTTAGAATGTACTTTAACTTCCCTAAGCAATTTCTGTTTTTCACAGGGATCATCCGAAGGGGCATTGCTTTCGCAAAACCAAAATTTAAATGAAAAAAAACGCTAAGAAAATTGTTTTCTACATTGCGCCTGTAACCTATCGGAACTTTTTTAAATTATCATTTACTGCACAAACATTTTCCAACTATTTTTTACATGAAGTGTGAGTTACATTAAAAACTCGTTTTCCATTCTGGTTGATCAGCCAGTTCTGGAAGGAGCATTTAACTTTCGATCGATCGCAAAAGTAGAGTTCCAGCTCAGACTCGGTTTTTGTGCTGGTAATACGAAATTTATATGAAAAATAAAAGTTTAAATTTACGGGTTTTTGATTTTTAACAACTTTATTTATATTTTAAAAAAATAATAATCCAATTTATTGTCTATTAGACGTCAGCTCGGCAAACACTACTTAATGTGTGGCTACCCTTATGAAGCATCACTCAACTGTCACTGATTCTATTTTGGGAATTCCTCAAAATTTATTAGTTTATTTACGCCCACTAAAAATATCTACGAATATGAATTTTGGCAATTGCAATTACTATAACAGTTACCAGTTTATACCATTAAAGTCAAAGTTTCAAAGTTGAAGAATAATTTAAAAAAATTACAATTTCTTATTTGATGTGCAAGTTTACCGTTGATTTGTATATCCGAGTGAGTATACCAAAATTATCAAAATGAAAATCGAAAACTATTAAGCCATGTCTGTCTATCCGTCCGTCCATCCGCGCTCGGGTGAATATTTTACACACTTTGACTTCGTCGAAAGTAAGTTCGCATTGAAAATGGACGAAATCAGATAACGGCGTTGTGTGAAAATCGAAAGATATTTCAGCGGCTATGAAATGGGAATACGTAGGTTATTACTTTATCAAAATATCTCTCATATAACTGTACTTTACAAAAATCAAATAAATGCGTCATTTCAGTAACTGTAAATGGTTATTCGCATAAAATTTGTGGATAGAATTGGGGTGAAGAAAGGAATAGGAATGAGTTAAGAATTTTGGAAATAGGTGGTTGCCCCACTCAATTTAAAGCGAATAGGGTTATCTCCGGAAATACTGTATCAAACCGCACCATTTTGATACACCATTTGCATTTCAACTTTCACGCGCGTGGTATTTTATTAAATCATGTAGAAAATTCGTGTAAATTTGGAAATTTTGGTAAATGGGTATAGTACGTTAACAGCATAATAATTTCTCGTTATTTATATTTTAATTAATAAAATGAATTAAAGTTTTCAAATGAACTGTTTTTATTGCAAACAATAAGTAGTGTTTATTTGATTTCCTGTTTTCCGCACATGGTGAAAAGTTGTTGTATATTGGAACGATTTTCCGTCACTCCTTGTTAAGTTTGGTTTGGAGACAAACCGGTTTCGACTTGTGCCATCTTTCGTTGACGGAAAATCGATCCAATACACATCAACTTTTAACCCTGTCGAAAAATGACACTGAAGATGGCATAACGCCGAAACCTGTTTGTCTTCAAATCCAACATGGCAAGGGCTGACGGAAAATCTTTCCAATATACATAAAAAAAATGAACATGGAAACCGTAGTGAATACTATAGTAAAACTGTCCGTCATTATATTTGAGAAAACTGTTGAGAAACTGTAAGTTAAAATCAGTAAACACTATTCTTCGTTTGAAGTAAATTTATGAGTGATGCTACTATTATTTAGCAAATCAGCGATATGGAAAATTATAATTTTGAAACGCAATAAATTATTTTCAATTACTGTATTTTTTCTCTTCTGATTAACTTATATAACATATTGCTGAGCTCAAAGATGATGCGCCATTTTCAAAGAACTATGATATATGTTTTATTTCATTCAACTTAAATCCATGCCACCGCCAGCTATCCATTTTAATTCTGTCAATGATTTATTCGTGCAGTTTGCCACTTTGTAGTTTTCTTTAAATTCACATTAATAAGAATCAGAAAGTTTTGCAATTTTTATATCTAAAATTTCAAATTCTTAATTTAAGTTAATTTTTTATTTGTTTGCATAAAATCATTACCTAGTTATGTAATGCCAACAAAACGCAGCCATAAGCCTCAGACTTTTCAGCGAGCAAGGCTGTGACACCAAAAAGGCGTGTTTCGATAACCACCTCCAACCATTTTCACCCTGTCCCCTTGGCCCCCCGCCAAATACACAAAAACATTTTGGCTCCGCCTACATAACCAAAATGGCAGCAATGACGTCATTCACGAAAATTTGTATACCTTTAATGCTCCCCCCACAGCGTAGAGTAAGAGGCTCCAATTTTGTGCGCAGCACAAGCCGATGCTAATGGGCAGCAATGGGTGGCATTGCCTTTGACTGAAAAAACGGAATCAATAATTTCATTGCATTCGTTTGGTAGACGATGTCGCCACGAAGTGTGTACACAAAATGTGCTTAACACACAGACTTACAAAGCAAAGCATCCTCGCAGCCATTTTGGAAATTTTCACTTCTTAGGCGATTCGAACGGATGCTCTGGCACATAGCACCGCAGATCGTCAGACAGTGAAGCTGCATTCGCGTTCTGTCCGTCCTGGCTTAACGTAGTACTCCTTGGTATCAGAATTCAATCAGTTCCAACTACACCATAGGACTAAGTGTGAAAAAAAAATTGTTCAAAGTGCTTAAAATTTCGGTAGAATTAGTTTGTCATACACCGTTTCGTTGAAGTAAATACAAATTGTGAATCGCCACATCGTAGCTGAGGCAGCCATTTCGAAAACGTTGTAAGACATAAAATAAATGTAGAAAACGCACGAAGGTCTTGTAAATAAAATACGAATAATCAAAAATCAAATCAAAGTGTTTCCCTGTAGTTGGCAGCATATCCTTCATACATTCTAAGGCCACGTTTTACGCTCGCAGTACTAAATATAGTTAAGCTTAGTTAGCGTGCCATCCACCAGTACCACCGCATTCCGATATCCCAACAGTCACCAGACAACAGTCACTTTATTCATCATAATCATTTAAATCTAAAAAATTCAAAGTGATTCTCCTAAAGCAATACATCGAAGACCTCCGCAAGATAATTGGTAAGCAGGCTTCACCAATACATACACAACACACCCGTATCTAAATGTGCTGATCTTGTGCATAGAATTATTCAAATGCTCCCACAGTACATAAATCTATAAATTAGTTTTATTATTTTTTTAGTTGATGAAATAAGATGAAGAATTAGTGAGTATTAATTTTTCTAATATCAGAAGAGAAAAATTTTGATTACATAAGCATCTGAAGGATGCCCTTCATTGGCACTGCCTTGAATATTCGGGTCTAGATTTGGCAGAGGCTTGTCGCATTTTGCAACGCGCAGTAGCGAAACGTCACTTCGTTAAAAAGTTCCAGTATGTATACCTATGGCATATCTGTTTTCTTGTCTTCTACCCAACCCGCCCCCCACCCACTCAACCAAATCTTCGCCATTACGTAAAGTTTTGCTTTTGCAAAGCAATCACTCCATCTCATCACATTTCACCAAAGACAATTTCGGTTATTCTCCAACAATTGCGTATTTGAAATTTGTCCTCCATTAGTCCTTCAATATTCCATAATTGAAGGGATTTACTTAGATAGATTTTGTATTTCCTATAACTGTAAATTTTTCACACAACCAACGGTTCTGTTCTAGTCGCTATGACTCATAAGTTTCCTTTACATTTTTTAGGTTAGGAAATAAGTAGATTCAAATGTGTTGGTAAAGTGCATTTTTTGGGATCCTTCCTTATAAATAAATTGTTACTATTCACGAAAACTTAATTGCGTAAAGTGATATATTTTTAGATAAATTTCGTTTCCTTCCAGAATTCACACAAAAGTCACAATTCTCTTCGCATTCTTACCTTTTTTAATATATTATTCAAAGCTGTTTCTACGCTCACTTTGAAAGCTACTATATCTACACTTACTTTTTACAGTTGTGTTCATAAAAGTAGTAGCAAAATATATTGACAAATTTTGACAACTTTGTCTTTCCTCATTTCACTGGAATAAATTAAAGTTTCAAACTTAAAAAAAAATTTTAAAATTAAAAAAATTAAAAAAAACAAAACTTATCAAACCTCTTAACTTTGTAACCCGAGAAAACTTTCGAGTAAGCAGTTTTGCAGCCCCTACAACATATGAAGAAATTTTATTTTCTTTGGAAGAAAATGCAGAATAGCGTCAGCAAAACAATTTATCTAAAGTCAGTGATATTGTTTGGCAAATTTGAACTTGCACTTTACTATACTAAGCCTGAATAGACTACAAAACTGCATACTCGAAATATTTCTGAAAAATTGGATTCAAAAGTTAGAAATTGGTACGACATTTGTTGAATTTTTATAAATTTTCAAGAAAGTTTGAAACTTCGATTTACATAGTTTTTGTTATATAATTATCTATATTTTTAAAAAAAATTTCTTATTACATAAGGAAAGATGAACTTGTAATACATTTTGCTATTATTTTTGTGAACACAGGTATATGTACAATAAATATATAATTTATGATGCACACTATCTTACGAGTATCATTCTTCATTTGTGAGCAAATTACGCTGAAATTAAGTAATTTCGTCCTGTAGAACCTATCAATAAATTAAGAGGAAATTGCGACAGTTGCCATGATGCAAAAACCAAAATAAAACCAAATCAGTGTAGTTCCTCAATTTGAATGAAATCAACCATATTTTGATTTGAAGCCATTGGAATTATTAGTATCAATATGCTGCCGTTTCGTCGTCAAAAGTTTTACTAAGCATTAGATGTAAAATATTCATAGATATGAATCCATCATAGTCGAATTTTCATGAAATCAGCCAAACAAAAATGTGACTGAATTCATTCCAGCACGAACGTAGGATATACTTTGAAAGTATTCCTTCGCAGCTGATCGGATTTAGCGATGCCGTTCTCGTAAAATCTCCGAAAATTGAGCTACGGTGGGTTTAGGATTGATCTGGTTAGAATTTCACTCAACTGTTCCTTGATTTTGAGTGCCTCAAAAAACTTTCTTTCATGTTGTAAATAAAAAAAAAAAAAGATTTTATCACAATGAATTAAAAATGTACACAATCTCTCACATTTTTTCCTAAGCAACTCTGTGGCCTCCGAGCTGTCAAGAAAAATTGGCAATGACTCGAATGAACGTACTTGATTCATGTTTGTGAAGTAATTTGAATGAAATTAAGTAATTTACTTTTAAATCTTAACATAGTTTACCATAGATGTACAAATAAAGTTTAAAGTAATTGTACTTTGATTTCTTCAAAAATTTTACAATTTTAATTTGAAATTTAAATTTTTGGCCGTAGGTCTTGAAGTCGCACAATTTAAACAATCCTGTATAATCTGTTCTTAAGCCTGAACTCCCAATATCAGTTGCATAAGATATTATTGGTAAAAGAACTATAAGAAGAATATTTTTGAAGAGCAATGTTTTTTCATAATTTGCTGCATATTCTATGGATCACTGTTGCAGTTTTTGAGTTATAATAACACATTATGGCATTTTTTTTCTATTGGCTTTTATAGCATCTAAAAGATAAACCAGATATATACTTTTCTAAATTACACAATTATTTGCCCAAATATTTATGTTTGAAGGTAATGTATCCATAAATTATAATCATTACCAGTGTGGGAAAATATGTCCAAAAAATATGGCTCGAATTAAATAAGGTTTGTGCAACACCTAAAGTTTCGAAACAGTCCGCATAATGCACCCCGCTATAAAATTTTTTAAATTATAAGTATGCAACGAAAAAAAAAGTCAAAAATATCTTGAAATATGCAAATTCATTTTCCAGTCCCTTTCATACTGCAAAATTATGTTCCTAATTCCATTATATAGCATTTACATGATATGGGGTCAATTGCATTTTTGACAACAATTTTATTCTGTAAAGTTAACAGTGCAAACAATTCTCAGTGAATCCTTTTGGATGTAGAAACTTTTGTTGTTAACAGGATTGTAAAAACGTATTTTTATATAAATTATGGAAGTAGTGGAAGTCAATTAATAGTTTATCACAACATTGGTGCTTCCTTAATTGGAAAAATGTATTACTAGTTGTGTATAATTCAGAATATGCCATCAGCTTGCGAGTAATTCAAGTTCAAGTTATTTTTTTTAACAAATAATTATTTTTAAGTTAAAGGAAAGCGTATGTAACAAATTATTACCCATTTATAATAGTTAATGATTTTTTATTAATTCGAAAAGTGCGACAATTACATTCGGATATACCAAAATCATTTAGGCAAGTCACCGGGTTGTGGTATATTGTACGAGTATGGTGAAACATTGAGCTGTATGAAAACACGAACCTTGTGAACAACACGCCAAGTGTTGTGTTGTATTTTCTTACTGATGAAATACGACACTCAACAAACATGGGTTAAAGAGTTGTATTAGTGGCATTCAAACTATGCTTGCGAAACAGCAACAGTGCTGATACGAGTGCAATAGTTTTGTAACTATAGCACATACAACAAACAACATCAAATAAGAGACCTTGTGACTACTTGATTTATTTAACTTTCACTATCCAATATTTATAAATTTATTAAAATGCAATACTTTTAATATCTCGCAATGAAATAAAGTGAAATTGTCCAACTTTCCGAATACTGCGCCATCTACATAGCATCGCCTAAAAAGTATGCTGTAATTACGAAATCATAACTCATTTTCTGGGCTGGAACATTTTTTCCCCATTCGTACAACATTTCCTACCTAACCATCGCATGCGCTAAATCTTAATTCGCTTACATATGTCGCTTTAAAAGCACATACAGCTCCCAGTTCCATCGTCTGCGGTATTTGTCTTCGGAAAGACGTAAAGGTCGAAAACAAAACAACCTCGAACTAGGCTAAAAAATGAAAACGGTCCTTATTACCGATGTCGTCGACTTAAATAATCGCTTGGATTAGGCTTCCCTGATTATGTTTTCGTTGCTTTGCTAAAAATAAATAAAACACCATTACATAGCAAAACTATATGTTTAAAGACGAATGGTATTTAACATAGATAATACATTAGAAAAGCTTATAAAAAAGAATGTATTCATAAAATATTTCTTTATTTCTCAAGAGTACAAGTTTTTTTCCAAATGTTTGCCCATCAACCGATTTCTTGACGTTGTTATTGTTACCCCTGCTTTAGAAATAGGTTAGATACACACTTCGTCACCTTTCGCAGGTCTTTCCTTCGTTGGCCGATGATCAGCTGTTTGTGGTGCTACCGGAAATTAAAACCATCGCTGGCTACTTCTTCAAACTAGAATAATTTTTGTATTTGACTACTACTTTTCCCTAGACTAAATGTGAAGATCATGTTTCAATTTTCTGAGCTGAGCTATGTTGAATATTTTAGGTTCTTTATAAGAAAGAAATTTTTTTTGTAAGCAACTCTTTGCATTCTACTATTTTTCGTATTTGTTCCAATAACGAACAAAATTCTGAAACAAAATTTTCGTTACTATCGAGTTTCGATACGAATATTTTTTCGATACTTACTCATAACTTGCTTCAAAAGTATCGATGACAAAATCTTTTATATTTTGTGAAACTGGGGAATTGTTCGAATTTGAATTCTAAAACCGGAGATTTCATTTGTAACCAAGCAAAAATGTAGAGGGCCAGCAGGTATTTGACATAATGCTTGCTGTGAACAAACAAAATGAATTCTCGATTTGGTGCATACCTTTGTATTACAAATATGCTAATTATGCTCTTACAATGGATCGAGAATATCCCTATTGTAATTTCACTGTTATGAAGAAATAGGAAATTAGCAAATTTCAAATAGGGTTGATAAATTATTATTTTTTTCACATACAGCGCGATGTAGGCACTTACTACTTACTTTAACCATCATTGTACAACAATTACATAGTCATGAATTTTAAAAGCTTTGTCTTTTTTTCTTTTATTTCAGAGGAGAAGATGTCGATCAATCCAAACGGGTATAAATTGTCCGATAAAACGGCACGACTCACGGCATATGGTAAGCTAGACGCATAAATAATAAATAATTTAAGTAATTATAATTTTGATGTGTATATATAATTCAGGATTCAATATAATTTGCAACAGAATATTTTATTATTTTATAATTTCATATGAAATAAGTTCTAAAAAATCTTTCGTCAAACATCATTTTCTCCGCGTTCTCCGAATGAAAGTCCTTCGTTAAATCATCTATGTTCTTTTAAGTTGTGATTAAAGTAAATTAACGTAATAAAGCAAATGAGTGAAAATAGGGAAAAGGGCTCAATTGCAACTTTTTCGTGCCTTTTACGCCAAAAAGTTACAATACTACACAATATGCAATACAAAAACCCCACGTGGATGAAAGCTGAAGCAATAAATGATCTTCAAAACAACTTCTCGTTTAATTTTACTATGGGCCTCTGGGTCTCTGAGCATGGTAATTTTATATGAAGTAGATTCAATTCAAATGATATTTCGAAAGCAAAAAAATAATGATCAGGTGTATTTGAATCCTTTGAGTCCTTCATTAAGGCTCTAAATTGTTGTTACCCTGTGTTGGTAAGTAATCTATTATAACAGGGAAGAGTTTTAAGCTGAGCAACAAAACGTTGATTAGATTAATTTATTCAATTCGATATCCATAAAATTATTGTTGTGTACAGTTTTTGGAAATTGCGGAAAACTTATTAAGATTCTGCAAGTGGTTGGCAAATAAAAACAAACTAATGTGTATAGTTTCCGAAATTTTTCTGAGAAAAAGAGTAGGTGAGAATAGAGTAAATATATTTTAAGAAATATTCGTGTGGTAATTTTCTGAATTTTACAATCCTGAAATAAGCAAATTTATAAACTTTCGTCGGCCATCAAGCCCTACCAAATATTCCGTCATTAATTTTTTCTTGGAGCAATTAGGAAAAATTGGGTAAATGCTTTGACGAAGTTATTGATACGATCAAGTATAATGTGAAGAGTAAAATGTCTCGTCTCCAGAAGAGGAGAAGATCTTTCTTCCTGACTTATAATTATTACAATTTCAACTCAGCATTCACGATGTGAAAGCAAGCAAAGGTCGATAAAAGTTCCGCGTTTGTTTCGCTCCAGTATTTAATTTCGCTCGGCGTTCCGCCCATGCTGCCAATAATAAAAAATAGTTTCAGGATTCGATGAGTGCAAAAAGTGCTCACATCTTGAAAGAGTATCGAGCACTAAGTAGTGTAGCTCGTATCGGAACAACCCTTCATACATACGAACGATATTTATGAATTTATGCTATAAAGATGTAAAGGAACGAGACGCGTTGTTGTTAAACTGAATGCAAATCGACATGTACATACATAAATAGACTGAATGTTTTCGAAATGTCTTTGTAAATAGTTGTAAATGACAATATTTTGAGCTAGCGTTTATGAATTTAAATAAAGTTTATTTTTCAACCACTCTAATGAGGGAGATTTACGTTGTACTTTAATTAAATCTGTATGAATTTAAATGGCTTCATTCGCGATATACATTTTAACTTTTCGAATCCACTATAAATAGTTCAAAATTTTTTTTTATCATAAGGAATTTGCTTTGCTCTCTATTTTTCCACACAAAAACATTCACTTGCTAGAAATTATTTACACACTGGGCGTTTAGAGATAAACCAAAACAAAACTGCCAATAAATGACTTTAGCAAAAATTGAAATGAAGATGGTGTTATTTTGCTAGTTTACAAGATTACAAAGAAACAGGACTAACATTAATATTGCTGAAATGTTTTTGAAATATATTTCTAATTCAATTGGGTATTGAAGTAAGTAACAAATATAATATTCAACTTTATAGCTCTGCTTTTACTAAAATAATTTTTAATATTTTTACTGATTAAAATAACTGTAAATAAAACAGGACTTATCCGAACAGGATATATCCGAACTCTCTATCTCTCTAAGAATTCTGTCTCCCCACCCCACTTCATACCATACTCCACACCACATAAGAAGCGTGTGTTGTTAAAATGTTCAAGCACTGGATAAATACTTCGGTTGTACCCACATTTGGCAAATGACATACTGTTTGTGACTTGTCGCTAAACTAATAACGCAAACAAAGTGAAATCTTCTGCCACAACAACAACAACTAACTACATAATACTAACCTCGGTATTTGCCAAAATGCTGAATTTATTTCACTTATGATTCACGAACAAAAAGTACAAAATGTTCACGCACATAAGAATAGTAGTATAGTTAGAGCAAAAAAACAAAAAAAAAACAAGTCAACTTTTGTGCACCAGAAGGCGCCGGTGTCGGACACACTGGTCCACTGAGGTGATAAATTGCCCTGCATACAGTATTATTTACTCCTCCTCTACGATTCTTCTGCACACGCCGCACGCTAGCCATGTAGCAGATTTGCGCCGCGACTGAGAGTTGTGCGTGCGCCACATCAGCCTCGGCTAGAAGTCAAAGTCATCCATCCCCGTTTCTGGCAGCGAGTGCGTGTGGCTGAAATTCAATACACGGTAAGCATAAACCGTTTAGTCACAGTATATTACGTTCGTTTACATGTCACTGGAATTTCGTTTATTTCTTGTGTACGAAAAATACGACAGAGCAGGGCTGAGACCGACCACATTTGCTACACAAACAAAAAAGGCTGGTGGAAGCAAAGGTGGTAGGTTTGTTAAAACTTTAGTGTGGTACTCCACTGCAAGTTGAGGAGCATTTTCGAGCTAAAAATCCTTATCAGTCTATCGTTCTATCCGTCGCATCGCAGAAGTGCGTACGCGCCTGACGCTGTCTTCCTCTTCCTTTTGCAAATATTTCGATGTTTATCTCTCGGAGTGTACGTTTTTTACGTGTATGGTGTGTCGAATGCGACCATCAACGTCTTTTAAATTGAATTTAAAGAAGAGAAAACAAATAAATGTTTTGGCTGGAATTTGACGAGCTGAAGGAGGCAAAAAGTGTTGATAATTCTAGAGCAATTCGAGAGAGGCTATTTTAAATTCACACGTCACTGCAATTGAATAATGAAAAGAAAATTTAATTTCGCGCGCGATTTCACTTTGAGAATTCTAATGGAACATTTTCTGTCGCAATTAAGTTTAAATAGGTTGTGTGATTTCATTGGCTTTTTATACTCTTACCTAGTATTACACTTTTAATACATTTCACAAAACTAAATAGTCTTAGAGATAGTGCAAGGTGTATGCCGGAACGGTTTCCATATTTAAATAATAAGACGATTAATATCACCCAACAAATTAATCCGAAAAAAAACTGTCATATGATAGGAACTTCAAAGAAAGCGACTAAGAAGTTCAATTTTAAAATACTATATTCCACTGCAGTGAGCAACAGGGAATGGCGACGATTGCATGGCATCTGTGGTATACGTCGCGAGGTTATATGGGAACTTACTTTGATCTGTCCATTTCATTTCCTTGGATGACGGTGATGTCATGTCCTCTTACTCTCACGAGGGCATTAACCTAACGGGCAGCCTCGGATGAGATTCCCCTTCTTTGATTATGACCACTGTCAGAGCATTTACCTGGAACCTTTAATGGGTTCATCAAAGAGGTGATCTCATCCGCGGCTTTTCAAAATTTTACATTGGTAACTGTTTTACGAAGCTCTTTATCAAGCCACTTGATCCAAGTCAGACGCCTGCTCGCAACGTGAGATGTTAAATCGAAAACGTCGGAGTTATCCTACCAAATTCGCTTTCTCACTTTAGCTCACTCCCAAATGGACGTTCGGCAAATACCCAGAGGACACTTGACTTGACCTGATTTGTACTACTTGATGAAGAAAGGTGGTATGGATGAAAAAAAAAAGTATATGACGAGTACGGGATAAGTTGCAAATGTATCTAATAAAAAAATTATCAGATACCAAATTTAGTTCTACTGCGTTGTAAATTGAAGTAAAAACAAAATTAATTGGCTCTTAAATTTTCACAAAAAAATTTAACTCAAGTTTTATAGTTATTTTTCAGCAGAAAACTAAAATAAGAAAGTAATCATTATTGCTGAAAAATAAACAAAAATTTCAAAATAAGTTTTGTGTTTGATTAAAAATTAAAAATGAAAATTAAGCTTAGAAATATACATATATGTAACTCAAATCGTAAAATAATAATTATAACTGGTTTCTATGTAACATGTACAACTTTTCGCACAGATTTCTCTGGGCAAATTATCTTAATATCAGGGACTGCAAATACGATTATTGTCCAAATTTCAACTCAAAAAATCATGCGGAAAGAGAAATGCTACATGTATGTATTAGGATTAAAGCGACTTCCTCCTTGTACCAAGGGTTACTTTACGTGACATTCAATTTGATGTTTTTTGAGTTTTTTTAAATATAAAGTTTAATCGTCATTTTTTAGTTTTATATATCGCTCTGAAAATAAGACTTAATTTTTACCGTTTTTGCACACGTTTCTTTGTCTGAGTAAAAAATAAAACTTAAAACGATTATTTTATGGGCAATAAATAAAACTTAAGAAATAACGATTATTTTCGAAAATTAAACTTCCAAATTAAAAGATTTTCACACGTGTTTTTTCTGAGCAAAAAAATTACGATTACTTTATGAGCAAAAAATTTGGCTCAACAAACAGTCATTAAAAAGTAATTTTTTAATAATAGTTATAAATGGCAAACCTCTTACCCTACCCCTCACACCATATCATTCTTGGCCCTCAACTTATTTTTACCCTCTCGGGCGTGGATTCCTAGAACGTTAACCGGAGGCAAAGATATAAATGTTTAATTAGAGAAATATTTCCGAGTTCATTTTAAAAAGCGCCTTAGAGTGAAAATGCAATAAAAAAAATCGCAAACTAAATATCCAGGAAAATTGATTCTCCTTTAATTTCTGGAGTATGTAATGGAAAATTACTCAAGTTAAAGTTCGGCGTTCAAGTTATGGCTGGCCCACAGAATTATACAGCATAATTTTTGTTTTCACTTAATTGCACAAAAATCTGTTCAATCTTCCACAACACATCAGAAAAAGCACAATAACAAATTTTTCGAATAACTTTAACAAGTGTATAGAAAAACCAAAATTAATTTTGAATACGAAAGTTGATGAATGATTTTCCCACTCCCTAATTTTACGAATAGTTGCCAGCTGTACGACCTTGTAAGGCTTGCCATATTGCCTACTCTTCGCTCATTTCATTCCTTTTAGGCCACCACCCCCAACCCATTTTCATTCAATTCACACACACACACACACACACACCCACGCACACTCACCCACATACACGAATACTTTTGCCCAGCTATATCGTCTTGATATTGTTATACCGTTGTTTATTGCACTGCCAGTCGGTAACGGCAGCTGAACCGGACGGCCCACCAAGAAGGGGGAGATTTTCAATCAGTACGCGGTTGCCGCAATTTCCTCCAGCAAACTAACATTATTTTCATCTTTTATGTTTTGCCCAGTGCTTTTGATTGCCGTAGTGTGGTAGGAAAGAAAAGCTTTAGAAAAAAAAACAATCTGATTTTTATGGCCAGGAAACGAAAAATCGGATCAGACACATTTAATGGGCAAAATATGCAATATTGAAAAAAAAGCCGAGCAAGTCATAATCATATATCATAAACAGGCAGATGAAAGCCAATCTAATCTTTATCAGCCAATGTGATTTAAGACACATGAATAACGTTTGCTGAGTATATTTGTTATATTCTCGACTACCACTTCTTCTTTTCTAAATATAGACCTATATTCCATATTTACCTGCTCAGATCTATCAATTATATTACCGTATATGCAATAATGTATTTTTTTCTTTCTCTTTATTTTCCATTGCAGATCTTCAGCCGACCACAGTCAGTGCCAATGCTGAGACGCGAGAGTTCCTCCAAAAAGTTATCGATGTACTGTTAGATTTCGTAAAGGCGACTAACGATCGCAATGAGAAGGTACTGGAATTCCATCATCCAGAAGAAATGAAAGCACTTCTTAACTTAGAAATTCCCGATCGAGCTGTGACGTTGCAACAGCTGATTGAGGACTGTGCCACCACATTGAAATATCAAGTGAAAACTGGTAAGTGCGCGAACATCAATGTTGAAGAAAATCCAATGTAATTATAATATTAAGCGTACGTAGTTACCAGGATTGCTAGAATATTTTCAGCGATCCAGCTAGATGGCAAAAAAAAAGAAGAGCAAAAAATAGCCAAAGTTTTTTAATGCTAACTAAAAATGTAAAAATGCTAGTTTTTTTTTTATAAAATAAAATAACAAAATATTTATAGATATATATTTTTTATATCCAATAAGATTTGATAGTTAATTTGTACTTCAATATCAGACGAACTTGATTTGCATTGCTTCATTCTTACAATATATATTTTGCTCAGCGGGAAAATTAAGAAAACAAAAACAAAATTGCAAAGACTAGCCGAAGTATTTTCCCATTGCATATCTTCACAAAAGACAAAACGGCAGTTTAAAATAAGACAAGAAAACGCAAATTAACTGAGGATAGAATAGACCAAATTCCACCAACTACAAAAACAGAAATTCGTTTTGTGATACTCTTCTGTTTTCCACATAAATAAAAGTTTCTAAAAAAATATTCCCTAAATGACAAATTACATATGGAACAATTGCACTACAGACTATTTACAAGTGGTTCCGAAGATTCCAGACGAGAGATCTTTCTATACTGGTAACGTCGCTGTAGCTCTGGTGAATTCCGACGTTGACGAAGATCCACGATTGATAGAAGAAATGTTTGCTGATGAATTGGTCTCGAATGTCATGACTACATATCGCGGTCATTAAGTAATCACTTGGGATAAACGAAGAAATCTGGTGTATGGGATCCACGAACTTTAAATTAGGCTAAAAAGCGGTTAGGGTGAATTTTGCTAAGTCCCACCCATAAAACTAAGCTACAAAAATCAGCAACAAGAGTATTGAAGTCAGGTTACTTCACCCAATCAATTGTAGCTGATACTCTCCAGGAAAAGGGTCAAACGGAAACTGCAAAATGGTATACCGAAGACTGCTCACCAAAAGTTTTTAAAAATTTGTTGGTAAACCGGAAGAATGAGGATTTTCGGTGCTACTTTTAACATCATGACAACGCGCCCGATCTTACTTAATTGGCGCTATAAGCGCTTGAGCGATTTTGGCCAAACTTCTCGACAATTTGTGGTGGGCGTCTTGATGTTGTAACACAAATTGAGGAACCTACAGTTTCACGCCGACTCCGAACGGCGAATGTTTTTTTTTTTTGGTGAGAAGGTTTTTTCAAGGCAGAAATACACTCGGAGGTTTGCCATTGCCTGTCGATGTTACTTAACCCGGCCCACCGAATGAAGTACGCACACGCTACCCACTCGGCTACGCGCCCGCTCACACTGATAAAATAACGAATTACTTTATCGCGATCTTTGGCATTAAAGAAATACGACCAATACAATGTTCCCCTGATCTAGCAGTTGTGTTTTCAGAGATTAGTTTCGAAATTAATAGAAATTTGAGGACAAATGATGATGAAGTTTAAGCTTTCATAAAAAGCAAGATTTTGAAGACTGTTTTGAAAAGAAGATCAAAAGGCTTAAGAAATGGATTGAAATCAATGGCGATTATGTAGATAAGATAAAACACACAAAGATTAAGAATAAATATTGAAAACAATTTTTTTTGTTTTTTTTTCTAGTTAATTAAGCGGGATATTATTACCTTGAGAACCTCCTTTAACATGGGACTTCGCAGATTAGAGCGATCTTATTTGCCTCTTCAAACAAAATTTATTCTTAGAAAAATTTGTATATATGTTTTCCTAAAAATCGCTCACATAATTTCAGAAAAAAGCTTGAAAAAAGGAGCGTCTTAAAATTGTGTGCTTGAGTATCATTAAAAATTGCGAATACTTATTTTTTTTACTACATGTTAAAAACTAATATTTAGATTACCAAATCTTCGAAATTCGATCTTCGTTAGAGAAAAAAGATTACAAACGCCGTTTTACTATATTTGGTAGTGCGAATGTTGCCACCAAAGGAATCAGCAAAATATTTCTGTGTACATTTTGTTTGGCGTTAATTTAATTTCGAAAGCCAACCACAAACAAGTTATTGAATATTGAATTCATTAAAAAGTTTTGCACACAATATAAATAAAAACAGCAGCTGATAAAAGGAAGTCAATGCCACTGCTGACACTTCCGCAGCAAGGCAAGCGCATCCGCTTAGCGGGAATGGGAGGGAGGCGTTGCGTTTCAGTGTCTCCTGTGGCAAACAACTATGTGGCACGTCTCGTCTTCGAAGTGCCATAAATACGCTTATTATCGCTACTTCAAACACAATTGCGGTCACGTGGCATATTCGATTAGGAAGCACACGAAGGGGCGGGCAACATCACGCACAGCCACAATGGAATCAGTGTAGCATTCATGACGCAAAACTGCTGTGTCGCCGCCGCTTTGTGAGTGCCACACGACTTTTGGCTTTCAATCCTTTGACGGCCTGAGATTTTGATTGATTTGGCACTTACGCCAACCACAATATTTGTCAGCAAAAAAAAAAACACAGCGAGATGGTTGCTTTTCAAGTAACAGTTAGATACATCTTGCACTACCCTTTCACCCACTCTTCCCCCAATAATGCTAGTTTCAATATAGTATGTCGGTATGTATAATGTCTGCAAATGAAAGGTGTAAATTTAAGAGTCTGGATTCAATGGGCCATAAAATGGCATCAGTGCGCTGATCTGGTTATCTGTCTATTGTTCGCTGTTCACATTGTGTGGCGAGCTATCCTAATGCGACCGCAAAGGAGGCAGGCACGACTCGGATTTCACTTTAAAGAGACACCCTGATGGGCAGCAAGAGTGGGGGAGTGTCAGAGCATACGCCAGTTGTCAGTGGCTGGTAATTATTATTCAAATATTATGCAAGGACAAATTTGATTTTGAATGAGTGTCAATTCAATGTTGGCTCTAAGCAACGGGTAATTGGCGCACGAGCGAATGGAAGTCGTCTGTTGTTTGCTGCCTGTGCAAACATTTCTCAGAGAGATAAGCTTTGCAATTGTTTGTGTAATGAAATTAATTTTCCAAACGACAGCACTCGTCGACTCTTTCGTTAAAAAAAACGAATTTAAATACTAAAAAAATATTTAAATTAGAACTCCCACCGCCCACCAAACTCGGAAAATAAACGAGCAGAGCCAACGCGGTAAAATCATATCCGATCTGCGACGCAGTGTTGTAATGTAATAAAACCGCGCCATTGTGAATGAGCCCTAAGAAAATACATGGGAAATTTCAGTTTAGCCCCAAATCCATTTCTATTTATATCGTATTTTTAAATGTATAACAAATCAACCAAAAATCATCTATTCCTCAGTTATAAGGCATATACTTATATCCTGTAGGTAAACTTAATAGTTCTAAAACCTGCTTGTTTTTCACCTCAACTTGTTCGTGTTACCTCATTTCTTTCAACTGATGTTTTTAACAATAAAGATGTCCCAATAGTCAGCCCCTGTAATAGAATCATCCCATAAAATTCAAAATGTACGTATCATATACTTAAACAAAACCATAACTTCGCCGCAATGTCTTCGACAGACCAATATCGGACGGGACAGATATTTGGCGTACAAATAAGGAGGTCTTGCATACAATTTTATATACCTTTGTTTCGTTTGTCTTATTTTAATTATTGTGGGTATAACTTAATTATTGTGATTAAATTCTTTTCGTTCGATTTTGTTTTTTTTTTCGGTAAAGTCTGCTGATTGTGATTTTGAAACAACAATGATCATTATTTTTGGGTTAAAATCTTTCGTATCACGCTTGATTCGGTATTGGCAATTCATATTTGTTGTTGTTGGCATCATTGAAAAAATTACCGAAATAAATACAATCGAAAAAAAAATTTAATAACATCGATGAAACTTGATCGGGAAAATAAAAGTCACAAAATATCGATCTCAAATGTAATGGAAAAAATTAAAATCATAAAATGATGAATGGTGAACAATAAAACAAAAGATGCCCCAAACAAACATAAGATCAGATTTACTTAGTATGAGCCAAAAGGATTTTACACACTCAAAACAAACAGCCAGGATTGAAAAAAATCAAATTAAAACAAGTATGAATAACTCAACGGTAAAGAAATATTAACTGCCCTTTTAGAAAAAAAATGTTTCTCCCTTTTGAAGGAACCTCTACGCAATGGGGAGAAAATAATGCGATTTGGAGAAAAATTACGACATTTTAAGCAGTTCACATTTAAGAACCATTTTCTTTGAACCAAAGAATGCATTTTTTCTGAGTGTAGGCTCGAATACTTCTGCCCGTTTTGAATAAAATCTTTCTTTCCACTGGTGATTTTATCTTAAATCAAAATAACGGCTTTTAACTAGCATATATTATAGTTTCGACTTTCGACCAGTTGTATCTTGCAGGGTTATTACCAAAATTATTATTACCTGAATTCCGGAGAAGTCCAATTACATCTACTCAACCTCCTACACGTACAGAGAATGGATCACAAGTTGTGAAATCTAAAAGCTTCGTGCCCACGCAGATTAGATTTCTCAGAAATACAAAACTTTAACAATACCGGTCGATTAAAAACACAAAATGCATAAAATTGAGTAGAGAGCTGTGACTAAATTGTTTGCAATAGATTGGAAGACACCGATGGAACTTAAATTGCATTTTGACGCTGTATATGTTAATTATTAACCTTCTTTTTTGCTCTGTAAATAAATAAATGTAAGTTTTTTATATTTTGAAAATCGCAATATAAAAGTGGCAGGCGATTATTATGCTTGTTTGGTTGTTCCTTCAATTTCGAGATGATGTTAAACAAAACCATTGAAAAAAAGGTGTCGCGGAGAGCGTTGTTCTTTCATGACGAAAAGTCAGAGAGAGTAAAATTCAAGTTTTTTGTGTAAGTTATAGCGATTTTTGTCTCTTCGACCTTGCGAGCAAGTGTATTAAAAATACAAAACTCAAGAAACCCGGTCTCTTTTAAAAATCGTTTCTGTCAATAATATTAAGCTAGGTATACATTTGAAGAAATCCTCATGTTCCCATCTCCGTTTTCAAAAATAACTTTCTTAAAGCAATTAATTAAAATATATCAGAAGACTACAACATCATTGTAGTTAAAATTAATCAGATATCCATATTATATTTAACTAACATGTTGTTACTCTGCAAAAGTAATCAAGCACTGACTTGTCTATTTTTCAATGACTTTTACGTTTAACTTTAATGCGAACGGCATCAAATCTCACCTAACCACTCAAAGACTCAAAGGCGCTTCGACAGGCACACACAAATTCCCTTGCTATTATTTCGTAACTGCGATAAAAATCCCATTTATGATCCATAATCCCACGTAATCCCCCGCACTCCATATTGCCAACATAATATTCCGATGCCAACCCCCAGCTACACACACACACACAGGGTCACACACACACACATACATGCAATCATACCCACTACACCCAAGCGAATTCTCACATACATTCACCCCTCATAGTTGGCATCTAGCAGACGCACATCACGTCAGTATGACAATGCGTTGGAGTTGTACTTCTATGTCCATAGGTCCATGTATATTCCGGAGTAGAGAGCTTTAATCAAAATCCGTTGTTATTTTCTGACTCGCTGCACGCTGATCCTTTGATGCGAATGAATGACTGGCAGAGAGAGTGAGCAGAGGGCGGCAACAGCAGCGCCAACAGTAGCAGCGCATACCAAGGGTGGGAGGGTGTATGGAAGTTTAGTTGTGCATTTGGACAACTGTGCCGCTGTGCCGCTGTGCCAACGACACCCCGTGCAAATTGAAATGTTTGCCGTCGCTAAACCATACAGATCCCGTCAAGACAAATGGTTCACTCCATGCGGAAGTGCTGTTTGGTGGCCTCAGCTGGTCCACTGCTTAGTTGACATGAATGACGCTTTCAAGGCTTGAGGCAATGGGTTTTTAATCACACGACTTATGGCACCCGGCAATTCAAGACACAGAATTGAGACGAAGGGTTCACTTGTCATCCCTTTGCACAGCTCACATTCTATTTTTCATCATACGGGTTCATATGCCGAGTGTTGTCTTTTGTTTGCTTTTTATACAGATTTCTGTTTACTTTTGTATTTGTTCTTGTTTGTTTGCGAATTCATTCAGTGCTCTGTTGGGGATTCCGCCCGCTTCCCACTTTGCTACTGTGGTGCAGTAATTCGCAATTAGCTACAATAAATGAGCAATTTATGAACCCACCAATACAGCCGAAGTGTACAGTGAGCTTTGGAGTATTTAGAGTACGCGAATCAAAATATTGAATACTTGAACTTAAATACTTTCATTTTCTTCATCAATTTTTATACACAGATAATCAGACAGCCAAACATACATATCCTACATTTGTAATATAAGGAAACTGTATCAATTTTACACTTGAAATAATCAAACACAAACGGAAACACCAGATGCGCCAGAGTCTACCGACTGTTAGCCAGACGGCACTGACCTTGTTGCCGCGACTTCGGCCTCGGCCTCGATTACATGTAGCTGCATTGAACTGCGCTCATGCGTGTTGCGTGTTCCCGACGCTCCACAAAAATTTCGAATTTTCATATTACATATTGTACATACAATAAAAAATATAAATACTTTCATTCGTCGATGTCTGGGCGTTTTATTGTCTCAATTGAGAATGGTAGGCATTATTTCCGCTTCTTGACTGCATTTAACATTTTACTTAGAATGGAGAATAGAAACAAAAATTGCTCTTTTCTATTTGACAGCGTAAGCCCTTCAATTCAAGACTCGCCTGGGTGAGGGTAGATTGCGACGTAGCTGCCAAGCACATCTGTTGCCAACCTACGGCGGCTCGTCATCGATCGTCCATCGTCTGTCTCAAACTGCTGCTCCAAATAATTACGCTGACTGGCATTGTGACAGACAAGCGCAAATAATTGAAAAGGTCGCTGATGCTTCCACAAGTTGTCGTCTATCTAAATATTATTAAATACATTTATTTCTACAATTTATAAACTATTTAAAAGAGAAGAAAGTGCTCTGCCGAAGCCTTCATACTTTCGAGGAATAATAAGAAAGTGACTGGATTTTTGGCGTAAAAATATTAAACTTTAAAATGCTTCCTTTTTTTCTAATATAAAAAAATACAATAAGAAAAAGTTTTAAGGTAAAGCCTCAAAACTGAACTATCATTGATATGGAAGCTAATGTTGTATTGGCCCGTTCTTAATGATTTTCAATGTACACTTCCTATTCATGATAGTTAGGTGAAAGTGGTACTAAAGCTAAATGTTATGTTCCTATCTGTTTTAGTGTAGAAGTTATACTGTAAAACCTCACATCTGAACAATCAATTGTTTGGCAGCTATATGTGATTCGATATCGTCGGTTCCGGCAAATGATTAATTTTATATGTAAGAAGTAAATACCCAGCGCACGTTTTTACTTCAAAAATTTTTCATTTAACATTTTGATAGTTTCGGAGGCAAACAGAGAAGACATAGTGAATTCTAAAAATATTCCAATTATATTCTATTACATACCCTGAATCACCTTTGATAATTTTTTCAAAGAAAATTTCAATGAAAATTTCATTCTTTTAAGTAAATTTACAGACACGACTTTTCAACAGTTTTATTATAAATAGCATAGATAGATATGTAGATAAACAGTAATTATTTGTAAGTTACCGTTATTAGAGAGGTGGGCTTGGTTGTTATGTTTAAACGAATTTGCTAAAGGGCTTAATATAATACCGTTTTTTGATAGGTAGGAGGGGTTTTTGTCTGATTTTGTAGATATACCTCCAAAGTGGACAGTTCGACTACTATTTTCCTACATTTAGGTTTTCATGTATTTATTTCTCTAATCAACTTTTTCGTATTAAATTTTAATAAAGTGGTTATATTATTATCTAAATAATATTTACTTTTTTTTAAATATAAAGTGTGGGGAAATTCCGGAGACATACCCGTTGGCTCTAATTTGGGTGGTGCCACTTCTTCTTTTCACTAACCTTTTAATTATAGTAAGTTGAAATGCAAAACGTGTTCCAAATGTTGTACAGTTTATTAATGATTTGCTCCAAAGTTCCTGTATACCAAGTTACTGAAATATCCGATTATTTGAATTTTTATAAAACACCGGTATGGCGTGTGTACGTTGTACACCAAGTTTCATTGAGATATCTCAATATTTACTCGAGTTATCAGGTGCACCGATGTGCGGACAGACGGGCATTTAGCCATGCCATGGATTTCTCTTTTCATTCTGTAAATTTTGGTTTATAAATATCTATATCTATCCCGCTTTAAAAAGAACCGTTAGGTTAACAAAAACCTGCCGTGTGTTTGTTGGTATATAAAGCAGTTTAGAGACTCCACAACTGCTAAATGCCCATAGTTCCTATAGGTGGGGTGGCACTGGATTCGAGATATTTCTAAAAACCCTAATTAAGTGAAACTTGAGACAAATTCAAAACAAATAAATATAAATATTTCGTTTGAAAACTTAAGCCGAAATTTCACTAAAACCCGTACGCTACATTTTTGCGCTATGGAAAATCGTGAAAACAAGTAACATAGTTTTTTTGGTAGGGTTTAGCGAAACTCGCCGGGTCAGCAAGTTTTAATGTAAAATCAGCATAAACCAAATACTTTAATTTAATAAAACTGTGAAGAAATAGTTGGTTCATTGAGGTACTACCAGACTGGCTTTTATTTTCCATATTTCATTAAAATTAAAGGTTTGATTTCTGTGTCTTGAGACCGAGAATATGAACTAATATTTTTTTCTTCATATAATAATGAACGGTATATATGTAAAATGCCTCTCTTACTCTTATTAAATTAGATTATTATTTGAAAATGATTTTTTTGTTCTTGTCTACTCCTATGTAATTCACAGGACATCCACACTTCTTCAATCAGCTATCATGTGGACTGGACATCGTCTCCATGGCAGGCGAGTGGCTGACAGCAACTGCCAATACCAATATGTTCACATACGAGATCGCTCCCGTTTTCATATTAATGGAGAATGTGGTGCTTTCGAAAATGCGTCAAATTATTGGTTGGGATGGTGGTGACTCAATTTTGGCACCAGGTGGTTCCATATCCAATCTCTATGCCTTCCTAGCTGCACGTCACAAAATGTTTCCCAACTACAAGGAGCATGGCGCCGCCGGATTGCCAGGACAATTGGTTATGTTCACCTCTGATCAGTGTCACTACTCGGTGAAATCGTGCGCCGCCGTCTGTGGCCTTGGCACAGATCATTGTGTTATGGTGCCCTCTGATGAGAATGGCAAGATGATCATCTCGGAGCTGGAGCGTTTGATTTTGGAGCGAAAGGCTAAGGGACATATTCCATTTTTTGTGAATGCAACCGCCGGTACCACAGTATTGGGTGCATTTGATAACATCAACCAGATAGCTGACATTTGCCAGAAGTACAACTGCTGGTTGCACGTCGATGTGAGTACATAAATAAAAAAGAAATTCAAAACCAAAACAAAAACTGGATAACAGCAGAAAATGTTAAATTTTTGTTCTGTTTTTCTTTCTTTCTTTTTTTTTTGTGCAAATCTTTTTAGGCCGCTTGGGGTGGTGGTATACTCTTGTCGCGCAAATATCGTCATCCCCGACTTTCTGGCATTGAAAGGTAAGATTTATAATAAATAAATATTCATGTATGTTTGTATTTTCCTGAGCTATGATGTGCTTATTACACTCATCCATACTACATACTCGTATAAATCTGGATGCGCTAAATAATAAAAGCAAATTCACGAGGAAATGCTTGATTGATTAGAAATGCATAGCTATGTCGCCTTGGGCAGGCAAATGTTACGAGTACTTTCGATGTCAAACTTACCATTTTGCTCTTTCTTTTGTTAAGACTATGTGTGTGTAGAATTTTTTTGAATACCGCCGGCATTGCTATCAGTTTAAAAATAGTTCAAACTTTTGAAAAATGTATTTACCGCGATCAAAAGACATATTGTATGAATCTAATGGTGGATATCTGAAAATGTTTTGCTTAAAATGCCATCGGAACTTAGACCTGCTGTTCTATTCAATTCTATTTCTATTTTCGCGTATAATATGTGCGATCCCGTTGCAATCGGAAATCAAAATCAAATTCTTCTTCACAGAAATAATTTATTTTTGTTTGTTTTTAGTTGTTTCCATTGTTGTCAATTGCGTCAACTCTAACAATTAGTGTTACATGCATAAATCAATACTGATACAACCTTCGAGAAATTCTGAAGAGATATTTCTTTTCCCACTTAGTATAACTTTGGATGCTCAAATAAAGAATTATGTTTCGTTGAGGTTCGCCTGACAAACGGCGACACAGGCAATCTTATCTTAAAAAGGGAACAATTCAGGAATCTCATCGTTATGTTGGGTGGATTTAGAGCGGCTGCAACCATGTTAGGTTACGGTGGCACACACAGACTAATGGAACAAAAACCCGTTGAAATACCGCTGGCAAAAGCCATTTACATTCTCCTTTTCCTTAAAAGATGAACCAGCGAGTGCGCTTTAAATAGCACAAGAGGTCGAGAATGTTCGCTGTGTTTTTTTGTCGGCTAAACAACCCAAAAAGTACGTATTGAAAAGTTGGAATTGGAAGACCTCAGTCTCTTTCCATGCGTGCCCAAAAGGCAGTGCCCAACTCGTTGCCCGCGCAGTTGTCGTGAAGGTCTCTGTACCCAGCGAGTCAAATAATCGTCATGAAAAATTTTGACACGAGCAGTTTGAGATTCCTTCTGCATTTCGTGGCCATTGTGAAGGCTGTTCCGTTAAATTTTGGAGATTTAAGACCAGTTTAGATGTCAGAGTATATAGTGGTAGGTCGTTCTGGAGGGACGGAAACCGGGTAACCTACAGTGGTCCGGCAAGCGAAAGTTGGGGTTTGGAGCGAGTTTACTAATTAATTTTGCCTGGGTGCGTAGCGGTTCCCCAAAATATTTCGCGGGTGAATAGGGTAGTGTTCCAGAGACAAGCACGATCATCATGTCATCGGCATACGCCATAACTTGGCAACAAGTGCCAAGTAGATTTAAAAGTAGGCCTTTAACGGTTAGATACCATAGAATTGAGGGGTGCCTTTGTTTAATTGTGGAGCCGTTCCCCTGTTCAAAAAAAATTGCTGCTGTGTATTGAGATCTTTAGAGTATCATCTAATTTTTTTTTAATTAAAACCTCACATCTTCTCTATTACTTTGATATCTAAAAATCACATAACAAAAAATCACAATAGGAAACCATGCGATCCTTACATTTTAGACATATGAAGTGTTTAGTAATTTCTTGAAAAATACGGCTGGGAGCATTTTAAGTACTGTACCATTTCAATAGATGGGCTAATTAAAAAAAAACGGAGATATGACATGTTAAAATTTATCTAAAAAAATATGCCATAAAATTCTACTAAAACTCTCTGAATATAAAAAAGCTTAAAACTGCACTTGAACTCAGAACTGGTACAAAAATGTTCCATAAAACCAAATTAACCAGGTACATTTGGTCCTTTTTAGCATTTTTTGGTGTAATATTTTTCCTATAGTCTCACGGCAGAAGTAATGTTAAGTAATGTTGCACAAGCAGACCCAGTTTTTCATTTATACATTTTAATTTATGTATATTCAGTTGTGTAGTATATTTTTTTTGTGTGTTAGGACCATCTTTTCCGCGCTATATGAAGTGCAATATTCAATTCAATTTTATTTCGTGAAATCTGATGAGCTTGATTAAAATTTATTGTTTTTTATTAGCAGAAAGCAAATGAAATGGTTCTTTCTTAATAAACAAAAATATCCACTGGAGCTCCTTAATTATCATTTCTTCTATACTTCTCATACAAGAAAGTCAATCTTTCCATAGCAAATAGGCAGTAATATTTGACAAGGTCACTGATATATATTTTTTGTTCCAATGATTGTCGTTATTTTTATGTGTACATACTTCGTTCTAATTCTAGCCAGGGAAAATAGCATCAGAACTTGTAGAAAAAGTTTTTTCTAAGAACGGTCGCCCTTCGGCAGGAAATGGCAAACTTCTGAGTGTATTTCTACCTTCAAAAAACTTCTCACAAAAATCCGTTCAAAGTCGTCGTTATACTGTAGGTCCCTCAATTTGTGTTACAACATCAAGACGCACACCACAAATTTGTAGGAGAATTTCGGCCAAACATCAAGCTATGGTGTAAGGACCAAATTATTATTATTATTACAACGTTTTTGCCCAATCCAAAAATCAATTTCATTTCAGTGCATTTAAGTGATATTCATGAACCTTAAAATTGTTTAATATTTCGCATTTCTCTCAGTACAAAATTAAAACTTCGTAATTTTAAAGAAGTTCATTTAACAACTTACTTCCGAAAATCCATTAATCAAATGTGATGCGGTTTTTGCTAGCATCAAATTGAGTTGGGGCTTGATGCTTGTCATGTTGCCTCAATTAATGACACAATTCGAACGCATTACATTGAAAGCGTCAATTAAAATATCAATATAACAATAGTAGAGCTCTAGACATGCAAAGACTCAAACAAAGCTATGCGGAAGACGACCAACTTGCATAACCGCAACTTAACATAATTGAACTTCTGCAGCAGGGCAACAGAGGGCACATACATAAATACCATCAGATTAGTGGTTACTTTCGAGGAGATGCTGCTGCTGTGTAAGCTTGAGCTACTTAATTCAAAGACTTCAGAAAAAAATAAAATAAAAGCATAACATTAGGCGCTCAACGGGCGTTGATGGATATGGTAATCAATTTGTGAGCGAGTGCTTAGGCCATTTACAGATTAGTGTTGCCGCAGTTTCACCGCAAGTTTTCAAACTTCAATAACAATAACAACAACAACCATGCTTGTGTTCCACAAAGAGTTCTTACTCAAATTACATAGATTTTGAGAGTGGCCGCAATTTTATCGAAGTGGGCTTAAGTTAAGCTGACAGTGCTTTAGATGGTAGGAAAGAAGAAAATGCATTATAGCCATTAACATGGAGTAGAACAGTTTGTTTTTCTTGCATTCCACCGAATACAGGATTTGCATTCCATGTCTGGGTTATTCCAAAAATGCTTCGCAGCTGCTGCCTTTTATACACACACACACACAGAGCAAATTAAACTTTTTAATCAAAAATTCCTCAGACTAACTTTGAATGTAGCACCCCGCACCACAAAAAAAAAAAACAAACACTGATGCATTGGTTTTGATGCAGCGTTTGAGCAGGAATGTGTATGTGATGCAAAGTGTTGCCCTTATTTTACATAAATCCAACCCAACCCAACCCAACCACCACCACCACTACCATCAATTACTTTACAATTCACGCCTCAATCACCTTTCTCGTTCTGCCGATTTCTTTCTACATACTTAGTTGATTTTGGTCTCTTGTCCCTTACCGCCGCTTACGTCATCGGCAGCGGGTGGGCGTTGAAAATCCACTTTACGTATTTGTCTACCCCAACTCATGCGACCCGCACTTTGCTTACCATCTTCTTTCTTGTTGTGCATTTTAGCATTAAGAATGTCAACAAACATCAAGTTGTAAGTAAAAGGATTACAACAACTGGCAAAATCACTCACCGCTCTCCTAATGTAATACTGTTGTAGGTGTTGTTGTTGTTGTGCACTGCAAGTAGCTGCAGCAGCTGGCACACCTGTCAAAATGTGCAATCACTAACACAGCGAAATTCTCATACTTGAATTTACATATACTTTCACGCATACATATGCATGTGTGCATGTATGTGTGTCTATTAAGGTGCCTCCGGTTTCTTAGAAAAAAAAAAACAATTCCTATAGCTCATTACAAAGCACGGTTTGCCCTCGCAAATCTTTAATTATAATCTATTTTAAGACTACCTATTGAAATATCGCTATATTTTTAGAAAGTAATGGATAAATACAAAGTAATTTTTAATCTCGAAATATCGATATTAGCATCAAATTCTGATTTCTTTAAAGTTTTTAAAGCGTATCGGTATTATCACATTCATTAAATTGTTTGACGTCATATTTCAGTGGTTAGAAATTATATACAACTTTTGGGTTTTTTTTAATAAAAAAAGTTTTTTCAAATATTAAAAAAAACCTCGCCTCAAATAAATATTTTTGGGCAGGATTTTTAAGCTTATACTGTTTTAACATTTCAAGTGATTCTTTAGAAAGATTTTGTTTTTTTTTGTGTATTTATAACACGTAATTCTTCATACTTCTCGAAATATTTTGAAAAAAATTTTAAAACACAAACAATTTGATAAGTTCGGTGGATTTTTTTTTTTATGTAACCTAATGTGCACACATATGTATATTTTTCTAAGTTGAACGCAAGTTTTTTTAAATGAATTATTTGAGTACTCAAATGCATCAAATTTAATACGTTCTACTTTTTGAGACGTAACATAGTATGCAGACTATTTGCTAGTAATAAATAAAATAATAAAACTGCCAAATATGTATTAATTTTTTCACTATCGAATAATTTTACAATACTTTAGATAAATGAGCTTTGAGCTAAAAATATCAATATATCGAAATGTCGTTTAAAACGTAACTGAGCTATTGTAATTGTAATCGAAATTTATTACAAATTTCGCCTAAAATTTCATTATTTCGAGCCCGTCTGCAGTTGTCTAAAATCTCTAGGAGGGATCTCTTAAATTTCTTTTTGATAAATCTTGAAGCACATTGTTTATAAAGTTTGTTTATAGCTAGAATGGAATGAAATTTAGTGTGCAATGTTTCAAGTCACATCGACAGCACATAAAAAAAAATGAAAACCGCCGATATTTTTTATATCTTTTGGAATGTTTTAAGAATTTTTTCGTAATCTTCAGTTTGCAATTTGCCCGTTGCGATTCAGCTTAACATGTAGAAGATGACTTTGCGCACGGGTCACGTGAGTAACGTCTGGAGAATGTAATCGTTGTGCCAACTTGCAGTTATAACTTTCCTGCTTTAACTTTTGTTATTTTCCTTTTTTTCAATACGGTCCAGCTCTTGAATGACAAATCTTTAAAACAAAAGCTTTTTGTTGTAGTAATTACTTTAAAAAAAAATAACATTTGCGTTAAAATTTTTTCAAAACAAATATCCATATGTTGTGAATTTCTTTAGCTTTAACTATTAGATGTCAATACTCACAGAGCGAAAGTTTATTTAAGTGTTTGATGGCCGTTGTTTTTAACAAACATTTTCCAAAACTTTATTATGCACACCTTCTAAACGTCAGAGAAACTTCCTTTAAACTATTAACATCAGCTGTTTGGGTAAGAGGGATGTTTCCAACACTTGAAACAACTATTATAGGCTGCTTTGTTTTCACAGACGAAGTCAGCTGGCGGAAAATTTCGCAACAAAAAAACGCCTCGCATTTCGATCCCAATAGCTACCTTAAAATGATAGGGCTTTGTGCTTCAAATGCCCACACATTCCCCATATTCATTGTCTTAGTATTCCCTATCTCATTGTGGATTCTCGAATCGTAGTTATCTATTGAAACTCTATCGAACTACGATTAATCTTTCTTAAACCACCCAAATACCAATATTTGACAAGTGTTAATAACAAAAGCAAAAGTAAATGATAACTCAAAAAATGAAATGCTGCTACACACAAATCACTATCAATTCCACTGTGAATAGCGGCAGTGTCTCATATAAAAAACGTTTATTGATGAACCTGATGAAGAGCACTCATATGCCACTTACATAAGAACTTAAAGCACCAACGAACGCCTCAACGAGTACACAACAAATACACAGAGTCGCATTTTGCCCACATTCCAAAAAAAAAAAAATACAACAACAAACCCCCAATTGCATATGTTTGTACTATATAGAATAGACAAGTATTTATGTTTTGTATAAACGCTGCAATTGAAATCTGGCAAATGTCATTCGAGTGTTTACGTTCTGCCGAACAAATAAGATAACATCACGGCCTTGTGGCGCAGACTGCGTGCCGCCAACGCTCTGAATACCCTCTCCAATGTGACACAGCTAAAGCTGTCGCTGTTTATGTAGACATTACTGCTGTTGCATTCGATGGATTTGTGGCAATAAGCGACGTCGTTGTTGGCAGCATCTGTGTGGGAAACCGTAAATAGCTCCCAAAGGGATGTTTAGCAGGCGCGCCCATAGTGAGTGAAATTCCAGCCACACTCTTTACCCACCTTCCCTAGCCAGCGCATTTCATTTCAATCCCCTTGTAGTGTTGTTTGAATTGAATTAAATGTTGCGGCCGTTCAACGAGCTACTCTGGAGAGTGCTGGAAAGTGTGTGTTGTTGTACTATGTACATATGTATAGTACGTGGATGAAGCTTCAAGGATACTATGAGTATTTTGTGAGGGTTGGTCTGTTCCCTCCATGACTTGCCCTCGAGCCAGTGGGCTAGCGTTAATTGCTTGTAATTTGTTACTGAATGCCATTTAATTGTGGCAAATGAAATTTATTAAATATATTTACTTATTAATTATGAGTTCACAGTTGCGGCCAATTATGCAATAATTTATTTGCATTTCTCCTTTCATTAAATTCTGCGCACTTTAGATCCGACTCGGTCACCTGGAACCCACACAAATTGATGGGCGCTTTGCTACAGTGTTCCACCATTCACTTTAAGGAGGATGTAAGTAGAATTTTTAAAATATTTTTGGGAATTTTATGTTTCGTGCTTTAATCCGAGAAGCCCTAACTAACAGTATTTACCACATCATGTAATCGATTAGAACACTGCGTTTAAAAATTTATACAAATTGAGGGGTAAATATAGAAGTTATGCTAGAAAAACAAAAACCACTAACTCATCACAATCCACTGGTAAAAAATAATTAAAGTAGGCATATATGTTATTTAATCAAATTTTAAAATTTTAAACTTTGCAATCAATAATAATAAGAAATTTCTGAGTTTTAATTGTTTGCTTAGAAACAAAAATCATGTATCGATTTATACTTTTTTAAGCAAAAATAAAACACGTTTTTCGTATGACATTTTTTTAGCTACGAAATGGTAAGTATTTTGTGAATTTTTAATATAATTTTTTGCGAGTATTATTTTTTTGCTAAAAAATTATCATTATTTTTTTAGACTTATTTTATTCAACAAAAGATAATTATTTTATGGGTTGTATTTTTTGATCGAAACTAAGTCAGCTGACGAGGGCATATGAAAAAAATAAACCACCAAACAATAGAAAAGCGGTCTGGCGTTGCGAGTATTTCGATCTGCCAAAAAAATAAAACTCAAAAATTAATTTTTATTTCTGAGATAAAAATCGTTTTACTCAATTAAAAAAAATATGATTTATTTTAATGAAAAGGATAAAACTCAATAAAATAAGTTGGATTTTTATCAAGAAACTAAAACTCATACAATTATTATTATTGCTAATAAAAATATAACGGTTCACCAAATAAATCACTATTCAGAGCGACAAACTTAGACTCGACAAACAAGTTTTATTTTTGATCAAAAAATATAGCTGGATATAGTACATATGAAATAAAAATATAAAATTAATTATAAAAGTTTAAAAGTTTGAGGAAAATTCGTTGAGTTTTAAAAATTTATACAAACGTTGAAATTTTAATTTATATATTTTTTGTTAGGATAAATTAAAGTTTTATAAAAAAATGAACTAGGCCGACTTAGCGTTAGGAACAGGGTAAATATTGTAAAAAAATCACATCACGTGCTTGAGTCACAGTATAAATATTTAAATCCAAAACTGTTCTTTGGTATTTGGAAGCTTTTAATTTGTTTTCTTTGAAAATTTTAAAATTATTTCACATACTAAAATATACAAAGAAGAACTAGAATTTGTTTATTATATTATTTTGGTTTTATATTTTACACATTTTAATGAGTACAGCTCAGTTTAATGCCCACCTAATACCTACCATTTTATTTAGTTGTTAATTTTTTATTTCTGCTAAAAACAATGATGATTACAAACTGATTACAATGGAATGGAACTCAAGCTTTTTCCAACTAATCATGCTCAGCGAAACTCAAAAACTTCTTAAATTTCGATTACAATAAGATATTACTTGTTTTAAAAAGTGTTTGCGCCCACTAATGTTACATATTCGCAGCAACTCCTAATCCAGCGTTCGAATGACTCGAAATTCTCCAGCGGTAATAACAAAAATCACCCCCAAAAATGCTTAGCATCGGTGGCAACAGTGCAAAACAAGTGTGCAACATCAGTTACACTAGATAATAACAAAAGTCATTCATTCAATATGTTCGCATTGGCCACAGTTGCTGTTGAAAGCAAATGCCACTCGTGGCAGAGTCAAACTGTCAGTTTAGGAATTTTAATTAAAATTTTAACTTGACTTATTGCCGAAATGTGTGGTGGTGCATACCAGGTTTTTTATGCATACAAAAATTTAAGTATTTAGATGCTCAGTATAATATACATAAATATTTACATATCTATGTATGTGAGGTTTTTGTGGAAACAAAAACAATACTAAATTTTCGCATTTTTCAAATATGTAATATATTTACAAATATTTTAAAGTCGAATGACCTTATTTATAAAAAAGGAATTAGATTTAAGGAGCATTACATTTTGGGTGTAAATATTATGTAGATATAAATATTTGTATAGGTACATATGTATGTATGTATGTATAGGTTTATACTAAGCATAGCCCCCAGCACTTGGTAATTCTTTTAGTAAACAGCCTGACTGCTTCGAGTGTAATTTCTAGCAAATTACAAATTACAAATACAACAAAATCGAGTCAACATGAAAAGCGCATTAGATGCGTGAGAACTAAATCTGCTGCAAAATTTTCTGCTCTCTGCTCAGTATCAACTCTTAACATACTCGTAGGCATACAAACTGAATATTCTCGTCCGCGTTTTCCCCCACCTCCGTCCCTTCTCCAGTCATTTCACTTGGCATCATCAAACTCGTAATGTAATCTTCAATATTTCCTTTCTTTCTCACCCGCAGGGACTTTTGATTAGCTGTAATCAAATGTCGGCCGAGTATCTTTTCATGACCGACAAACAGTACGACATCAGCTACGATACCGGTGACAAGGTCATACAGTGCGGTCGGCACAATGATATCTTCAAATTGTGGCTGCAGTGGCGCTCCAAGGGCAATGATGGCTTCGAACGTCAGCAGGACCGATTAATGCAACTGACAGAGTACCAAGTGAAACGTATCAAGGAACAACCGGAACGCTTCCATCTAATACTCGAACCGGAGTTGGTTAATGTTTCTTTCTGGTATATACCAAAACGTTTGCGGGGCGTGCCACACGATAAGAAAAAGGAAGTGGAATTAGCAAAGGTAAGCTGAAAACACTTGTACACTCTAAAAAGTGCATGGCAAATTACTATTGAGAAATTTTTACTCCTCAATCAGAATCTACGTAAATATACACATAAAAATCAATTTCGATTTTCAAAATTTAAATTTTTAAAACTCTTAATATTTGAATGCAAAAATTGTATAACACTAGTTTACAAAAATTTGGCACATGAGAAAGTCTTTTTAGCCTGATTTTTGGTCACTGAACACGAAAATTAGTTTCATTCATTTTTCCAAATTAACGTTTTCTAGATATAGACATATGTAGGTATCTCCCAACATAGCCTAAACAGTCGGGGTTATTGCTGAGTCCATCGTAGTCTGAGAGTTCTTGAAATCTACAATTAAACTATCAATTGTGGGTAGCTCGTGATAGAATTTTCGCAGATTTCCGGCTACGATTCAGTAATAGCTCCGATTTTGTGTCACAGTTTTCAAATTTACATATTTTAAGTGTAATTCTACACTTATAACTGTTTTCAGAATTACGTGTTTTTTTGACTAATTTTGGGTCAGCTTATAGCTAAAAATAACTCGAAAAATCATGAAATTTTGTCGGTTTTTTAAACTTGTTTTGGAATAAAATTGGCTCTAACAATGGGAAACTCTTTACGATTATAAACGTTTTGGATATCAAAATGTTGGGATAAACTTATCAAAATCTTTCAACGCCACGCCATGTATCTCAAAATCTGAACGTGATTGAAAAAAATTGGTGTAATTTTCATTTTCACATTCATTTCATTTATTTATTCAATTATTCATTCTACGTAGTAATGCAAAGTAAGACTATGTCTAGTCTTTGAGAGGTACTTCAACTTAGATCTAAATCTAAATCTTCATTACATTAAAGTAATAACCGTATGAATAGAATAGATAGAGAAAAATTAAATAAAATTAAAGAATGGGTATAGTAAGAAAGTTGATATCCTATAATCAGACGGATTTCAAATTCTTCTATAACCTTACTAGCTCAGGGATTGAAATTCAGTCTCTTACGGCGTTAATGAAAAATAGCCTAGAGGAAGTTAAGTATTTATATTTTGCCACAACTAAACTTTCGTAATTCGTCGATCTTACTGCTATCAACCTCTCGAATATATATGTAGGTAGGTGTCTTCCACATTAGAAGTTTGGACATGTCTTTAAAACGTTACCCATAGAAGGTTGGTTTTATTTATCATTCTGGAGTGTTTTGGCAATAACTACGAAAGGGCTTTTAAAGCAGGGTATATATCTCGAAAAAGTTTCTTTAGTAAAATAAATCAAATTCATCTTCGTGTTCGGCGACCCAAAAAAAAAAGCACTTATTTAATGAAGTTCTTTTTAAGTGTAAACTAGCTATATGTAAGAAAATTCAAAGATGAGCCAAGTATTATTTCGAAATAAAAAAAATACTCAATATCACCATTTAATCTGTATATATTTTCACTTGGCAGCTCTGTCCCATCATCAAGGGGCGCATGATGCAGAAGGGCACTTTGATGGTTGGCTACCAGCCAGACGATCGCCGACCAAATTTCTTCCGATCGATCATCTCGTCGGCCGCAGTGACCGAACAGGATGTTGAATTTATGTTAGAAGAAATTCATCGGTTAGGTGACGATTTGTAAACGAACCAAAATTGAACTCGTTAAGACAACTTGTGCCACCACAATACAGATACAATTTGCAAAACAAAAAAAACAAAACATTACGCAGCTGGCTAGTTATTTTACGAGCATTCAGAACATGGCTGTGGGCAATTCGTCATTGGCGGAATAAAAAGTTCAATTAACGAAAATTTTGAAAAGCTGAAAATGCAAGACACAAAAATAGCAAAAGAAAAATATTAAAAGTAATTAGAAATAATTACTTAGTAAAAAAATCAACCAATATCAACCAAGAACTATCTTTAAGGTAAAAGCATATCAAGAGAATGTTGTTCGTGCCCTAGCGGCGCATTCATTTTCATTATACAAATACATTTAATATATATATATACTGTATGTATGTATTTAGTTGTTATTATCATATATCTATTCATACACTTACACAAACCAACACATACACACACACATATGTACGTATGTGTGTATGTAGGTGTGAGGCAAACATTGTTATGTATTGACGAATTCATTTTAAATAAGTAAATGTTTTAACTGTTGTTGTTATTGTATGCCTGAGACTTTAAACATTGTTTCCTTTGTGTGTTAAACCCAAAAACTGCACATACTACATACATATATATGTATATATAAAATAAAAAAATAAATAAAATTATACATTAATTACATATTTACACATAAAAATTATCTACATATGTTAAAAATGAGAAGAATGTAAAGCGACTAGCAGATGCGGATGAAGTTAAAGGAAAATTCAATAGGAAAATATCGAAGGATTAGATATATCGATAAATCGTCGACCTCGTTGTCAATTACGTCTAGTCAAACGGTGCAAACACCTCGCAGAGTTCACTCACACAAAAGGTAAATGCGTATTGATACACATACACACATACATACATATATGCACTTTATATAAGTAGATAGATAAGTATGTATGTATGTGTGTGTGTGTGTGTTTGTTTGTAAATTTGCTAATGTGAGTTCTGCAGGTTAAAACAACCGGACAGAAGTAGAGAACTATTTAGCTACATAAATGAAATAAGAAAAGCTGTTTCTATGTATGTGCCTATGTGCATACAAGCATACATATGTATATAATTACCTACAATACATACACACATACATGCATATTTAGTGGCGATTGCCAATAACGTAATTTAAAAATATAAATTCCAAACTATTGCCTAATATTTGAAAAAAAAAAAACTTGCGAAAGTGACTTCGTGTTTTTGGAGCAGAACAGACTCACAGAGGCAGAATTTTGCAAATGTAAAATTTAAATATCTTAACGAATACGCTTTGGACTGTTGAAATTTGAATGATAAACAATTTACATATGTATACAAAAATAGCACTTATATATTAAGCATATAATATGTAAATTTTAGTATTTAATTTTAAAGTGATTCGATGTAAACCAAATAGAACACCACCACCACCGTCACCAACACCACCATCTCCACCAATAATGTACCATAATCGCACCGCGCCACCTGCAACTTGCTTTTCTCTGCTAACCAAAAAAAAAACAAAAAAAAATATCTGCGGATAAAGAAAATCTACAGAAATCGAAAGCTATTTACTGCGCCAGGTTTGTAAGTTTTATAGAAACCTGATTTTAAGTTCGCATTAAAAAGAAGTACAAAACATACATATGTACATGCAAAGACTAGGGTGGTCCTTAAAAATCAAATGAAGGATTGTTTTCAGTCTCATCTCCTCAATTGGTAATACCACGGTCGAAGATATCAAAGGTACATTTTGGTCCCGTCTGAAGACTCAAAAAATAAAAACAAAACATTTTTTCATCTAATACCCAAAATCGATACTACCTTAATCAAGTACATATATGAATTATAAATATTGGGTCCAATTGGAGGCAGTTATGGTATGTCGCACAAATATATTGCATCTAATCTAATCGTCTTCATAGGGTAATCTAAACTTTGGCCCGCCTTAACCGGCTCCAATCGGAACCAACATATTTATATAAGATATCTTTGACTACAGCAGTATCGATGTTGGGGCTTAGGTTTTGGAAATCTGATGTAAACATCTAGTTTAGAGGCAATCTGACAACAAAATAACTAACTTGGAAGTTAACGGCCTCATTCATAAATCATAAAAAGGTTTGATAAAGTAATTAATAGAAGTTCATTTTAATAATGATGTGCTTTTTATAAAATATTTCGAGCCATTTTAAGATTTTTCCTATCATGCTTTCGTTCATCATTTGCTATAAATTGGCTCTGAATCTTAGAACGTAATAACCCTATTGTACACACATTATTTCCCATATCATCTTCACAAAATACACTGCAAAAAATGCGATTAGTCTACGAGGGCGTGCAACTAATGCAATTTTTTATCTATATGGAAGGAACTGTTCTTTTTTGTTCGAGAACGTCCTATGAAGAAACTACTTCTAGTTCTTTGTAGACAAATGGGGCACTAATACCCCAACCGCAGCAAAAAAGATTAATCGCTTTTATTTCGACTTTTTAAAAGCCTATTAGGCATTAGAACTTACAAGGTGCTTGCATTTATTTTCAATTTCATAGTTCAAATTTCAAATTTATTTTCAAGTAACAAATTTAGAAGCACATATACATATGTACATATGTATATAATGGAAATTAATGAAATTTGTTTGTAAGAAAAACCCCAAATATTTAGTTTTTATATAGCCTTGTGATTAAATAATTAAGTAAGTGATATTTAGATCCGGTTTGGATATTTTTGTTTCTTTTTATTTAATTATTGTTAATCTCTTTATTATAGCCTATACTTGTGTTTAACAAATTGTTTAAAAATTATTTCACTGTAGCCTTTGTGAATTGATAAATAAATTAATTTTTCATTTTTTTAAATCAGATAAGAGCTAACTGATCTCAGTTTGTGCCCGCAAGGCATTAGTTTAGAACTCATTGTAGGCTGTACACTTTTTAGAGACTAGTCGCACAAATTTTTGCAGGATAGCAAAACAAATACATACACAATCACAAATGCTCTTACACTTACGTTTTCATTGGAATCAAATATTTCGTCCATTAAGAAAGAAAACCGAAATCGTCAAATTGCTCGCATAGATCTTAATTAATAACTGAATATATGAATATTTTAAAGTGGAAAAATATATTTTAGTGACCAAATTCACAACAAATAAAATAAGTTAAAGACTTTACAAAGCATTTCAAATATATTTTACTTGGTATGAAGTTTTTCACAACAACACTTTTAATTTATTTTTTATTGAGACAAATTAAAGATTTAATTTAATGTGGAACAAATTCCCATTGAACTTTGTCAGATTTCGCTTGTAGACGAATCGAATGTTTCGTTTAGCATTTTGTTTCGTTAGACATTTTCAATTTGATGCTAAAGATGAAATTAATTTTTTTATACAAATGTATATGTATTATTTGTTTATAACGGAGGTTAAAATAAAAAATTCTTAATTCTCGTTAAGTTAAATGAAAAATGCAATTTTTTTTTAAATATTTTTTTAGCTAAATTTTTTTCCATGTACCAAAAATAATCGTAATTTAAATTTTTGATATTTTGTGTTTTTATATGTTTTCGACCAAATTTGATCGTTAATTTGTAATATTCTTTTTCTTTCAAATTTTGTTTTAGTCTCATATGCTAGTAAAGAGCATTCCAATTCGTTTCTTCTACAAATCGGGCATTCTCATTCATTTTAATATCAAATTTCCAAAAGACAATGAAATTACAGAAATATATCGAGCCGTAACCGCGAAAAAAGCGTAAGCAAAATTTTTTGCAAAAGTTTATTTTTGATGTAGACTGAAATGGCTATTTTACGCGGATATTATTTATTATACATACAAGTTTTATTACTAATACTTTTTTTATTTTCGATTTTATTTATTATGAAGATATTATATTGATTGCGAAGATATAAACACAACAGCTATGTGAAACTACGTAAATATAAGAGAGAGTTACTTGCTATTTACAAATTACTACATATGTATGCAGATAGTTAGCAGAAAAATATGTACATATGCCTATCTGTATCTACATAAATATATTATGTGCAAAACGTTAAGTACCTATGAAAAATATTACAGTTACCTGTGCTTGTTATATACATTGATTTGTTAAATATAGTACAAATCGAGTTTTCTAGTTTCATAAGCATAATTTTAATATATCTTCTTTTTTTTGTAATTTCAATTTAAACATTTATTTAAAGAAACCCATAAGTTATACATGTAGTTTCTTTAGAAATTAAATTAACACTAAAATGTGTCAATTAAGCAAAAAAAAAAAAGAATAGCAGAAAAATGCGTGTTGCTTTAATAGATTTTTTCAAACTAAAATTAAAAATTACATAACACAAATAAAAATGTCAATAATACTTACAAATTTATGATTTCTTAGCGATATATGCACTTACGAAAATAGATGAATATAAAATTTAGCAATGAAATATATCGAAAATTATGTTAGTTATAGAAAATAAAATTAAAATGTTAATGCCATGCTAAGCTCACTGTGTTGAGCTGCTTTTTATTTCGCTTGGAAAATGTTTAAGTGTTTTAGGTGGTTTTTAGCAGCATTGCTTGATATATTAAAATTAATTTTTTAGTTGATAAAATTCACAGAAATATAAATTTACGCAAACATTTTCGCACATACAGCATAATTGTAATTTTAGATCAGTGTTGTTTTCATTATTAAAATGCATAGATTTTCCAAATAACTTTCATATCGGCACCACTCCTCTATGTAAACTCTGTAACACAAAAAAAAAATACTGATAAACTAAAATTCTTCAATTAATTCATGTGAAATTAAAATGTTGTCAAATGTTATTTGTATATAAATATTAAATATACAAAATCAATTACAAACATACAGATGTATGTATGTAAGTGTGTTTTATTGAAGGTCATCATACTGCATACTATTTGAATAATAATAATAAAAAAAAATATATAAACATTATATTTAATGTATTGGAAAATTAGATTGCATTTTATTGTTTAAGTATTGTATTTGAACGCCAAGATATTATAAATGAAAAATCTATAAGCAACAAGCAAAATCATATTCTCCTAATTGTGTCCTAAAAAACAACAAATACAAAGCATACATATGTACATAGATATGTTCCACTGGTACGATTATGCCGAGAGACGCATGAAACAAAAAAAAAATGAATAATAAAATATATACATATATAAATAATTTAACGAAAATTAAAACTATTAAGATTGTTTTACATAATTCCTTGGCAAATGAAAGTAAGTACAAAAAACTTCATTCAAATTCAATTTTATATGAGCGTCAAATGCGGAAGGCATTGCAATTTTGATCATTTATTTCAATAAAACTCTCATATGAGATGAGAATATATTTTCTCAATTTCAGTTTATATATTCCCAATACGAGGATCAAATTATACGATATCCAAGTTAGGTTAGGTTGTTATGGTAGTCCCCTCAGGGGAACTCACTTAGCCATATAAAAGGAGACCATTTCAATACCAATTATTATTTAAACAGCAACGTTCACCATAATAAAAAAAAGTGAACTGGAGAAACGTTGCGTACCCCAAATGAAGCTGCTGGTTTCCACCCCTAAGAGCTGGTCTGGGGTATTCATGAAGTAAGAGCCTAGTTACTTGCACCTCAGTCTCTCAATGGCAGGGCAGCTCAGTAGAAAATAAAAATATGATTCCACCTTGTCATACCCCAGACGGCTGCGGCAAAGAGGGCGAAAGACTATATTCAGCCTAACCGCATGAATAACTAACGGATAATGCCCATTCAGAACTACTACGAGGATCGTTACCTGTCGCCTTGTTAGAGACCGGCGCTCTTTCGAACGCCTACTGTGCACCGCCGGCTTGAATGTTTTTGCAGTTTAGCATGTCGTAGAATTTGCCCAGCGCTCATTGAGCCGCCATATAGACCATCCGTCCAATAGAAGACCCTTGAGTGGCCGGATGAGTTTCCACTCTCTCCCTTACTTACTTACTTAATTGGTGCTATAACCGTTTAAGCGGTTTTGGCCGAGTTTAAAAAATTGCGTCAGTCAAATCTTCTTCCTGCTAACTGGCGCCAATTGGAAATACCAAGCGACGTCAAGTCCTTTGCCACTTGTTCCTTCCAACGCAAAGAAGGCCGCCCTCTTCCTCTACCACCGCCGCGTTGAATAATTTCAGAGCATTGTCGTCCATTCGCACGACATGACCCAGCCACCGTAGCCGCTGTATTTTAATTCGGTGGACTATGGTTATATCGCGGTAAAGCTTATACAGTTCCATCGTCTGCAATATTCGCCGTCGCCAATGAAAAATTTCAACAAAAAGCCTCTCTCCCTACTTGGAGCAATAACTTCAAGGCTGCCCTGCCGAGCAGGCCCATCAATAATTCTGAAACCTTAAAACGGTATACAATGTGAACAAATCTTCTTGGCGACGAAATGTGCATGCAATATTGAATGTAAGTAGATCCCACTAATGCCCAAGGGTGACTCTATCTCGTGATATGTCACATGACGATCTTGCGCTTTTAATTTCTGGCACAACAACAGTTTTTGGTTGGCATTCATGAAATTCAACCTGCAAGAATCAACGACCACGTTACAACGAACTCGTTGTACTAGCGTTTTACAGCAGCTAAGTTTCGTGCTTCAACGCCAAAAGTCGAAGTAAGTTAATCAATGCACTCCAGTCTCGATAATCCACGTCGAAAATCTTAATAAATCTACGTACGAAAATTTTAAGGAGACAATTCTATCTTTTAAAAATAAAAAATATACACAATATGAACGAAACTTCGTATAGTCGCTTTAAATGTTTTTATGATGTCAAAAATCTCTCCAACCGTGCATAGAACTTATCCCACGGAATTTAAGCTAGAAAAGTTATAATTTGGATGCATTTGAATCAAACGGCAACCCAGGTGTCAAAGTGAATAAAAACTTACACATTTGACTACGATGCGCTTCGTTTGCTGTAGTCAACTTCTTCGCTTTCAAAATCTGATTTTCTTATTGCCTCCAGAAGAATCAGGACGTTTTCGAGCAAATGAGACTTGACAAAATTAACGCATTTCTCTCAGATTTAGGCGCACGGGATCATTTGGGTGGCGAAAATGCTTATTGTTTTGCAATCAATTGCAAAAAAAAATACAATAGGAGGAAATAGCTTACCGAGTATTAAAAAGGCAGATTATTTAAATAGTCTAAAGAGAACGAACACTAAACAACTGTTATTGTGTTTTGTTTAATAAATCTGAGCACCCAAGATTTCATTATGATTTTAAAAATATATTGAGTTTTGGCATTTAGCATAATAACTATTGGTCTGCCAGGAATCTACCCGCAGAGAAGTTTTTTATTTGTTCATTTGAGTTTCATATAGAAAGACTGAGTTCATGAAAATATACTACATATTTTCTAATGTTAACTATGAAAGCGCGTAAGCATACTAATTTTTAATAGAATATCTGGCAAATTCAGCTGCAAATAACTTTAAAGGAGTTTTTATTTAGACTACTACTATGCGCCAACAAATTTAAGTTAATATTTACCTTCAAATACCAAATACATAAATAAAAATCCGAATTTTTAAATCACCATTTACGAAGCTCCTATAATGTGCTATAAAAATAAAATCGTACGCTTGACTGAACCGAATTAGTTGAGCTATCAGCCATTTTCGCAAAATGAGCAAACTATGTACAGAGTGATTTGAGGGAAATAAAATTGCTGAGCATGACAGGATAAAAATCAAAAACCATGAAGAGGAGCTTTTAACGCGGTTTTTGTGTTCGCTAACCAGACACACACTAACACAGGAGGACTCAAATGAAATGTTTCCCAATTTCATATTTTCGTTTTTTTTGCATTTTTTGCTATAATTTTGAAAATATAGCACAATTTTTTGGTGCAAGAAAAACGAAGCAACTAAAAAATTATCACTTAACAAGTTATGTATTCTTCTGAAACTGCCATGTGAAGTGGAAATTTCCGAGTTGCTCTCAAATACGAGTTTTTTTTGCATTTCCATTTTTAAATTACAATAAGTTTATTTGAAGATAATAAAGGTTATGGTTCGTAGTTATAAAGAAGTGTTTCCAAAGTTGCGGAAATTAAAATTTTAATTAAATAAAATAATATTTAGATAGTTAGCAATTTAAGATGCTACAATCGCGAGCATCCTTGTCAAATGGAGGGCGAGGAATTTTATGGTTTTAAGAAAGAAGCGCCCCCAATGTAATGCACATAGATTGGAGTCGATTGGAGTGACAGAATATTTAACCCTTCGTTGGTGTGGTGACTAAAAGTTCCTTGAGTGGTGTGGTGGGGTATGACATACCCCATGCCTATCAATTTCAAATAAATACCAAATTCCAATAATAGCAATATTTTGTGGTGATTTATTATTCTTTAACTAATTTTTAAAAAGTGTTAATTTGAAAACATAACAATTTTTCCTTCGTATTCAATATTATAGCCATAAAAAAAAGACAATATAAATTATTCCAAAAAGTGAGGTTCCAGTTTTCTGAAACATAATTTTTTTTGTATTTAAACAATTTCAAAACTGTTTTTACATTTCAAAAGTAAAAATAACATTTATTTAAAGGAAATAAAATTCACTGTAATGCATTAATTACATAAAAAGTTATGGCGATCGAGTATGATACCCCAGCCCACTTTGAAAGGCTGTCCCATGGAACAGAAATATCTGGGGTATGTAAAACGTGGCAGATCTCCTGTATTTGAATGTTAATGAAAGCTATTGGGAGCGATAACGTATTCCTTAAACAAAAACATATATATATTTAAGGAAATACATGTGCTGGGGTATGACATACCCCACCACACCTCCGAAGGGTTAACAATCCTTGATGGCAGCGCGCACATGCACCAACTTTTTTCAGTGTTTCAAAAACCCTGTTGAAAATTTCCCACAGGTTGAAGAATGGAGTACGTTTTAGTAGAAAACTGTTTTGAAAATGGAAAAGGACCCATCTTTTTGTATGTTTAACTATTCAGACATTTCCAGTATGATTTTGGTAATATTCTATATCCAGTTCAATGGTGAAACAACGCCAAAAGTCGAACTGAACTTTTTTATAAAAAGCGGACTTAAAAGTAATTTAAATCATAAAACAAACAGTACTTCGACTCCACACTTCTCCGAAAGGGATCGACGGATTTTTGTAGAATTTTGTTATTAAGAAATATAAGAATAGGTCGCAAAGTGTATATTAAGCTCTGGAAAAGGTGGTCTGAAAAGTCAAATTTAGTTAAAAAATTCACAAGTTATTTGAAATATTGAAATATGGGTGACAACCGGTTCGTCCAGGAGAGGCGAATGTGAATGCATATATTGTGGAGAGGGTTGCCACCTGATTGCAAAGCCGAATTTAATTGAATTATACATAAGTAAAATATTAAAATTTCGGTGTCAAACCGTTCGTTTCGCGGAGAAAAAGGAGATTGTTGTCACCTGCTTGAAAAGTTGAGTTTAATTAAATTACACACCAGTTATATGAAATACTAAAATATGGGTGTCAATTTTTTTCGCTAGAAGAGTGTTTATAGGTGGTAGGCTACCTTTTTAAAATTTAATTAAATTATTCACAATATAAAATATAAAAGTAAGGCTGACAAAATGTTCGCTTCGGCGAGGAGAAGGTGTATTCTTTACTATTAGTTTGAGAGGGTTGCCACCTGTTGTATGTGACAGAAACCGAAATGAATTTTATGTTTACGTATACGAAGGCCAATTAATAAAGTAGCTTTCCTGTAAATTTCACGAAACTCCGAACTGCGATGGATTCAGTGATAGACCAGAATAAGTGGGCATATTTTATAATAATTTGTAAGCAGATAACATTTGTTAAAATTTATTATCATCTGAAGCTATTTACTTAAAATAGTCTTGGCCTAAACATTTTTTTTTCTTAAAGGAATTTAAAACGTAAATTCAACACCGTACACAACTAAAACGAATTAAACAACATTTGGACGCAATTTGAGCAAAAGGTATACGTAACTTTAAATGAAATTTGACATGGCTGATTTTTTAAAATGCCTCCCAGTGAACTTGCCTTTCAAACATTTCCAAAGATTCCGTCAAAGATCTCACCATTTTCAACATTCTACAGACTTTTTAGAGGGTTTGGTGTTTATAATAAAGCAAACGTTTTTGTTATGTTAATAAACTGTTTTTATTTTTTACATTTTCACATCTCCTTAGTTATATATTAAGTTTATAAAAAAAATAGCTGAGTTATATCTAAACATAAAAGGACGTTAGAAAGAGGTCGTTCGCGTTACATTAAAAATAAATTAGTTCACATAATTTAGTGATGTCTTTTGCTAAATAAATTTACTAGTGTTTATAGCATTTTCTCAATTTAGTTTAATAGTGATATTCGCAAATCTTTTGCTTTCGGGAACATCTGGAATTTGGAATTTGTGATTTGTGCGTTCTTTTTCAGCTATTCCTTTAAGTACGGAAAAATACAGCAAGCAATAATTTATGTTTAGTTACATACAAATGTCTTCTGTAGAGTAAGCGTAGGTACATGAATCTATAAATATTTATGCAACAAAACTTAATTCATATAAGCTACAATTTTGATAAATCGTACATTCAACAACTTTTTTTAATTTTAAAATGTAGCTTTCTGTTTATATGCACACAGTATATTTATGCACTGTGATTCAAACAATTGATCCTATGGTGATTTTCGTTTTTATAATATTTGCAAAAAGCATGAAAATAAGAAGTTCCAACTTCCTACAAAATTTTTAAAAATTCAACAAAATTTCAAGCTCTTACATAATGGGCACTCATTTGAAACCGCAACCCTCTCATATTGATTTGTACTCAACGCTTTTCCGAAACGACTGGGGCAAGACTTACTTAAATATAAACTAATCCCTGTATTCCGTTTTTCAGTCTAATCTCAAATCTCTAAATTTTAAACTTTCAATTAGATACACTTTCTGTGACATGAAAGCATTTCGGTATTCAGTAAGCGACAGTGTCTAAAAATTTCACCAAAAACTGTGGTGAAAAGCAGCAAGAACAATGCTCAAGCTAGAGATTCCTAATCTCACTCAATGAACCTGTATTAATCGATTGCACACAATATAACTCTGAAGTTGTTTGTCAACAGCATTATTGCTCTTTGAAAACAATATGCTTACCGTAAAATTAACATAGAAATTACCAGGTAAAGATTCTTATTAAGCGATTATTTAAAATCTATATAAAAATTTATATTATCAACAATAGTTAAATACAGCCATTCATCTGCATATATGGGCATTCGACAAAAATGGCAGAACAACGTAAATCAATATACTTCTTGAAAATCAAATATTATCTTTTACTGAATTATGAAAAATATGGCGAACGACCAAGGTGCAAATCGATAGCATATTTTCCTCAATTTCTTCTATTTTTGTGACCTGTTCGGAACAATCTGACAAATTAGTGACTTTATTTTGCGACTAGAGGCTTGAGATGGCTAACTGAATACCGAATAGTCTCAAAATCGATTTCGCCAAAGATAACTCTCAATTAATCAATTAGGTAAAAACTAATAAAATTTAATCGAAATAGTAAACATCACGCGATGCAGTGAAGGAGAATATTACGAATATGAATTGTTGGAATTTTTGGAATTTTTGAATTAGACTTGTCAAATAATTATTTGTCCAAAATTGCACAAAATAAAAAATCGATGCCCAACTTTTTTTTTAACTAATACACGCATATATTTGTCGCTTGCTTGCGTGAGTAGGGCCGAACGTGTGTTTCGTATGTAGCGTTCGTGCGCTGCACGACGTAGCGTATAGTGTACGTGTGACAGCATTGCGTGGGCAGCAAGAATTTGCCCATCTCATGGGATAGGAAAACAAATAGTTGGGCATCGTTGCTTTAAATAGAAAAAAGTTGCTTAGGCAAAAATTTCCATAAATTGTCAAAAATCAACGGGAATTTTTAGTCTCAGAGATTTGTATATTATATCATCAATTTATTTGGCTACCAAACTGCATACTTAGACATTTTCTTTCATTTGTAACTGAGTTTGAAATTTGTTGAATTTTTATAAATTTTGTAAAAATTTTAGAAATCTATATATGTTTATTATTGTTTTTGTTATAAATATTACTAAAGAACTACCGAACTTCGGCATCGGCCATGTTTGGAATTGGTGGCAAGATGGAAGTCCCGAGAGGTTATTATTTTTGAATTACAATATAAAGTTATTAAAATCGATTGTAAATATGTAAATATGTTTATAAAAAGGATGTGATTTAAACTTATGTACCTTTTGTAATAACAATAATAAAAATTCAGAAAAATTCAGATTCAGATCATTCATAATTTGAAAATATTCAATTAGTTTCGGTTTCCGGTCGCTCTATTATATTACGAACTAGGTACATATGTTTTCATTAAAAATTAATCCAAAAATAATAGCACGGAAAACATTGTGAATATTATAGAAATCAATCACCATGAGGTCAATTATTTGAGTCACTGTATGTAATAATGGCATTATTCATAAAAAATAATATCAATTTATATAAAGCGCTTCACGCCACTTTTTATTTTTTTATGAACTTGGCGGTAGGTACGTACTTTTCATACTTTTTCTCATATTGTATAATATCAAAATATACGTAGTACATATCTTAGGTAATTATTCATTGAATTCTCAGCTTAAATGCCGACACACATACATACATATGTATGTATGTACATATTTAATATAACCAAATAATTGCTCGCTTCATTCGCTTTTCAACGCATCATTTTGTTGTTGGTTTCTGGATTCTTACAATTCCATCGGCAAATTATGTTTTCTGTACATATATGAGTGTTGTATGTATGTATGTATTTTATACAAAAGTTATTGCTATTTATATTTTGTTTTTAGTCTGTTCTGTGTTCGATTGGCAAGTCTGTTTCATACGATTTTGTATTCTCTTAAGTTTGTATCCTAAAATGCATCATCATTCATGTTGTTTTCATGCATTATTGTACATATGTATTTTTCAGCAGCGGTTTCATAACATAATTTTTTCATTAATTCATTATTTCCATTGCACCTCGGTTAAAAATCAACGATATTTGCATTTACAACTAATCCATACAAGCTAAATTGTTAAAAATTAATTAATTCTTTTAATTGTTTCATTTATAAGTTAAATAAAAAAAACTATCAAACAAAAAATGTTAATGTTACTAAGCTTAGTTATTAGCAAGAAATTTGTTACGTTAAATTAATATTCGTAGCCAATTTGTATGGACACAAACACGCCACAAACATAGCATGCGTATCCAGAGAGAGTTTATCATCAATATCAATTTAATATGCCGCTCTTCAGTTCCTTTAGTTTCGTGGGTCAAATCACTGCTGCCGCCGCATCCCTCAACAGGATGGCATGCGGCGCATTCATCATCAGTCTGTTGATAATTCATCGATGCGACAACGCACGGCATGCTCCACCACCTCTAAACTCGGATAGTCCAACTCTTTTACAAGACACAAAGTTGCCGATAATAAATTCGAACTCTGAAAATACGAAAAATTACAATTAATTAATTTGTGTTTAATTTAAATCAATAAATTTTTTTAAGGGTTACAATAGAGTAGCCTGCGTGAAATTTTACGTAAAACTTGGAGAACCCGTTACTGAAACGTTTTTGTTATGTTAATAAACTGTTTTTATTTTTTACATTTTCACATCTCCTTAGTTATATATTAAGTTTATAAAAAAAATAGCTGAGTTATATCTAAACATAAAAGGACGTTAGAAAGAGGTCGTTCGCGTTACATTAAAAATAAATTAGTTCACATAATTTAGTGATGTCTTTTGCTAAATAAATTTACTAGTGTTTATAGCATTTTCTCAATTTAGTTTAATAGTGATATTCGCAAATCTTTTGCTTTCGGGAACATCTGGAATTTGGAATTTGTGATTTGTGCGTTCTTTTTCAGCTATTCCTTTAAGTACGGAAAAATACAGCAAGCAATAATTTATGTTTACGAAAAATTACAATTAATTAATTTGTGTTTAATTTAAATCAATAAATTTTTTTAAGGGTTACAATAGAGTAGCCTGCGTGAAATTTTACGTAAAACTTGGAGAACCCGTTACTGAAATTTATAAATTAATTGAATGAATATGACCGAGAAGACATTAAAGACTCTATTCACTCTCTGGACGCCCTTCCACATCACAAACAGATCACAATATCGAAAAATCGGTAAATGGTTTGATCTGACCATCGCACTATATGTAATTTGGCCCACTTTTGAGGCAAAAATTTGTTGTAATCAAACTACATGAGGTTTTAAACCAAAATTGCATATTTATAACTATTAATAACAGTTATGAATTCCAAAGGAATATAAAGCAAATTAAAAAAAGAGCAAGTACCTGGCGCACTTTGTTATGCCTCAAGAAGTACAACTTATTAAATTGCATGTATTTATTTGTGTACTGAAACATTTTATTAAAAAAAAACAACTTGGGCCAAAAAATGAACTTACATATTTACAATAAGGTGCCGGAATTATACAATTTATTATGTTATATAAATTAAAAGGCTTCCGCCAAAATGTTTCGAAAATTAGTCAAATTTACGTGACCTGAATCGATTTAAAAATTTCTCCAAAAACTGAGTTTCTTATAAATAAAAATATATATTTTTTAATTTTAGATAATAAAACTGCGTAAGATTTGGACTTAAAGATATATAAAAATTTGTTTAACAAAATCCTAATAATGATATTCGTGGAATAAAACGGTTAGAAAATGCCTTTCCAATGGTATCTGATAAACTAGTTTGTGATCTGAAAATGGAGGTAATTTCAAATTGGCCCACCTCACCTAAATCTTAATATTATTGCAAATTATTTTGGTTAGTGTCGTATAATATAATCTATTTTATAATTCCGATTGAAAAATGTATGGTGAGTGATGCACCCTAATGTATGTATATATTCTTCAAAAAATTAAGAAATAATTAGTATAATCAGTTCAGTACTTTGAGAACCAAAGTATAGCAAAAATGAAAGATATTTTTTTTTAATTTCATTTTACAATTCACGGTTTAAGTTGTCATTTAAGGTGGTCGCATACAATCAAAAATTGCTTACGAAAAAAGTGATTGTGCTAAAAAAGAGGAAAAAAACAAAATACGAAATTGATTGGGAGAAACTCAGAACCGTTTACTCTAAATACGTCTGGATGTCAACATATTTCACAGTCAAAGACGGCTAATTTTTTAAATGCTACTCTGAAATGCTGTTGTAAAGTGGAACAAAATATTAATTTTAGGTTATGTCAGAAAAATGTATTTTCCGTAAAAAATTAAAACTTCCAACGCCCGCAATTAAGTTTTAAATTGCACAAATCCTATCTAAATATTTTCTTTTATTTAAAGCTGTTTAAAGAAATCATATTTTATACATAATTTTAATTTTCAAAAATACAACGTATTTCAAACATATACAGGACCATACTTTCGTGTATTAATCCTGCGATTCCGTAGAATTTTAAATATATACATAATTGAAAGAAGTACAAAATTGTATTACAATAAAAAATTTGAACTTTGGAAATTTGAGAGGACTTTTAGCCTAAAGATCTGTTATTTTTTTTTGTTGCGCGTATTTATAGTTGGTAATTTAGAAACCCGGTATATAGAAAAAATTGAGTAAATAATAAAAAATAAGGACTTTTTCCGGTATTATATTGGAAAGCTATTACATGTTACTGTTCTCTTGGTCGAGGGAGTAACTTGTTACCTAAAACTTACTTTAGTTTGATGATTTTTCGTAGAAATATTCAATAGCATTTTTATTGGTCTTAAGACTGAGAAATCCATTTGTTTATGTTTCTTTCATTGTAAAACTTATCGTACGAAACTCGATGTGAGGGAATTCACACTAAGAATGACGATGATAGCAGTGATGATTTAAATGTACAGGGTCAAAAAAAGGCTTAAATCTTTTTAACCTCATTTCTATTTTCATAATTTTTTGTATATTTTTATAATTTCATAACCTATTTTTTTAAAGACTAAAAAAAAATATTTTGCATCACAATTTTTGTTTCCCTTTAAAAATGTTATTTTCTCATAAAAAATTTAATATTAACATTTGTCTAATGATCATGTTATATTTTTTAACAAAAATAATGAAAGCATAAGTTTGGCAATGAAAGAGACATCAGAATTAGATTTCCAAGAAAAAATACTACTTTTTCATTGAAACCATATAAAAAATACCAAAAACTCTACGACAGCGCCACCTACCGTAAGTTTTAGGTAAAAATAAACGTGAAGATTTAATTCGTTAATTTCTCGAATTTTCATTGCTCCCATCAAGGCATCATCAAATATAAATACGTATAAAAAAACCAGATCTAAAGACCAAAAATCCTTTCTGGACTTTGCTATGGTAGCTCTAAACTTGCACTATCTTTTGGTTTCATCAAATACGTAGAATCTTTTTGTACTGTGTAATTATTACTATCAAAAGTACATTGTATTTGCATTAGCGATGTATGCGTTCCTGAATCACATTTTTTTTTAAATACAATCTAAAACATATATTACAATACTTTAAGATTTGTCTGTATTAATAAATACATAACTTTTTAAAATCAATTTATCTTAAATTTAAATTGTTTTTTTCATGATTTGTTCAAATGTTTTCAGTTATTGAATTTTCACTCATAATAAATAAGCAATGTCCTAAGGTGAATTAAAAATATCCCGAAATCCCGAGAACACAATTCTTCCGCTAATATTGGCATCTCGACCACATACACATAAATAGGCACATAAGAAAAACAGTACAAATTTGTTTTCGCTAATTTTACACTCACCCGATTTATGGGGCGACGATGATAGCCAGAGTAATGATTAAGTACAGCTGTTGAAACGGTGCTAGCTGAGTCACTGTAGCGTCCATCGGGCCGCCTGTATTAAATATACATAATGAAAATTAAAAAACCGCTAGTAAAAGCCAAATTCGCGAATTACTTTATTACCTGGGTCGCGGTCGCTCCGTGTCTTCCCAATCGCCGCCATTTTCCCGCGCACTACCGTTTCGATATGCATAACGGTCATTGACGTCACCACGCCGCGGTCCACCACCGCCTGCATTATGCAATGCAGCTGTACTACCAAATTGATTGTTCTGCTGGTGTTCCTCCCACTCGGTCAGGTCGGTTTGACTGTGTCGATAATGAGCAGGATATGACGGACGGTCAGACTGGTAATATTCCTGCCAAATAAAAAGGCAGAATAAAATAGCAACATATTTGCAAAAACAATACATGTATTACCAAAGCATAAAATTTAATTAATATACAAAATATAAAAATCAAAAATATTTGCTCACCAGCGGAATTGAAAAATTCAAACAGAAATAAAGTGCATGAAAAAAGAGCTCGTGATAATATTAGTAATTCTACAACCGCAACTTACCTTCATCGATTGCGTAGATATGCTGGGTGGGATTGGTGCACGCTCCCGATACCCAACATGCGGACTATCCTGGTCCGAGCCTGGAGAGCGCTGCTATTACCAAAAGTTTCAATTCGTTAGATAACACACAAATTCATAAAGCCCCGTGAGTGTTTGCACAAAACGTACATTTGTGTTTTTTTTTTGTTTTTGATAATGTTGCATATTCGTTGTTTTAGTGCAAATTTTTCAATATTAAATAAAGTTAATAGTTAGTCAAGTTAATGAGTGCCACGACGTGCGTTAAACAATTAAAAGCTGAGATCCTTTAACTACGAGTACAATGTCCTGCCATAGCCACCCACTGACAATGAAAAGTTATGAGCTCATTTCCTGTCCACCTACTGATTGTACCAATTTGTCTTCGCCCAACCCCATTCTCCACGCGTATTTTATTTCTCTGAGTTTTATACTTTCGGGTAAAGGTACGAAAATGAATGTATATTTTATTTTATGTTATTCACTTATGCAAATAACGTAGCGCACATTAACATAGATACATAATACATATTATAATATGTAGAAAGTTATTTAGTTGAGCTGGTGCGAAATTCGCGTGACTTGTGCAACTTCCATGAATTGAATTAAAATTCTAAAAAAGGATATAAGTACCTACTGTGCTCATGCAAGGAAGATGAGTCAGAAGCATAATTGGGTTATAAATACTTTTCGATCGATCGGACTATGCCAGTTTGCTTCGATTTAGTACCCAGGACTTTTCGTTTTCCTACGTGTGTAACGAAGTATTGAAAGCATTTGGTTGAATGTTAAGTCATATAGCCCGCGAAAGGTTCCCTGTTGACCTTAAACATCAAATATGCACTTACTTGGTTTACGCAATCAAGGCAACATTCATTGCAGACCTACATAAAAACCATATATGAACGCTCCCTTTGGAAAGTTGGGGTAGCAAAAAAATCCTGAGCACTATGGACCGAAATTCAAATTTGGGGAAATAAATCAAATGGAGTTGATATAGGCATTTGAATGTGTGCATAGAATTTTTAGAATTTTTAACGAAACAAACGTGTTTCGAAAACAATTTAAGTGCATTTTTTAAACTGTTAAATAAACCTTCCAACTGCATTTTTTTAATGTTGAAAAAAAATATTTCGTAGACGTAAAAATATTTAACAATGTGCGCCATGATACAAAAAAGGAAGTAAGTTTGACATAAACTGTGTTTATGACGCTTATAATTTTCGTAATTTACTTCAAAAAATTATTGCTTTGAAATTTGAATATTTTTTGAAGGAATCACAAGACATTCCAAAAAAATTTTACTTCCAGGTATATAAAATTCGATTTCACCCAAATTTAGATTTATTTAAAAATTTTTTTTTTATTAGTTATTTTTCACTTTTGTAAAATAATTTGGTAGCATCATTTCAAAAGGGAATATCAATATTAGAAAAACAAATGAAACTACCTTTATTCATTGTATCACGATGTGTGCCAAGTATTGACGGCTGTCTTATTATGTCAAGGCAGGCATATCAAAAACATTTTGCATTGCCTTAACCGAAAATGAACACTGCAACAATGAGACCCGATTAATTAAAAAAAATCTTAGATTTAGTAAAAATCCTAATATGATAATTTATCCTATATTCCTCGTTTTTCGCTAAGAAATATTGATTTAAATTTGGAATATCGTTTATAGCTTCTTCGTGAAGTAAAATATTAGAAAAAAATCATATATTAGTTTTCTTAGACCAGCCCCGTTCAATTGATGGGCCCAAGTTCAGGAAGCTTCATTCGAGATTTCCACTTTTTAATTTACTTTGTTTATGACGAATTTAGTTAATGAATTTTATCAATATTTTTTAAACTAGGCTTTTGGTAAAAGGTTCACCTGCAGTCTTCTTCATTTTCTACTCGTGTAAATAAAATCTTCTTCTATACCTATATTAACTTATTGGCCTGATTACATTTATATGAACAATAATTTTCTTGAGCTATAACATAACATCTTGCTTTTTGCAATAACTTCCAAATAAAAAAATGACTTAAGCGGAAAAAAATTATTATTGATATAAAATCTTCATCCTCAAAATCAAGTGCACAAATTTTTGAAGATTCAGTGAAGATTAAATTACAAGCTTGTACCCTTCCACCCCGAAACTGATTTGTCTGCGAACCAAATTTGACAAATCGGTGTTCGGTCGTTCTCTATACATAACTCTTTATTTTCAAGTTTCGGTTTTTTTATGGAATTTTCATTGGATTTCGGCCTAACGTTTTTTTGTTTGTTTTTGGTAAGTTGCAAGGAGCTTTTCATGAAAACCGATTAGTATTTGCAAGCTCACGAGTGAAAGATACTTTAAAGGAAGTAACACTTTTTTCCAATATTTAATACCACGGTCTTGACCATTTTAAAAAATCTTTTTTTGGAAGAAAATAATCTCTTTTCACCTAATACCAGCCAACTCCGAAGAATAACTGTTATTTGAATTATTCGCTGTCTTTCTCAGCATATTCCTCAGATTCCGAAAGCAACAACACTCTGCCTGTTCTCTAACCAGTTCATGATCGGCCCCGTCTTAGAGAGTAAAACCATTCAAAAAGTACTCGTAGTCAAACGATACTCAGTTTTTATAAATCTTCATTTAATTAACGACCAATAGTCGCATTATTCTTACATCGTATTGGTGGTAAGATAAACGATTTACGTTTGTGTATGAGTTGTATTTCGGTGAAGGTGTGTACGCAACTGGCTCCTGTGCGATGTTGGTGGTGGTGGTGGTGGTGTGAGAATAAAAAAGGACGCAATTTGCAAAATGAATTAAAAATTAGTATTAATAGAACCATTTAATACAAATGTTTTTGTTGCTATTTTGAATGAATTCAATGAATTGATGAATGTTGGAAAAGTATAAGCCAACAATTTTGCAAATTGGAACGAAGCGGGACTGCACTAATTACAAATTTCAAAATAGTACAAATTATACTAACATAAAATAAGTTTTTTTTTTTAAATCCTTACAAAACAACGATTTGAGCATATTCCGATTTAATTAAAAGTTAAAGAATAATCAAAAACTTTTTATAAAAGCGTGAATCACAAAAAAATTTGCTGTTGGGAAGCGAAATACCTGTGCAGGTGAGGTTGGTTTCGAAACCTCATTGCTTTTGCTAGGCTCGCTGGCGCTTTCCTCGGTGTTTGCCGGACTAGTTTGTTGTGAGAGCTTTGATCGCACGTAATATTAGGCATATAATATTTTAGTAGTTTGGTTAGAGGTTAATATTGGAGTTTTCGGATTACGAAGTCCATATTGTAAGCGTAAATAGAATTAGAATTAGTTATTAATAAGCTGGGAAAGGACTCAGCAAGCTTTCTAATTTGAAAAAATGTTGTAGTAATATATTGTGAAAAATGAGAAAGAAATTGTATATCAATTATATATATAAATAAATTATATATTATATATGTATATACTTTAACTCCGATCAAAATTCACTACATTGTAAGTTTAAATAACGCATAGCCCAATATAGATTTTTTTTTAGTTGCTTAGTAAAATATATAGAAAATAATATGTTTATTTCGTATCAATTGAAACTATCACCATTTTTTCTTCTTTCTACTTATATTCAAGTCAGGATCAAAACTTCGATAGTCGAAGAACGCTCTACTACTAGCAATCTTAAAGCCAAAGAAACAAATTACAGAAAGGGTCAGGTCCGGCCACAAAAATTTTAATTTCTATTCTTACTTTAGTGGATTAAGTGCGTTAATATTATTTTTTCACCACTACATATTACTGTGCATTTCTATCAGGGACCGAAAAGTTATTTTTGTATTTACGGATGAGCAATCATTGCAAAGGACTCGTTCAAAACAAAACTCGAATACATCGATTTAATTCATATGAAAATCTGACCTTATTCTTATTTAGAAGATTTTTATTTGTTTTCATAATCATTATTTTGTAATTGGAAAATTTTAAATCCAATAATATTATTATTGTTATATGTTTTTTTTTATCGAAGTCGAAAAAATTGTACTCAAATTATAAAAATGATAATCGTTATGGTCCCCGATTTCTATACGAAAAAGTAAGCAAACCCTCTGCCTCTTTGTTCTCAAACCAAGTGCTACATTATTTAACAATTAGTGACCAAAGTGCTGTACATGAAGTTGGTGTTGCAATGGACTGGTATGGTGTAGTAGCGGTGGGAATGGTGGGAATCAATGTAAATTCTCACAATCGGTTTCAGCATAAAATTACCTCTTTCATAGGACTCGAACTGCGTCGCTGCTGATACTGTGGCGGTGTTTGTTGTTGCTGTTGCTGTTGCTGTCTATGTTGTGGCGGGTAGTGATTTTGCTGTGACTGTTGTTGCTGTGGTTGTTGCTGTTGTGGTGGTGATGACTGCTCGTAACGTTGCGGTGGCTGCTGTTGCGCAAAGCTATCTTCATAGACATCATCCTCTTCTCGCGCCCCTCCAGAACCACTACCACTGCCACCAGCACGCAAAGCTTCATCCAACTCCTCCTGCGTCACTTCGACATTATCTAGTTTCTTCAGATTTGGCAAATTGCGAAGCACCATTTGGCGGTAACTAGAGGGAAATAAAAGAAATCTTTCACTTTTTCATTCTATGCAAATGAAACATTTGCTCAAACTTACCCGGGTCCGATCCGGTCACAGCAAGGATTCTCCTCCAGCCACAAATATTTGAGTGCTGGCAAGTTTTGCAGATATGCGATTTCATTAATATCCTGAATGTTATTTTTACGCAAATAAAGTTCCTGGAGTTTGTGGCAGTCTTCGAATGGTTGCAATGTGGATATTTTATTGACGCTGAAATCGAAAGAAAATAAAAAGATCATCAATACTTGTACAAATGAATACGATTTTGAGATTGCACATAAGACGTAGCAACTCACTTTATTTATTAGTTAAATAAAAATAGGTTATACTTTGCTTATTTTATATTAGCCTTCGCTTTTCAACATTATCTATGTATGTTAAGAATTAGAGATATTACAAATATTAAAACAAAAATTCGGATTCCTAATGAGTTATTTTAGTCACTGTGACAGGTGTGCCGAATTCGAAAAGCAGATTATCAGGTAGTGCTTATTTGTTTCCGCAAATTATGTCATCCACTTATGGCTTTAAATAGCCATTATATTGTCAAATAAATATTCCCAATAAAATATGTAGTAATACTGGTTTGTTTTTTTTTTTTTTTGTATTTTCGGTGTGTCAAGTTGAACTTAAGTTTAGAAAGTAAACATTTTTCTTGCGGCATTACGTTCCTTATTTAATTATCATTGGTTGTGTTTTTGACTAGATTGTAAAGTTGCATTTAGAAGGAAAGATAAAGCAGAGAATAATTGTAAAGCCTTTCGTGAAAAGATAGTAGAAAAGTAGATAGTTAGTAGAGGAATGCGTTTTGTTTTATTTATTTATTTATTTATTTATTTATTTATGCTGCACCAAGAGGGAGTTTAAAAATAATAGACTAAAGGGTGTATGTGAAGAGATGATTGGTAAAGGGTGGTGAAACTCCATATGCTGGGCATCTGGTTGGGAGTTCTGGAAGATTCTCTTTCGGTAAAGGCTATTTATGGCCTGTTTGTAGCCTTTGGGATCCAACGGTGTATATTCCTGATTCAACCGGAACGTCAGAATATATTGGAACGCATGCCCTTCCTTGAGGGAATGGTATAACACTCTTTACGAATTGTTGCCGTCCATGCGCCCTGGTGTTTTGCAAGTAAATTCCCATATGTGCCTGGCTTCTCTTTCGAGAACTTCGGAGTATTTCTTTGGTAGAATAATATGGGTACCATGCACATTGATATTCCAGGAAATAGTGAACCAAGTGAGTTAGCCAGGCATGATCCACTGAAAAAAGACGTCTTAATCTAGGAAGTTCTCCTGACAATCTGTGCACCGCACCTAAATCAATGGACTTGCGGCCAGCTTCGTAAGCGCTGGGCAGCTACTAGAACGTTGTCGTTTTGACTGGAGGAGGTCACGGGAGCTTCTACGGTTATCCAACCCGAAATTCTCATTTATTATAGAAGTGCACACAGGGCAGTGCACACACGGAGCTTGCCGATTATATTTGAGATTTTGCCGTTCTGTTTTTTTGAGTGTACTGTGGTATCACAATGGATTTCAAACGGCATATGTGAGCGAGACAAATGCAGGTTATCAAAACCCGTTCGAAACATAAGACTATGTAATATTAGGAAAATTTAAAAGGAAACTACCAGCATAACCCAGCTAAAGATATGAACTTGATATATTAGATCTAGGAAGTGCTGGTAACTTATATATGTAGAATTCTTCATTCAACATTCTTTATTAGTTCTGAGATTAGTTCAGCTGTTTATATAGCAGCGATTTAATAGAATAAATAAAATGATTTTACATCAAAAAAAAAAGTGTATATAATGAGGTTTCTTCAAAAACTAGGAATCGCAGGCTCAAATACAATATTTACCATAAAGCTTATAATTAAACGAAAGGAGAAATTATTAAAATAATGAGAACTTTCGCCTCGACGAGAGGAACCGGTTCACACCCATATTTTAATATTTCATACAAGTTAACTTTTAAAATGGGTGGCAACACTCTCCCAAGCATAAAATATGATTTACAACCTATTCTCATACCTACCCAAAATACACACAAAACTTCTTAAAACTCGTTCAAGCCGTTTCGGAGGAGGGCGACCGCAAACACCATGTTAACACAGAAAATGCCCATTGATATTTGGCCGAGTTTCTCCTACAATTTGTGGTGTGTGGAATAACCCCCACTTTGAATGAAATGATTTTTATGAAAGAATTTTAATGACAAAAACCTGGTGCTATAATTGTGTAAACTAGTTCAAAGAAATTCAGTTGGCATGTTAAGTATTTACGACAAAGGAAAATACGGTTAGAGGTCAACAATTTTGAAAACGAAAATTCTTAAAAAATTCCGTAGGTTGTAAAACTGAGTCATCTCTTACTCTTTTACATTGTACGTGTGTGTTGAATGTAGGTTGTGATTTAAAATTTTGGTTTTATCATTAGTTGACCAAATAATAATAGTTAAGCTGACATCATTACTGCTAACGCCTTCAAAATTAATTCAAATTATGTTAGTTTGTGCTAACCAAGTCTTCGTATGTCGGCATAAAAAACCCAGAAGATAGGGCTAGAAAAATAAAGCAAAAGAGAACGAAACAATTAAGCTTCTCTTAATCACCACCATTATTAGTCACAATAAGTACCGTTACGGCTAGCCCATGTTTATATCTATGTATAGATGGCACTAACGTTTATTAATTTATTTATTTTTTTAAGTTTGATTTATTATATAACATAAACCATATAAATTAAAGTTTTAAACTTAGTACAAAATTAAAATAAAATTCAATTGATTTCAAAAAGTTATCATCAAATTTTCAAATTTTTGTACAAAGCTTTAAATTTTGATTTATTGATTGGTTTATGTTATATAATGAACCTTACTTTCCCAAAAACTTATTAAAATCTAATTAGTGGATATCAGTGGTATACAATGTTTATATTGAATTTTGGTACTAATGTTATGAACACCACTGTATATAAACAATGTACGCAGCTAATATGTCATATCCAATTAGATATTCCAGACACAAAATTATTATAAGAGAAACGAATAAAAGTCAAACAATAATTACTATAGCAGGATAACATTCTCGTTTTTTTAAACCATTAATAGCTATTATTTTAAAACTGAAATTTAAAGAGTTTTAATAAGAGTAAAGAGTGCGATACATTTCTTAAGTCATGGGTAACTAAAATTTCAGTTTTATATTAGAAAAGTATTTTCGTGGTAATTATGAGTACGAAAAAATTGTTGTATGTCTTGTAGGTGATTTAAACCAATTTTCTTACTCATAACTATTATTAAAAGACTTATAATTTCAGTCTCAGAATAATAGTTATCGATAACAAAAAAAATTGTGTTTCTTACGAAATTTTTGATGCCTTTTAAAAACTCAACCATCCAATAATTATTATCGGAGATAATTATATACATATGTATATAATTGTTCCGTAATTTTTTATCAAAATTTAGCAAATTTTAGAACTAAAACCATTTTTGCTTACATTTCTAAAATTTCGGGAATTTAAAAAAATTATTATCGAAATTTTCGTATAGCTTTTGATTAAAAATTCGAAATTTTGATAATAATTTTTTTAAATTCGCGAAATTTTAGAGATCTAAACTAAATTTCGAATTTTCAAAAATTTTTTGGAAAATTTCGAGTTTACAGTCTTGTAGTTCATTAAATTTTAGTGTAATGAGGTGTAAATTTTAAGTGGCTAAAAATTACCTTGATTTCTGGGTAACAAAATAAAATTGTGTGCGTACTTTATACAGGCGCCGCCAACCAAAAAAAATTTCCAAACTCAACGGGTATTTCAAGCAACTTAAAACTCTCATTTCATTGTACTAAAATTTAATGGCCTACAAAACTGCATACCGTTCGTTTTTTTTTAATTTGCTGAATTTTCGTGAATTTTTTAAAAAAGCTTGAATTTTGCACATATTTGGCTTTTGTCATATTTAGTTAAAAAAAATAACAACCCACTTTTATCATGGAAGACTTTTATTAGAAAAAATAGCTGGGTCAATATTTTTTCGTCACTATAAGTAAATATTTCCCGGGTTCTTCTGGTGGAAACTCTCGGAAAGTTTTTAAATTATTATTCACTGTTTCCTTCTCACTTCTTAAATAATTTCTGAGGAAAACTTTCATGCCCCCAGACTTTCTGCTATCAACATAGCGGAATGCTCGTATTTCCTAACTGGCAGCATTAAATATTAATAATTAAATTAATACATACATACACACATACATATGTATATGTACATACATAATACGTCTGCATAGATAAATCTGTGTAAGTTTCCATTATTTGGTTTTACCTTTAAGTTCAGCAAATTATCTTCGTTAACCTTTGATACTTAACTGCAACGGTCGTTGTGCCAAAAAGGTTGGCGAATTGAAAAATTAATGATGTATTTATTTGCGAAATATATTCTAGTAGAATTTAATCGAAAAGCAAACAGCAAACGGAAAGCAGTAAGGTATTTTATTCTAATAAAATATCTTGTATGTATCAGATGAGTAATAGCTGTTTATTTTTAACAGGCAACCGGTTTTCCCACATCTCAAACTTATAACGACTTTGATATTTTGCCATTGCTATTATTTAACACATTCCATATTAGTTTTTGCGACATATTTTCCACAACGATCGGTATTTACCGCAGGACACTTCATTTCTGATACACTTTATCCTACCTACCGGAATTTATTTTAATTAGATTCGCACTTTAGCTAAGAAAATTGCCAAGTCCCATTATACGAACTATAAAAACTCGCAGGTTTTATTGCAATGTTTCCTTACTATAAATAGAGCTGAAAGAATGTTTGCCTCACTAGACTAAACTTAGTAAGTACACACGACATACATACACATTTGTTCTTTTAAATGCCTAATTATCCCTACATAGTGCATGCTGTCTGAAATTAAATTCCAATTCTATTTCGGTATTAGATTCCTCAACGCTTTCACTCTAAAGCGTATTGAAGCGTATTTTTTATCAGCGTATTAAAAAATCATTAATCACTTTAGAAATGGTATAGGCGATGGCCTCAAAGTGTGATGTGCTTGCTAGACCAGCAGGCGGTTTAAAAAATTAGTAACAAATAATCAAATCATTTATTTACATTTAACACTTTAGTAATTATTGTTGTTTAACTATACTCGATTTTACGCTTTCCTCCGGATGCTAAGCAACACAAGTGCGAAAATAAAGTTAGGCATCGCCAAATTTTTAGCGAAACGGCTTGACGGATTTGTATAAAATTTTACAACTGGTAAATCATTTATAACCTTGATTGAAATATAGGATATTTTTAAAAATAGCAGTCAACTATTTAAAAAGTTAAATTTAATTGAATTAATAGGTTAAAATAAATATCGCAATATGGGTCTAAGAAAGCTTCATTTCGAAAATAAGTTTAAAGAGGGCTGCCACCTGTTCAGAAAGTTAAATACAAATTCATTCATAAAAAACTTAAACATTACAATACTGGTAAGAAGTGAAAGAGGTGTGCACAAAAATACTTTTGAAGATGGTTGCCAAATGTTTGCAAATTAAATTCTATTAAATCGGTATTGATGAAATATTGCAATATGGGCATCAAACGAAAAATTTCCAAGAAAGCTTAGTTAAAAAATATTTTTCGATAAGGTTGCCACCTGTGTAAAAATATTAAATCATTTGAGACGAAAGAGGTTTATATGAAAATACCTTTGAAAAGTGGTACCACCCGATTAAAATTATTAATTCAATTGAAATAGTAACTTGACTGAAATGGTACTGCATGTGTGCATATATGGTTGACAAATAAAGCGGGTAAATAAAAGTTTTTTTTTTAAAAAGAAATTTTCTGTGGGTTGCCATATATTTAAAAAGTTAGTTCCAAATTAATTAATCGGCTACATGAAATATTGGAATACTGGTGTGAAACGAACGAGTTTTACTATAGCTTAGTTTCGAATCTATTTTTGAAAAGGGTTGGCAGCTTTCTGAAAAATTAAATGCAACGAAATTATAAAATATGTATGTATGTATTTGGCAACCCTTTTACTTTCTGAAATTTATCCTATAAAGTTTTACTTCTGTCGCGCGGAGAGACTCCACACACCGGGTTTTTTGTATACCGTTGCTTTGTAAATTGTTTATGTATGTATGTATGTACATAAATTTGGTCTAGAGCAGATATATTTTTATTTTCCTAAAAAAAAACTAATTTTAAGCTGGTATTTCCAACTAGAATGAGAAAACGACTCGATGCTTATAAGTAGCAAACCTAGAGCTGGTCGGGCTTAATTTGAAAAGTTGTTGCTCGCCTACGCTTTTGTTAACTCTATCCATCTATAAAATATTTACGTACCCAAATGGAAGAATGATTAAATTTTAATCAAAATAAATTTGAGCAAGCATCGAACCAAGGTTTCTCCGCTAGTATGTAGTATATGAATGTAAAAAATTATTAATTTAGTCTACTTTTTGTTACTCAATAAAATTTTGTTTTTTACGCAGCAAAACTTCAATTGCATATTCGAATACATTAGAATGCATAGTTTCCTACTGGGTTGGTATATATTTACATAGATATGGATGTATGTGCGTGTGTACATGTGCTCGTCAAAAGCGTTTTAGCCATATTTGCACATTTTGTAGAGTTTGCTAGACGGTGACTTCAATACAGATTCAGAGCACACTTCGATTTCGATCAATTGCCTTTTTCCACTATTATTATATTTAGTGTGTATGAACATAAACATACATAGTATGTATGTATGTACATACATGTGTGACTGTATGCATGCATTCATGTAAAGACTTGTATATGTACCTATTTACAGTAGGTGAAAAAATTAAATTCTCATAGCATACACAGATTTTTCTTTTCTACGTCACTTATGTAGGTAAGTAAAAGCGGGTCAAATTTTTTCCACTTCCATTTTACAATACGTTGATGACTAGTCTTTGAATGACAAAACGCTTTTTAAAAATATAAATTTTAAAATTAATTCAAAATACCACCAAACATGACTAAATTTAATCATTTAATGGGTAAAGAAAGCTGGCCATCCATAAAAATGTATTACGACATTCGAAAAATTCAAAATTGGTGTGCTATAAATGAAGAGCATATTAGAAAGCCTGTAAAAGATATCAGAAATGAGAGGGAAACTCAAACAATATCTGCCTTCAAATACGGAATAAATTGAAGAACTTTAATGTTCAATTATAGGTGCCATACCATAACGCCATACCCATAACCAAAATTCAATTGGTAGGTATGGTTATGGTTATGACCATGGCGTTATGATAAGGCACCACTAACTGGAAACAGTGTTGCCCATAAAGTTGGTTCGATCAGCAGTTTTATATGGTTATGAGCATGGCACCTATAATTGAACCTTTAGTTATGCGTTTGAAACATAAATCAGTGTTTGTCGATAACAGCAGCTCAGAAGATTGTTTTAAATTTCAACCGAAATACACATGAAATCAGTTAATTATGAAAAAGCAAGAAATTTAGCTATGGAACTACGTAAATAAATATGCTTTTTATTTGTATGGCATAACTTATTGGAAATTTAAAAGATTTGCTTATAAATACGCCAATGCTACCAAGATTGTTGTTCTAAATAAGCTGGAGATGATTGACTTTATGCATTTAAAAAAAATAATAAATAAACCACGCTTCTATCCCATTTCGAAAACCTGGCATTAAATTAAAACGTGCAATGGTTTCTGTAAAACAAATCCCTTCAACATTTTAACATTCAATAGTCATCAACAAGAAAGCAACATTGCTTTTTAAAATTTTTCAATCAAGGTGGATCTATAGAAAGCGAAGCAAGGTAACCAAGTCGAATCCGTTGTGTATTTTGTTTGTGTAATTTTGCGAGTTAAATGTTAGAATCTGAATTTGCCCAGTGTTGCCCATGTATCAAGGCGAATTAATATGTATCAGCTGGTGTTATACGTACAAAAAGAAAAATTTACACTAACAAATTATATCCACAATGACAGTATGATTTAGAACAAACACATCATTTTGACTTAACGTTCACCAAGCGAATTCAATTAGCTGCTTGATCAACTTCACCTTATATGAATTCGCCTTGTCATGTATTTTGTTTATGTAAATAAAACAACAAAGCGAATTGGGAAAGCAAAGCAAGCATTCAGCTCATGGGGATATATTACCTTATTTGAATTTCCCTTGTGCTCAATCATGTTTCGAGAAATATTGTTTAAAAAACGCTGTTAAACGTACCCCGATTTCCCTTGCAATTGTTTGAACTTAATAAACTCAAAACCTTGCAAAAATTTGAAAACAATTGCCCAAAATTAAAGTAGATTAAAACTTTTACTTAAGTGTCAGGATTAATAAAAATAGTAGAAATTGAAACTCTATTCAAATGCAAGCAATCACAATCTGTGCTTACTATGACAATTTATTTTCGCACCTACTGTAGCTAAGTATCTATGTGTAGGTGGATCTTCGCAATCAAGTTCTGGGCGTATAAAACAAAATGATTTAAGCCGATGCATAAATTTGTAAGCGCTGAGAACGCAATGAGCTATGAGCGGTGAACGGCAATTATTGGGAAATTCAAATGCGTTTCTACACTTACATAATATACTACATGTGTATGTATGTCGGATCTATGTGCATATACATATGTAGTATGTGTGTATATGTAAGTATAAGTGAGATACATTTAAGCAAACATATTCTGTTTATTTCACATCGGTTTATAAAGCGCTCAGCCGGATTGTTAGCACATCTACGCGATCCGCCTAAGTACATAGCATATACATAGATACGTACGTATGCATGTAAATATGTACATAGTAATTGAATTTAGCTCTGTACATTGACATTAAGTGTTCACTCAAAAAAACTGCTCGCAAATGTGGCCTTGACAATCAAATTCAGTTTTTAGACTTTAGCAATTTGCCTCCATTCAACGGTGACGATTACTGCTGCCCGTTTATGGTCATACGAAACAGGAAATCAGCACAAAAGGAATTAATCTTAAGCATTCTTTAATGGCTACTTGTGCGCCATGAGAAATATACAATATGTACAAATGTTCGTGAATACCCCACTTAACCAACCATATGGCGATCATTGACAATAGGAAATTATGGTGATTCAATTGCTGACAAGCCAAAACTATGTATGGGTTTATGTAGACAATGTACATATATATGTATGTACATAATACAATATATCTACATATATCATACATATATGCGTTCATATATCGTGATATACAATAATTCAAATTAACAGAAGGATTTCCTTTAAATACTGAGTTCAGCGCACAAAGAAGGTCTACGGCTTTTGTCAACTGATCCTGCAGTTTTAATTAAACGGCCATTGATCGCATTAAAAAAAAAAACAGTAAAATTTATGAATACTTCTATATACAGCATTTCGATGATAAATAGGAGCGCTGAAACTCCGATTATTTATGCAGAGCGTTTTCCAACGGTGGCACAGCTGACGAAGTGGTCATTCATGTCAAGAAAATGAGCGCTACATTAATTTCCTTTTTATATCAATACAAAGCAATAAAATTTATATTTTATAATGTAATGTTTTTAGTTTTTTAATCAGACCTACGCCGCTATTGCACTAAACTAATTAAATTTTTTTAACCACACCTCATTCATCATTGACGCAGACTTTGATGCATTTCGTTTTCCAGTTTTCGTAGAAACTGGAGCTCGCCGCTAGCCAATTTTTGACTGATTCTGCGGCCACTTTTCTTCTTATATACTGGTCAATTTTCTTAATCTTAACCCGATTTCACGACATTGCCCCTCGTTACATGTATCGCAAATGACTAAAAACAAGGCGAATTCATATAAGGTGAAGTTGATCAAGCAGCTGACTGAATTAGCTTGGTGAACGTTAAGTCAAAACGTTGTGTTTGGTAAATCATACTGTCATACTGCGTATATTTTTTTAGTGTAATTTTTTGTTTTTGTATTTATAACACCACCTGATATGAATTCGCCTTGGCTAAAAATTTATTTGATATGACGGCTTTGTTCGAATTTGTTTATGGTCTACTAAAATTTTCAAATCTCGTCCTTAATTGTTTTCAAAAAAATAGAAAAAGTGTTTAAAGTATATATGTATGTATCTGATTATATCGAAATACTTTTTTTAAACCTAAAAGTGTCGTTTTTACCCTTACTTCAAGCAATCCTTCCGAAAACAAACTTGAAAAGTAATAAGATGCGTGATTAAATCCGCATTCTACAAAAAATAAAATAACAAATAGTTTCATATAAAAATAAGATAACAGCTCTGATAATTTGTAATATTAATATTATTGAAAGAGAATAGCAAAATATTTAGAAGCTGAATGTTCAGGCGGCTATTCGTTTGTTATTTTCTGTGGAGTTTTACGTTTTTTCTATAAAGATTTTTCTGTGAAAACTCTTTGTGAAAATTTCCAACGAATAATTTTTTAGAACATTTTATGCCTTTCACGGCTTTCCAAGTTTGTTTTGTGAGTGATTTCTTGAAGAAAGGATCAAAACGACACTTCTACGAAAATATTTCCCGTGAAATTTAACTGTATATCGCTTAGCCTTTCACTTCGCTCAGACATCGTAATTTTAGCCACTTTTTCCATTTTTATAAAAACAACTTAAGCGAAGAAATGAAAACATTACTTGCCGTAAAAAATTTATCGAGTTTTTTATTACTTGCACAGGTATACTTTCAATCCGTGCAGGTTGGAGCCGCACAATGTTATCAAAGCATTCCAACATTGTCCCATTTTTGTTGACTACCATTTTTTCATTTTCAGAACCTTACGAAACTACTTGCGCCATATACATATGTATGTATAGTTTACTCAAATTTTTTCTTAGCATACGTTCATTATAAACATATGCATATTTCAGATTCGATGTTAGTAAGTATGTAACACAATATCTTACCTTAACGCCAAAACTTCCACACCACGCATTCTTTTAATTATGGAGACATCGCTGAGATCACTTCCCCTGCAAATAGAAAACAAATCGAAAAACGAAGAATTTAACTAAAGCTTGTTGATCTTTGAATATTGTTATTGCTATTTTAATGACTAAGTTATAAAGTCTTCAATGCAAAAGCTTTTAATAAAAACATTTTTAACTCGACAGCGCCATTATATTCTCTATTTGTAACAAGAAGTCAACATACATTCCGTAATGTATGGAAGGGAAGAAACTTGGCCCTAGCTGTAAGGAATGTTGCGGGCAGCGTTCTAATAGAATGTGCCCATATTTTGATATTTAATACATTTGATAAAGCAATCATTGTTATTACATACCTATTTATTACATAAACACAAAATGTTTACCGCCAAAAAATTACTGTCGTGGCGATATATGCACATATATCTGATGAATATGATTTAATTTATGCACTTCACATTTACGATATGTATATTGATTGAGCAGGCGAATTTAACAATAACTACGAATTTATAAGTGTGTATTAAAAATACTTAGAAACGTTCTCACCTCGCGTGGATATGGGACAGTGCGCTTGTAATGGACTCAAGGGGACTGAGCTAACATATTCATATAATAATTATAAGCAAGTTTTCGTTTCGGAATACTAATTATATACATAGTAATTAATTGTGTTTCATTTATGGATTCGTAAAACACGGGACAACTAAGGCTATAACGAAAAACAACAACTTTTTGTTCATTTTAGACATTTTCTACCCTAATGGGCCGTAGCGCGCAATAGAAAATAAGTAGAAAGTCAAACTACTATCTAAAATTTATCAAAATTTCTTTCATCCCTGTTTATTTCCCACAACAATGCAATAAGGGTACTCATTTAAAGGCGCAAATCCCTCGCATGCCGGGCAAACTGTACTCTTGCAAATGAAATTTCAAAGCTTTGATGAAAAGTCATACATTCACTTTGATTTGCGCTCAACGCTTTTCCGAAATGACTGAGGTAGGATTTAAATGTAAACAACAATAATACAATTTAAAGCAAAGAGCAAACATCCTGGCCGAAAGTAAACTGGCAACATTTAAATGGTACACGTAGGTGGCCCAAATATGAAACTATCGCGTACGTTTAATTTGTATGGTAATTTTCTACAGAATACTGAGCTTAAAACTGACCCTTCAAATAAATTATACCTTGATTTAATTCTGGCCGTATAATGTAAATAAATAAATTGTAATAATTCATTTTTTCATTATAAACTGAGCTCTTTCTTATCGAGTCCAGTTTTCATATATTGAAACTGGAACTTGAAAAGTGCTACGTTGTAAGAAAGTTTCCGTTTTAAAAAAATCTATAAGTATGTATTATATTTACAAAGGAAGTTGAAGCAATTATTTATTTCTTGTAATTTATTGTAGAAAAAAATACTATTAGCGAAAAAGTTTGAGCACTCTATAAACGAGTCCAGTACAGATTTGGTAATATGAAAACGAAAACTCTTAACAAAAACTCTTAACGGGGATTATTCAATTTAAGTGATAACTAATTCATGAGAGGATAATCCTGGTGTGTGTCGAAATATATAGTTTGATAGTTCAGGTACTCGCAAAACTCTTCTTAAAATAGAGGGGCCTTCGTAAAAACCAACAAGTTAAATGACAATAAGGTACTGGAATTTATACTTGAACTTGACTAAACAAGATTTCTCTAATACTATTCTTATGTGCCTTCAAACGATCTTAGATGGTGAATTGAAGTTACATATCCATGTCCAGGCTGTCAGGGTACCTTCAAAGAAGCAGCTCTTGAAACCCGTAAAATTCATGCAGGAAGTTCATGACAGATTATACTTCTTTCCCTTCTCTTACACAAGACGTGTGTACATATTGAACAAGTATGTAGATCCAAAGAGAGCTAACTCAAACAACTATTTTTTCAGCAAACTGACCACAATTCGCAATGCCACTGTTTTGTTGTGCAGGAGCGGGGCTTGTGCGTTCAACTAAAGGGGCGTATACCGCCACTTAGGATTGAGTTGAGGAGCTATTATTGAATCTGTTATATTGGTCGATAGGTAATGCGTTAAAGTTCTCGATGGTATACATCTCAATTTTAGAGTTAGCTCTCTTTAGATCTACGTGTGCGATAAGTTCTCTTTTATAACTCTCAGTAAGTTTCGTGCTCTCAGTTTATCGAGCGTAGCCCAAAGAACATGCAACACTTTAAGTTTGGTTTGGTAAGTTTCAGATTTCTCCCCCTACTACTATCTACTCAGACCTTTCCTCATCAGACCTTTTCTTTTATTTAGGAATACAAGAATCCCAGAGCAACCTGGTGCACTCGTTTAATTAAGTCTCGCCACAGATATTTTCCTACCGCACTAGTTTTCAGTATTCATTTAAGCCGTGCTGTCGAAGATGCCCAATTACGACCGCATTTCTAGTTAGATGATACCGAATTAAGGAATTTTTTCGACGAAGCCAAGTTTTGAATGGCTCTCCTGTCGACTGCTTCAAAAATATTCTAATGGTCTGAAAGTCTGCAACCTTCTATTTTCAAGATTCCCTTTAATTCCATAACCGACTTTGCAAAAGAGCAGTGGGTAGGATAACGAATTGCATGTAAAGCAACAACACTAACTCGAAAAATATGCGAGTTGATATCCGAGCTGAGATGTAGTATTGAAGAATAGCGTAGTTTGTTTTACTTAGCAACAATGCATCTCAGATCGGACATCATTTTACCAAGTTGGCTCAACGCCTTTATTTTTCTGATTTTGAGTTGTTCTTGTAAGTATGTATATGCATTGCATTATCCTACCTAGTGTTTTTTTGTCAGTCGGTTACAAAAACAAATAGGTCTATTGTCAATGACATTTACTTTTGTCTGCTCTATAAAAATTTGACCTTCTTTATTATATAAAACTATTTTTTGTTTCATTTTTTGATGTGTAATATTTCCAAACAAAAGAACAAAGAACATTTTCGCTAAGTAGTCAAAAGCAGTTGACGGTTAGTTGATGCTTTTTAATACATATATGTATGTACATATGTATGTACATATGTATGTACATTGTTTGTAATTTTTAATGTGATATCCGTCAAATGAAGCTGCAGCTAACTTTAAACACGTTTTCAAGTTAATCATGACTATGCGCGCCAACATGTTATGGTATTCAAGCAAAAACAAAACAACAACAACCAACACCTGAAAAGAAACGGTCCAAACGCATAGCTAGGCATAAAACCAATGCACATTATTCACATGCGGTCTCAACGGGAACTGCATTCTGACGAGGACTTGTAGACTCAAACCAGTTTTGTAAATACAATACATAAAAATTTCTCTGCACTTTTGTTCATATAAGCCTTCCCAGATGTAAGTATGTACAAGTATTCAGATGGGTTAAATGAGTGTGTCACGCTTGGAAAAGCCCCATCGTGTTAAGTGGCAAGCGCTTGCCCGCTGATACGAACTCCATGTGCATGAGAAAAGCATAAAGATGGAAAATCTACTTATTTTGCCAGAAACTACGAGAAAGCCCGAAAAGGAAAACGTATGTTATGTTCTTAGGAATATGAAGCTATGGCGAGCTCCTCTTTAAAACTGCGGTCGACTTCAATCGGATCGACGCACCATTCACAGAGTATGTCTGGCGTCAATTAGGGTGATTTTAATGTTTCTCATTTATATTATTTTTAAAATGCTTTTCGTAGCTTCAACTGTATGCACTATCTAAAATAGTTCTGAGCTTAACGTAAGCTACAAATGCTGCAGAGGTAAAGTGGTAACAGAGCTTGTTGAGTACATTGCCCCAAAATTATCAAATTTAAAATTAATCTATTCGTTCCTCAAAAATTTGCGTGTAAAGATATTAAAATTTTCATATCAGCCGCAGCAGTGCGGATACAAATTGTAAAAGCATTGAACTTGAGCGAAGAGATTTTCTATTTTTTTCTTCCATCTGAGATTAAAGCGTGCATTTAGTTTTATAAACAATTATTATTAATTTGGCGGAAAAAATTGGCAGGTTCCTTAGTTTTAAATTTACTTAGTTTTATAGTAATTTACTGAAATAAAAATTTGTAATTTAAATTTGTTAACACTAAATTTTTAAAGGGGATGTGAACAATGTACCGAACTCAAATATCTCAGAGTTGATTCAAAGCATTTTGATTCCAGTCGTTAAATATATTAAGCAGATTTTTGTTTTGGTGAGACACCATAATGAAATTATGTAAATATATGATTGTGTGAATATCGTATGCATACGAACAATAGTTGGTTGATGGAAGTGAAAATTCATTTCGACAAAAAATTAACAAGAAAACTTACTTAGATTTTCACCTTAAAACCTCATTCGTGCTGAGGAGAAAGTATAAAGACAGAAGAAGTTATGGCAAACGTTCACTTGAACCTTCAAACATACATATGTATGTTTGCAATGGTGCATATATACATACAGGCATACATACATACACACGCATATGTGTTATATACATAAGTTATGTACTTGACACAAAAAGTACTCTAGCTTAAGGCTCTAAGTTCACTTGCATTGGTTCAACACATGTAGAAAATTAAAGCTTCAACATTTTTCGGTTTAGCTGCACTTGCATCAAACTTTCGTAACAAATAACATTAACAACGAAAACTTCGCGATAAAATTTATTCAAATTTCCATATTCTCGTATCAGCCTATTATTTGTCTTATTCTTTGAATCATTTTATTTATTAAGGTCTCTTATAGGGTGATAATCTTATGTATGACTTATAAACAAATGCACACTTAAATTGTGAGGGAAGATTTCTCCACTTTGCTAAATGGTGAAGATCCCAAACCCCAAATCGCGTATGATGACATTAAAGTCGCCTCGCCCGACCTCAATGAAGTTCGGATAGCAATTACATCTCTGAGCTATTCAAAAATGGTAGCGAAGAACTAGTAGTAGCTCATTTCCGGAATATGGTCAGACGAATTCGTGCCCACCGATTGCAACTTAGTTGTGTTCTGCTAATCGTCAACGAACGGATTGGATCTTATCAGTGTGGCGTCAAACCTGATAAATCTATTGTCGACCAGATACTCACGATACTTCAAATATTGGAAAAAGCCCGTGAGAAGAGGATCTCTCCCTCTCTTTATCGGCCACGAGAAGAGGCCACCCATATGCCGCGATGCCTGAATTTGGTAGCCCTGCACTAATACAACTATGTAAGATAAAGCTGAGCAACACCACCAGCTGCGTGAGAATTGGGAACGGTCTCTCCTATCGTGCGACTTCTTCTAGATTATGTTGGAAAAGATAATTCGAGCTGCAGGTTTTATTCTGCAGCAATGAGACACCACCTTTTATAAGAGCGTGCACCTACTCACGCGTGCCGATGATATCAACATCGTCTATCTCCACAACCCAGGTGGATAAAGAAGCGACTGAGAGGAGATGAACGAGAGCAAATGAAGTACGCCTGTCATTCACACCTTAGCTCCAACATCACTGTTAACAGCTACAATTTTGAAATAGTGGAGAACTTTATTTACCTTGGAACCAGAGTTAACACTGCTAATAATGCCAGCCGCGAAATCCTACGGAGAATCTGACAAGAGTGTCAACATTTGCTGCTTTGAGCTGAGTAGGCAAATTCGTAGTAAAGTAATAAGTCTCTCATAATGCTCGTGCTATCGTTTGGCGCAAAAACATAGACGCTGTCAACATCGAATGAGACGGCCCTTGTAGTGTTCGAGTGAAAGATTCTCCGAAAGATTTTTGGACCTTGTACCCGCTGACGGCGACAGAGGAAGATAAAGTCTCTTTTCAACGTTGAAAAGAACAGATGGAGAAGGACGTGGCTTCACTTGTTGTCACCATCTGGCAGCAGTTAGCAATGTTGGAATCGGTCAAAACCGCCTAGGCGGTTATAGCCCCAATTAAGAAGAATAATAAATATTTAAAGAAGCTCCCCGGGTCAGCTAGTAATATATAATTAGGTGAATAGAATAGGATTGGATCACTTTCATCATGAATTTGAGATTAGAGAAGAAAAAATATTTATAATATTAGGGTGAGTTTAAAATAAGTGGAGTTATACGTAATTTGTTCTTGATGAAGTGATAAAAGTGACCTCAATTTTGAAACGGATTTTTCATTGAACTAATCGCCTGAAAGGTTCCTTGTAAAATTGCCTCGTGAAAATATGTACGCTTAAATTTTCAAACCAATGGGAAGATTTTGCTAATCATACTATTTTGCCGGCATAGTCTAATGTAGATACTTACATATGTATGTATATATATGAATGTATATGCATATGTATGTGTGCGTTGATTATTACATTGTATATTGATATATGTATATATATTGATCTGGTTTTCGGTTCGAGGTCAACGCCATTCGCAGGATTCGACCAAGCGTTACTATCCCAATGACTGTACATTCATATCTACTGCATACCAATGTATGTAAATATCCCAGTGGAAATAGTAACGTTCGATAAAGCATAATGTTATTTTGGACACAGAGGTATTTCTTACCATAAATGAAGGTTCAATTTTAATTTTTTAAGTCATACGTGATTAATTGAGAATCCTAGACTCTATATTACACCGGAAAAAAAAATAAAAGAACCGACCTAAAGTGCGATATTTTCTCCCGATTGAGTACCCTGCAAGAATCCTGACCTATAACTATCGGTTATTTTAGCGGGAAAATTAACTCAAGCTATTGGTCAGTTTGTGTGGATATCGGGTATCAAATGATCACTTCTCTTTGTCGCTTTTTTGCATTTATGAAAGTGAATTCACAGAGTTTTTTCCTTTCTTGTATACCAAAATTACTTGGTATCGAACGAAAAGTATCGAGTATGTATTTACTTTTATTGTTGTTATCTCGAAAACGGGAATGTAATGCCTTGTGATTGGGTAGATAAAAAATAATTAACCCTTTCGGACCCTGATGCATCAATTGTGCGGGTGGGTTTGGATTGTCATATTTTCGTTTAAAGTTAACGTACGCAGCTGAGACCCATATGAATCGATTGTGCGCTTCGTTCGCTTTAATTTTTGTTTAAACTGTTCTAGCCAGTAAAGTACCGCTAAGTCGATGCATAAAACACCAACATAACTAAAAATTATGAAAATCCCACAAGTAGTTTGGCTATGGGTCTGAAAGGGTTAAGAAAATTATGTAGATGTTATGGTACTCCACATTCTAAGGAAGAGTTTCTGTAATTGCTTGTTTCTCCTACTTTTTCCACTGGGAAGTTCAAATGAATGTGGGTGTGGGTGTTGTTGGTAGAGCAAAGTAATTAAATCTATCGTATGCAACTACAAACATTGAAACTGCAATTGCAATTGCCACTTCGGTAGAAAATGGACATTGGTGGAACAGAGAAAAATGTGGATGTTTGTGAAAGGGACAGCGTTGACACAACAACTCTGCTGGGAAGAAGGCAATGACACGGTCAATGATGCCGCCGGCCAGTCGACAACAGGCAACAACAAAATATACATACATACATATGTATGTCTACCGACGATGATGATGATATTGCAACTGAATCAGCTGTGGTCGAAACAACAACAAACAATGCTTTAATGTCCGCTTATAATATAAATTCTTAAATAACGTGTTATTTACATATACAATATGTGTTTGATATTTATGCATTAGGGTGACCGGGCTTCGCAACAATCGCTCCAATTACTTTGGCACGCCCTTAAAATCTTAATGCTAACTTTTACTTTAATGTTTAAAAAGTAAACCCATTTTAGCGGTGGGACAATTGTTATAAATATTTCGGTTTCATTTCAGGATCATTTCGGTACTAACTCGAGACTAGTTTGGGATGACTTCGGACACACTTTAGGACTTTTTTCGCACTGAATCGGGACTGAGGTGGGACAACTTCGGTTCCAGTTCGAAACTAGTTGAGGACTGGGTTCGTAAAAGTATGGGACTAGTTTGAAATTAGTTCGATATCAGTTTCAAAATGTTTGGGACTAGTGTGGTCCGGAATTATTTCTGAATGAGCAGAAACGAAATCAGTAGGAAAATCGACCATACGAATATTCATTAGTTTGTAAGGTTACATAGCATAGCAGTAAATGCTGCACCCATTCTTTACTTTGCAATGAGTTTTCTGCTAGTAAATTGTAGTCCTAACAACAATTTCCGAGTATGGAATTACAATTTACAAAAACTTTGGAAAGCGCTGGCATAGAAAGGTCTAGTCAGTCGTACCAAAGAAGTCAACGTTATGAAAATATTCTTTAAGTGTGAATAATAATATATTTATATACTTACATACATCTACATAATTAGATTTTTACTTACCAACAGTTGAGTTTTTTGATAGACCCCAAATCGGATTGCTTGGAGCGGGCAATGACCATTTCCTCGGTGAGGCGCGTCATTGTGTTTGTTTTGATGTTAGCACTGCTTTTAACAAATTTTATTTAATATTTGTTTATATGTACTTCGTATCTTTTGTTTTCTGCCCCTTTGTTGCTGTAGCAAATTAAACCAAAACAAAAAAAAATAATAGTTCACTTCCACTTCATTCGAGTGCTGAGACTCAGTTTCGCAAGTGTTGAGAGGCTAAGCCCAATTGCACATGTTAAATGATACAAAAACAATGTAATGAAAAATGCCAACAAGTTTTGGCGTAACGCTTGTGGCAAAAGCGTGGTTGGATTTTCTTCTTTCCGCACAAACATTTACATACATACTTACATAGTTAACTAAATACATAAGTGCGCACATATGTAATTACTTTCAATGTATTAATATTGCAACTTGCAACAGCGAAAAGTGCCACCATGCAACTGTTGCATTAAAACACCAACTCGCACACATTTTGCACTTCACACTCCACACCCGTTGCACACCCCCCTACTCTTGTAAGTTCTCTTTCCGCATATGCGTTTTGGAAAATGACTAATCTCTTTGGCATACATACATACATACATATGTACATATGCAATTGAAATATAAATTTTATAAATTTGCACACTAGACCGGTTCTCCATATGAAAGAAAAAACTTTGTAATAATACTACGCTTCTGGAATTAATTTAGGGACTTACATTGTACATATGTGAATATTGTTGTAAATATGTGATATATGTTATCCCAATTTTTTTTCTTCCTCAAAGTACTTAACTCGGGCATATGACCCCTGTAGGAAAGTGGGAACTACTAAAATATATTAGAATTTTTAACATCGAATGTGACATGAAATGTCAATATGTTGAAATTTATAAATCTGCTGTGAACCAAAATATTTGCGAAATTACGACTATTCTCATTACAATTATATGATTTAAAACGAAAATCTACCCTAGGGTCACTCACATACTTATAAAGAATGGACGTGCTATCTAAAATGAATTGTATGAAAGGTGTTTTTACAAACCGTAGTGAAACTGTTTAACTTTTCTAATGTTATTATCGGTAGGAACTAAAGGTCTGAAGCTCGATAGTCAACACTATCGGAGTCGTACCAATTCAAACAAGGCAATAAGTTAAAAAGAGAAGCCACCCTTAAATACTGTACATCTGGCACACAACTCATATATTCATAAAAAATGTTGCCTATTTGTGTGACTGTCAAACATGTAAAGCGCATGTAAAGTGACAATAAACGATAAAACAATCATTTATAAAAAATCGAAAACTATCGATAGTCGAAACCCATCCATAGTATAGTCGAAACCATCCATAGTATGATGCACAGTACTGTACACCACTTAGCTGGGTATTGGGAGAAACATCTTCTTTGTTTTGGATAGATTGAGTCTTAATCAATATAAATACATAAGTTCTCCGTTTTACGAAATTAGCATCCAAAATCGAGATATTGGGCTTTGAAGTTCGAAATTGGGTTTGTGGTCAAAAATTATTTTTAATAGGTCTGCTCGATGAGTGCACTCAAAATGTAGAGCAGTGCACGGTAAAACAAGATCTGGCAAAGCTCGAAGCTGTTTAGCGCAAAAACCTCAGCGAACGAAAATGGTGCAATTCATCTACATACATATGTACATAGTACGTATGTATGTACATATGTATATGACTGAAAATAGATCAAATCTTCCATTTGATGCAGAAAATTCTAAATTTTTATAATTCAATTTCTTTTGTATACCGCTAATCCAAAGGAAACAACGGTGTTTTTTTTTTGTGCTGTACGAACTTTTACTATCTATAAAGCGGAGTGGCTTAGTCCAAAAAGTTGTAGCTAGTACAGACTCAGAAACACAACTCAGAACAGGTTAATGCATAAACACTTTTATTAGAATACTGTAGACCATTCATCGAACAGACCAATTGTTCCATCTAAATCCGAGTGTGTCCTACCTTTTCCTCCTATTTAAATAGTATAAAAATTTGTTTGTGCAAACTTATATTAGAGGTGTTATAAAAGGTCAAAGGAAGAGATTTTCATAGAATTCAAATTTTTTAAAATACATACGTATGTATAAGACTTTTAATTTTTCGAAAATCTAACATTTAACCCAGTACGGGAAGACCAAAGCATTTTTCTTAGTAAAAAAAAAATATTTACCACATAGGGTATATCAAAAATCCACATGAAATGAATTTTAACCAAACAAAAAAAATGCACACCCTAATAATCAATAAAAGAAGGAAGACCGGCCAGTAAGCACTACATCGATTTTCGTACAGGGTAGTACATTTTCCAATTTTGTATGTTTGTATGTATGTATGTATATAACATATTTTTCAAAATCGAATCGTTTACTTATTCAAATAATATGTCTATAACTCAAGTCTTAAGCAAATCAGGTGATAATGATATAGAATTTATAAAGTCCCAACTACAACAATACATACATACATATGTACGAGTAAAAATTAGATAAGAAATTCAGAAATGTTAATTATTTATTATTTGGTGCACTTCATTTATCTAGCAGAACTTAATCTAAGATTCTTCTTTCGCATGAAAACTAAGTTGATGTTGAGTTAGGGCCTATTCATGTTAAGATAACGACGTGCATGTTTGTATGTACATATGTATGTACATATGTATCTATGTATGTGTAGAAGTGCAGCAGCATCTGAGCAGCAGCGCGTATCTGACAGATACCACTAATCATATGTATGTATGTAAATATTTATGCACTTATGGATGTACACATGTATGCAGCTGCCAACAAGAAACTTTTGCATTTTCATTATTTGTTCGTTGCATTGGGACGTGTGTGTATCTTGCTGTTGTTTATTTATTTGTGTTTTTCATTTATTTTTGCGCACAATATTTTATTCTAACATCCTCATCGATTTTTACGCACTTCCTCGATTCGCCTTTCAATTTTCTTCACTCCACATTCAAAAGCATTTAGCACCACCATTCACCACTTTCCACTATTTCACTTTGTTTTACACAGGTTTTGCAAGTATTCATGAAAGAAATTTATTTGTATACTTTTATTTTTTTTTTTTTTCAAATAAAGAAGTTAAACGTTAACGAGTTTTTCACAGTGAATTTTGGGATTTATTGAAAGTTGTATTCGGCAAACAACTTTTCCCAATTACGTTTTTCTCAAATTTTCCTCGATTCGCTTTGAACAGCAAGTGTCTACGCTCACATCATCACCAGTAGCATCGACGTCACTGTCACCGCCGCCGTCGGCGTCGGCGTCGCCACTAATTTTTTGGGGTTCTTCACTTAGCTCGTGCTCAATTAATTACTTACTATTATTGCTATATATAGTAGGTATGTATGTATGTTGTACATATGTACATATGTATGTGAGTATATATTTACATTGTACATATGTATGTATGTACATATGTAGGTATGAATCTTGACTACATTTGACAATTTACCGCCATAGCTGTTGATAGTGAAGCATCCGCGGTAAACTGTAATGCTACTTTTAAGACTCATGTATGTATATACATACATACATATGTACATACCTACATACATACATACATAGCTATCTAAATATGTATATGTACATACAATATGTTCAATCGCTTTTTCTAGCACCCACTCCGCTCATTACTCGAATCCGTAGTTGACCATTCACGCGACGCGGTTGTGTTGAGACTGTCAGAGCCAACAAACAGCTGCTGCCGTGGAAGCTAGACACTCCATCGGAATGTGGTGTGCTCCACACGCTCGCACAGTGGATATTTTTGTGTCCATATAAGCTTTTTGCGGCGAATTCATCTTTTGTTTTGCTCCAGTGCGCATGTGAGCGGGACGGTAAATGGAGTAGCGCGATAAGCCACCTTTGACAGATGACGCAGAGTTGTTACGAAAAAACGGGCGATGTAGAAACACAATACACAGAGAAACCACAAAGTTTTGCTTTAATAAAATGTTTTTTATAATTTTTTATTTAGTAAAAAAAAAATGATGTGTAACTTATTATTTCCTGGCAGCACTTTTGGAAGGTGATTTGAGGAGTTTTTCTCAAAACGATGAATCCATTATTATTCTAAAAGAGCTTTTGACGATCGTTGCCTAGAGTCTACATATTAAGAAAATAGCTGACAAATTATTTAATAATATAAGGTGAAGGAAGAGTACAACGGTCGGCTTGCGTTGCGATCACTGAAGCAATCAGATCGTGTCCTTTAACGTGATTTGTAACATGTCTCCGTTACATCTTTACAACAGGAAGTCTGCTTCCCAGAGTGACGTAGTGCTAAGAGAACTGGGACTCTGGTAGGCATCTCTGCGTCTTCCGGATTCGACGAGTGTTTTTCAACCAGAAGTTTTTGCCATATAGGAGGCTTGTATAACTCTTCTGGTGTCAGAGCGATCTGGGTCTAATATCGATATTTTTTCAGATAGCCAGGCAGCGATCCGGGTTCTCAGCTTCGGAATGGTCCCATCGAACCTGGTGAAGCGGTGCAGGGAGTACCTTGCGAACTTAGCTCGACGGTACCGTTCCACCCTAAATATCCCAAAGGTCGTAGTGGTTCTCGTTCCTCTGAGTCTCATCAGAGGATGAGTCTCCCAACACTGGATGAACAAGCCTAAGCTTCTGTTAAATTACTTTGCTATACATTCCATTGCACATGTTCATCACTATACCGTTAATTTTTTATTATTTTTTTCTAATTTTGGCTTAGAAACTTTTAATAATTAAATTAAGTTAGCTTTTTATAGTTTTATCTACATACTCGAAAAATTTCCAAAAACTCTTCTAAACAATTTTAAAATTTTGATTAAAAATTTTTACGTTTTCATAAATTTTTTTAGGTTTGAAACAATAATTTACAGTGTTTTTGTTATAGTTGAACTATGTTTGTACATAAAATTCCGGTATTGTAGATCCGACTGTCGTGGGAACGCTACCGCTTTTGCTCGCCACTGTAAGTTAGTTCATTTTCTATTTTCTCAATTCGCCCAACATATTTGCCTTGCACTGACTTTGACAATTGCCACACCAAAAACAAAAAAAAACGTGTAAGTTTTTTGAATGAATTCGCTGTTGCTATTGCCACCACCTTTTTGAATGCGCCTTGGACACCACCTTCTATAAATTCGCCTTGCCAGCAACCTTATTAAATATTCATTTTGACCTATTGATCCCTATTTAAATTCAAAAAATCAAATCAGCTGTTCTTTTGACACCACCTTATCAAATTCGCCTTGTCGGATTTCCTCCTCAAATAAAATAGGCTTACAATATTTTTGCTCCGAATTCTCATTTGATTTACACATTGAAGTTTGCAAAACACATTGGCCCTGTTTTTAATTTTTCCCCGTTCATTTTAACAAACACTAATAACATGCTTTCCAATGAGAGTATTTGAAGTTTTGTATTTTTGACTATTAAAATACATATGTACGTAGCTAATCTGTGAGCAGTAAGACAACAGGGGACAATTGACTCTATGGTACACCAGAGATGTACTGATATTGAATTCGTGAGTCGTCAAAAAACACGAATTATTGCGGGAGTAGTTTCGAACTAGTTAAAGTGTACTACTGTAGACTTTCTCAATTAACATCATCCCTTCTTCGGAATTTTTTTTCCTAAACTTTTTTCTCCGACTATAAAAGAATTTTTTATTTATATGTAATACGTGTGCGAAAATAACTTTCCAACTATCGCACTTTGCAAGATTTATTTAAGATTCCAAATACTCCATTTAAGGAGAACAATTCGACCACATTTGCAATTAAAGTCGACCTGAAATGAATCACGCTACCTAATCTCAATGCCATGACTGTCGAAATGGTCGGCACAGCGACGTTGAGAGTTGTTTGGTAACCTAGGAAACTTCATTAATATGAATGCAAGCGTCACAGGCCTGGCTGTCCTTTGGCCAGGAGCAATGGCAAATAATAATAACAACCAGCTTAATGGTTTTTGCCATTAAAAATAACTTGTTTCTCAAACAACGTACAAAGATTTTAGTGTCTTCATTTGTTTCACTTATTTCTAAAGCAATATACACAAAAACTTCAACTATTTGAACTTTAATTTTGTAGAAATATTTCCGCGAGAGTATAAATATCTGCATATAAAAAATACGTTTATTTTGCTACTGAGTTCCATACACTAGCGAGCATTTCAAGGTATTAAACAAATTCAATACATAACCAACCGGACGTATACGTAACCTAAATGGTCTCGCCAAGAAAGTCAACATCTGCGCTGAGCCTCATACCAGAGGAGCGTGGCAAATTGCTACCGTAAGTCCAATCTCAATCACTTCGCATCGAATTCTCAAATTTGTTATGACTTGTACAGGGTGTCTACAAAGAGCTGCGAAAGCCTTTACTCAAATACGTCCAGCTCGAAGAGTTCAATTAATAACTTATTTCGCCGCAAACATACTGCCGCTAACGCCGGTGCCGGTACAAATATGGGTCGTCACTCCTCTCTGATACCCGCCACCACAGAGGTGCGTCAACGGGTGCTATCCGCTCGCCGTCTGCGTATGAAAACATTCCAAAACCAATTAGCCGACGCACAGCAAACAATTGCGGTAATTGAAAATGGGCTTTAAACCAAAATTCATTTATCTAATAATACCGATATTTCTTTTGCAGGATCTAGCTCATGAAAATCGTATACTACGTACATTACACAAACGTCAAGACTCCGCTTTGGCTAAGTATGAATCTACCAATGCGGAATTACCGAAATTATTACATTCCCATGCTGAGGAGTTGCGCGTGTGGCAGGCAAAGTACCGCAACCTACAGCAGATCAACAAGGAGTTGGAGCATAAGCTGAAAGCAAAAGAATCTATCATACTCACCCTCAGCGATCAAAATAAATATTATAGCCAATTGAATAAAGACAGGTAAGGATTCGTAGCAGCGAGATTTGCTGAAGAACTCTCGACAAATTCTGTGCACGACTATAAACCTCTAGCCAAAGTAGAATAGACGATTAGGCCTTGGTACTTTTATCTTCTTGTCCTATTTTAACTTCTTTATCTGGTTATATAGTATCTATAATGGAAATGAAAAAAAGGAAATATTCTCTGAATTGAAGAAAGAAAAAGGGAATAAATTGGCGCTAAAGAAGTGCTTACTATATTTTGGGATAATTGATTCCATTTTTTGTAGGTTTTTATTCATTCCAAAGCAATGTTTCCCAACCAATGCTCCGCGGATCACCACAGAGAGGGAGTATGACACATTTATGGAAAACAAACTAGAAAATCTCAATTGTTGTCTGATGGATTCCATCGTTATACCTCAGAAAACAACATTTCCGAAATTAAAGTTAACCAAAAGCTGATACTTAACCCTCTTTGCCCCAATGCTTGAGAATTTGCCGAAGAAATCCAAAAGGACTATCCTGTTATTCGACTAACCGATGCAACTTTTTTGATGGTTCATAATCGAATAGCAAGTATTCGACTAACCGTTCATTCTCGGCTGACCGCTCACCATCTAGTATTATTCAAATAGTAACAGTTACAACAGTTAGTCCAAAGCAAAACAAATTTTCATTCAAATTGTCAAATTTTTTAGAAGAGTTTTTACACATTTTTCGTATATGCAATTATATAGCTGGCGGGCGCTATAGCTTATTTATTATATTATTTATTATATTTTAGAGTAAAAAGTTGCCAAGACCAAAATTGCACTTTATTTCTCTAAAATTAAATAGGCTATAAAACTGCACATCCAAAAAGTGTCTAAACATCCTTCTAAAAAATTAAAAAATGTTTATGAAAACTGGTTTGAGACATTATTTTGAATTATTTTTTGTTATAGTATAAACTCTAGTTTTATGTAAAATTAAGGAAAAAAATTTATCATGAGAAAAGCTTATATTGTAAAAAACTTTACCGGTTTTTCTTGCCGAGGTAAACAATTTGTTATTGCAAAATTGAGAGTTATATTGTAAATAAATATTAATTTTAGCAATTCCTTCACAAAGCCAAGACTAATTAATTTACATAAATGACAAAAGTCAAATCAGCTGTTATTTTGATACCACCTTCAATAAATTCGCCTGGAGTTAGTCGATTATGTAAAGTCTAATATTGTTTTTTAACTTTTGCTAAGTCGATTAACAAGAGCTCTAGTAAGTAATAAATGATATTCGGTGATGAAATATTTATAAAAGTTAATACAAATTTCTTATGAAACACTATATATTTGCTTATCTCACTTTGGGGTCATTTTGGACCTTCGGTACCAGCAATATAATTAGACATGTACATATGTACATATATACCAGTTATGGATTAAGAAAAAATGTTTAGTTCAGTAGACTAAGATGACCCGCCAATTTTTGTTTGTTTTTTTTTTTACAAAAAATGCATATGCTTCTATACATATCACTTAGAAGTAACTTATTAGATGAAACTTAAGTTTTGTAGAATTAATGGAGGTCTAAAGACACCGTGAGGTCATAAACTGGAAGTGGTATGCTTTTTTCGACGCCTAAGACTGACAGATAGTGTGCCTTATCTGTTCCATTGCTGACATCGCACTAATCAGTAGGAGAAAATTTCCGTATCTTAATTTTTGCAAATATGTTCTCATGCATGCGACTTTCTTTGATTTTTTCCGTAGATTATACATTCATACATATATACCGATATCTATTTACTTTCAAAATATTTATTTCTAGAAATCTGGAAGAACGACAACGTTTGTCTGAAAAATTAGAGAAACTAGAAACTCGTTTGCAGGAGAAGGATAGCGACATGAAACTACTGGCGCGTCGAGTACAAATCGAAACTAAAAATTTTAAGCAACAAATATTGACAGAACAGAAGCGCACCAAAGAAGCACTCCTTAAATTGGAAAAGGCACGATTAGAGCTGTCGGGATACCGGAAATTAGACGAATTAGGTGTAAGCTATAATTTTTGTTGTTTCCCTCTGCTGCGCTTATATTAGCTAGTATAAATATATAAACGCATTTATTTATGTAGGAAAAGTTCTCTACTCTCAACGTAGGCCGACGTACAGCGAACACAATAGAGGAATCCAAATTGGAAAAGGATTTGGAGCGCATCTTATCAGACGAGATATTAGATGATGATTATACGAATACTAAATCGGTTATGGATGAGAGGGATGTAGAAACGGATTTCCAACTAGCTAGTAATCGTTCATCGAAAAGCCCTATTAATTCAAAAACCGAAACGCATTTAGTTTATGGTAATCGTAAAACAGATGCTATGGTAAAAATTGGAAAGCCACGAAAACAGCGGCAGGAATGCGCTGGGTTAAAACCTGCCTTCAAACAGCAGCAACAGTCATCCCGACAACAGTCACAACAGCGACAACACAGAAAATCGCAGCTAAAAGACGACGAGACTCATGACCGTCTAGCTGTCATAACAGATTACGACGATGATTACGAGAACGACCATGACGGTTTCCAGGATGTGAGTGATCGTCGCCAAAGCAGTCGTAGCAGACGAGAATATGGTGGAGGAAATGCCGGAGGCGGTGATGACGAACTATGCGAAGAGAATGGTGATGAGGAGGCAGAGGAGGGGGTAGAAGATGCTGTCAATGGCGATTCCAGCCGAAAATCAGATGACGAAGTTGTATCCCATGGCACCTATAATGCTGAGTACTTGGGAGAGGAGGAACAAGAACTGGAAATCGTAAATGGCGAAAATGGCGAAGATGACGACGAGCCGGATGTTGTGAGTATTCCATAATGAAAATACAAAATAAGTTATTCGAAATATGAGTTATGAAAAATAGTCCCTTCAATTAAGTTGAACATTTTTGGAAGTTAGTTGCGTATAGCCAATGTCATTTTATCCTAGTCGATGCAAGAATGATAGAATACCAGATTATGACAACGCAGACGTACAGACATCACCGGTTTTATTGCCACAAAATGATAAGAAAAGGATGGAGATAACTGCACTTGCGGGGGTTGATTTTCGCTGCAGCTGCCACAATACAAAGCTTTGTGTTTTCCTTAATAAGAAAATAGCTCAAAACTTGATGTGCCTTAATGACGTCAATTCCTCAAACGATGCAACTATTAAAGTGATTTTATCGCCACCTTCTACTCTCTTTACTTGTCCTCAATTATTTTATTTATTTATTACTAGAAAATACCGGGCGAACTTTGTTACGCCTCAAAAAGTACAACATATTAAATTTTATATTTTTGTATACTAAATTATTTTTTTACATTGGATTTAACATAAAAATATATAATATACATATGTATATATAAAAAAAAAGTCGCGGTTCTTCCACCGAAACAATAAAATTTATTATGTTTTGAGGCTGCATTTAAAATATTTCGAAAAAGCTGAATCGATTTTAAACCGTTTAAAAACTGAGTTTTATAAATATTCCAATTTTTGTAATATAAAAAAACACTTGAGATGATAAAACAGTGAAAGCTTAAAATGTCTTCATAAAAAATTTAAAAATTTGTTCAACGGGTTATTTGCAGTAAAAAGAGCGAGAAAATACCTATTGTTAGTCTAAATCGGTCTCTTTTGGCTGAATTATTCAAGCTTTTCTTAAACTAGTATTTCAAAAAAGTTCAAAGACAACATCAAAAATCTCATTTTACGATTTCGTTGAACAAATTTTTATATATTTTTAAACAGAACTATTTAAAGATCTTTATAAACAATCCCAAGAATGGAGATAATTTCAAATCAGTCCAACTCACCTACATCTTAATATGACTGCGAAATATGTTAGTTGGTGCCTTAAAATATAAATAAGTTTTATGATTCCGATGGAAAAATAGTAGCGATTTTTGTTTGGCATGGTTAGTGGGGCACCCTAATTGTATGTACTACATGTTTAAAAAAAATAATAATATACTTATTCTATTGTTTTTTCGCAAATGTTTCATTTAAAAATAAATAATTATTAAAATCGGCTCAGTACTTTACGGATCAAGTCGTTTGAAACATAATCAATTTCATATAATATAAGTAAAGATTTCATTCCCTGCATTATTTTTGGTCATTCTTTTAGATTTCGTTTTTCTTATAGTATAGATTAAAAAACAAAACATCACAAATTAAATTTATCAAATTTAGATGCTAAATGAAATTAAAAATAAGATTTATATTTGAATCCATTGGCTTGGTTGGGATACTCGTAGAATGTGGTCAGTAATTTTTGAAATTGGTTGAGTAAATTGAGTTAAGATTCGGGAGAAAGTCAATTGGCACACAGGTCGTGTTTCCACCTTTCAAAATGTACAAATATGATTGGTGGTGGTCGATAGGCGTAGTGGAGTTTCGCTAAAGTTTAATTTGAATCCAAAATTTTAAAATTTCTATAACTTTTTTTTTAATTTGCACATTTGTACAAAGTTTGAAATTTGTCATTGTATGTGTCTTTCGTTATAGAATAACTGGCCAGTAGTAGACTTAGAGACATCAAAAAATTAATAGTTACATAAGTATATTGAAAAAATAATGATGGATTTCTATTCTCGTTTTTGTACCTTAACATTTTGTTATAAACTCTTTAATTAAAGGTTGCCCATAACTTAAGAAAAAAAAAAGTATGGAGCAAAACAGAACTGTGGCAATAACTCAATTACCTCACATTTCCTCAAAATATGGTTTATATATTGTATTTATAAAGGAGACCTAGTGTACTATAAGTAAATATTTTGCGTGTTTTTGTTCGAAATATTTGGAATTTTTAGCAATTTAAATTTGAAATTTGAAATTGAAATGAGTAGCTGATTGAAATGACCTGCATGTTTGAAAAACCTGCGAATCGCTCTTGATTTTTAGACACTTTTTCTGTCGATGTTGTTTGTTTTCTTCCTGACAAAAATTATCGGGTATTCGCAAAGTTGTGATATTCCCTAAATGAATAATTGACCAATGAAAAATTCAAAATACAACATAACATAACATAATTCCCAGCTATTCCGAAAAGTTAAAATTTTCGATATCTATATAGAGATATATTTAGAAAGCAATCTTAGTCCATCTGTAAATCAATAAAGTTTGAAGTAGCTACAAATTACCTTGATTTTTAACGGATGTGTCAGCAAAACCATATCCAAAGTCAATGGTAATTTGTAGCTATTTCGTACTTGCACTTTTTATCAAACTAAGATTGCATGAGCTATAAAAGCGGCATAACCAAATTTTGTCGTCTTAACATTCTAATTAAAAATATTAAAATCTACCGTAGGTTTTTTTTTTAATTTTATTCCCCATTTCAACAGTCTGAAACATATAGTTTAGCGGTGTTTCTTTTGTAGAATGGACTATATTATTGATCAAAAAATTACTAAAATTAAATAAAGAAAAATATAAATAGTCAAAAGTAGACGTAGATTAATCAAAAAGTGTATGTATAGTATAGTACATAGTAAATATGTAGAAACAATGTATTTTTAATTCAATGCCACTACATCTATTAAATATACATATGTATATATATATATATATATATAGTTAACTACTCTGTGCTTAAATTGTATCTTTACAGGTTTGTAATACAGCCAAGAAGACATCACACATGAAAGAAGAGATCTCCAATATACGTAAGCAAATCTCCCATGATTACAAGGAGCGAGAGGCTTTCCTGGATACCTTTTGTCGCCAAGCCAATAATGGCATTCTACTAGATGAGACACCAAAAAAACGAAGTAGTGTTTCCTTAGGTCAAACATTACCAAGCAGTCGTAAAAATAAATTGCTTGCTGCGCTCAAAGCAATAGACGATAATAAAAGTCAAGACTGAGCTGAGCTGAGTTACAGGAATGTCTAATTTTCTCCAAGCTTTTCAAAGGGAAACCCTAACCCAATTGACATGTGCAGTGTTGTTTCAAACTATGCAAATACAAATTAACAATATTTTAAATAAAATTGATTTCTTTATTATTATTCCTATTATAGGTATTTACAAAAGGCGATCGCAAACTGCGTTAATTAAAAGTTCGGAGGTTGGGATAATTTAGGCTTCTTGCTTTTTACGCATTTTGCTTATAGCACGCGAGACCTTTTTTCGTACCTCTTTTTGACGTTTCATTTTACTCATTTCCTCAAGACGTTTTTCTGCGCGGAATTGCTTCACACGTTGCTTGGTTTCTAATTTATCTCGTTTTCGTTTTTCTCTGTAATTAGTCTCGACCATTTTCATCATTTTAGCCACTTTCTGTTCATAGGGCGACCGAATCACGGCTATGCGTTCCAATTCCTTAGTCTTTTTGTCAATCAATGGCCCCAGTTTCGGTTTGTCTTTGTATGGTAACGCTCGTTGTAAAGCTTTAGGTATCGCTACAGGTTTAAATATTTTTGGCTCGCGCTTTATTTCTGTATACTGGCTATCTGGTTGCGCTTCATTTTGTATATTACGTTCACGCTTCAGCTGGCCTAAAGTCTTCATACCTTGCCACTGTGACTTTTGATCGAGTGGCAGCAAAAGCGATGTGACTGGTGAATAAAATTGAGACACTTCAACACGAAACCATGTCCTACAGAAAACAATATCACTCAAAAGAATCTTATCTTCGAATGTTGCACGAAATGAGCCCTCTGGGTCGCGGTATGCCTTTTTAATTTGTCCACGTATGCCAGAAACAGTTTTGATTTTGGCACCTTCGAATTTGGCCACCTCAAGACTGGTATTGAACATTCCTTTAATGAAGGCAGATTTTTTAAATATTTTAAAAGGGTGGCCCACCAATTTTAACTTTTTCATAATCTGCGCCGATTTATCCATTTCACTGACACTGCCTGTAGCGGCAATACGAAAACCAAGTCTCTTCATTTCTTCTAAATCGTGTCGCACTGTTTGCAAAGCCAGGAACCCCGTATTTTGTGGGGTAATTGGACCCCAGAAGGTCATGCTACAGGTCACATGATTTGGCGTATATTTAAGATATCTATGCCGGAAGTTATCTTCAATTTTTGCGTATATTGGTACGGTCTGAAAACGACGCCAGCCCAAAGATATTATAAGCGGATCACCGGTCTTGAGTATCTTTTTATACCATCGGTGCTTTTTTACCTTGCAATTGACATACCCAATATTTTCTTCAGTCATATTCAAACCACCAACCAATACTGGATAGCTCGGATCAAAGTTATCTATAAACTCTGCTGGTATAGCATGAAACCCTAAATCAAAAAATATATTACAATTTTAGTAGAAATTCGATACAGTTTCAAATAGCGACTTCACTTACCCAAACGAACGTAGAGACCGGGCCGAAAACCTTCAATTTGAATACGCAACTCCGGATCTAGGTTTGTGAATTCACTTTTATTCAATTCCGATTGCTTTTGTGCATCTGCTTTTAAGCTCTCATAGTAATCGTGATCGCCTTTAATGCGTCCATCTTCTTCTTTTGTACCATCATGATTATCATAATCTGCATCGAACTTAGCCTTAAGTTTTAATTTTTTAGCCATTAGTTCAGATTTTGTTAAATTTTCTTCTTCCACTCTGGTCATTCGACGCTTACGAGTTTTCTCTTCGGTATTCTCTTCTGTTGATACATCATCGATCTTTGATTGACTGATACCAGTCGTCTTTTCTCCAGTTTCAAGATCTTCGAAATCACCGTAAATTTCACTTTCTGCATCGCTCAAATCATCTAAACGTAGCAAAGTCTCAGCATCTTCCGACGCCTTCCATTTACCGGTAACAAAGCAGTTTTTTAAGGCTGCTTTATTTTCTTCTTCCAACCAATTGCGTGTATCGCCTGAATAGTCCTCGAAAAAACAATGTTCCATTTTATCCCGTATATCTTTTTCTTTTTGCATATCAGTTTGGTTCTTTGCAACTACTTTAAATAGTCCACCCAGTTCTTCTCCAGAATCAGAATCATCAACGTTTTTTTCGATATTTTTATGCGACTGGAATAAAACAAAAATGATTTAAAAAAATATCTATGGCGTTTAAATTCATCTGCACTGATTACCTTAGTTTCACTTTGCGTGTAACATCCATAGACCAACCGCATAATATTCTTCGCCTCTGAGCGATGCTGCAGGAAGGATTCTCGGGCTTTTTGTACTAAATTTTCTTTCCAACTCATACTGTTTGCCAAAAGTTTTTCATCTTCGTGCTCACTTTCTGAAATCTCTTCTATTTGTTCCCCATTTTCTGTATCACTATCAACGGCTTTTGATTTGATTTCATTGACATTTTGATACTCCTCATCATCAGATGAGTTGTTATCGCTGTCAGGTTTCTCGTCATCACTTTTTTCATCACGCCAATCGCCACTCCCAAATTCACCTTCACTATTAATACTAACATTGTCTTCATCATCTAATCCAGAGTCATCCTGAAATAACAAATATATTTATATTTAAACAAATCGATTGTTTTCTGCTAAATAATACAAAATATTCTCACATCATCATCCTCATCTTGCTCCATTTCGTCATCGCTATCTTCTTTATAATCTTTTGACTTGATTGCAGAACCATCAGAGAACAGTTTGAATTCCTGCTCATCAATTTGCACATCTACTGTCTGTTTTTTTCCTATCAGCTTGCCTACCAATTGCTCCTGCTCGGCGGCTTCCCCTGTCTTCTCTTTGTGACTGTGTGAGCCCTGTAACTCTATGTAGACTGCGTCTTTATCGTAGACAATTCCTCCAACCCCTGACATTGGAGCATATAGCAACCGCTCTTTCTCTAAGAGGCTACGCTTTTTCTCAGTTCCTGGTAATGGACAGGGATCCGGTATCGCACTCAACTCTTCAATTCTTGCATCTCCCAAACCGGCAATGTGAACAGAATTCTCTTGTTTCATGGGCACACCTCGAACGTATCCGTAAAGCACAACCTCCCTGTCACATTTGGGATTACGACGAACCAAGTCCGTATTGGTCACATCCTCAACACGATCCACTAGTAAATAACTATGTGCTCCTCTCCAAGATAGTGGTCGAAACTTCATTACTGAAATGAAGCGTCCCAAATTTTTTACTTCATTCCGCAAGTATTCACCGTGCAGTAATCCCGACAAGTAGAACAACTTTGCTCCATCGTACACTTCAGTCCAAAATCGATGCTTCAATTCCTTCTTCCGTTTCCTTAATTGCTTTGGATTCTTGATGGCATCCAAATGAGTGAGCACACCCATTATTTTTGGCATTCCATGCACTTGACAAATGTTTAGAAATTCGAAAATCTCCATTTCAAATCCGTAGCTAGCATCGCATAGTAACAACACTAAATCGGCGCATTTGGCAACATCAATCATTGAATTCACATCGTTGTTACATTCCAAAAGCGTGATACGACGTTTTTTCGATGTCACAATGGTGATAGGGCCACGAATATCCGTCACATTCGTGCGTGTAAAATTCTTTATCAGATTGTTTATTAGCGTTGTTTTCCCTACTTTTGGAGGACCAACTACTGCTATTAGCACAGGAGGGGGTTCGTCAGGCGTCTGGTCCACAACAGGTATATGTTGCTTTTTAGCTGTCAAATCTTCTTTACGCCGAAAATTACGTTCAGCACGCTGGGCAGAGTTTATAGCAAAGGCCTTTGGGTTTCTTTGACGTGCACTCAGAGTGACATCTTTTTTGCTCCCCAATTCTTTTTTACCTTTAAGCTTTTTCTTTTCCGCCTTCACCCCAGACTGCCGGGCACGGTGTGATTTTTTCTTGTCCAATCCATCTTCTTCTGGCATATTGATTTTAAATAAATAATCCTACAATAAAATTTTTATGAAGTAAACGCACGTGTAAAGAAATCAGTTGTTGTTGTTGTCAGTTATGGCAAACTATCAATGCCGCTATCAACATTATCGATGTCAAATTATATTCTCAACTACCAACAAGTAAATCGATACTATCGAAAGTGTTTCATATCTATGGGGCTGAGCCAAATGATTGAAAAGATGTATGTATACTTTTACTATGGTGAGAAAGTTTGACGTATCTGCTGTGCCAATTGTCATATCATCAATTCAAATCATCTGTTTTGTTTCTGCAACGAACGTATATTACAAAGAATTTGCACGGGATTCCAATTCCTTTGGCAAGAAGCGTTCTCTTATTGCATTATACGTGAAACCAATTGATTCAATTGAAAGTCTCAAATTTAGAGACTTGAGATGAGACTAAGTTACAAAATGCCAGCACTAATATCAATCAGCAATATTCAAATTAGTTATGGTATGGTGAAGACAGATGAGACTTTCCGTTAGAGGAACGATGGGAGTGATGCAACCTATTTGTAATCTATGTTTTTTGGTCAAACTGCAAATATTACATTTCAAAGCAAGCGAGGGTTCACTTACCGATCGGTATCACGGTGTACTGAATCCAGAAGGTGACGCCTGCAGAGGTAGCGCTACTTTGATTTTGCCGACTTTGGCAATTCTCAACTGCAACTATACAAAGCTTTTTCTTACAAATGGGTTCCAAAAGGCCACGGTTTTAGTATTTTGCAGATATATTCATCATCTTCACATCACACTTTACCACAATTTAAACACCTTTCATTCATTCTTATTTCTCCCGTATAATTGTTAACAAATGGCAAAGAACGTAGATTACAGAAGTTGCAGCCTATCCCACCCTTCCTCTAACAGAAAATCTCGTTAATTCACCAAACCAGAACTAATATGACTTTTGCTGATTAATATTAGAATCTGATTAGATCCAATTGGTCTCAGTGTGTGGTGAATTGGATGGAAGGAACACACCTGTATTCTATCATTCTAGGATCGGTATGCAATAAAAAACATTCTTACTTTTAGCGGTCTTCACGAGCAGGGGAAGGACGACTGTTAATTAAGGAAAAATATCGAGCAGGTTAAAATCCCAAAGGAAAACTCTTATTTGAACCAATTGGTTTTGGAGTGTAGAAATAAGAGAACATTTCTTGCCACAGGAAACGAAACGCCATGCATCACTCCCACCGTTCCTCTAACAAAAAATCTCGTCCAGTTTTACCATACTAGAATTAGTTTGACTTTTGCTGATTGATATTAGAATCTGATGAAATAAAATTGATTTCTGGTGGGGTGACATTTGTCGAAAATTTTTGTCACGAGAAGAGAAACGTCAAGCAACTTTGGATCTACATTCTTTGTCTACCTTCTTTGCCGCCGTGCTTGATGTGGTGAAATAACCCTGAAAAATTATGCTAATCTTTGAAAAAACTTGCTTGCACTTTTTGTGGTTTCCACATTCTCTGCCAACTTTCATTCGTAGAAAGGAAAAACGGCAAACAGCGAGAAAAATTTGCAAAAGTGGATTGATGTCGGAGTCGATTTGGAAATCGGGTCCGCTGTTGGAAAGGAAAAATCATTCTGATAATATTGCAGAATAATTTGAGCTAAAATATTGCAAACACTATATATTGTTAGAAATAATCTTTGATTAAAGCTCAACAGAAAACTGACGGAAAAGTGAATTTACATACCAAAAAAGAATAGCAAATTATTGCAGTGCCGCAATTTTTTCAGGTTGGTCTTAAAGGTGGAAATTAGGTGAGTAAATCAAATAAATAAGTCAAAAAAAGTAGGAATAAGTTTTGCTTTTGTGAAACTGGCAATGTGAGTCAAAATCTTGAGTGAATCCTTGATTTGTCGCTATGGAAAGCTTGGGCGTGAACTTAAAAGGCTGGTGTGAATGCGGCCTTTTGGTTGGGGAGAGGGTGGGCTGCGCTATTTCAGTAAAATGAACATGCACGTTTGGCTTCCAAAGTTAACTAGTAGTGTTAAAATTTTTAAATATGTAATGCAGCCAATAAAATGTGTACATTACGGCGTGGGCAGGCGAGTCACCGAATTCTACCAGGACGTGTCTTTGTTCTATGTATATGTGTATGCAGATGTAAGGAATGATAAAGAATTGACGACGACTGATACTTATGTATGTATGTACATATGTATATTCGTAACTACATATGGGCATACTATATGTAACTATGTAGATACGTACATATGTACATATGTATTTAGTTTTATGATTAAGTTTTTCTCTTCGCGAGTTACTAAAAAACTGGCCGACCCTTTCGACTAGACGGAACGGAAGAAACTTCAAAATCAACGTCGCAAAAATGAACGCAGAAAAATATTTAAATTTTGACATTGAAACTGCATATTAATGGACACACTGTATATATGTACATACATATGTATATACATATATATAAGTGTGATCTAAATTATATACCGAAAACATGTACTATTTATGTATGCAGGTCTATATGCATTTACATACATACATATGTAATCACAATAAATCAAAATAGATATTGCAATAATTACTACACTTTTAAAATAAGTACTTTTGAACTACGGAGGCGATTATTGTTTACCATTTTTGCAATCAAGCTATGATAAAAAAAACGACGCAATTTACCTTCACCTTCTCCTTACATAATTCAGGGTCATTTACCTTTTGCCATGGGTATTATTTCATATACCAGTACATATATTCATTTTAAGAATACAAAAAGGTTGCAATGTCACACTGATGCAATTTCTGAACTTCTTGTAACACAATCAGTTAAAAGTTAATTCTGAATTATGCTTACAGATATGGAGAGTCCTTGTGAATCGGAAAGCTCCCTAGATGGAGGTACCATGCTTCCCCCCAGTCCAGTGTCTCGTGAACAGTTGCAGAAACGCATCGAATCATTGACACAACAAAATAAGTATGACCGTTTTAATGCTCTTGTTTTAATCACCGTTATCAATATTTCGTTGTTCTTATTTTTTTTTATTTTTCAGAGTACTCAAGGCTGAATTAGATACATTTAAAATTAAATGCAAAGTTGTACAAGAAGAAAATCGAACACTTAAACAGGCATCTGTTATAATAGTATGTATAAAATATTTTCTTTATGTATATTTTGATATTTATTAAACATAATTTCATATTTCCGTACAGCAAGCAAAAGCGGAACAGGAAGAGGAGTACATATCGAATACACTTCTAAAAAAAATTCAAGCCTTAAAAAAAGAAAAGGAGACTCTGGCACACCATTACGAGCGTGAAGAGGAGTGTTTGACCAACGACTTATCGCGTAAATTAGATCAGGTATAGTCTTGATGGTTTGTGAAACAATTAATATGGTAAATTCTTAAAATGTAATTCTTTCCCACCAACTAAAACAGTTAAGACAAGAAAAATGCAAATTGGAACAGACACTTGAGCAGGAACAAGAATGCCTTGTCAACAAGTTAATGCGAAAAATTGAAAAATTACAAGCCGAGACGGATAACAAACAAACCAACCTAGAACAATTGCGTAGAGAAATGGTTGAGTTGGAAAATACATTGGAACAAGAGCAGGAAGCTTTAGTTAATAAACTTTGGAAACGTATGGATAAGCTCGAGACGGAGAAGCGTTTATTGCAAATTAAACTTGATCAGCCTGTTTCCGATCCTACTACACCACGTGATATTACCAATGCAAATGGTGACACTGCCTCTAATTTAAGCGCTCACATACAGACATTGCGTTCCGAGGTGCTGCGATTGCGTTCTAATCTTGCTGCTGCACAAAAGGAGGCAACAAAAAAATTGCAACAATTCGCTCAAGAGGAGAAAAGTATACGCGAAGAAAATGCTCGTTTACAGCGCAAATTAAAACTTGAAGTAGAACGACGAGAAGCACTCTGCCGTCATCTGTCGGAATCGGAATCATCACTAGAAATGGACGAGGAGCGATTCTATAATGAAAACTTATTAGGAGCTGCAGGCAACGCTGCTGTTGTGAATTCTCGCCAACGCACTATTAGTAGCCCCGTATCACACAGCCCTTCAAATAGTCGCCCACTCAGTCCTGGTACAGCACAACAGAATCGATGTTATGCATGCGGTCAAATTGTGGTAATTATATTTTAAATATTTGCATACCAAAAATTGTTAACTTATAAATTTCAGAATCGCCGTGCTAGCGAACGTTTCATAAAACCGGCATTGCCAACGCCTATGTTAGGGCTAAATACGTCGGCTCCTAATGTGCTTACAGGTAATTCACTTTTGGGCTCCGTTGGTAGCGGTGGAGGTGGTAGTGCTAATTCCGGCCTATCTGGCGGTGCCCTGAACTCTTCCATTCTATTCGGAGGCGCTGGTGGGGGGCCCAGCGGTTTCTTACAGAATTTAAGCACTGAACGTTTAAGTATTGGCGGTGGTGCTACTGGGAGTGCAACTTTGCTGGCTGGTAATAATGGCGGTAACAATATGGGATTATGCATCGGAGGAGGTACAGCTAACAGCAGCAGTTCGGGTGCACTACAGCAGACTTCCAATCCAATGAATATAAGCATCAATAATTCGTCCAACAATTTGTCGAATAACATGAACGCCAGCAATTCATCGCTGTCTGCATTTACCCCAACAAACACCAACTCCTCAACTTCATTTGCACAGCCAGCCAGTCCAATGGACACTTCAGTCTACAAAGAATAGACAACTGCCTTGCTTTTCCCCACAGCGGAAGATATTTACAGATAAAAAGAAAAAGACCACAAGAAAGCTTTAGATCTGAAGCGGATATTGGTTCTCTTAAATGTTATGGATTTTTGAGTTTGTCGGTGCTCTGCAACAATTAATTAGACTGGTCGACATTAAATTTTTGGAAGCAAAATAAAAAACAGAATACATGTGAAAAATATGAAAGCATAGGAATGTGACCAGTACACATTTTAGTAATAAGTAATGGATAAGAAAGTGGATTGCTAATTGTCAAAGGTTACCACAACGATTTAAACAGAAAATTTACCTGTTCGTAATAAATTACAATCAGCGCTCACTCACTCCCTAAATACATACATACATACATACATATATACATACACACTCATATATAACTTCTTACAACATTCGCAAATGAAGATGAGATTGCTATATTAGCTTTTAGAGGAGAAAAGAAAACATTGATTTGAATTTGCTCAATTTTCAGTGGCAATGCGAAGGCCTCTAATGAAAATTTTGAAAATTATACTGACGCTACAATTGCTATTTTGCTAAGCAAATCCATATTTAATAATAATAATAATCCAACCAGCATGTACTAAATAATATACATATTATGAATATATTTTATTCGTGTAAAATAATATTTCTTTTGCTACATTTAACTTACTTCTATATACATACATACAATATACATACAAACATACATACATATATGATACCTACCGCAAAGAATATGATTAAAATGCATGTGAATAAAATTCAAAGGAATTATATAATAAAATCAGACTCGAGAAAAAAATAGCACAGAAAAATCAATGTGTGCTGGTGATGTGGTCGAAGTATAAACAACAAATTAACGTTGTTGTTGGAGTATTTAGAATTAATTCAAACTGATCAATGAATTTTTGTCCATTTTATGAAAAAATGCTTTATGCATATTTAAGTGAATTTACTATGAAAAATAATTATGCATAAAGAAATCACGGCACTATTTTAAATGCGATTTGTATTTTGCTTTCAGTACAACCAGCAGTCGAAGTTCTCAGTTTAAAACATTACAACTTCGAATTTTTCTCTTGTCACGTTAAAGTAAAGAAATAAAGTTTACATGTAAAGGAAATTAAATTAAAAAATTATATGTATGTGTTGTTTTTAATTTTCGGTAGTTTTGAACGTAAAGTAGGTCATAATGTACATATGTATATGGATTTGTTAATCTATAAAATTTTGGAACAAATGCAGAATGACAACAACTCTCAAATTACAAAAAAAAATTGATGGGGATCGTTGAGGTGGACATAACATAATCATTCAGGTTAACAACAACTACATGAGTTATGAAATGTCAAAGTTCAAATTAAGCAAAATTTCTCACCGCCCTCTATTATTCAATCATTTTAATTTTCTTTAATTCAATATATACACATATGCACATACATACATATGTATGTATGTATATGTATAATCTATAAATAGTTATGTTTTCGTACTCACTATCCAGTAAAAACCAGCAGGAACCAGTAATAATTTTACTGTATTTTTACTGGATAGCGTTTCCGTACGCCAAAACTAGCAAGAAACTAGCAGGGGAAATTAAGAGAGCGAAAATGACAGCTGAACTTGCAAGTTTTACTGGATAAATTTGTACCAGTAAGATAAAAGGCTGTTTGCAAGTATTTAGTTGATCACACGTAGAAAACTATTATTAAAATTGCAAATTATTATCATTAAAAAGGGTTAAATAGAAAAAGTGAGTAAATAAATAAACGTACACTAAGTTTATGATGTTTGTTGTGAACATAAGTATACATATCAGTAAGACCCCCAGAATCTGTGTGTTTGGCAGGATAGTCTTGAATCTTTAACCGCAGTGACTGCAATTTAGAATTGTGAGGCGTAAATTATAATTCGGGGAGCTATTTCTTTATTTTAAGTATGTATTTTTTTAATTTCCCGCCAAAAAAAAAATCAGCTGTAACAAAAACTTGCAACTTTTTGCTGGTTTTGCGTTTTCGTACTTTCCTGCATGTTTCTCTCATTGAGAGCAAATTTTGCTTACACTCAGAAATTTCGTTACTGGAGAATACGAAAACAGAACTTATGTCTGGTAAAGTTAAGTAAGGAAGAGTCTGAGTTCGTATCCAACCGAGCTTTAAATACCATTCGCATGTTTTTTTTTTTCAAATAAACTGTACTTGTTTGAAATAAAGCCCTTGCAGTCGAGAACTGTCAAAATCGGCAAAACCAAGGTAGTGGTACCTATGAAGGTGTGGTTCAGTACACCGTAACATGATTTAGTAAAATATTGAATATCTTGGCCGTAATATTTTTTATTTATTTATTTATTTTGTTAAAGTCTCGCAACTCAAAAAAGTGTAGGTATATATTTAGGTTTATAAAATAAAATATTAAAAATTATATGAAAGCTGAGCGTGGGTTTCGGCTGGTTTTTATAATTTTCGAAATTCTGCTTTCTGACTAGAAAAACAAAGTGTGTACATCATCTGGTAGAAATTGACAAAGACATTTCGGAGTTGTACCTACATATTAGCTCTGAGATGAGTGATAATAATGAGCGATACCTTCAAATTATCTATGCCTTCAATCTCAAGTCTGACCTATAAAATTTGAGCAAATTACCTCGTATAGTTAATAAATATCGGAATATTTTCATTTTTGTGTTTTACCGTTGTATGAGAGGCAAGCGCGGTTGTTATATGGCTAAATATCTTTCAAAATTGCGCTTACCGACATGAAATGCAAGACGTACATATGTATACTAAATTTTGTAGGATTTGATAACGTAGAGTAGGAGTTACATACATATGTATGTTCATATATTTCTCTATAGAAGGGGGTGTTACGCCTTTTCGAAAAAAGAATTTAATTCTGTATATTTCGTCTTCCAACCCTTTATGGTATGTGATAAATGGTAGCAAAGTTCCCCTAAATGGAAATTTTTGACAGCTAAGAGATAAATATAATTTGCCGACTTCATAGGGCTAGTGAAACATTTGGCAGTCAATTGGAAATTTTGGCAATAAGCCGAACTGAGTATGTATTATACACAAGAATTATAGAATACAAGATTGTGTATTTCGCTAGTCCTCAATTCGTCAATTAGACAGCATGTTGTTGTTGTAACAACATAAAGCGTTCCCCATAAAATTTTGGGGAATGCTACTGAGGTGACAGCCCTCGGCCGGATATAAATCCGGGTCTTTCCGATATCATAGAACCGACTGTCGTGGGAGCGTAGACAGCTTCCACTCATTCGCTGACGAAGGCGTTTGTGCGCTTCTTCCATGTTTCTTCCTCTTCTTTTTTAGAATTTTTTCTTTGCTCTCTCCTCAAGCTATTATGACGTCACTATCAGTTGCTCTCAGCGTGGAAGGCGCAATGTCGTTGTCTATCATTCTTGTATAATACATGCGAAAATCAAGTGAATGCACAATAATAGGCGCCACGGGCAAAAGTGAAGGAATCTTTACTTGTAAGTATATAATTATATATATTAAAATCGAAAAGATCGACTTCAAGTGTACCATCCTCCATGTTTTACAGAGAAAAATATGCCAAATCCCTCGAAGATGCATCAAACCTTTTTTCTGAATTTTTTAGTGCTAATTTTGTATGCAATATGGATTGTGATACAAACTATTCAGATTTCTCTGATTTGTCAGATTCCTCTTTGTCCTTTGGCGCATTGTCCGTGACGGAAAAGGACGTCCAAGAAGCGATCGCTATTCTGAAGCCCTCATTCCTAACAGATACTGATGGTCTATCACCTGTTCTCTTCAAAAATTGCCCCTCGCTCATTAAGCCATTAACGATCATTTTTAATAAGTCACTTTCAGAGGGACTATTTCTACAGGACTGGAAAAAATCTTATATAACTCCAATCTTCAAAAGTGGGAATAAAAACGACGTCACAAATTATAGACCTATTACGAAACTGACTACAATTTCGAAAATATTTGAGACCGTTGTCAAAGCAAAGATTACTTACGCAGTTTCGAGCCTCATAAGCCCGAATCAACATGGATTTGTGAGAGGAAGATCTACTGTGACTAATCTCGCAATTTTTTCTGAGGACTGTCTGGACAGCTTTAAGGCCAGCTATCAAGTAGATGCCATCTATACGGACTTTTCGAAGGCCTTTGATAGGGTCTCACATAAAATATTGCTACGTAAATTAGCTCATTTAGGATTTCACTCCACTTTCCTAAACTGGATAGCTTCATATTTACCGGGTAGGGTTTCCGCTGTTGTGCTTGACAACGCTACTTCCCGGCCTTTTCAGGTTTTGTCAGGTGTTCCTCAAGGCAGTATTCTTGGGCCACTACTCTTCATAATTTTTATCAATGATATACATAAGTTCATGCTTTCTCTTCTCGAAATTTCTCCTCTACGCTGATGACCTAAAAATTTATTCCGTCATATCCAATATTGAGGCCTCAGTTTTATTGCAATCGGATATAGACAGGGTTTGTTCCTGGTGCGAGAAAAATCGTTTATATTTGAACACTGACAAATGCTTTCAAGTAGTTTTTTCCAGAAAAGTTAACACCATACACTATTCCTATCATATTTCCGGGTCGGAACTGAAATCTGTAGACCAAATCAAAGACTTAGGGGTATTTTTCGACTCTAGACTCACTTTCTGAAACCATATTGATCATTTAATTCCAAAGGCGTACGCTATGTTAGCCTTTGTACGGCGTAATAGTGCTAATTTTTCAGACCCTTACACTCTCAAAAAGTTGTATGTAGCATTTGTTAGGGCCGGGTTGGAATATGCCTCTTTTATCTGGCGGCCTTTTCAAGCCACTCACACGAATAGAATTGAGCGCATACAAAAGGTTTTTATTAAATTTGCTTTGCGGCCACTGAATTTTTCAGAGCCCTTGCCATCATATGACTCCCGATGTCAACTCTTGAATCTAACTTCACTACACAGTAGAAGAATAATTTTATCGTGTTCCTTTGTGTTAAATGTGCTGACAAATGAGATAGATTGTACTGATATCTTGAGAAGATTACCTCTCAATATACCTGTCAGAAACTTGCGCCATTTTTATTTGTTTTATGTGGAATTGAACAAAGTCAATTATGCAGTCAATGCTCCGATTGCGCGAACCTTGAGAGAGCTCAATAGTATTGAGGATATCGACCTCTCATTCCCTGGAGTGGTATTGAAAAACTTGGTAGTAAGTCATTTTCAAACTCGAAGATGTTAATTTTAAGTGAATAGCTAGTAAGAATTTAAATGTATTCCATGGCTAATTAAATAAATAAATAAATAATCTTGTTAATAATTAGTTAGAAATACAATTAAATACAAAAATTTACACGATTTTTAATTTATACGACGAAATTTATAAAATTAAATTAGAAAACCAATGGTTACGGTATCAACAACTTTTATTAAAACAATTACTTTTTAATAGCTATTTCTTGAGTTTTATTTTCTGCTTAAGAAATAATCGTTATTTTTTTAGGTTTATTTTCTGAGCAAAAAATTAATTTGTGTGAAAACCCCCTACAAATGAAGTTTTATTTTCTCCGAATATCTATTTCCAATGGACACGTCAAGGGGCCTGCTTTATCAATGCACTAGAAATAAATGTTTTCAACATTTTCTTGCTCCACTCTGTTAATATATTTTGAAATATTAACTTGCTATGGAAAAATATTTGCTCCATGCATCTTCGGCGCAAGTCACACGTTCAATATAGATTGACAGTATTAATGTATTGTGTTCTTTCAATCATTCAACGGTAAGTCTGGTGTGGCGACACAAATTACTCCCTTGAACACTGTGAAAAATCTTAGCCCATAGAAGTCAAAATTCGTCACAGCTGAGTGCACCTGCACGCGGGTTGCTACCCTCACCATTTTTATGTCATTCCCTGAGTGAATTTCTATGTCTGACAGTTAATAATGGCTATTTGTGACATTTAATACCAGCCTTCGGCATCTTTAATTTAGAAGACTTCTTACTTGTATTCTTTCACAATGCTCTTGAATTTCAAATCAATCAGGGCAATCTTGTATGCTATCATTCTAACATAAGGGATATATTTACATTGTTAGAGTTTGAGTAAAGACTTGTAAAATGATGTGGCAGCACTATTTAAATATAATTTAATGCACCCCTGCGCTTCAGTTTCAAGAATCATTCAGCCAGCGAATCTTTTTAGAAAAATCGGAAAGTTTGATGGTGTTTTCCCGAACTGGTATTTGTTATTGCAAAGATTAAAGTGGTTAGTAAATAGGGGAATTAAGTGGAATTATTTGCTGTGCGTAAAAGTTTCTCCAAACAAACTCCTTATAGAAATAGATAGAAAATTGATAAAAATTTATATGCGAGGGTGGTGAATTTCACAGCAAATTTTTCCTCTGTTGCATTCAGTTCCCCACCCACTTTGCTGTTTACGCATTAAAACGTTTTTTTTTATTACAGCAAATATCGAAGCAATTGGAAGATTCGAGTAGGAACTCAAATACTGCAGAACTGACGTAGTGTATGATATCAAGTGTGCATTTTACAGATTTTGAACTTAGGAGTAACAAGAGACTTTAGCAACCGCCTAGCAGAATAGCTGTAAATAGGATCGAAACAAACATGAAATCATCGATGAGGGGATTGTTATTGTGCTGTCTTTTGGCAGGACTTCTATCATCTGCTTACTGTCAAGGTATGTCCAGAGCCAATATTCTTTTGTTATAAGGCTTACAATATTATGGCAAAGTTAAAATCGTGCTTGGCTTAAAATTCTTTAACTATCATGAAAAGGTAATTAAAGAACGTCTCCACATTGCGGCCCATAGTGTGCGAGTACCTATAGGTATACATACATACATATATGACAAATAAACAAAAATCTTTGCTTTCCGCTCGCAGCTGATAAAATTACTTTTGCGCAGGGAAATTAAATATTTAGGTTTTTTCACACATTTGCCAAAGCGCACATATGATGACTCATAAAAGATAAGGCTCGTAATTGTGGTTGAAGAAAACTGCAATGGGATTGTGTATTGAATTTTCAAAGCCAATAGAAGTACTGAATTTAGAATATACTTTTGTATATTTTGAGATTATGACCTTTTTTCCTATGAAATATCCCAGCTTGTCGCAGTTTAGAAGATTTGCGACAATTGAAAATATGTAAACTTTTTAATTTACTTAACTCTATCTTATTTTAAAGCACCTGGTAATACAACTGTTGTTAGTCAAACAACAGTAAAGGTAAGCAATACGACGCCATCAAATTCTACAGCGAGCATAACCAGCTCAACCGAGGCAACCACACCAATTCCTATTACCAAAACAACGGAGCCAGTAAATGCTAAGACTACATCAGTACCGGATGAAAAAAATACTACTGCTACTACAACAACTGCAAATACCACCACAACAATACCTGATACTACCACTTCTCCTCCGACTACCCCTGAACCAACTACAACTTCTCCAATAACAAGCAGCACTAGCTCCACCCCTACCCCACCAACCGTTGCCCCCGACAACAGTACAACTACGACCACAACTATTGCACCTCCAACACCACGACCACCATGCAATCATTTTGATTTCCCCTCCTTCATTGGGGGCATTGTATTGACTTTGGGCATTTTGGCTATCAGTTTGGTTGCATATAAGTTCTACAAGGCACGCAACGAGCGTAACTACCATACCCTTTGAGCCGCCACCGCTTTCACGTCGGCATTTAATGCAGCAACCAACACAACGCCGTCCAACTCCAGCATAGACGTCGAACGTGTGCGTTTCGTGCAGCCCTCTTTTCCGTTGCAATCACCGCTCCAACCCACTCCATCAACAGAGTCCTCTGGCGCTGCTCCACCATCGTCACCATCCATTCGGCAACGGTTGCTGCAAACATAATTGGTGAATAAACAAACAAAAATTGATATATGTATGTACGTCTAAAGTAAAATATGAATTCGATATATCGTGATTTCTTTCCCTTCCTATTAACAATCTCTGTATATGCAACATCCGTAATATATATGTATGTGCATACATATATGCATATGTAGGTATGTATATATGTACATACATATAGTTAAACGATATACAAAAAACAATTTTCATATTTTCTCCCTTAATAACCTCAAAATACCACTAATGTTAAAAATAAACAACAAAAAAAGCGAAGCCGCTGGATCAAAAACATTAGCTGAATTGCAGCTTATTTAATCATGTTAATTGAAAAAATTTACACTACATTTACGGTGCATTATTAAAAACTTATGTATGTAAAAAATAAAAGCTCTAAAATACTTAGTACATAATTTAAACTGTTTTATTAGCTTGATAAAGCCACATTGCGTGCACTGCCCTTAGCAAAGCTTTTTAAAAGTTGTATTGTAAGTTCGTCAGCTCTAGTCAAAATTTGTGAAGTGGAACACCATTGATTTATTCTGGTTCACAAGGATAAAGAAATATGTATATAAATTTGAAGACTTCGAAATTCGAAATATTTCGCGTTATAGCTATTAGTAAATTAGGAGCTAATAGTGTACTGCATACATAAAATATTAGGGGGAAAACGAGAAGACTCGAATTAAAGAAATAAATAGATATAAAATCCAAGCAATCCCAAAAAAAAGGTAAAAGATAAATATTATTTTCGAATTAAATCGAATTTCTAAGGATCGTCATACTGGTATATTTTTTTACCGTTGAGAACCAGAAAAAAAGTGTCTCAAAAAAGCTCAACTTTTAAAAAATGGTGGCGCGCTACACAAATTTCGACTATAATTTATACTACTAAAAATAAGTGCAGTAAATGTAAAATACTTGTTTCCAGCCAAATCTCTTTTTCAATGCGGTCATCTCCGGTGAATTTAACATTGAGTAATTTTGAAAATTGGTCTTGGGCATTACTGTAGATCATCAGTCAGTACCAGCTGTAATATATAGTGTAAAATATAGCCATAAAACATTACACACAGTAGGCCTTGAGTCCGAATTTTGATTTTTTAAAAATTATTTTCGACTGTTTCGATAGATTATTTTCTTTTATTATTTTTAATGACTTATTATTTTGCAATGTTAGACATAGTTTAAAATTGAATTGTTCGAAAAAGCCGCATCGCTTTAGAGCTGACTCGATCCATTAGCCGTAAAAAAGGCTCTACACTTGGAAGATAGATTTCGCTAATAGCAAAATAAAGTATGTATGTACATAGTTCAAAACTGTTGAAATCGGTCATGGTTTAAAACAAAAGTTGGTTGTATGTTCATATGTACTAGTTCAGAATTTGCGTGCAGATTGAGAACCTCTAAGCCTTACCTTTGCAGGATGTACGGATTGCAAAGTTGTTCAACGCGATGGCACAGTCACGAATTATGCTATAAAAAAAATATATGCAACATGTGCAAAGTATGCTACATCTAAACCCATTTTTATTTTCTTCCAATAAAGTGTAGTAAAGTAATTGCCACCCTGTGCCAGGGGTCTTTTTTTGTTGTAAGTTTTATAAATTTTTATTAGTATCTTTTAATTAATTATTATATATGTATGTATATATACATATATTATTAATTAAAGATTCATTTTTAGATAAAAATGAGTGAAGGTGCGTCGCCGTCCAAAGAGAAAAGGCAGCAACCCGATAAGTGGAACAGGAGTGATGTGCTCCTCATAATTGATTACTTGCATGAGGTGTGTATTTATTTGTTCTATCAACGTTTATGGTTTTACGAACCTCGCACACTAATATAACATTCCAAATAAATTACGAGTGACGCGCATATGACATATTTTTAAATTCAGTACCATTAACAAACATATCACTATTATAAGCTTTACATAACAAATCCATTCTTTTTTTTTTCAAAATTAGAGTAATTGGCTTGTTCCCCGCATAATTGTTTTAGAAAATCCTATACTTAAAACAACATTGAAACGCAAAAGCTTCATTGAGTTTACGAAATGCAAAAGATTAGGACAATCAATTGCTTCATTCAAGAAGTTTGAAGCTTGTTTAAATTTTCATTCTGATTTCTTTTTCTATCTTTTCCCGCGAATTTCAAAATCACAAGTCGTCTGAAAAATGGCATAGCCAGAGACCTATGCGTATCATTAAAAAATTATTTTATTTTTTAGTTAATTTTAAATATTCCTTTTTGTTGAATTTGAATAATCATTTTATTTCAACATCGTATATTAATAAATATTAATGTATGTATGTACTTTTATAAATATACATAAATGTGAAAGCGTTTAAAAATTAATCTATGTACATCCAGTTCTCTCAAAAAAAAACTTAATTGGCATTGATAGTGGAATTTTTTAAATGAGCGCAATAATTTGATGAGAAATTAAGCACTCTATTCTTTATTATCGCCCAATATTAGATCCACCTGTTTTTTTGTGTTTTCATATGAATTTCGCGACTGCTTAGCAAAGAAAGCATTCCCCCTTTTTATTTATCCACTGGGATGGACTCTAGTACACCGCCTTTCCGTTTGTCAGCTGTTCATCTGATTGGTCAACCGAGAGAGTTTCTTATCTTATATTATTTGCTAATTTATCCTGTAGATGATTTTAAAAAAGCCAACACCAAATGGGTCTTAATGATTTGAAATTTCCACTGTTTTTACTTTTTCCCCCGCTGGCTTCAAAATCTTCGACTTCCTCATCTTGCCAGTCTTTTTTGATTTACCCTTGGGTTTCTTGAGTTGCGTATCGAAGCGTACTTTTAGTTCCGTACCACTCAGTGAATGCTTCTTTTTAATAGTTGCTCGTGCCTCCATAGTCGTAGGCAACGTGACTACCGCTATACTTGAAGCAACTAAAGGACCTTTGCGAGATTTTATTTGCACATCTATCGCAGTTGGAAATATTTCACGCACTTCTGCTACTGTGGCACTTTGAGGAAGATTTGTTACAACGATCGAGGATGTGAAATTCTTAGCACGTTGGGCTATCTTACTTGCACGTCTTAAACGAGCCTTTGCCTTTTTCTTTTCTAAGGAATTCACTTTACGTTGAACAAGCTCTTGAACAAAAACTGTACTCTCGGTACGTGGAATCGATGCAAATATTTTAGTTTCCATCTTTTTTGCTGTCGATTTAATTGATTTTAAAGCGTCATCGCGATCTTCGCGGGAATTAAAATCGATAAGACAAAAACGTGCATACCGTTGCCGGGGTTTATGTGCCTTCACAACTAATGGAGACAGTAATTTTGCTTGTTTTTGAAACTCATCATCTTCCTCGGGAAGTTTATGTGGAAACCGGATATACAACTGCTTGCCTTGTCGCTCTGAATACTTTTTAGTGAGCTCAGCTGAAACTTTCTCCTCGACCGATTTTGTCTTGACAAATTCCTCATCTGCATTATCGTCATCTTCATCAGAATCGGTCTCGCTAGCTTCTAAATCGAGATCCTGCTCCTCTTCATTATCCAATTGTCCCTGACTCTCACTATCACTTTGTTCACTTTCAGACGTTGACATTGGTAAAATTGGCAAATTTGTTATTAAATAGGAGAATGCACGTGTTATTGGTTTCACGTCGGCTTATATATGTACATATATATATAGAGTTGGGCGTAATTTATCGGCAATACTTTTGATAACATGTTTATTCTAAATCGCTAATATAAGGAACCCTAATATTTTTACACCCTGTGTGTTAAGCGCCAAATACACGAATTTATTTATAGTTCAGCAAGAGCAGTCAAAACTAAACAAAAAAAAAACAAGAAAAAATCTTGAACCAATTTACCGTAACCAATAAAAAGTTCTTAAGAAATTTGCCACGCTTTTTTAGTAAGTATTTCTTCATTTTTTTGTTAAAAAATAATATAAGCCAACCCAGGCTTGACACAAAAGTTTATATATTTTTTAATTTCTTGAAGAAAGAGCATCAAACATCAAATGCCAAAATTTGGTCTTAGGAATATTGGCGATTTTTTTCTAAATGCTTTATTAAGAGATCCGAAACGACGCTTTCGCGAAGTTACTACAAAAAATCATACGCATATTGACCTGCTCCAATTGATAGAAAAGTATTACGAAGAGTAAATGCGTTATATGCATTGTGCTGAATACTTGACATTATAAATTCCAAACCAGGAGTAATTTTCTGTACGTTTCTCTGAATTTGAAAATATCACTTAAATTAAAAAGAAGAAACAAATACCAACAAAATGTTATTGTGCAACTTCACTATACCGACTCCAACTCATTGCACAACCGCCCACAAAAAATTAAAAGGTTTTAGTCTTAATTCAACCGCCAAATCGTGTGTACAACCATGCTATATTTAAATGATACAACCGTTTATCCAACATTGATATGTTGCTCCAACGGTTAGAGTGCGTATACTCTGTATTATATTCAACATACAATACACGGAGCTAATCTTATATGGCAATCACGTCTTGACGCATTTAACAGTGAACCCATGTATGATGAAAATAATACAGAAAGTGGCGTAAATTGTGGTACCGCTAATCCTCTCTTCAAAATTTTGACAGAAAATCTACGTAACAACTAATTTTGTTTACAAAAAAACCGTGTATGTATGTACACTCGCAATCATGTATATTCTTTTCAATGTATTTAACAATATTAGTGTGTATTTGTTCCAAAATGTTTCTTGTCAGTCTTCTCCAACGGTGAATCTGGTGTGACGTCACTGCCAAGTTATTCTCTCGAATTTCAGATCAATCAGCACATTCTTGAATTCTATAATATTTGGAACACACACAATGTATTTTCAGCTTTAGTCGCGTTTTGTTTGCAGTAAGTACGTTTCATTTTTTAATATATCTATGAACTGCTATGGTTATATACCAATATACTATTCAATATATTTATTTTTTTTTTTTAGTTTACGTATATGATATTTATTGCATTGCTAAAAAAATTGTATGTGTTTTTCATCCTACATACTCAAACAGATTTGTTGTGCAAGTTTGTAGTGAGTACCCCGCTTTACTTGTAATAGCAATACTGTCAAATTTTGACAGCAGTATCATAACTTGATTGCAATTAGTCAACATTTTTATTTAGAGAAGAAAACTTAAATTTTCCGTAAATTTACGAATATCATCTTTAGAGCAGCAAAAATGACTTTGTTGGAAAATATTCGTGAATTGTTCACCTCGGAGACAGCTCGTAACAAAAATTCATCTTTAATTGCAGGATTCCTGGTAAGTGCAGATGCACTATGGAAGATTATACATTATACATACATTTGGTTTGTTTACAAAGCACAAAGATTTAGATAGTTGTTTTTGTTTCAGTTCTTTGCTGGTTGGTGGGTGCTGATCGATGCAATGTCCGTCGATAAGCTACATCAGATAACTACTGGTCATGTTTTTATAGGAGTTTTTGGTACGATCAGTTTTTTTATGGTGAACACTGTGAAAAACTCTCACGTAAGCAGAATTTAAAACTTGATACTTCTGTAGTTCAATGATTAACGTGACTTATATTTTCTTAGATTTCGGAAGATAATACTTCAGAGTCCGGAGCTCGCATTGCAAAAATTTGGCTACTCATTGGCTTCGTAATGGGCTTTTCTTCGATAGTTGCAGCAGTGTGGGTTATGATCGACGATTTTATCAATAATAGTAAGTAGTAGTGTAAAGCGTCAACAAAAAACTTAAATATAAAGCGCATCCGAAGCTCGCAATGGAAAGTTAAGAAAACTAGGGCATAATTAAGTAATACCGACCTTTTAGCTATACAAAAAATACAAAAGGAACTCGATATAATTTTTATTGATGCCTCGATACGGTAAAGATTATTTGATAGAATCGGTAACCAAAATAGATATCCACAGTCAAAGTTATGACAAATCATAATATATTTTAAAAAATATGTTGTTTCTGAAGTTTTAATATCAACAGAAACATAGCCCAAAACCCCAACCGGAGCAGGATTGCGGACTATTAAATACAATTTTATGGTAATCCTGAACACCGAAAAATGTGAATCAATGCAAATTTCCAGTTTTTTTTATAGCTAGTCGGTATTTTTTTTTTGCTTTTTTCAGCTGTATTTTTAAAGAATTTATTTAATCTTCCATATAGTAGTATTGACCAAGGCGAATCCATCCAAGGTGGTGTTATAAATACAACTACAAAATTCCTATGTATTTTCCTTTTGTTTCTGCGTAAGAGTTGTCAAAATTTAAATAAATTTTGTTTTTGCTTTTACGGCTTTTGAAAGCTCATACGCAAAAGCAAAAGCAAAATACTTGTAGGTGAATAAAAAAAAATCAAATCAGCTACTCAAGGTGTATCCATAGATATGGATTCGCCTTGTCAGCTACTCTTATGCCATCACCTTCTATAAATTCGCCTCGGTATTGACTTTTAATGCGATGTGCTTGTAACCTTGAAATATTGTAGACATTTGCCATGTTGTTGTTTTAACCTATTGTATTTTTTAAAGCTAAAAAAGATAATTGGCCAGGTGTGGCACTCCTCATGCAGAACGTACTTATTCTAATTGGGAGTCTTACTTACAAGTTTGGACGAAACGAGGAGGACTGGAATGAGTGAATAGGCTAAAGAACTGTCGAGCGGTTCCCGCAATAAAAATTGATTCAACATTATCGATTGCGATAAATTATATTGTAGGCTTACATTTTCTGTCTAAAATGTGGATGCACTATGCCAATGTAACTAAATATAACAGTATACATACATACATATTATATATACACAGCGTCTGTTTATACCACAAACAAATCGTCATTGCTTTATACTAAAAAAAGGCTTAATTTTATTTAAGGAATTACATATTTTATGATTTTTATTTAAATCCATAAGTATCTAATTTTTCTTAGAACATTACTCCACAGTTACAAGAGCAACTTAGTATAAGCACAAAAGTAATAACAAAAGAAATCAACATTAGACCGACACTCGAAATTTTTCATCGTTGGCATTTATTGGACATTGGTTTTCGTTTTGTAGGCACCATTCCGGTTGCATTGATTCAGCACCGATTCCGCGTTCTGCCAAACTTTGACGATGAAATAGCATACGCGCTTCAGCTTCGCGCCAGCTTTCCTTTGGATTTGACCACAAACGTTCAGCTAAGGCACTAGCTCTTGGCCAAAAACGTGACTCGAGTGTGAACTCGTCAATTTGCTCCGACCAGATAACTGCTTCAGCGCCCATTACTTGAGACTTATATTCGCCTGCAATATTATCCAAATCGTTGTCATAAACTTTCTGCCAACCAATATAGGGCGAACACCAATTATTGCCATCGTTAACCCAACCAGGACCACCACAATCAAAGTACAGAGCATCGTAGTTTGAAATTATAACGCGATATCCACGTTTCAAAATGTCTTTAATTTTCGTGTCCGTACCCGTTGTCCAGATTTGTATGATATAACGCGCCTTATCTAAATAGTCATCGATGTAAGGCACTTCGGTGAGACGGCTAGTCCACAACGTAATTAAAGGTAGCTGGGAGTGAGAAACTGTGTTTACACGATTTAAAGCTTCGTTTTGAAAACTACCCCACAAACGTATGAAATCATTTTCATTTAATCCCCATCCTTTCTCTAGCATCCAGTTTTGTATGCGTTTACTACTATTCCAACAATCAAATGAAACTTCATCGCCACCCATATGGAAAACATCGGGATCGAAGAGTTCAAACATTTCTCGATATATATCTTCCAATACCGGGTACAAATCTTCAACAGTGGGATCTAGCTGACCGCAAGGAGGCTCTACGCAATATTTGTTCCACGGTTGCGCATTAAAACATGCAATCATGTCCTTATGTTGCCAACCCTCACCAACATGAGCGGGAGCATCGAACTCTGGCATTACGCGAATTCCGCGCACTCGTCCATATTCCACTATATCAGCAATTTCCTCATGACTATAGACTTTACGCGGCGAATATGCACCTAATTTATACAGTTCCGGTTGAGATTTGACCTCAAATGGAAAACTGTGCGAATCTGTTATATGCCAATGGAAGGTATTCAATTTTACCATGGCCATGGCATCTAAATATAACAATAACAAATTAAAAATAATAATTCAAATTTCGTAATTTATTAGATTACCCAATGTTCGCTTAATGGCTTTTACAGGGAAGAAGTTTCGCGATGTATCCAAAAGTAAACCGCGCCACTTATAAGCTGGCGCATCATCGATATCGGCGCGAGCCAAAATCTGTATTTCTCGGCGAATATCATCGTATATTACTAGCTGCGACAACGTCTCCAAACCATGACGACCGCCGAAGTAGCTGTTTGCTGAAATCGTAGCAGTTACAGTGCTGCTATTCGCTGAAGAAATTTGCAGTGTATAACTCTCATCAGTGTCCAAAGATAACTTAGGAACCACATCGTCTAGCACAGATTTCAACTCCACTAGCACTGTTAGCTTACGGCCACCTTTTTTAAGATATTTTGTGTTTGGTATGCCCAAGTGCATCAATTGAATAAAACGATCTTTGCTCTCATTCCAAAGTTGCGCCTCTTTGCTTAGAGGGGGAAATTGAAATTCTATCTTTTCCGGGTCAACTGTCAACATGTAACTATCAAAATTAACAAGGCCACTTGGACGTGGCCATATTGTGCCGGGAATATTGCCGCCACAGAAAATGCGACAGACCGGTAGACTGATTGCCTTCTGAAAATTCTGTGCGTCCAACTCAACCTTGACACATCTACTCTCTCGGCATTCGTAACCGTATATTAAACTAAAAATTAAGAGTGGAGTTAGCTGTATTGTACTTAATGGAAGGTGGTAAAATATTTATACATTGAAATGTAAATTTTGCAATTTCTTAACAACGCTGATTAAACGCTGGCGATCATTAAAAATATATCCATTGGTGGCTTACTTACTCGTTACCAGATGCGGAAGATTGCTGCACTCCCAAAAAATATATCACTAGTAAACATGTTAAGGTCTTCATCTTTATCCAACTACTTTTTTCCAATTTGGATTTAATGGCGGAGCGGTTAGCTCAAATAAGCAAAGTTATTCCTTTATACGGTGAACGTCTTATATTCCTTCTTTAAAGATTTTAATAGTTTTTCTAACCAATTTTAATAAAATTCACAGCAGTAGAATTTGGCTAGGCCACTTCAATATTCATTCGTGGAATGACTACAAATGAGCGCTGTTATTTCAATATCACTTGTTCATACATACCAGTTGTCAGCGCAAAAGAGAAAATCGAAAAAAATCAAAAAGTCGCCCACGCTCTGACAGTACAATGCGATTATAGTGAAACCGCAAAAAAACAGATAATGAAATGAAATGGCAGGTAGACTGCTTCGCTGGTTGTTGGTTAATCAACGACGCCGCACCTTACCAACCAAGCCTATTGTTTTTGTTGCTTAAATTCTGCGCAGCGCATGCGTTTATTGGCTTCTAAATTTGTACGTTCTTGACATATTTATTGCTGTTGATTTTAAGAGCAAAACTAATAAATAAACGTTATTTAATCTGTGTAGGTTTATGAACGGCCGATAACTTATATAAAAAAGGTCTTTTCTACTGAGCTCAGCGAGCTACAAATGCCACTGGCAAAATATAATTAGTAAAGCAGTCAATGAGATATAGCTAACACGTTAGAAAGTGTCTGCAAGAGAAAGGTGAACCAATTAACGAGCTCACAACGCAAAATACGTTTAAATTTTTTATCTTCCTGACTTTTTAAAATGTTTCATTTAATTTGACTAACTCACAATAAAAAACGCTGATACCAATTTTTAAAATCATATCTATTAATTTTAATTTCATTATACATACTGATGTATATAAAAAAAAGTAAATGCGCCTTATTAGTTTACGTAGGATTAGCACCTTTTTGAGTTAAAGTATTATCTTCATAAATTTCCAAAACGTCAGCCAAATGTTCGTTGTCTCTGGGCTTTTTGAATTGCCGCTTCTTGTTTGCAGCTTTCTTTCGCTTTGGTACTGGCTTCTTTGGTCCATGGTCTTGCATGGAACGAATACCTACAGAAAAGACAAGACATGGAAACATAAATAACAATAACAAAATAATTGACTTATTGTAGGTCACCTTGTTTTTCAAGATACTCGTCAATTTTTGCATCGTCCATAGCATCGACGGTCGCTGAGCGCCACAACTTTTGAAATTCTTCATCCACCTATGAATTTATAAATAGAATTTTTATGTAACTTAAACAAAACAATGTGTTTCGAGGATTATCATTTAGTATACCAAAAAATTTGCTGTTCTATCGTTGTAAAATAGTATCTTTTTTTTGTCGATCGGTCGAACAATGAATATGATTTCCGAGGCTCGGTTTTTGAGCACTTTTTCACAGTGTGGCAGTGATTCTTGTACATCATCTAGCAATACTCCACCCAAACCCTTCAAGTCGTGTTGCTTGAGAAGACGCAACAAACTTTTTCCATCCTTAATTTTATATACCGGTTTAAAGCTAAAACGTTGTCCATCCGGTGTCGCTTCGATTTTTGGATTATTTATGAGTGCTTCTGAGGCTAACCACTACAATGATGGAACGAATGAAAACAATATTCAAAGAATGTGCTTGCGTTTAGGATTGCCTACATTTTTTACAGATTGTCCAATATCCAATTGATTTGTTTCGTCCAATATATCTTCAATGGTCAAAGGATGATCATCACCGTCTTGGTGTCGAGTTCGCATATGCTTTACAATTTTTGCCAGCACACCAAATCGATATTGTGAGCTTCCGGACATAGTTTTATACCTAAAGCAGGAATGCAATTTAATCGGGTGGAAAATTGCATCACTAAATACGACTTACGTGCTCGAATCCAATTTAGGAGCGCTTGGTGGACGCATTTTCTTTTTGGCATCATCTTTTGGCTGAAGTGGTGGCGGCGCTGGCTCTGCCTTTGGTTTCTTCTCCACCCTGATTAGGAAGGTTAATCAAGCATGTGGAGATTTTTGTATATTGACATACTTACGTTGGAGTGGCCATTGCGCGTTTTTTAAACGCTTCGCGTTCTCTTAGTAGTGCTGGATCCATTTTTTATTGTGTTTAGAAGTTTTTTTGAAATATTCTTGAATTTCTTTCTGGTATCGCAAAATTCACTTTGTTTACAAGCAAACTAAATTTTCGTACAGCTGATTGTTTCCTCTTCCAGTTGAATCATTCACCGAACGGAATATTTTCAACTCTTCTTCTTATTTGGAGCTGTTCACAAAAGCGCACAATTCACAACATACTTGATTTCAACAATTCAACAAAATTTCGCTTCGGCTTCGGACAAAGAAACCAAACTTCGGCCGAATAATTTGTTACTGTGTTCTGTATTTAAAAATCGTATAAAATTTTAGTTTAGGGCGGTTTTTATGTACTAGTTTACAATAGTACTCACAGATTATATATCTAAACATTTAACTAATATAAGTATGTACCAAGGCGCATTGAACAGGTAGATACAACAGGGCTAATTTTCTTATTTTTTCTATTCGAAAGTGATCTAAGATCTGTCAAACTAAAAATAAACATAAAATTACCTTCTTCTTCATTCACTTTTCACATAGAGGTTTTGATGTTTCATGGGACGCCAGTACTTGCTAAACAATTAAATTGAAAATAAAATGAAAAATGTAAGCCAGAACAGCTGAAGGCATACTCCACTAAATGAATAAAAGTGGATAGCTGACTTGTCACGTTTTATTTTTCTTTACCAAACAGAACAGTAGCTATATATCGGGTGTTTTTTTTAGACTGATAAAACTTTCGATAGGGATAGCTGTCACTAGACAGCTGGTAAATGACATTTCGTTTTGACATTTCTGTTCAGTAAGCATTGACAAATCATCATGGAAAGAATGACGTCGCAACAACATTTACAAATTGTGGAAATTTACTTTAAAAATCATTGTTCTGTTCGCTCTGCCTGAATTTTATGGTCCACATCGAGCATCATAGCAGCTTATTCGTCGAAATGTTGATAAATTTCGAACAACATTTACTCTTCTCGATGAAAAACCAAAAACAAGACAAAGAACTGTACGCACAGAAGAAAATATTGATGCTGTAAGTGATAGTGTTGGAGAAGATCCGAATTTATCTATTCCCTGCCGTGCTCAACAAGTTGGACTTTGTCCATCCATAACAAGTGGTTCAAAATTGGACTGATAGTATCTGATTCACCAAAGCTAGTCGTGGCGGACATATGCCAGAAATCGTTTTTAAATATTAAATGTCATGAAAATATCTTTCAAATAAAAAAAAATTTGGCATCATACTTCAATTTTCATGTGTTTTATTTCAATTTAAAGTTCTATCAGTCTAAAAGACACCCTTTATGTATTTTTATATGTATGTATATACTTATAGATAAAGAACAATTTAAGTCTAGAAAGTTTATTAGATTTGAATTAAATCTAATCATATGTAAATATCGTTTTATTTCGGAAATCTCAACGACAGAGCTATAAAATCAATTTTCATAAAAATTTTCTTATATTTGGTTTGCAAATCTAGTATACGTATACAGTATAGAAATCTATGTTCTTAAATCAATCTAAATCATACTATAAAAAGCAATTCTTGTTTGCAGGGTTGAAGCTGCTTCGGCCGATGAAAGTAAAATGAAAAACTAAATTTTTTTTCCGTCCTACGCGCTCAATGCATTTCTTATATGAATATCTCGACTCATGCGTGTCACGGGTCTAAGGACCCGAAATTTGGTCGAAATCCGTTCATCGGGTTTTGAGCTAAGTTGTCACATAGATAACGGTTCCATTTTTATATATACATACATACAGGGCCAGATTAAGAATGTGGGGGCCCTGGGGCCGGGATACGTGTGGATCCCCTCTTTTATATCTATCTACATATAAACAAAATCAAACACATTTTCACTGCCGACCATATAAAAGAACTCATAGTTCAACTATAAAAAAGAACACCTTTTTATGACTAAAAATACTATTTCGAAGCAATTCACATTCAAACTGTCAACATGAATAATGATATGATAATCATAGAACCTGACTATATGGAGTTTTCAGCTTGCTCTAGACAAGGGTAGGCCCTATTAATATTTATTATAGAAGTTTGCCGTTAAATTTTGTAGATTGAACAATCCTTATGTTACTCGTATGTCATGACCGTGTCTGTGCGAAATGGACGATTACGGAGGGCATGACATTTTATATACGATAAATGAAAATTATAGAATTTCCTAGGGCCTACCCGTGCCTAAGGCAAACTGAAAACAATGTAGTCCCTAACGCAGCTGCTTGAACACAACTAATTTTTTATTATTCAAAAGTTTCTTAATGTAAGTAAGGTTATAATAGTTATGATTCGATAATCCAACTTGGATTGTATTTTTATGTCATGGTTAACTCAGTTACAATGCGGGTGAGTAAGGTTATTTTTTACAATTATGTACATTCAAAAAATAAAATTTAAGCTCTTGAAAAGCTAATTTTACACGTTTGATTTTGACAAATTAAAAATAAATAACATTTTATGAATTATTTTAGCAAAACGTGCAGATATATGTAGCGGGTGTGTTATTAACTTGTGATATTGACACATTTATCTTTCTAGCTGATGTTAATTAATCGAACGGAACAATTCTATATGAACATCAGCAACAAACGGTTCCGAGACAATAATATCATTAATGAGATTCATTTTACAGCAATTAATAAAGTAAGACAAGTGAGACAAATTTTCTTTTAAGTATAACCCCGTTATTTCAACTGACTTTTGTTTATTCTCGATTTCCTCGATATGAGTCGATAGTTCAACTGCGTTGAAGGAGAGGTGGAGGGAAAATTGAACGGTATATGACCTAACCAATATCGCGTTACCTATTTGTAACACGATTTTAACCAAAAATTTCGTTATGTCAAGTTAAAATAAAATAATAAGATAAACTATGTCGAGTAATATAATAAAACTTTATTCAAATCAACTGAGTAACAAAAATGATAATAAAAATGGAATAAAAATGTCAAAGCAACAAAAAATCGTTTGTACTGATGAAAAAAAATTATTTTGTTCTTTCAGTTTGTGGGGGCCCCCCAAATGTGGCGGCCCCGTCGGCCCTGCCCTTAATCCGGCCCTGCTTACATATATAGATATGGTAGTAACTAAAACGGATTTGGTGTTAAACTGAAATTGCTAAAAAATAGATTGAAAATAAAAATTAAAAAAAAAAGTAGAGGACTTGGTTTATCTGGGAACCGCATTACCACCAACTGCTATTTTAAGCTAACTAGGCACCTAAGTACTAAAACTCTCTTTCGACGGACTCGGATGATATGCCCCTTGGAGTGTTCGAGGAAGATTCTCCGACAGATTCTGCGACGGCGAATACCGCCTACGATGGGATCATGAACTGATAGACATAGATCGATTTCGCGTTGCGCCTATTTGTACACTTGTCGGAATACTTTTGGTATGCAATGGAATATAGAATCGGAAAATTCTCCGATATCGTACCGGGTATTGTAAAAGCTCTTTAAGATTCAGCGCCTAAACTGGCTAGGTCACGTTGTTTGAATTGATGAAAATGCTCCAGCGGTGACAGTATTCAACGCGGTATCTGTAGGTGGCAGGTGGCAGAGAAAGAGGAAGGCGCCTCTCCGTTGGAAAGACCAGGCTTCACTTGGTGCCTCTAATTGGCTCCACTTAGCAATCGGCCAAAATCGCCGCTCTAATTGTAATCCTAATTAAAAAGAGGAAAACCGAGCTTAGTTTTGTTTTAAATCAATTTTTTAAAGGGAGTTGCCACCTGTTTAAAAGGTTAAATTCTGATAAAACAGTGAATTAAATCAAATATTGCAATATGGGTATCAAAATAAATAAATTAAATAAAGCTTAGTTTTCCAACTTTACCAACTGTTTAAATACAAAATAAGTTAAGTTTGGCAACTTATAAATACTGTTGTTTGAACAGACTTGCCAGCAATAATTTTTTTAAAAATATATCTATGTACGGCCACTTCTTCATCATAGTGGTACATTGTACATCGTCAATAATATCCTGGAATATAATTTTTGAGCCTTCCTTGACACTGAATGACTGGCTTAGTTTATATAACCACCTGAAAAAGCGTAATCGGCAATCATGAAGTACGAGTAGAGGTACATTTTTTGTTAGATAATAAAAAATTAAAGCACAAACTAAAAATGAATTAAATACTAAACTAAACTAAACTAGAAATTGGCGGCCATTGGTCATCTATTATTTGAGCAACATCCGTTTCACTTAATCGAGTCTAACAGTATCTTTAATATTTAATAACTTCATAATTATAAACATTTAATAAATTTTAATACCTTGGGCGATTTAAATACTTCAATGTTGTTAAATATTTTAACAGTTGTACATTTAATTGCCGTATATTCTTATACTTGTACTCGAGTACGTATGTACATAAGTATGTGCATATGTGATGCTAAATCTTTATATAAAAGCGGTTTTTCGAAACAAATTACTTATTATTGTAATGGATAAATCAAAAGAATTTCAAAATGGATAAATTGGAAGCGCTGTCATCTCGCATATTTCCTTCTGATTCGACCATCGGTAAAATTGGTTCGATACAGTATAACGTGTGGTTAGCCCAGGTTTTCGGCGTTCCTGTGGTGGGCCTGAAAACAGAGTCGTCTTTAATGAGAACTGCACTTGTTGTATATGGAGTCTTTGCTACTTTGGTAGTTACATTCTTGTACACAGCTTTCGAGATCTATGATTTGGTGTTATGTTGGCCCAATCTGGATAGCCTTACGCAGAATATCTGCTTGTCATTGACGCATGTCGCTGGGGCAATAAAAGTAAACGCAAATCTAAATGTAATTGTACTCAAAGCAAATATGTTAATTCATATTTCCAATTTTTTCAGATTATTAATATAATATATCGTTTCAAGGATGTCGCCAATGTGGTGAAAAAGATAGAGCATGCTGCAAAAACCTATATCATTTCAAAAAGCCAGGTTAGCTCTCCAAACCAGATTGAAATTTTTAATAATATAATTTATTTTACAGTTAAAAACATTTTTTCGTGGTGAATTCGAAAATAAAATTTCGTTAACAATTTATGCCACTCTAGTCGCGCTTACCGGTGTTTTCGGCATTATCTCTTTGCTCTATAGTAAGTTCTCAATACATGGAAGATTTTTCAGCGCAATTATGTATTTTGTGCCTTAATTACAATTGACTAGATCCATATGGAGTTGCGGGTCGAATATTCCCCTACCGCGTCAAACTGCCCGATTGGATGCCATTTGGTGTACAGCTGGTCTATATGGGCGCTGGCGTATTGGTGAATGCGCTACAAATTGTCGCCATCGATTATCTTAACGTTACAATGATCAACCAAATACGATTTCAGTTAAACATATTGAACTTGGCTTTTGATGAGCTTAAGTTGATTGTTGAATCGGAAAACGGAACACTCGCTTCGAAGAATGTCAACCCTGCCTATAAATTACGAACTATAATTGAGCATCATTGTCTACTCAGAGAGTAAGATACTTCCATACATATGATATAGATATGTTTATAAAACACAGAACAATAACTCCATTTATTTTTAAAGATTACGAAATGAGGTTGAAGATATTTTTCGAATACCAGTTCTCATACAGTTCTTTACTTCAATGGTTATATTCGCCATGGCGGTATTTCAAGCCAATGTGAAGTCCGAAGATCCGAAAGGTGCTTCTCTTATTTACTGCTATTGTGGCTGTATATTATGTGAGCTATTTATTTATTGTTGGTTTGGCAACGAGGTCTCAGAACAGGTTTTTATTTAAAAAAATTTTATCTAAATTTAATAGAAAATCAGTTTTAGATAACATTTTATGTTTTTTTTTACAGAGTAAGACTTTGGCTACAAGCGGCTATGGCTCTTCTTGGTATAAGTTCGACCAGCGCTTTAAAACTTCGCTCTTAATTTTTCTTTGCAATGCGCAGGAGCCTTTTGTCTTTACGGCTGGGGGATTCATGTCGCTTTCGCTTCCCAGCTTTTCGGAAATTTTAAGCAAGTCTTACAGTTTTATTGCATTATTGCGACAGGTATACGGACGCTAAACATGTAAGTAAGTTGACTAGAGCTGAACGGATTTATGTTTGTAACATTTAAAAATTTTCACTTCAAAGGAATGCTATTAATAATAGGATTATCGGAGACATATCCACATAGGAAGGACTAATTGTTTCTGGCATGAACTGTAAAAAATCTCAAACTACTATTATAATTTTACAATATAATCTCCTTAAATTTCGATAAACTTTTCCATACCTTTAAAAAATAATCTGAATTTGTATCGTCGAAAAATCTAAAAAGAACTTCAACTTCACTTCATTATCAGTGTTAAATTGTTTTTCTCGAAAGTGGTACATTGTACATCGTCAATAATATCCTGGAATATAATTTTTGAGCCTTCCTTGACACTGAATGACTGGCTTAGTTTATATAACCACCTGAAAAAGCGTAATCGGCAATCATGAAGTACGAGTAGAGGTACATTTTTTGTTAGATAATAAAAAATTAAAGCACAAACTAAAAATGAATTAAATACTAAACTAAACTAAACTAGAAATTGGCGGCCATTGGTCATCTATTATTTGAGCAACATCCGTTTCACTTAATCGAGTCTAACAGTATCTTTAATATTTAATAACTTCATAATTATAAACATTTAATAAATTTTAATACCTTGGGCGATTTAAATACTTCAATGTTGTTAAATATTTTAACAGTTGTACATTTAATTGCCGTATATTCTTATACTTGTACTCGAGTACGTATGTACATAAGTATGTGCATATGTGATGCTAAATCTTTATATAAAAGCGGTTTTTCGAAACAAATTACTTATTATTGTAATGGATAAATCAAAAGAATTTCAAAATGGATAAATTGGAAGCGCTGTCATCTCGCATATTTCCTTCTGATTCGACCATCGGTAAAATTGGTTCGATACAGTATAACGTGTGGTTAGCCCAGGTTTTCGGCGTTCCTGTGGTGGGCCTGAAAACAGAGTCGTCTTTAATGAGAACTGCACTTGTTGTATATGGAGTCTTTGCTACTTTGGTAGTTACATTCTTGTACACAGCTTTCGAGATCTATGATTTGGTGTTATGTTGGCCCAATCTGGATAGCCTTACGCAGAATATCTGCTTGTCATTGACGCATGTCGCTGGGGCAATAAAAGTAAACGCAAATCTAAATGTAATTGTACTCAAAGCAAATATGTTAATTCATATTTCCAATTTTTTCAGATTATTAATATAATATATCGTTTCAAGGATGTCGCCAATGTGGTGAAAAAGATAGAGCATGCTGCAAAAACCTATATCATTTCAAAAAGCCAGGTTAGCTCTCCAAACCAGATTGAAATTTTTAATAATATAATTTATTTTACAGTTAAAAACATTTTTTCGTGGTGAATTCGAAAATAAAATTTCGTTAACAATTTATGCCACTCTAGTCGCGCTTACCGGTGTTTTCGGCATTATCTCTTTGCTCTATAGTAAGTTCTCAATACATGGAAGATTTTTCAGCGCAATTATGTATTTTGTGCCTTAATTACAATTGACTAGATCCATATGGAGTTGCGGGTCGAATATTCCCCTACCGCGTCAAACTGCCCGATTGGATGCCATTTGGTGTACAGCTGGTCTATATGGGCGCTGGCGTATTGGTGAATGCGCTACAAATTGTCGCCATCGATTATCTTAACGTTACAATGATCAACCAAATACGATTTCAGTTAAACATATTGAACTTGGCTTTTGATGAGCTTGAGTTGATTGTTGAATCGGAAAACGGAACACTCGCTTCGAAGAATGTCAACCCTGCCTATAAATTACGAACTATAATTGAGCATCATTGTCTACTCAGAGAGTAAGATACTTCCATACATATGATATAGATATGTTTATAAAACACAGAACAATAACTCCATTTATTTTTAAAGATTACGAAATGAGGTTGAAGATATTTTTCGAATACCAGTTCTCATACAGTTCTTTACTTCAATGGTTATATTCGCCATGGCGGTATTTCAAGCCAATGTGAAGTCCGAAGATCCGAAAGGTGCTTCTCTTATTTACTGCTATTGTGGCTGTATATTATGTGAGCTATTTATTTATTGTTGGTTTGGCAACGAGGTCTCAGAACAGGTTTTTATTTAAAAAAATTTTATCTAAATTTAATAGAAAATCAGTTTTAGATAACATTTTATGTTTTTTTTTACAGAGTAAGACTTTGGCTACAAGCGGCTATGGCTCTTCTTGGTATAAGTTCGACCAGCGCTTTAAAACTTCGCTCTTAATTTTTCTTTGCAATGCGCAGGAGCCTTTTGTCTTTACGGCTGGGGGATTCATGTCGCTTTCGCTTCCCAGCTTTTCGGAAATTTTAAGCAAGTCTTACAGTTTTATTGCATTATTGCGACAGGTATACGGACGCTAAACATGTAAGTAAGTTGACTAGAGCTGAACGGATTTATGTTTGTAACATTTAAAAATTTTCACTTCAAAGGAATGCTATTAATAATAGGATTATCGGAGACATATCCACATAGGAAGGACTAATTGTTTCTGGCATGAACTGTAAAAAATCTCAAACTACTATTATAATTTTACAATATAATCTCCTTAAATTTCGATAAACTTTTCCATACCTTTAAAAAATAATCTGAATTTGTATCGTCGAAAAATCTAAAAAGAACTTCAACTTCACTTCATTATCAGTGTTAAATTGTTTTTCTCGAAAGTGGATTTTAATTCAGAGAATATGTATACGTTAGGGTGTCCATTATTTTTCAAAGATATAAAAAAGTATGCATATCCATAAACGAGGACCCGTGCCGGCTTGGGTCTAAACGAATTCATAGAAGTCGTAACAGATTGAGCACTTGCAAAATTTGCGAAGGAAATCTGGCTCACTTATGACAAATCAAGAACGATGTACCTACTGAGGGTGTCCAGACCTGGCGTGCGACTTGCAAAATGTCTTTAGCTGCACAATGAACAACATCAGTGGGTTCATCCACAAATCCAATTGATTTGAAAATTAGGAATCACAACAGCAGGAAAAACAAGTTTTAGGGTTTCAGAATTAGCGCTAATTGGGTTCAAAGTTTTTCTAGGCAACGCTACAATCAACCAACCAAACATTGTCTTAAAAAAATGTTGGATCTTTATCAAGTTTGGCGAAATCTACACACAAAAAACAGGCAGGAAAAATTTTGTTTAATCTCAGTTAGTTGCGCTTTTTAGATAGATGCCAAATAAGTATACGACACTATGTTTACATTTTTTCAGGCTACAAGAAAAGCAATGAGTTTTAGTATAAAACCATTTTGGTTTTTAAGTTTTAAATTAAAACAATATACTTGAAAAGATTGCGAGCGCAGTGAAAAGGTATTAATAATGTGCTGTGATCCGATTCCTGAAGTCACTAATAGCGAGACACTCTTTTCAAGAGATTTAGAAAAAATTGGGAATATGTTAATTTCGATATCATTCAAATAAATATTTGCGCTTATTTCATGAAGAAACGCATAAATGAAAATGAAATTGAAAAGCTCATAAAAGAACCTTGTGTGAGAGACGAGTTGTATTTTATGTTTTTGGCGATTGGGGGGGAAATGTAATGTATGGTTGGCAATACTCGTAGCTATTTATTCTCTGAAAGCACAAACTAGGATTGCTAGACGTATAATTTTTCGTAGGAATAACCTACGTTAAACACCATCAAAATGCACCAAATCCAGATTTATGTTTTTTGAAAACTTTGAAAAAGTACGCAACTATTGAAAAGCTTTTGCTAGCACTTTTGGTATTTGTGCGATGAAATTGATGATCAAAAGAAGATGATTACGGGTTTCAATAGTGAATGTGAACAACATTGGAAACCGACACCTTCCTTCCGACGAAGAACTATTAAACTATGCTAAGATTTTATTATTATTATAGAGTTCAATCATTTTTTAATCAAATTAACCATTTGCGTGTTTTTTAAATTTGTGTAGGAATTTGTCTCGAAAACAGTATAAACTTATTCAAGCGATAGAAGATTGACGACAGTTTTTTTTTGGAATGAAAATGCCATATATTTGAGACCACAGCGTAAATTATTGCCTTCAAAAAATGTAAACGACAGAATAGTTAAACTTATGCAAGATTTTTACGGATTGATCATTGCTGAAGAAGAGCAGAAACAATAAAAGTAAAAATTTTTCATATATTCTCTCAAGCAAAACTTTGCCTGCAAGGCGGAACGGGTTCTCTTGATTATAAAAACTTAAAATTTTATTATTGTGTATATTTTACTAATATAAAAATATATATGGGTTAAGCATTATTATAAAAAAAATGTTGTTTCGCTCATATAAGGTACACCCTAAAGTTTCTACACACGTATGTGGGTAATTATTACATAGACGTATTGACACAACGCAAGTAATTGCAAGCCAATTTCTAAGACATTTTAGCAGAAACACCTGTCGTTGTCTCATTTAATCTAAGGTATTATTTAATTTCGGCTAGTTAACACTTTAACACCTCTGGGATCCACCCTACAATTAGCGCCAACCACTACAATAGATGCCAACAAAAGCAAGCTGTTTATAAATCCTTCATAGATAAGGTAAGTATATAAAGAAGCCGCAAATCCACTAAACGCCTATTCTGAAAGTAGCAAGATGTGTAGGATTCTACATCAACTTGACCGGCTCGGCTCAAAAGTTTTTCCATCCGATATTGGTAACGGACAAATCGGTTCAATCGAATTCAACATTAGGTTTTCGCAGATGGCAGGAGTGCCTTTGCCTCCATCCTTTTTACCGCTGCAACGCCGTCCACTCGCCAATAGATTGCTGCTCATTTACGGCGTTTCGCTGACGTTACTAAATTTTTTGTACACAATTTTCGAGATCTATGACTTGTACCTCTGCTGGCCGGATTTCTATGCATTTACTCAGAATTTCTGTCTGACTATGTCGCATTTTGCTGGTGCCTTGAAGGTGTATGGTATTTATATTCATATGTAACTTTAAACAAGCACTAAAAATTGTTTTTTTTTCTCAACTCAGATAATGAACATATTCTACAATTTAAAGACTTTACAAAATGCTATTTTTAAGATGAAGCATGCAACGAAATTGTATATTAAATCCGATGCTCAGGTAGGATGTGGCATTCATACATATGACACACACACCTGATATACACACACACATATATATACATCGGTATTGAGACATAAATACTAAAATATTTTTATGTGAACATTTCTTCCAAAAGCGTCAGATATTTGCGCGCGCTGAAGTTGAGAATAAGCTCTTCTTAATAATTTACGCTGCCGTGGTTGGCTTTACTGGCTTTGCGGCGATGATTTCGGTTTTCATAAGTAAGCAACCTACAGTGGCGAGCAAAACTGGCCGAATGTGAATGGTGACCGTTATTTTTGTTAATTTTATAAACAAATATAGTTCATAGTATAACAAAAACCCTGTACAAAATTTCTAAAAACTCAATAGATTTTCTTCAAAATTTTAAATTTTTTTTAGAAGAATTTTAACAAATTTTTCGAGTATGCAGTTTTAAAGCTTACTTCATTTTAGGATAACAGAGTGAAGTGGCTAGAAACTACCACTGATTTTTAATAATTTTTTGAGAATTTCATAAAACGCATGCATTTTATCGGAAATCCCGTTGATTTGCAATAATTTTATATGCTGAAAGTATTCTGCATTTTCTATGACATAAAGCAGATACATACAATGTAATAAACTTAGACCAAAATGTCTCAAAATTATAGCAACTCAACTGTAGGTTCTAGTCATTTCAAATTTGCACTTTAATATAGTAAAGTTAAAGGGCTAAAAAATGCTAACCCAAAAAATGTATAAACATTTTTTTTTAATTGAAAAATTTTGATCAAAATTTGTTAAGTTTTTTAAATTTTGTATGAAACTTGAAAAAAAATTATCATGAAAAACGTTGCAAATATTGCAAAAAAAATCACCATTCGACCGGTTTAGCTCGTTAGTGTACAATGTATATGTTCATACTTACATGTGACGTACAGTGACGAGCAATAAAAGATCAGCTCTTGTGCTCTTATTTGTTTTTTTTTTTATTGAATTCGTCAAACCAATTTTCACAATGGTAAAAGTTTTTGTGTAAAAAGCTTTTTGTGTTTAAATCTATGCATTGTGAAATATAAAAAGTAGGGATAGTTAAATCAACTTTCTAAATGTTAGCGTTTCCATAAAACAACAATTATAAAACCGGTACCAACAACTTCAACAAATAGTTGTTTAATTGAAACTTAACGAATTTGTAAATCGCATGACATAGTAAACGATGCATTTTATTTGCTCGCCACTATATGGGTTCATTTTAGTTATTTTTAAGCAGTGATCATCAACCTTATGAGTTCTATCAAAAAATCGATATTTAATCAATATTTTAAGATTTCAAACTTTGCAACCAATAGTAATAATAAATTTCTTAAGTTTACTTTTTTTTTGTTCAAAAAAAAAAAAAAATAAGTTACGTATCGGATATACTTTTTTGAACAAAAAAAAGCTCGTTTTTCGAGTGTTATTTTGCCGCTCTGAAATAATAATTAATTTGTGAATTGAAAAAAATATCGCCCAAGAACTGGATTTTACTTCGATAAATTTATAAATATTATATAAATTTATTTTTGATAAAACTAAAAATTAACCTCATAATATTTATTATATAATAATTATTATAATTATTATTATTTAATAAAAAATTACAATTCACATAAAGATCATTATTTCAGATCGAAAAAATATCACTGGAAAAATTATCAAAAAAATATAGCTCGGTGTATGATTATTTTTTTATAAGCGTTTAATAAAAATCTAAAATCGTATTGATTATAATTTTTTGAGATATCGGAAACATTTATTTTTTTTTTAAATCGTAACAGATTCATATAGTGTATGAAAAATTTAATCATTGTTTTCGGTCCCTGCTTTTAAGAGTACAATCATGCACATCAAGCTCCAAGCTCCAACATATTTTCAGATCCTTTTATGGCTGGCCGAATATTCCCATATCGTGTCGCACTACCAGCCTGGATGCCTTTTCCCGCACAAGTGGCTTACATTGGCATCACCGACTTCATGTTCGCTGTACAAATTGTGACTGTCGACTACCTCAATATTGGCATGATGAATCTGCTTCGTTGCCATTTGAATATTATAAAAGCATCTTTTGATGAACTCGCCTTGAATGAAGTACAAAATGTTGAAGTCGAACGTATTGCTGATCCGAATGCTCGGCTGACCGCCATTGTGGAGCATCACTGCACGCTAAAATCGTAAGTGTGACGATTACAAAAAAATGTACTTGTATTCGTAATGATTGTTTCCAGCGTACGTAACGACATTGAGTCCATATTTCGGCTCCCAGTGTTGCTGCAATTCTTCACTTCTTTGGTTATTTCGGCAGTGACGGGATTTCAAGCGACAATGACCTCCAGCAATTCGAACAGTGAGATGATAATTTACTTTTATTGTTTCTGTATCTTCACCCAACTATTCGGGTATTGTTGGTTCGGCAATGAAGTATTCGAACAGGTTGGCATTGATTTAAAAGGGAACATCGAAATATTTAGGTTATTCACAAGGCGTCATAAATCTTAAAAAGTTCAAATTTTTTTTTTTAATTTCAAAAGTTATGTTGTTGGACTGCATAGAAGAAAATAAATAAAATTAAACGAATTTGTATTTTTTGGAATGTTATGTCTAAATGGACTATATGGATTTGTGAATCGCCTAATTGTTTATATGTGTGTGTGTGTGTACACATTTAGGTAAAATATCTGCCATTCAACTCTTTGTAGAATAAATCTCTTTCGGCACGTGGTTACGGTTCATCTTGGTATCACTACGATCAAAATTTTCGGAAGTCGCTCTCTATATTTATGCTGAACGCTCAACAGCCATTTGATTTTACTGGCGGCGGATTTGTGGCTTTGACGCTGCCGAGTTTCACGAGCGTGTTGAGTAAAGCTTACAGCTTCATTGCCGTTTTGCATCAAATGTATGAACGCTGAACATAAACATACGCACATACATACATATGTATGAATATTTAAAAAATATATATTTATATACATATATTCAAAAAATGTTATTATAGTCAGATTTTATTCAAATTCAGTATACATGCACATTCAATAAAATTTTTATTATAAAAAGTAACGATGGACAATTTTCTTTATTTTAATGAAGTTATTTCTTCTTCAAATTGTGGTATTTAAAATTTGTTTCATTCAAAACCAGTTAATACGTATTCGTTTAGCTTTTTATTTTTTTTAATGTATGTTGAGTTTATAGGAAGAATTATTCTTGCAAAAATTAAAGCCGACAGGAGAGGGTTTATTTAAAAAAAAAAACTTGGGTTCAACTTAAAAACATATACATACATACATAGATTTGCACATTGGGGTGCCTCACCAAAAAAAAATCGGATTTTCCACCGGAGTTGTGAAACTTATTATGTTTTAAGACTTCCGTCAAAATATTTTGAAAAATATCAAGATTTACTTGAGCTGTATCGATTTAAAATATCTCTAGAAATGAAGTGTCTTTTAATTATTCTTAAAAAAACAACTTGAGCTGGTAAAACAGCGTAAGGTCGAAAGATCTGCTTAAAAATATTTTAAACTCTCTTCAAAAGAAATGTAATAATGAGATTTTCAAAATTAATTTTTTTTGGAAAAATATATTTTAAAAAACTATTTATAAAAAAACCGAAAATAATCGGTCAATCTCACTTTAATCTTAATATTATTACAAAATTTTAGTTGATGTTTAAAAAGATAATGAATTTCATAATTTTGTTGGAACAGTATCGACTTTTTTGTATGGGAGTGAGGCACTCTAATGTACATATTCTTCAAAAAAAATTGGTATGTTCCTCAATTGTATTTTACAAACGTTTCATTAAAAAAATCATTGTTAAAATTAGTTTAGTATTTGGAAAAATTGTGTCGTGTGTATATTGAAAATTTCCTTTAAAAAATCACGGCAGCTAACGCAGAGAGTGAATAGAATGCATTAGGACTATTTTTAGGGCTGTTCTGTTTGCCTTAATCTTCCGAATGGATTTTCATAAGGCTTTAACTGGTGGCTTGGCAGTGGTATCGGGCATAACATAGAAACAATCGGGCATAGGAAGAAACAATTTTTCTTAGAAATTGCTAGAATCATTTTCACACGAATAAATCTTTCATTTTTTTCAACGGCATCAACGTATGCTGAATTTATTTTTGGTAGTTGATTTTTTTTAAAGCGTAGCAGATCACACTTGGCTTAGGCAGTTCCGAATGAAATACTTAAACCTTCAAAACCTACTGAGTAAGGGAAGGATGTGGACCAGCCAGAGTTGTTAATGAAGTCTACTATGCTGGAGGTATCGATCATAGATATCAGCCCTAGATTATACAGAAATGGATTTACAATTTGACAAGGATGTTTTGAAATTAGCTTTAATTAAATACGTAATTCAGTTTTAAGAATATTTTAAGGGGGTCCAGAATATTTGGCAGGTTACTAATACTTCGTTTTTAACTTCTAACTTGTTTTTACGCTAGATGTTTAAAAGACGAGCCAATCTAATGGAAACATTCAATAATAAATTACGTTGGGCAACAAAAATGAGTTTTAAAACACCCCTAGAATGCGCATATATCTGGTGTGATAGCTGTTGGCCATAGGAACAATGCCCCTTTCTCTTTTTTACTAAATAAATAATTCGTGTTCTCGAGATCATTAACCGAATTCTCCGACCAGGAGAATTCGCCGAGGTTATGGGCCAGATTCTTGCAAGAGTATCAGTCTTAAATTGAGGTTTTTTGGTGCAAACTATCTCCATCTTCATCACAGAAGTTGCATATTAAAAAAAAAAAACAGAAAAAGTCAAAAGAATATTGAACCAAAATTATCTGGAAAGTAATTTAATACATAGTTACTTGGTGGCCAAAAAATGTATCTTCAGTGAAACATTAACTACCATTATCTATATTTTCCTTAGATTTTTAATAAAATTGACTTTGCTTTACAAAAACGTTTAAATCGGATTAAATTTCAAAGATTATATCAACGTGCTTATGAACTGATACACACATTTTTTTTTAAATTTTAAGAAAAATTTTTTGCCGCTTTACTCAGATTTTTGAATCATTAACTCGAATTGATCTAGTAAAATGCAGTATTGTTCCACAATGTTATAAGCGTAGGGTGGTAAACAAAAAATTAATTCATCATAATTTATAAACTACAATCCTGTCAATCTGAAATTGCCAAAGTCAGTTCCAAAAGTCGATTTTCCAGTTGCTAGATTGTTAGCGAATTTGTTACTTTAGATTTTAATTGTTTAGACTTCTCGGTGAAGATATTTGAATTAAAGTCACCTGTACAAGTAGAGTTTCTACTGACGAATCTTTCTCAGAATACATTATCGAGACTTGTTGTTATAAGGAGTCTGATATTTGTGTTTGGGATTTTATCGATGATTATAATATAGGATCGACAATAAGTAAATTTTAAATGAAATTAGAAAGTTATTTTTGTAGGATGTACATATGAAAATGAGATTCAACTACGTACTTACACATTACGAGGGTTACCTTTTATATTTTGCACCTAATAATGAAAACACAGTCAAATATTAAGGAAAATAGTTTTATTGGTTTTCAAAATATTCTCCATCCAAGTCAATACACTTCTGCATTCGCTTGAACCAATTTTCAAAGCACTTTTGTCACTCAGAAGAGGATACCTCTAAAACGAGCTGTTTGAAGGCTTCTACAGCTCCTTCAGGCGTTGAAAAACGTTGACCTCGCATTTTTTTTTTTGATTTTCGGGAATAAAAAGAAATCATTAGGTGCCAAATCAGGGCTGTAAGGCGGATGACCCATCAATTCGACCTTTTGAGTCCTCAAAAAATCTCTTGTGTAAATCGATACGTGAGAGCTCGCATTGTCTTGGTGAAGAATAATTTGTCTTCGGCGGTTGGTTTTCCTTAATTCTCCAAAAACTTTTGGCAACCAAATAGTTGTATACCACTCAGAATTGACCGTTTTAAGTTTATCTAGTAGAACAGTTGCGACATGACCAGATTTTCCGAAAAAACTGGCGACCATTTGCTTTGAGGTGCTTCTTGCGCGAACAACTTTTGTTGGATTAGACTCGTCTTGGAACACCCATATAGTCGATTGCTGCTTTGTTTCCGGCTCATATGCATAGATCCAAGATTTGTCATCTACTACGATCCAAAAGTAGAAGTAAGTTGATTGATGCACTTCACGGGTTAATTCCATTTCTAGGCAATATGAATTTTTAAACTCACTATAAATAAACACAAATAAAACTCGTAAGTGAAAACGTTATATGCAAGTTTATGCCAAAAAATACCAAACTTTACTATAAAAATATCTAATTACAGCTAATCACATGTAGTGTTGCGAAGGCGCAAAATATAAAAGGCAACCCTCGTATATGTATTATTTTCATATCAGTCTGTATGTATGTATGGGATAGACTAGCGGACAACACTAGAATGCCATTAAGCACATCTGACTATTTTACTGAGCCTGCGGCACTGTACATTGAAAACCATGTGGTCGTCACCTGCCGCACATGTGTTGGAAATTTCCGAGTTGAGTCCACTACAGCACTCAGCTCATTGTTGAGCCAGAGTATCGCGGGTCTCACAAGTCGGGTAGAGCTCTACGTCTGCAATGGGCGATGGTTTGACCGCTATGACAGTATTCACCAGTCAAACTTTGGCGATTGTGTCGGTGAATGTTGTTTTTTTGGCACCCTTGTACGCCGTCGGTGGTATGGTGTACGTATGGATCTTGTCCATGAGCTTATAAAAATTCCTTCTGACGTCCCCGGTAGGCGGCTTCGAAAAAATTCTCACTTATGTATATCCTGATTCAACCGGTACATCAGAATATATTCGAACTCGTATCTTCTCTTGAGTTAATCGTACAAATCTCTTGGCGAACTGTTGGTCATAAGGATTCTTTGCTGAAAGTGTAGCAACGTCTGCTGCCCATGCGCTCCGGTATTTTGCATGCAAATGCCCATACCTGCTGAATTCTGCATTTGGGAGAGCAAATCGATGCCAAAAGGTATTTTAATATTAGTTTTTAGAAACTCATTTTAACCACTTAATATTAAATTATGTTATAAATTTATATTTTAACATTGACCTTGTATTTATTTATTTATCAATGTTTTTTGAACAGTTTTTAAAAATTTGTTCTTTATTGTTATTTTTTTTTTCACTGCCCGTATTTTTTATGTTTACGATGTTTGCTATACCCCTATTTGTATGCACATATAATGCAAATAGTGTATGTATAAATAATACTTAATCATTTGTTGGTCATTTATGTTAATTATCTTCTTATCACTGAACGTTTCGGGTTTCTGATACATTATCGTAGTGCTTCTTCGCCGCAACTGTATATACATACATACACTTGATATGAACATACATACATAGATATATAAAGTTTTGACTATTTATGTTGGTGGTCGGGCGATTGCGGTAAAATTTTGACAAGTTGTTGCAAGCATGACAGATGATATTTGGAACCGCAGGGTAATGATTTGACGCTTAATTGACACCCATTTTAATTGATATTAGAATCCGTTGATCGGTCAAAAAATACTGTAATACTCTATAAAATATGTATGTGTTTTTTTTCATTAAAAGTTAAATATTATTAACATATCATTAAAAATATTAGATAAATACTTGCGAAATTCCTGTAACTGAACAAATTGTTCAATTAAACGAGTATCAATTCATTAATTCCCAAGTTAATTGAACCAAAAACTATGCAATTTCTGAAGTGAAATTAAGCGGATAATACTGAATTATATTTGCCAAAAAAGATTTTCGCGCTTTTAAAAGAACTTGCTCAAAGATGTAACTTCGAAAAATGATAGTTTTACGAGATTTTTCCTAAAAAAAAATGCCCGTGAAGTAATTTTTGATCAATACATCCATCACGTGGTGAGCACCGTTACTTTGTAATTTTTCAAAATAAGACTAGTGGGAATGTGCGATGAGGTTCGATAATTATAATTTTCCTACTTTATTTTGTTGAATCCTCAAGAATGATGGAATACAAGATTGCGATGATTAATGTGAAGTTCCAGAGAGTAACTTGGGGGTGACGTACATCTTATTTACCGGTGGAGAGAATTGAAAGGTGAACATAGATAATACACACAGAGAATACATACATACAGTGGCGTAACAATAGGGTGGCAGGGCTGGCAAAATGCCACGGGCCCCCGACCTAAGAGGGCCCCGGCCCAAGAGGCCACGAGCGCAAAAATAATTTTTTACATTGTACCTGAGTATATTATTTTATTTCAAAAGTATATTTTTATAAGTTCTGCTTAAAATCCAAAGTGAGACAACTAAAGTCCATAATACAATTTCAAGTTAATCGTTAAGCATTTCAACCAACCTAAACAAAAAGATGTTGATTCATTTTTAGAGATGTACACGTTACCCGTGACGAGTAATTTTTCGTACTTATGACCGTCAAAAAACTGTCAATCAAAATACCGGTAATTACACATCTCTATTCATTTTAGAACGCATCCATTGGTTTCTACATATTCTGTCGCGGTACGTTGGCAACGCGGGTGACTATTGACGATCAGGGAATTCCCCTTTTTGCTTTCATTTTTTTCGTGGCGCTGCTGCTGGGACGAGCTAGCAACACTATGTTAGGGGAATTCCGGATTTGATATTTTTTTATGAGGGCTCTACTGAGTGCGTATTCTTTGTGTGATTATTTTTGTTAATTGGTGATTTTTTGTTCTTTTATTGAATATGAAAATGGTGGCAAAGTAAAGTTGATTATGAAAGTTAGATATTAAAATGTCTAGTTCCAGAAAATATTTAAGTGGGAGCGAAAAACGAAAGAGAAAGAGGGAGACTGAAGAAAAAAATAAAAAGCTACCTAAAATTAGTCAGTACTTGAAAAATGATGACTTAAATAATGAAAAGTCGAGTGAACAGTGCTCCAAAAGTGAAGAATTGGACCTTACTAAAAGTATACTAGAATTATCAGACGCAGCACCCAACACCAGTGACTATCCAGACCCAGAACAACCACAACAGGGTACTAGCAAAAATCAAAGAGAATTATATTTTAGCATGAACAATATTGTATCTTCGCCATATGTTACTGATAAAGGTAATTTTAAAGAGCTAACTGATCAAGTGAAGAGGTTCGTGATTGAAAACGGAAATTGTAAACCTAAGGGCCCTTTCTTAAAAGATAGCGACAATAGATCTTTTCTAAAAAAACATTACTATATTGTTTCCAAGTCTATCCTATTATTTAATACTTCAGAAGGCGTATTGTGAACCGTGTTGGTTATTCGCAAATCGGGCATCTAAGAAAATACAAAATGTTTGGATTGAGGGCTATGACGACTGGAAACATATTGTAGACGCCATACAAAGACACGAGGCATCAACAATTCATCTGGATTCCTGTCTTACGTATCAACAGTGGCAGCAACATGGAACACTCGATGAAGAGCAAGAGTCTATGATCAAAAAAGAAAAGTCTTTTTGGCGCCAAGTACTTTCTAGGCTCCTTGATGTTACTCTGACACTTTCAACGTGTAATTTAGCCTTTCGTGGCCACAGAGAAAACGCAGATAGCAGTGATCCAAGCTCCAAAGGAAACTTTTTGAGTATTGTTGAGTTATTAGGAAAATACGACCCGATTTTACGAGAATTGTTAAGTAAACCAAAGGGCCAGATAAAATACTTAAGTCCAAAAATACAAAATGAGCTAATTTCTGTCCTGGTTCTAAAAGTAGAAAATGCACTCATAAATGAAATAAATGCTGCACCATTCTACTCTATCATATTCGATACAACTCAAGATATTTCAAAAATTGATCAAATGTGTGAACTTTACCGTTATTGTATGATCGAAAAAGATGATAATAGGATCCCAAAGGCACTTGTCATTAAAGACACATTTTTAGGATTTCATGAAGTTAAGGATCAAACTGCCTTAGCAATGTCCAAGCAAATTATTAAATCCATAAATGACAAAAATATTCCTCTAAATAAGTGTCGAGGACAAGGACATGATGGTGCTAACACAATGAAAGGGACTTATGGTGGAGTTCAAAAACTCATAAAAGATGTCGAGCCAAATGCCGTATATGTTCACTGTGCTGCTCATAATTTAAATCTAGTACTCAATGATGCAGTGAGAGAGGTTATTGATATGCAAAATTTTTTTGAAACAGTTCAACAAATTTATAATTTTTTTGGGCATAGTATCAGAAGATGGAATATTTTATCAAGTTTTATATCTAATAAAGAAAGTGAGTCTTCAACTTCAATAACATTAAAAACATTAAACCCTACTAGATAGGCAGGACGTTATGATGCCGTTTTTGCTTTAAAAGTTCGGTTTCGCAAATCAGATGAAAGAAATGAAGCTGTTTCACTCAAAAAGAAGATCGAAAACTACAATTTTATAATGTTATTGGCTTTCCATTGCAAGATCCTACTTACTATCGATGCATCCTCTAAAGCACTTCAGTCTAAAGCCACCGATCTTTCAAATGCCTTAAAACGTTTGAAAATTTGTCTGGAAGAATTGGAAAGGTATCGACATGAATTTGAAAATTTAAAAATGGAAGCAAATAGTGTAGCAGAAAAATGGTCCATCATCCCTGCATTTTCTAAAACTCGTCAGAGGAAGGTAAATCGCCATTTTTATGAGCTTTGCGAAGATGAGCGTCTCCAAGATCCGGAAAGTTTGTTCAAAGTGAACATATTTTATCGAGTATTGGACATCATTATAAACCAACTGAAATCGCGTTTCCTTCCAATGAATGAAATTGTTTCAAATTTCAGTGTTTTGCAGCCTTCCACTTTAAAAGTTTTATGTAAATGACACTGATCTATTACATAAAGCTCTAGAATTTGTTGAGATATATAAAAAAGACATATCTGAATCATTTGCCGGAGAAATTCTCAGTTTTCGATCCACTTTCAGAGACGAAATAGAAAAATCTTCGTGTATTAGACACCTTGCTGATTTATTAATAATAAAAAATCATTTTATGTCCTGCAGCTTTCCTGAAGCATGCACTGCATTAATGTTATTTCTTACAATTCCTGAGACTACAGCTAGTGCTGAACGATCATTTTCAAAACTTAAATTGATAAAAACGTATTTAAGGAACTCTATGGGATAAGACAGGTTATGTAACTTGGCTATTCTGTCTATTGAAAAGTCTATGGCCAGATCTTTATACTTTGATGATGTTATATACACTTTTGCGGAACTGAAAGCTCTAAAAAAAGATTTTTCTTAATAAATATCTTATTGAAATTAAATTGTTATTTTTATTTCATTGTAAATGTATGTAGGTTTCCTCACGATGTTGTTCCTTCACCGAAAAGCTAGCGAATAGATGATGAATGCATTGAGATATTATGTTCTATGGATGAATGTGAAGTCTCCAATACGCATTGGGCTAGCATGGGGACTACAGACCATTCCTTCTCGCCTAAGAGAGGAGGCCAATGGCCATCAGTGGGACATATACAACGTGTAATTGAGTCCGCTGAAAACCTCGAAGTTTATTAAAATTAAACTGAGTACAACGTGACGATTTTTACTGATAGACCCCCGTCAAAAGAATTTGCCACGGGCCCCAGATGGTATAGTTACGCCACTGCATACATACATATTTACGTAGAAAAAATAGCTGATTGTGTCTAAGTGTTCAAGAGAGGGTTAGCGCCACCAGCATCCGCTTCTGCGTTATTTGCACCATAACAGACTCCTATTACTCTATTTTCGATGTACATACATACAAAGATATGTTGTTTAATCACTGTCTAACCAATTTTTAAATATTTTTACAAAGACTTTTAAGGTTTAAACTGTTTTATTATCTCAGGTGGTGTTTTTGATAAAACATTTTTAAAAACAATTTTCATTTACGGAAAACTATATATTTAAAAATATTTTGGCGGTATGGATTATATTTATACATACATATATGAAAGAATGTGTTTTAAAAAAACGAACAGATTAATTAATAGCGATCCGCAAATTTCGATTGTACGTTTGTAGCTATATATAGGGATCAGTAGTAGCACAGTCGTAGGCTTTCGTGGTCTCAGTGATAGGACAATCTTGGTTTTTCTGATAGACAATACTTCGTTGTGGTCAATTTACCACACCCGAACACTCTAATTTACCTGCATACATACAGATGTACATAGTTATATTTATATCTACATATATTTAGATACATATCTTGTTTTAATTCTAGATAGTTTTTGAGCTAAGCCTCATGGGAGAAATGGGAAATATACTTTCTTACATACTAAATATGCACGTTTACCTAAGTGTGTGTGTGCGTGGTGTTACTTTCTCCACTGTTGCTTAAAACTCAGCACAATTAATCCCTACATAAGCTAAGGGAGGCATTTAAAACAATGAGCAGTGAGTGACCAACAGCGATGAAACGCTGCTCACACGGTGGGCCCGTGGTTGGATGTCGCTGGGAATTATTCGCAAGCGGCTTCTTGATGGTTCAGTTTTAGTTCAGTACGGTACGTTGCGGTGCGCGGTTGTTCGCTCCCCTAAAAAATAAGTAAAAATATATTCAGTGATAGTAATGGAAGTTCACACACTGCACTAAGTACCGGTTGATATTTAGATTCTTGTTTAGAAATACTGGACGCTCTGTCGCAGTCGCGAGAAAGAAGAAGGATAGAAGTTAACAAAATACAAATATAAAAAATACGTACCTGAATGATCGCACTTCAAAAGTGTAGTTGTTGTTATGTTGGTTTTGTTATTGTCTAAACATTGTTAGTGCATTCGATCGTCAGTTTGAAGCTGTAAACACAAGAAGAAAAGGCAGAAAGAAACTGGTGGTGGAAAGGAATTACCAAAGAACATAATAATTTGATTAAAAGGAGAAAGAGTGAGAAATCGAAAGGTTTAATGAAGTTTGATCGAAATTCAAAGGGTAGTTGAAAATTTGGAAAACGCGAAGGTACGGAAATACTTACTTATTCCGAATAAAAAAACTCCAATTCATAAACGCCACAGGAGTCCCAAGTTATATTGAACAGGAAGCAGAAGGAGAAAAGCTGATTCGAATTTCTTATATTTATTCGGAGTATACATTCATAGCGTTTGACAAACTAAAGATGTGTGCATCTATTTTTGATACTATGGATAACAAAGCCAAAAACAAATCCATTCAATTAGTGATTCAAATTGCGTAGGGGAGGGTTTGGCTCCATGATTTTATTAATAAGAGTTTTCTCATTAAAAAATTTTCTCGCTTCCTCTTGACAAAATCGGCCTTCTTAGTAAGGCAAAGTGTTGCTAAATCTTTGAAATCTAAATTTCTAAAACAAAAAGAGTTGCATGTTTTATTTGAATGAAAGATTAAAACTGAGTTGAATAATTAAATTATGGTGTGGCTGCACTGGGCCCAAATAAGTAGAGGGAGCGTGAAAATATACCACTTCAACTATTTCACCGACATACGAAAATTCCAAAACGCTACCATTTTCTCACCAAAATTTTTTACAGCAACTATGAAGTCAGCTGAAAACTTTTTGAGGGCAAATATTCCAAAATAAAGGCAGTAGATATCATAAGCAACAAAATTCAATAAAATTCAGTTGGCCATATATATATCTTTTTTTTTTTGTTTTCAGTAATAATAAGTATAGCTGATTTCATAACATAAACCATATAAATAAAATTTTAGAACATGTATAGAAATGTAAAAAAATTGCCATTAAAATTTTCTACTTTTTAATTTGGATATGGATTAAAGTATGCAGTTTTGTCTCTCCAATTTAATTCTAGTATAACAAAGATCAAGTTTCAAATTACTAAAAATTTAAGTTGGGTTTTGATAATTTTTTTTTGCTGACGGCGTCGGAAATTTTCGCATCAAGGAAATTTACTTTTGTGTGGATGAAAATGTCCGACACCGTCAGGTACTTCAAACTTGCACACTATTTTATTAAAATTTAATTTGCTACAAAGCTGCTCACGCAAAAGTTTTGTATAAATTCTGAATAAAAAGTTTAAAAATTGTATTACAATTTTTTAAAATTCGAGGAATTTTTGTTAATATATGTGGAATCATATTCTGCCAAAATTTGTGAAGTTTTTTTTTCATTATTGTCAAATTTAGGATTAGAAAATGAATCTGTTAAACAATTTTATAAATTTGGAAAAAGTTAACATTTTGTAAATATTTTGGAATTTGCCTTTTTCTTTCGATAGGACTGAAATCGAAAAAATTTAACTTCTCCTCATTCAAAGTATACATTTTTAGTTGTCTATTTTTACTTTTTTAATCCTTTCTAAACAGTTCCATCTAATTAAAAGAAAATATATTATATCCAAAATTTATGAATGAAAAATTCAATCAAACAAAAATGGCATATCTTCGACAAGTTAATGAGTTACATATATGAGAGTAAATGTTTATTGGAGCCTCACTTAGTGTAATATTCAAAAAGGTCCTTTTGATGACCACTGAATTAAGTTTTTATTTCCATAAAACTAAAAATTTTAGTAAGTGATTAATTCACTTTAGGTAGCTGGCGGGAAGATTTTTTGACAAAGAATGTATGCTTTCCAACAAGGAGGCGGGTATTGGCGGTTATGGTAATTTATCAAATAACCCCTTTTCCTATTTACGCCATCTAAACGTATTATATAACGAATATGCTGTGGCGGCGTTTCATTTTGCCGAGGCTTTCAACATGTGCGCTAAGCATCAGTGCTATTAATATTTGTGTGATTTATTTTAATATTCCTCGCATATAAGCATCGAGTTTCGCGCACTTTGGACGTTGCTTATATCGGAGAAATACTGTAGTTTAGTTGTTGTCACTAAATCTGTAGAATTAATAGAATACAAAAATTAATTGTGGCACTAGCGAACGTGTTTTCATTAAATGTTGCTCTTCCAGTTATAAACAACTCCGTCGTATTCGCAATTTCGTGAATACAGTGACTCAAACAATTGGTGAAATTATAAACATTTTCTTCATTTCAAGTATGCAGTTTATGTGTCAGAAATATGCAAGACTGTCAGCATAAAAACATATTATATTTTTTTTAAATCCATCAGCTAACAAAAAATTTAAAAAAAGTTGTCAAAAATCAATAGGAGTTTCCAGCTAAAATTAAACCAGCTACAAAACCGTATACGCAAAAGTTTTCCAAAAATTCAAATTAAAATTTTGAAATTTTGGTAAAAATGTTTGAATTTTTATAAATTGTATACTAAGTTTAAAATATTAATTTACATGCTAATGCTTTATTAAAAATTTAGAAAAAAGTTATCATTAAATTAACATTGTGAATATTATAAAAAAATCAACATGTGCTCAGTTTTTTGATTCACTGTATGTAGCTGATTGATAATTGTGTTTGAATTTTAAATCGAGTCACGCAAATACGTGCAGGTACTTTCATTCAAATGCATGTACCTACGTTCTGTTATTACATTAGAATTTTCTATTGAAATTTGATTTGCAATTTTCTTTGCAATCAAACTTTGAATACAAATTTATTACGTTGATTACTCTAACCAGCGGGGTTTTCAAATATAGTATATTACACGGGTCAACAGACAGAAAATGACCCTGTTTGGATAGAACTGAACAGTTTTGAAATGTTTACTCAGATTTTAATAACTATTTTTTTAAATAAAATCTTTGCGATAAACAATAGAGTATACTTATATAAAAATTAAAATTAACTATATTTTAAGACATCAACCAAAATATTTCGCCATAATGTTAAGATTTAGACTTGACTAACTCAAAATTTGATCGGTTTACACTGGTAATATATAATTGGAAATGTATTTGTGTGTTTCATCAAATTTTTTTTTTGTTTTTCCCTTCTACAGGAATAAATTAATCCGAGAAGTACTTTTCCACACTTTTTCGTTCGTTTCGCTTCGTTCGGTAACTTATTCTCCTACAATTTGTGGTGTTGTAACACCACGGACGGTTCGAAGCTAAACGGAAAGGCTGGGAGGGGGTTTCTTCGACGAGGAGCTATCCCTCAGCTGCAAATTTAGGCGGAGGCGGAGGTGCCCGCAATGAAGGGGACAGCCGGTTGGGGCAAACATTTATTCTGATAGTCAGGCTGCTATTAAGGCCTTAGGATCTTTAATGGTCAGGTCAAAACTTGTCGGGGGGTACCTGGCTTCTCTCTCAGCCGCCTATGAATACTTTCATATCGAACTGATTTGGGCACTGGGCTATAGCGACATTGCATGACTGATGAGCTCGCTCGGCGGGGTACCCTGGAAGTCATTACTCCATATAAGGAGAGAGGGGGCGGCCCTTTTGGCTGCATACGCACTTCTGTTGAATAGATGGTATCTCTGTCTACTATGACATGCAGAATTGCAAGGACCCTCTAGCTGATAGTGGGCCGCAGGGGTTTGAAGAAGCTGAGGACGCTAACAAAGCGGCAACTCGATCCTCGTAGCATTTCTGACCTATGGGTATTCATTCGGTTTGGCTGAATACAGTCATTGACCCTTTCATCATCGTCTTTTGATTTTCTACTCAGCTCCACTTCCTTTGCGAGGCTGAGGTTCAGGTACCTAGGCTTCTTTAGCACCCCAGAAGAGCACTCTACACAATGGACTTCTTTAACTATGCCTAAATGAGTTCCCACTGCAGGGCCCACCACATCAACCTAACCTAACCGACTCCGACGGGACAATGATTTTTGTGAGAAGTTGTTTCATGGCAGAATTTCACTCGGAGATTTGCTTTGCTTTTCTATAATTTTTTGTGTTACTTGCCCGGTCAGGATTTGATCATGGGACATACCGAATGATGCGCGCACACGCTACTCTCTTGGCTACGGCGGTCGCCAGATAAGGTTGTTACTTAATTCAGTTAAAATATTCCCTCTTATTGCTAGTTTATTCGCCAAGACTGCGATACAACTTTAAATGCCATATGCATAAAAATATGCGTGCATGCAAATTGTGTTCGGTTGACGTTAAAATGCACGCCCCACTAGATATTTCAAATTTTTTTGTTTTTATTCGAATGACAACCAAACACAAACGCCCCAAATGGTATTAAATAGAAACGAATTGGTTGTATATTTGTCACAGTAAAAAATTTTAATTTCTACAAAATGCAATAAAATTTGTAATTGCAATTGTAATTATTATTATTGCTTAAACATGTAGGAAGTTCTGTGCACCATTTTTATCACTTATAACTGTCAATACCATTGTAATTATGGATTTATTTTAATGATTATTTGACGCCACCCAGTAGCAAGACGCCATGAAATTTTCGACATTCCAACCGCCAGTATCGTTTATTCGCTTGTTTAGCTATCATTGCAATTAAATCTTGCGAATAACAATCTGCTCATTTGAGCGTTTCTTTTTTTTGCTATTTTGTTTGACGAAAACTTTTCATTGATTGATTTAGAGGCAGTTGTGGGTTTTTACGATGCAAATGTGTGCATAAATATACAGTTGCTGTCGTGAATACAGTATCAAAAGGCGCTGACGATTTTGTCTTTCCTTATTTAATTTTTAATTAAAGCCATGTAAGTTAAAGTTACAAACTTTTTAGAGAATATCCAAAACATCAACAAATTTAAGCAAATTGTCATTAAGATTTTCAACTTTTTAATTCGGAGTGTGCAGTTTTGTAGTCCCTTCAATAGTCAAATAGTGTAATAAAATGTAAGATTCAATAGGATACAATTTTTTTTTTCATTTTTGATAACTTTTTTCCAGATGGTGTTGAACATTTTCTTCCTTATAACGCTTGAACAATTTTTATAAGAAACTAGCGGATCCGACGCAAAGCGAACTGCGAATATGGGTTTATGTATGTGGATAATACACGATTTGAATTCGAACCAATTCGAACTATACCTACCAATTTTTTTGCACGATAGACACCTTTGTAAGAAATCATATAAATGCGAGCTAAATCTCTTCACTAGTTTTCGAATGTATAAACTATATACCAACAGGCCCACCTGATCCGTTTTTTATATAAGATATAGGAAAACCCGGCAATCATTATCCTGTCTATATTTATTTATTAATACTTTTGCTAATCAATATTAATATTTTTTACTTGATAGTTTTAAAGCGATAATTTTTGGAATCGAGTACTTGAATTTCAGTATCATACCGTTTCCGCGAAGAAATTTACAATTTTTTTTTTAAATATGATAATATTTCAACAGGCAGAAGGAACATATCATGAAGCAGGCCATGGTATCTTTTCAATTTTAGGAGCTGTGTGTTTTGTGTAGTCAACTATGCTAAGGTATGAAGTTCCATATGGGGATCAAAAAGGTGCCAAAATGTGTAAGATACAAAAATTTAACGATTTACCGGCAAAGATGCGAAGTTAAGAAGTTAAAGATACATTCACCCTTTTTGCGTTAATATATTTTTCATGTAACTCGGAATAGCGCTTCCTTAGTTTATTATACAGTTTTTGGTTCAGAAGTTATAGCTAAAAATCAAAAAAAAAAAAAACATCAAAGAAGTAGTTGCAGTTTTTTTAATTTTTTAAAAGGTTTTTGGTATTAAGATGGCTCTAACAGTGGGAAATCTACTGATGCGAAAGTTGTACATAACAAAGTTTACATAATTTCATTATAATTCAGATTAATTAATTTAGAATTTCAATTCTTGAAATAGTGTTGGAAAAAATGTAGAAAGTCAACTTATGTTAGGACAAACTCGATTTTTCAAAAAACTTCCCAATAAAAGAAAATTGTAGTATTGTGCTCAATAAATTATTGATGATCTAAATATATATTTTCATTTAAATTGGTTTAAAATATGTAAGGACCTGAGCTCATAGCGCAAGCTTCCACAATCTAACAGTTTTTCATAACTGGTCAATTGATTGTTATTTTTTTTTTTTTTTTTTATCTTAATCAAAGCGGCTGGTTATTTGGTTAATTTCTTACGATCAATTTCAATTAATAATCACACGCATTCGATTAGTCGATTAGTCGAATGTTTGTCATCACCAATTACAATATGAATCCCTCGAATAATTAACTTACAGCTTGATATTAATTAGAAATGAGTTAATCGATATTCATACACACACACACACACACATTTTAATATACAGATACATACGTCAACTCGTTATGCTGTAAACATTTACACAAATTTATCTAACATAACACGATTATTGTATTTGGATAAATATTTTTATTGGAGCATTTTGTGCTGAACGCAACCGGATAGCAGCGCTTAACCTATTACAGCGCCAAACAATACGGAAATACTTCTATATGGCTTTATATACATACATAATAAAGAAACATTTTTTGACTAATATGTATTTTATAAATTAAAACTAAGAGCGTATTTCCGGATTTTCTTACATCATACAAAGTGACACTGTCGCAAGTTTACTGAATACATACAAACGCCAATACTACACTAATACTAATACGGTTAATTTTTATACGGAATTTTGCATTTTTAATATAACACTTTTTCGATGTAAAGTACAAAATATTTCATTAAACTTTGGATATATTTTTCGTAACTGACCAAATATAGCCAAAATGAATAAAATACAATGGAACATATTGAGCTTAGCAAACGATATTTGTTTTGATTTGATAGACTTGCCCAATGGCAATTGTGAACCTTTTTTATCAAAGTGCTGACCCAATTACAGGCCGATCTAATACTTGACGAGGATCCTGCTTTAAAAAAAAAATTTTGCAATATGGATATCAAACGAAGGAGACTTAATAAAGTCTAACTTCCCAAATGTTTTGAAAGAAGTTGTTCTCCGTTGAAATGCAAAATAAGTAAAATTAAAAAATAAATGCTATTTTACAGTACGAGTACCAAACTAAACATTTTAAGAAAGCTTAATTTCAAAAATTTTTTTGAATATTATTGCCACCTGTTTAAACAATTAATGAACTCAAATAAGTCAACTCAAATATTGAAATATGGGTTTAAAAAAGACTTAAAAAAATTTTATATTGAAAATACATTTGCAGGTAACTGCCACTGACTTAAGAGAGCAAATTTAAATGAACTTTCAATAGAATTGACACTCATAAAAGTAAAAAAAATCTACATATTATTTATATACATATGTATGTATGAAAAGACTAAGACGACAACCTGAATAAGGGCATTAAAATAATCAGCAAATACCTGCAGCATTCTCTATATCAGATTGAGATTCAGCATTTTAACACTAGAAGACGAGAATTAGGATTCAAAATTACACTATCGTTGATTACGATGCGATTTTTTTCTGCATTTTGCTCAGAAACCCACTCGCGTAAATATAGTTGAACCATTAGTCATTCCCCTTCAGCATGTTCGAATAATTTTTTATACATACATACATATTTCCTTTTTGAACCACAAAACCCCATATAAGGGACATACTGCGCCAAATCGGACACCATTTAGATTTTACATCTTCGACTTTTTTCATAATTTTGTATGTTCTACTAGTACCAGTTGAGAGAGGCCGCCTTGAGTTATTTTTTTTTAAGCAGCCGTTTTCGAGTTATCGATATTGAAAAATTCTAATAGCTTTGCGAAAAATAGACCGATATGGACCATTTCTGTTTGGAATTCTTGTTTTTCAAAACACTTTTGGCATACATTTCTATAAAATTTTAAATATTTTATTACAAAATGTTGACTTTTAAAAAATATGCTCTCAAATACTATCATTCATTCCGACTTTCAACAACAAATTGGACAGAAAAACCGACTTAAACAAGAGTCTTGACCTTATTGTTGCTCAATTTATTGTGGGAATTTGTGAAAATTATTGTTTATTGTTGTAAACAGAAGAAGCTAAGACCATCAAACCCCCTAACCTAGTGATATATCTTTCAAAGCGTAAAAACCCCTCACTCTGAGTGCGCCACTGTATTGGTTTCATTTGTTATCTTGTATTTTCACACACCTAAATATATTTATTTGAGCATTAACACTCTTGATTATGAAGAATTGCATCTACTCCCAAAAGTACCATTACTCGTAAAATTAAGCTGAAACAATTACCCACTCGAACTTTGGTGTCCAAATAACAAATAAAGGGTCATTACTCTGCAAGGTGCGGCGGATTGAAACTCCAATACATATGAACATACCTGCACGATAAAAACTGAACTCAAAGCCCAAAAGGAAATTTTGTAATAAATGACTTTTAGAATATAAGCAAGCAAATATATACATACATATGTATGCAAAAGTTTATATGCAAGCATCCTAAAAAAATTATGATATAATTGAAGCGTTGCGTAACTAATAGGAAATTGGACGCATGCAAACATCCCAAAGTCCGTGGACTAGAACTCAGGTTTCTATTTGAGAATATAACTGCACTTTTCTTTTGTTCTTTAAAGACGTTGTTAATTTCTCTATATTTATTGATGTATTTATTCAAAACTGTTCTTGGTTCGATTATTCAAAAAAAAAAAAAGAAGTTATGTTGCTATTTGCCTGCCGAGAGGCGGCGGCTTTTTGCTACAAGCTTTTCTATAATTTTTCGTGGTACTTGCTCCGGCCGGGATTCGTACCTGGCACACGCCGAGTGCAGCGCGAACACTCTACACACTCGGCGACGGCGATCAGTATCTTGCAGGGATGTTACTTGTCGCACACACTGTATGTGTCCTTAGCTAGCCAACACTTCCCAAAGGAATACATACTTAGATAAGTTTATTAATATTTTCCTCCTCCTAATAAATTAAACTCTGACTCAATTCGGGTCAGCCAGAATTATGAATATTACAAATACTAAATATGCATGTACAATGTATATCCAAAAGGAGTATAATTTGCATAAAATTGCAAACATGTGGGAGCACTTACTACTTTTTATCACTATGATAGTGTTTGGTCATAATTTTATTAGGATCGCTTAACTGTTGTGTAGTGTAAGTTGCATTTATTGTGATCCTAATCACCCTAATGCCCATGAAAAGGTTGGCATAGTGCCATTGCAAATAATTTGCATATTGCTAAGCATATTAATCAACTAAGGGCCGTTTCCTCGTTTGATTGCTAAAGTGAGAATCATGAAACTGTAAGTTAAATTTGTCGACATGATGAATTCGATTTCATTTTCTCAACAACTGGTTAAATATTTATTTAACTGGAGAGAATACGTGATAAGACAGGGGAAGAAGACAGAAGACAGAAGAAAAAAACTAAATCAGCTGTTTAAAAATAAATAAATCCAGGAAGTATTCTTGTGTTCGCATAAAAAACGAACTTCTGACGAGGGAAATATAATCTAATACCTCAAACGTAAAAATGTTAAAAAATCTATCAGCTGTTTTATGTTTACAAACGAAACGCATGGATTTGTCGAAGCGACAAAATTTTAACCGGAGAATTGGCGGCCTGTTAAATTTGTCGGTGTGATAAACAAAGCAGACACTTGAGAAAACCAAAACGCGCTTAAAGAGGAGATACATTATTTTAGCACGCAGTCGAGAAAACAGCCCTAAAGTTGCATATAGTCATGTCATTCGATATAGATGATTATGGTCCAATTAAGGCAAAGTAAATGGCTTAAAATAAAAACCTTTGCTAAACTTTTGAGATTAGAAAAAGTGCAGAAAAAATAGCGAGTTGGTCGATTTTCGTTAGATCCGGCCGCGCATGCTTTGCCAACATGGTACAAATACACACCATATGCTTAATTTTGAGTCTTTATTAGAAAGAAACACAATTGACATATGTAAAGACATGAGTAAGGAAATCTGTAGATATTAGTCCTATTTCAGATTTTTTTCTTTATATTAGGATTGATTATATTATTATAATTACCATTTGTATTATTATTCTTGTTATTAATGCTCCCAATGCAATCTTGCAATCTATCGTTCCTCCTTTCATTGAGCTACCTTTAACCTAGTATCCTATATAAACTAAGGAAAGACTGAAAAATATTGTACATATAAAAATAGTCAAATATTAACTAAATAATATGTAAATAAATAAATTGTATTTTTCAACGGATAAATAGGAAATAGTTCAAAGATTTCACTTTTTCACTTGGCAATGTTTTTTTTGCAACTGAAGTTTATACATACTTATATCTTGAATTTTTGGTACCAATTTACAGAGTATATTTTGCATTGTCATACAATTACGATTATCTCGCTTATATATTTTCAGCACTGTTTCCTGACTTTCTTTACAATGTCGAAGCCCTACACACAAACACGCGTAAAGATATCTTTATTATCGAGTGCCCTGATCGTCTTAACAATACTCACTGGCATATCACCACTAATTAGCGCATACAATGCACAACTCCATCAGCGGGATGGCATCCATGTGCCTTGTACTTTCTTCGATACGGTCAATATCACTGGCGACCCGAATTTTGCAAACGGCTCCTACCTCCACGATGGCTTACTAATACCAGCACAATTGGTCGGCTGGTATGATTACATCTATATTGATTTGGTGCGTCGCGTGGAAGTGGAACCTCATGCACGCGGTTGTGTCTGTAAATTGAAACCCTGCATCAACATCTGCTGTCCATGGGGCGCCAAATACAATAAAAGCGCCTGCGTAAACAACACGGACCATGAGTGGCCGCAGCCGCTGCTGAATCTGACAATGCCAGACGAAACGCTTAAAACGGTGGATATGTTTCAGCAATTCACGGTGCAAAGTTTTCGGCCATGTGAATCTATGTTCTCGTTGCAGCCAGAGCTGGGTTCATTTGACGACTGGAAGCTCTTCGAGGTGAGTGGCTTCGCGCATTATGTCTGATGTCTGACTGATTGTTGCGGTTTATTTTCGATTATTTTATGGCAGAATGGAACTTTACTCCGCGTAGATGATAAGGTTTATCTCGGCAAGAACGAGTTCTGCTTCAATCCCACGGTGGCGGAGTACACGGATACCATGTATATCATCAATCCGGCCAATTGCTATTATTCTGACTCAGAATACACGACTGTTAAGACAATCAATGCATATGGTATGTTACGAATTGAAATTACACAGAATTTTGTTTTTTTAATCCATCCATCAGCCATGCTTTTCTCCATACCCTTTATGATCCTCACCATTGTCGTCTACCTTTGCATTCCGGAGCTGCGCAATCAACACGGCAAGTCGCTGGTTTGCTATTTGTTTGGTTTAATTATAGGATATTCTCTGCTGCCGATGAGCTCCTTACGAGTGGTCGTATATTCCAGTATAGAGCTTTGTAAAGTGGTCGGCTATGTGGCTTACTATTTCTTTATGGCGGCCTTCTTTTGGTTAAGTGTCATTAGTTTCGATTTGTGGCACAATTTCCGTGGTACACGTGGCATCAATCGTTTTCAGGAGAAGAAACGTTTCGCTATTTATTCATTGTACGCCTGGGGTATACCTGTGCCATTTTTGGTGTTCACTTGGTATGCGCAAGAGGTGGCTGATATACCAGAGTATCTCAAGCCAGGCATTGGCGGTGGAGAGTTTTGTTGGTTGGATAGTAAGTGTAGCGCGTTATGTACAGGAGAAGATTTCTGTTTAAAGCTTTGTGTTTTGGATTTTACAGTGCGCACTTGGTCAGCAATGATATACTTCTTTGGACCCATTATTTTGATAATTATGGCGAATAGCATAATGTTCGTCCTGACCGCCATGAAGATCCACAAGGTGCAACGTGAAATGGCTCGTGTAATGGCGGGCGAAGATAGCGCGAAGAATTTGCGTACCGAAAAAGATAAGTAAGTTTTTGACATATTCTATCTAAATAAAAAATACTTTGCCACTCTATTGTTTTTCGCATATGCTTCATTAAAAAAAAGACTATTAAAACCAGTTCAGTACTTTGGGAGCCAAATAAGTATAGATGTACAATGCCGAACATATCATACTCAACAAAATTCAAGATAATATAGTCTGCCACTCATGTATACTTTATAATTTTTTTGTAAAAATATAGCTCATTTCAAGATGGATCTATAGAAAGTGATAGCAAGATAAATAAAGCGAACCGGCTGAGTATTTTGTTTGTGTAATTTTGCGTGTGAAATGTCGAAATCTGAATTCGCCCAGTTTGCTCATGTATTTTGTTTGTGTAAACAAAACAACCCAGCGAGTTTGGAAAGAAGAACAAGCATTCAGCTCATGGGATGCTATCACCTTGTATGAATTCGCCTTGGCTCATTTAATAAAAGTTTTAAACTTTGTACGACATTCACCAAAGCTCAACAAATGTCAAAAAATTTACGGTAAATTTTCAAAATTTTAAATCGGAACTTTTAAAAAAATTTTGAGTATGTTGTTTTGTGTCCAATTCAATTTCAATTTAGGAATGTTCAAGCTTCAAGTAGCTTGATTTTTAATAATGTTTTTTTTGCTGACGGTGTTGCGCATTTTTTTCGTTATATTGCAATTGTCTTTTAATAATCTAAATAACAAATAAATAAGGGTTACATTATTATTTTTTTGTTGTAAAAATTAAACTGTGTTCATATTGCAGCATAAATTACTTAATTTCGAGCAAAACACTGGCAGTGTGTTTAGTTTCATGAATATTTCTGTATTTCCGCAGTTTTGGACTTTTTCTACGCCTATTCATTGTGATGGGGGTGACTTGGACTATGGAGATTCTTTCGTATTTTGTAAAAACCGACGAAGGTTGGGCAAAGATCTTTTACATTTCGGACATTTGCAATGCCATACAAGGATTTCTTATATTCTTGTTGTTTGTCGTGAAGAAGAAAGTCAAACGTTTAATAATCAATCGGTAAGTCACAATCAGTTAAAGAACTATGATGTCGCGAATAAATTTTGTATGTTATTTGTTTAGTATAAATATGTATGTATTATTTTCTGTTTACTTCATTTTCTTGCTCGCTTGGTCATCAGAAAATTCATAAAATTCGACTTAGATGAAATAACAGAAATGATTATGAAATTTCCAGTAATTGAGAAACTGTGCAGTATTTATGCCGCATTATGTTATATGAAGAATATGAACAGCTTAGCTTGTTAAATTTTTTCCCTTATAATTTCTCTATTTGAGATTCGCTTCTTATTAATGATACATAGTTGTAAAGGTGTTAATCAAAGGTACACATATTCTTTTTAATTCTGATAATTTTCACAAAGTCTCTCATGTCAAATCATATTTATTATTTTTATTACGAAACTTTGCCTCAAAAAATTCCCAACTCTGTTGCTAGAGGAATCCGAAAAAATTGCTATTCATTTACATAACAAATGCAAATTTTGCACGTAAAAGTGGACAAGACCGTTAAAAAATGCCTAATTTAACGGTAATTTGTAGCAACTTCCAGCTCACTCCTAATTTAATGGGCTACAGAAAATTGTCTAGAACAATCTGATCTAAAATCAAGAAAATCCCGGAATTGTTGGCAAGTAATTAAAAAATATGATTATTGTCACAGTGCGAAGTTATATATTTCTACACATTTTAGTTTGTGTTAATCAAACCAAATTTTGTGGACATGTATCTGAAAATCTGTACTCTGAACAAAGAACTGAAAAACAGTTCCACCAAGTAAAATCCAGTTACTTAAATTATATTTTCTCAGGGGTGAATGTAATATATTTATTCATTATCTTTACTTTATAACAAAATTATAAAAGTAACGCCTGTAAATCTGTCTACTCACTAAATTTGCTTAGGAATTGTAAAAATGTCGAAGTTATCGTGTTAGGCAAGTTCTTCATATATATAAAAAGCCTTAAAGAGCCCATAGTGAATGTAAAAACCCTAACTTATAATTTATACTTGATTTCTCGAAAGCCTACTACAGGCGTCGGGCGCTGCGTACAAGCCACACTAATTCTTCAATCTCAAAGAACTCAGATTATATCCGAATCCAGATAAATACGCAATGAAATTGAAGGGGTCGAATCCTCCGCGGTGGTGCCAGATTCAAGGGAAGAGGTAACTAAATATCGTACATATCTAGCTATTCAGGTCTATTAGTTTGTGGGGATGGGATAGGCATTACATGCATGCAAAACGAAATAGTTTGGTGATGCGGGACTAATCTACATATCGGAAATCATACAATTGACCATAACTCTTAAAGTAAAATTATTGTTAGATAGAATCTATCAGTGCAGTATCAGAATCTACACCCACCATATCGGTGCACAACAATACGCACACCCTCACATTCTGTCCTTTCACCTCCCATGCTAACTTCTCGCTTCGATCCCATTGTGAGGGCAGACGATAGAATGTCTGCGCTGTGTGCTAGATCAGAATACACCAAAATGCGACATCACAGTCAGACATACTGCCAGGGGAAAACTGAAATTACTGCAGCTCACCTTACCTTGAAAAGCTAGCGCGGGTTTGATAAATGTAAATACTGGTATCGCTTGCTGCTACAGAAAATACTCATCTCTATAAATACGTCTCCCGAAGAGTACCAAGAGTATATTTGATGGTCTTACCAAACCAACATACGTTAGTTCCGATTGCGGTTGCTTTCATTCCTGCCGGTCTAGCATAATCATAGGAAGTGGGACAAGCACTTAAATACCTGTAATCTCACTGTATGTATGGACCAGATTTGGTCCACCCTTATATTCGTACCCAACCCGGTGACACACGAAACCTTTTGGAAAACTCATTTGAGGATTCCGAATTTCGATTAGTCGATTAATAAGAGCTCAAAGAGCTGCCATCCTCACAGAGAGCCTCAATCTACTTAAGTCCATCCTCATCACTCCAGATGGGGAAAATAAGAATGGCCATCGCGATGTCGATATCAGAGAAACTGACCACAAAGGGAATATCTTATCAGTCAATGTCTTTTATTTCGCCGGCGGTAAAACTCTTGTGCTGTCGCTCCCTCAAAATGGTACTTACGGTTTTGGGTCCGGTTAAGCAGGGTGCAAAGTACAACCAAAGCGGTCAGAGCCATAAACACGAGGGTCAATTGCGACCGGCCCTATAAAATAAACGTTATATTAGCGTTAGATGGATCGAAGCCTTTAGAGAATGTAAGTCGCACAAAGCTGCTAAAAGACGTAGAGACGCAAGTTCTCTCACAGGGCCTGACCAACACCTACCTAAGGATGCCTCCAGGTCTCAGCAAGCAGTTTCTCGTTGGTTACCACCACGCAGGACATCAAAGTAGACATCTACTTGCTTAGATCAAGGAGATGCCTCCCAAACACGATCTAACGGACGAGATCCAGTCTTAACATACATTTCTTTCCACCGGTTTATAAACCCGGATACTTTTATGAAAAAACCGGAAATAATTTGCCGTTATGTATTACAAACTGTTAATTCCATACGTATAATAGAAAAGCTACTTTGTAATTAATCAAAAAGGAAATATCTGGTAGTCGATTAATTAAAATAACTAAATTATTTAGTGCATTCAATGTTACTCATACGCCCTGCTCTTGCTCAACAGTAACTGAGGTAAGGAAGGGCCTGCAAATTTAGTACGAAAAATGACATTAAACCCAATTTAGCAATCAATGCCTGGAAAACTTACCGAAACATGCAGTGAAGATTTCAAGACCACTGAATTTTTAGCTTAACGTGTAGTGAAAATTTCAGGTTAGTTGAACTTTTTTTCGCTTAACGTGCAGTGTAGTTTTTAATTGTTTCTAGAAATCAATTGTTGTGGTGTCATATTTTGTGTTAAAACGGCAAAAAAATGCAAATAAATTAATTTAAATTAAAAAATAATTTAGTAATACGTGCTGAATTACATTGCGTAATAAAAATATAAAAGAAAATTTGAAATTTGCAGTGGGCTTGATATAATTCTTCCTAACCATGTTCAGCCTAAATTTTAATTAGTTTTTTTTGGTCATGCTGCCTTCCCATTCTCCAGCTGTGTGTTTTTTATAGAAGTGATCACTGCGTGTTCAGGGCTTTTTTCATGCAACAATTATATTTTTTCTTCTCGTTCGTCAGCTTTTGGATACTTCTTTTTCTACGCTCTTTATATAGAAACGAATAGGAATATTCAGATTTTGTAATATTCAGTACGAAAGAAGTGCAGCCTTACAACTGAAAAATACTGTTGGGCATGTTGTTTTTGATAATACTGATAATACTTTCTGTGTGTTTTTATAAAATTATAGTTCGTTTTAATATCACAAGGCATAAAACTCAAAATTATATTCATTGTAAATATTTGAGGATAATTTAATAAACATGAAAAAATTCCCTTCAAAATATTTAATTTTCCTTTCAAAACTTTCAGAAACTTTTCAAGTATGCAGTTTTATAGAATATGTAAATTTAGAATAATAAAGTACAAGTTTCAAGTTTCTAAAAATTTCCTTTGATTTTCAGTAGTTTTTCTTGCGGACGATATTGCTCGTTTGCTTCCAAATAAAATATCATTTCGTGCATGCGTTGTATAGTAAAAAATTTGTGTGAATATGTTGCATGTGTGGTTTTTTAATATATTTGTGGCTTATTTTTATAGATATGTACATATATATTTTCTGCGCAGTGTTTATTCATTAATTGGCTGTCTGTTTGTATTTTACCCAAAAGCTATTCGTCGACGCGTGTCAGCAACAATCCGCGCCAAAGTCAATACTCCACAAAGACAACGTCCAGCAGTTTGAGAAGCACAAACCAGAAAAATGCAAATACATTTAAATGAGAAGTACCGTAAAATAAAACATAACTAATGGACGCATTGGAAATAAATGATATCAATCGTTTTAAGTTGACTTACTCGTAGAGGAAAAGATTACTTGGCCATCGGCGAGATCAACTCATAGAAAATAAAAAGAATGAAAAGCACAAGGCGAATTCACATATGGTGGTGTTATAAATACAACTACAAAATTCCCATGTAATTTTTTTTGCTTTTGCGTAAGAGCTGCCAAAATTTACAAAAATTACATGTAGGTGCACAAAAAAAATTCAAATCGGCTGCTAAAGTTGCTGCACCTTATATGAATTCGCCTTAGAAAAGCAGTTGTAGACTTTAAGAGACATATACATATAGGAAATATTTTATGAGAGTGCCATATTTATGTTAAATTTAAGTAAGTAATTAAACTTTTCGTTAGATATACGAATATATATATATATAGGTACTTGTTAATGAATTGGGGAATGTCTAATCAAAAGACGATATCCCCATAATATAAATATTATAATATTTTGCGGGATAAGCTAGAATTTATGAAATATATTAAAATTATTATTATTTGATTCAGCAAACAACTCGTATGAACATGAACTAAGAATCGGAAGAGGAGATAGCGTCTTTTGATTAAACACTTTGTAATTATCATTAAACAAGTGAGACATAATTAAATTCCAAAGAATATTATAAAAAAGTAGGTACTTCGTAAACGTCTTCTTTAATTTAATATACAAAGCATATCAATATAAATATACGTATATATATATATATATAGTTTCCCATTAGGCATCTATTTTTCTTAAAAAAAACATACATTTCCCGTTTCCATCAATCATTTTTTAATGATTAATTTCTAGAGTAAATTTTCACTACCTTATTGTATGCAAACCGTTGATCGTACAATACCATGCCCAGACCAGAACTTAGTTTTGTAATCCTAACCAATTCACTTGATTTCGCAAGATTCCGAATTACAAAACTGTGTATTGAAATTGTCGTCCCCGGGAAGATCCGAATCCACATTTAATTACTCCGTGCAACTCTGTACAGCTGTCAAACTGCAACGAAAACCAGACAAACCTCGACGAATTCATTTAAGGTGGTAGTGTCCAATGAGCTGAATGCTTGTTCTATCTTTCGCCTTGCGCGCTGAAAATGTCAAAATTGGTTGTTCTGTTTACTTCTTTACTTTATCTTAACGTTCGAGTTGGGAAATTCCCGCTCTACTTCTTTTTTTGTTCGACTTTCCAAACGTTCGCTTTCTTTGTCTCTCTCACTCAAAACCAAAAAAAAAAAATACCTGAAGTTCTTGCATTGTAAACCTCAAAGCGCAAATGTGAACAGCAATACTACGTGATGTGGATGAACTTCGATTTTAGATGATTAACTTTTGGTTTGGACATGGTATAAGGCTTATAGCATAATATAATAGAAATATAATCCAAATATGAGTACACTGATAAAAACACAAATTAGTTTAGTTTTTATTACTATTTGGCTTTTACAATTTATGATTATCATACATAATTTAGGTTAGGTACAATTGAAAATTACATTGGGTGTATTTTAAATTCAAATTTGTTACTTATTTTGGGTTTTAAGAAAATTGTAAATAAAAAGCTCTATGTATTTCAATGGAATAATAATCGAACTGAAAATAGTATCAGCATTTTCATTTATGTGGGGGGTGTTATCATTGTCTGTTATCTATTAGTGTCCTGCGATCCAAAATGCAAGATGCAAAATAATTTCCGAAACGATGCATATAGAGAATAAATCATCAATTGATACTTTTAATTTAGTTTTTGTTGCGTATTCTTTTTATATTTAGTTTTATGTAATGGAAGCTTAGTTTGTGTTAAAAAATATGAACCAAGTAATTTTAATAAACACAATTGGGTGATTCACAAGGTGTCATAATGTGTCATAAGTCATATAGTCATAAAATTTAAAAAATACAAAATTGCTTAGTTTTAATTATTTATTTCAATGCAATCCAAAAACATAACTTTTGAAATCTAAAATTTTAGGACTTTGTGATTTATGACACATTATGACACCTTGTGAATCACCCAAATAAGTATTAGCATTGAAGGTGATAGAAATTAGATAATTTTTAATTACATTCTTGTAGACCGCTACTTTCAAAAATTAAGCCGAATCGGGTTCATAGTTTTTTTTTGACCGCTTATAGGAGCGGGCGTGTCTTTGGAAAAAGAACAATATCGCTCGGTGATTTGATTCTTTGTTTTGGAAGGGAAATCGCGCAGCGAAATCAAAACGCGCGTGTATGCTATGTACGGTGTATGTTCCCCTTCGACCGTTAAAAACAACAGGTGCCTCGAAAAAGCCTACTACGGAGTATAGCTTTACAAAAATCCTCGATCACGTATTGGCAGACTGCCGATTGAAAGTAGACGTCTCAAAAGATCGCGTGATTTAGAAACAAGGCATGTGACTTATAGGAAGGCATAGGTTCCATAAAGCAGACTTAATAAAAGTTTTCTGCAATTACAAGAGTGGTCTCTAAAATCAGAATGAAGAAAATGAAAATCCTCGTGGCTCTTTACAATCGAATAAATTTTGAGATCATCAGCATATAAAAGATGTTACGAGAATATGAAGAACGAGATTATAAATAAACTAGGTTCAAGTATAATGTCCTGAGGAACTCCAGAACTTGCATGGAAAGAGCGCGATGTTATGCTTTCGAGCTGCACCGTAGAGTACTTTCCCTTTAGCTAGGATTTTATACATTCCAGGAACGTGGAGCGAAAGCCTATGAATTCTAAACTTCTAAGAATGCAAATGAAATAAAACTCAAACGTGCTGAAGAAAGTTATAACCTCATTCAGAAATATACCAAAGTTGATTTGGATTAGAACTAACAAGACGCTTCAAGATTTCTGCTTGACTTGCTGATATCCGATTTTGGATAGTAAACCATAGCTCCGACTCTCTTTTTAATTTTATACGCATCCATGATTATATGCGTGTCATACATCTTGTTATCCTCACACTCTGTGCCATTCAACGACCTCTGGCTCTTAGATCTTGTAGTTAGTTCGCATGGTCAGAGATGACTGCTGTGATATACCACTCTGGTGAATTTTTTTGTCGAACAGTGTAATTTGAAAGCAGTCAGTATTTATTATGCTAATTAATATTATCGTGAAATATCCAAGCCAGTGTAATATAAACAAACCTACATGAAATCTGTTTTCTCCAAAAGTGAGAAATATTTTTTAAGCGCCAATTCATTCCCATTTTTCATTCTTTTAATAGATGTCTTTCTTCAACACAAATAATTTTTGAGTGTAGTAGACTATCGAAATTAAACAAATGGAGCGCAAATAAAATCTGTCCTAAGCGCCATTGAAGTGAAATAATAATTTAAAGCTATACGAAATCAAATTATCAATGGTGGCATTTAAAAGCTGGTTTTACATAAACAACGTTATTCTGCATTTAAATTCAAATACAATTGTTCGCTCCGTAAAAGAAAACCAGCAAAGACTTTTCCCTTTTGTCGTTTACCTATTTAAGATAAAATTGAAAATATGGGCTGACCTATTCGCCACCACTGTACATTGTATTCGTCTGAAGCTTTTTGGTTTGGGATTTCGTTGCGTCGGTGGAATGTTTTTCTTGCTTTAATTTGAAAAGCTTCGGTTAGGAGACAAATTTCGGTTTGTTAACAAATTGTTGCTTGCTGCTGAAGGCCAAGGCATTTACATATCTACGTATGTGTGCGTTAGAATGGGTGTTTGTGAGCGTTAATGGATTGTCGCGCTAACTCGCTGGCTGCCAGTTTATTTAGATTTCTTCATCAAATTGGACGTTTAGATCTGTGGACAAATATCTTACTCGTGGTAGCGCAAATAGAGTGAACATGTCGAATTTGACAACCAAGATCTGAAAATATCTAAATGAAATTAAAAAAATAATAATGAATATATAATCATAAAAAAATGAAGAGTAATCGCGACGTCACCGCGACGCTGAAATAAAAAAGCGAAGCAACAATTTTATAGTTAATAACGTGGCGTCATAAATCATTGTAGAAATGTTTGACTTCTGTGTGTGAAATCTTTGCTGGCGGTGGAGTGGAGAGCGCGCTGCAGCATCCGCCGCAAATGGGAGCTTCTGGAAATGGGATCATTTTGCGGTAAGCCAATTTGAAATTTCGAATATAATTATAATTGTGTTCATTCCAAGCACTTACTTAAATTTGTTCATAAAAAACTGATTAGAAAAATTCAAGCATATATTTAATATTCACCGCCGGACGTTAGTTCTCATCTTGTAATATTCAGAACACTATAAATGATTTACTTGCGAAATTCCAAAAGTAGAAACTCAGGACCCGGCAAAAACGTTTTCATCTCAAAATCAGCACGTTTAATACAAACGGTTATATAATAGTGGTGCAAAATTAATCATTCTATTTTGTTTATAATTAATTATTTTACGAAATAAAAAAAAAGTTTCGGCTGATCGAAATCTTTATTTGTACCTTTACAATTTTTTTGTTAAGTGGAAAAGATGGTATCCGTCAAGTAGATGCCACCAGTATTGTTACATATTTGTGCCCAATTTATGGCACATTCCATGACATTCCGCAAGACTTCCGGTAAAGATAACTGTTCGGGGCTGTGATTGTGGAGACTTTTTGACATCAACCCGCGACTTCGAGTAACCCCAAAAAGAAGAGAAGTCTGAGATGGTTAAATCGGGCGATCTTGCTGGTCAAGTGCCAAATGTCGGGAGTTTATGCGACCAGGAAACGTAAAACAAACAATGTCTATAGTGGGGCGTGCCGGCTGTGCGGGTTGCACTGTCTTGTTCACCAAGCACCGCTCATCCAATTCCAGCAGTAAGAAATCGTTTATTATGGCCCTATAGCATTCGCCAGTAACAGTGGCAGTAGGGCCGATGAAGCTTCGTGTGGATCGAGTCTGCTCGAGTCGGGCACGAAGCGGAATGGAGCGCTTTCGATAGGGTGATCAATTTTGCGCCACCTTGTACCAAGTCAAAAATTCTAATCGTGTGCTTCGTGCGTGTTTATTTTGGAACTGGGCCCTTAGTGTCAACCCGTAACCATAGACACTAGAATGAGCACCACAGAATCCGCCAAAAGCTCTTGCGTTGCCCACTACAAACGTAGATCTCCACAGCTATTTGAGACAATCAAGATAACCAACATTCATTTAACCAAGATCTATAAAGTATTAAAAAAATTAAAATTCCACCATCTACATATGAACTTCATTCTCATCGTCTACATTTTTTTCATCGATTTTTTGCATGCTGCAGAGCTTCAATTAATTTTATATTCTGTTGCATTTAAAAATCTTTCACATATAAATTTTTACGACACTCAGTTCGCGATATCAATTAGAACACTTAAAAAATGTTTGACTTACTTGTTTTGTAAACAATAATTTTGTGAATTCCAACGCTGCTACAGATTACTCGAATTTTTGCTTTCAAAAACATTGTAGAGCACTTTTAAAAACTCTAGCGGTGGTGATGATTGACATGCATGCACATTATATAAAATAATAAACATATGTATATGTATGTGTCTGTGTCTGTGTGTGCAGAAAAATTTGTACATATGTGTAAATAGAGAGTTGAATCTTGAAACCAGGGTATGGGCCTTACCATCATCGTGGTAGATCTACCACTATTTTAGCAAAATGCATTTATTATTACCGAAAACTGCCACTGTTTATCAGCAAAACCGGTTCTACGAACCGGAACGAGCTGAATTTACATATATCCGTCCAAGGGCTGTCACTTCAGCAACATTCCCTAAAATTGTATGGATAATGCTTTTTGCTGTTCCCACGGAATAATTTTTCCTATTGCATCAAATAATTTTGAAATGAAGGAGTGTCCTGAGTTCAAATATCGTCCGGGACAAGTAAAATCAGAAGGCAAAGGCAAACTTCCGAGTATATTTCTGCCACACAAAAATTTCTCAGAAAAATCATCTTTGGAATCGGCGTAAAATATGTGATATATGTGGTACAATATCGAGACGCTCGCCACAAATTTTAGAAGAAGTTCGGCCAAATATTGAGCTAAATGATGTAAGCGGCAAATTATTGTCTATTATTGTTATTATATTTTTTTATTGATGTGAAATCATTTTGTTTTCATTTGTACTATTATACGAAATATAAAACTATATATGTACATTCAACAAAAGGGTAGTAATTCAAAAATTGCAATTTTTAACTCAACTCTTTTAACAATACTCCTGTAAAATGTGTTTGATATGTACGAGTTTTAGGGCTGCTTTTATTTGAAACAATTTGAAAAAAAAACAACAAAAACTTAACTGGGCTAGAGTTGAACACATCGCATCGGACTTCTTTATAGCCCGAACGCGTGTGAAACTCTGTTTCCTTCTTAAATAAAAAAAGTCTTTTAAAAACCACCACAATTAAATTCTTTTAAGTCTTTGCACGACTCGCAATATGTACGAGTGAGCTGAAACCGCACCGCCTCCCTGGGTGTCAGTACTTTAAGTAGGAAGTAGGTTTAGTTTCGGTTAAAGTCTGCCGGGATACAGAAACTCGAGACTTCTACTTTGTAAGAAACACTTGAGTCTCGGTTTTATATTTGAGAGACCTTATTTTAAATTTTTTTCAATATCTTATTTATATCAACAATAATACATATATGAAATATTTTCTTTCTAACCAAATGCATGCAGATAAAACTTTTGAAAGTTCATGTCGTACGAAAGAAACTCAAATGCAGCAACACTGACAGCGCAATCGTTGCGGTACCGAAGAGATTCATGTTGTTGGAAAGGCAAATTGGAGAAGGAAGAGGTTTTATTTGAAATTCTTAATTGGCGCCAGTAAGTGCGAGAAGAATGAATGACTGATGCGGTCAAGATCGTCTAGCCTGGACAGGAGCGTCTGAGGAGACAGGGGATCATTTTACGTATGCATCGCCCTAAATGGTTATAAAGATCGCATTTTTTTGTGTTTTGTATTTTGCGATCCAGTGTAATTATCTTGTGTAAATATGAATGTGTTCGAAAGTTGGTATTCGGGTGTGCGCCGGTTTTGTTTTTATCACGATCTTTATTTATAATATGCTATTAGCATTTGCCACAGATGTAGTGTATTTTTTTATGACGCTGGAATTTTTGGTCCTAAAAATGAGGTGAATTCATTCGGTTCAGACGTGAAAATATTTTGCTTTCGTACTATTGTATTTTCTATTTAAATATATTACTACAATGAGCCATCAATCGCTGATTTTTTTCTATACATAAAAATTGCGAAAAAAAGTTCAAGCTACTTCAATATGTTAGAAGTTGATCCAGCTCACTAGGAAAAACTTAGTGCCGTGTCTTCTAAAAATCTGAAAAACAAAGAACCAGTGGTTCTTCCCGCATTTTGAGAATCATAAAATTTATACAATATCCCTTAGTTTTAAATTACAAAATTACTTGGTAGGTATCGGGAACATTTTATAAGTATTTACTGGTAGCGAAATTATTGAATTATTTTTAATTTATTTAGCAAATTTGTAAGGTCGACAGAAAATTTTATTTTAAAACTTGAATAACTTTTTATAAAAAAAATAAAGCAAAAACTATATAAGTTGAATTTTAAGGCTTTCTAGAAAATTTATGACAATCTGATATTTGAAAAATATTGTCTCCGATGAAATTAAAAATGTTTAATCGGGTATTCAATTTTATAGTCCATTCAATTTTGTTATAATAAAGTGCAAGTTTTAAGTGGCTAAAAGTGTCTGTGGAATTTTGATGATTTTTTTCCTGACGTTGTTGCGTCTTTTCTTCCATATAATGCATGAAAAAAGTTTACTTTATGGAACAAAATACTGGAAAGCTGCAAACTTCACAGTGTTTAAAAATTCTACTTCTTCAAACACTTCCCAAGTATGTGAATAATTTAAAACTCAATTATAGCTTTTAAAAATAATTTTATTGAGAATGCTAAGCGATTTGTAGATTCAAGAAATTTCATTCATTTCAAATTCACATTAGAATTAGTCAGTCTTTTATATTATTGTTTCCCTTGTAATTATCGCGAAACTTTTGTTGTGCGATTTTGATTGTTATTTTTTAATTCTGGGTATTCGGTTTGAAAAGTAACAGCCGTCGGGCAAATGTTACGGGATGCATGTACTTAGGCGGTATTTTTTACTCATCGCTCTTAGCAGCCTAATGTAGACATATGCAAGTATGCACATTAAGGTGGTCCGTAAAAAATCGAATGAACGATTTTTACGGTCTAAATTTTGCTCCCGATCGGTGTCGCCCAGTGGCCAAAGTTCAGAATCTAATTCTCAAATTCTATACTACTGTAGGCGAATATAGATATATAAAAATTTCCCAAAAAGAAAAATTCCGAAATAACGATCAAAAGTAAAAACCCAAATCCCCTATGCACCTCAACCATCTTCAATCGGGATTAAAATTTATAGTATCGACGAAGGGGTTGAGGTTTATGAAATCTGATGTGAAAATTATATTTCTACATTTAAGGACCACCCTATTGCACATATGTGTGTTTTAATACTTCTATATCGTTAAAAAAATTAACTTAAGCGTATATTGATTCAAAATAAAGTCGAGGGGGATAACAGAGCTGCCCATCCGAATATTTGTCTTAGAAATTAAGCGGCGCTGACAAGAATGTCTTCCAATTGGACGAAGAGAATTTTAAGGACGCATTGCACAAATCGCAGATACGAGTATGACGTCAACTTGAGAAACTCTCTTATTCCAGTATAATGTGTATATGTATGTGTGTATGTATGTGTGTGTGTGTGCCTTTACACTTTTGACTTCTCTATACCCTGCAGTAAAACTTACTAGCTCAAAATTAACTCTTTGTCTGGCAGTTTTCTTAGCCACTCAACTATTTACTTCATCCTCTATATTTTTTCCATGCAAGCAACTGGTATTTTTTCGTTCTCTGTAAACAAAATGTGACACTGAAGATGGCACAACGCCGAAACCGGTTTGACTCCAAAACAAACCTGACAAGGGATGCCGGAAAATCGTTTCAATATGCATCAACTTTTTACCCTCTTGGAAAAATCGAAGATCGAATTAGAAAATTGCTTTTTTGTAATTTTTTTTATATTACTTGTCTCGACCGAGTTTTGAACCCCTGGCCAAATATTACGGAATAACTAAGATTTAACTGCAACTCGAACCAGCGTCCTAAGCGGCAGTCTACACGGCTTCACTTCGGTTTTGCAACTTCCCATTTTCAAAGTGAGATGGCGCTGAGACACATTCACTATCGAATTGTTATGACTATCCTTATTAAATACCAGTTTTTGAACTACATACTAGATTTGCTTTTACCAGCAGGGTATTTAGACCGGGGCTGCACATGTTTGTATATCTATGTTTGTATGTAGAATGCACCGTGATAAAAATTAAAAGCGTTCGACTGAAACTCAAAAAAATGCTACTCCGATGAGTTCCATACTGGTCATACAAACACACACACACACACACCGGCATAGTATGTGCTATAGTATATATGTATGTATGTGGCAATCTCTTTATAGCTTTTGTTCTTCCACTACGAAGGAACGATCGAACAGTTGCGATTGATCATTTGGCCTGTTGACAGCGCGATTCGGTGGTTTATTGTTAAATTAATTTTTTTTTACACTTAGTAAAACTTAATGAAAAGCAAAAGCAAAATTTCGACTGGATTGCCAAATATATATAAACTACAATTATATATAGCAATCAGTTGAATTGTTTTGATTCTCTTTAAAAGGTAAACAAAGTCAAAACGTTTAGTGTTTTTTTTTTTTAAATAATTGTACATACATAATATAATATACAATTTACATACTCTGTGTTTGTGTGAGCTATAGTTGTGTTGAGTAAAAGTGGAAGAAGCGCGGCCTTAACAGAGTTGCTGTCTCTTTTAATTCTTATAAAACAAAATGAACGTGGTATAAATATGTGTGTCTTTTTATACATCTACAAACAAATGGACGTATCTGTTTACAAATGCCGGGTAGTGAATGAGCACAACATGTGTTAAATTCTGCAAATGAAAAAAAATTGCAGGATCATTAAAAGTGTAAAGTTTGGAAAGAATTGTGGGCAATTCAGCGCATTGCATTCACTGGAACTGACAGTGGGTTCTGAATTATTAATGTTGGGTAATTAAATATACCATTTAATGCAGATATTTCCAAATACTCAAAAAATTATCAGTACAGTTGTTGAACAAAGCTTTATAGAGAATGTCGCGCGATTGAAGTAATTGGACTGCCGAATGAAATACAAATCTTGACATAAGTTTTAAATTCAAAAATTTGTTTAAGCATATATTCATATGAATGTCCATTAGGGTGCAACTCACCAAATCAGCTGAAAATCGGCACTGTTCTCCCATCAGACATCAGCCAAAATATTTAGGAAAAATATTAAGATTTAAGAGAGCTGGACCGACTTGAAAATACCTCCAAAAATAGATTTTTTTTTATATCATCTCAGATTATAAAAAAATTTAAGCTTTGGAAGATTGGTTTAAGACAAGCTTAAATACCTTCTACCAAAATTTGATCAATTTCGATTTATAAGGTATCCTTGGCAACATATTTTTTCATCCTTTTTATTTTCATTACTCCGTTGAGCAAAATTTTTATGTTGGCTTAAACATTTTTATCATCTCAAATGGTTTTTTTTGGCCAAATAATCTTATTCGGCTCAGCTCACGTAAGGTTTAGCAATTTTCCGAAATATTTTTGACGAAGTCTTAGAACATACAAATTTTATAGTTCCGGTGGGAAGAAACAAAATATTTTTAGGAGAGACACGCTATTATTCACACATACATATGTAAATATATATCTCGTAATTTTTTTTGCTACAAATCGTGAAATTAGAATTAAATAAAGTTATGAAAAAAGTATACTGTTAAATCGAATGTCAACATCTTATAACTTAGTTATAGAAATTTCAATGGCTGGTAAGGCAACTATTAAAAAATATATTATTATGTATATTCTTCAATTAGCGTTCTTAAAATGGACTAAAAACTATAATAGGCACGTTTCTTTGCACCTGAGTAGGAAAAGAACGCTCCAAATCGGATAAAATTCCCTTAAGGTGCAAAAGCAACCCTGTTAGACTCTTTCATGTAAGTGTCGATTTGTGTAGTGCTATTTAGGAACGGAAAATAGTTGTGCCGGCAATTTTTAGAGTTATGTAGTTATGTATTTACAAATATTATGCAAATAAAGACGAATTAGGCCTTAAATCCAAATTTCCCATGTATTTTCTTAGAGCTAATTCACAATAGCGCAGTTTTTTCACTTCCCAACACTACATCTCAGGTCGAATATCATTTAACCCAGTTGACTCAACTCGCATATTTTTCCGAGTTAGTGTTGTTGCTTTACATGCAATTCGCTATCCTACCCAGTGTTCTTTTGCAACTGGGTTACAAAGAAACGGGCCCAATATAATGTTTCCTGCATAAATTCTTAACTACTTAACATTTATGGTTGAGCCTTTCAATCACAAATAGTTGTGATATTTAGTTTTGGATGCTAAGCTAATTCGGATATAATTTATATAGCAACTCATTTAATAATGCAACTTTATTTATGTACTTTACAACTTTACTTAAATATAAGAACGCCATATTGGTGATAGAAAAAATGACAAAAAGTGCAAATAAAAAATATAAATAAAAAAATGCGAATTTTTTAAACATTTTTTTTTCTGAAATAAAACAAATAAAATAAATACATACAACATATACAAAATGAAATGAAGTTTTTATAGTTATTTATGTGCATAGACGAATTGAATTAGGCGTTCACCCGGTTGACCTACTTAGCTAAATTCTCTACATACGAAGCAAACTGTTGGTGGCTTTCATTTCAGTGAACAATTTTTCAAGTGCAAATGTAACGGATGGTCGAATTTTACAAACGATTATTATTATGATAGATGAGTGCCTGAAAGACGATGCAGAAAATGCTTGCTATTCCTTTGTATTGTTTATTTTTTTTCGACAACAAATGCGGTTTTTGGATTTTCTTCAACATGACGCACAACTTGCCTACACACACCCTATTTACAACCAACTTTTCTATTGGCTGATCAAGCAGTTGCGCCATAAATCAATCCGTCTATAGGGCCTCTAAGTGGTTGGCCAGTCTTAGAGCAGTTTATAAATTGAACAGCCCACACTGAGAGTAATTACCTAGAAAGAAAAGAAATAAGTGAAGAAGATGAGTTAGATAGAAATGTAATTGCCAGGTAATATTTACAAAATTTGGAAGTTAAAATAACAATTTTTCTAAAAGTTAAATAAAAATTTGAACAATTTGGCCGCTCATTTCGTGCCAAAATGACAGCGCGAAGACTGACCGAGGGAGTTTTCCTAGGCAAGATCTTGGTCAAATTGCTTAACACAGAGACTGTTCTAATGACTATTTAAAACAAAATAATTGGTTTGAAAAAAATGTTGCTTCTTTCGTTATATTTTTCGTTTTTGCAGCCCATGATTCACACTTACGAATATACAAACGAATAGGTTTGTATAAATTTCCACACATCACATAATGTGATTTTTTTTTTCATATTATTTTTAAAATAAATTTTTATGATTTATATGGAATGCATAAAAATCCAACGCAACAGCTCAAGTAACCGTGAGCAAAAAAATGATTAGCAGGCAAGCGAGAGTCGCCGGCTGGAAGCCAAAATTTTAGATAAGAATCCCACTCATGTTTGTTTTTTTTTCGTAGGAGTATTCACTGGAAATACATATAAAATACTTACATATAATGCATTGTATTTATAATCAAGCTTAGCTTTTGTGAAGTCAAGTAAATGACTCATTGCCTGATAATATGTAAAATATGCGCAGATGCACAAAAGACTTAAAAAAAAATGTAGAGCAAGGTTATATCCATTGGTTTTATTTTTATACTAGGTTTAAGATTGATTTTGATGAAATCACTACCTTTGACTTCAAAAACAAATATATACGTACATATATACGAGTATATAAAATAAAATAGATTTGTACGATTTGTAAATACTCGTAAGCTATAATTTTTAATGACCGATAGGATACCAAAGATTGAACACTTCTGTAGATTTTAAGCCTTAAAACTGAATTTTACGTTCGTATATGTTTCATGTATGTTAAAAAATGTTTTTTTTTTGCATTACCATTTATTTTTCCGTTTTGCAAAATAAACCGTGTACGTTTTTGTTTTCATTGAGAATTATACTGATATAAAATGTTATTTAAAATTGTGACTAGTGGGACATGTGCAAAATTTATGAAAATTGTTGTTTACTGAAAGTTTCGTTATTTTTTGTAGCTTTACTAATGTATTTATTTATAAGTTTTAACGTACATCATTAAAAGAAACCTTCATCTACAAAAAAAAGGAAATAATAGAAATAAACAACAATTTATTTTATTATTAACAATTTCTCAAAATTACCAGCTTTTTTTAAATATTCTTTAAATAGTTTTGAAACAATGAATGGAATACAGTCACTTAGCCATAGATTGCTGCTTAAAAGGATAATGATTTTTAAATTTAGGAGTTTTTCCTCTTTTCAATGGAAAGCCATTTGAATTATTTATTTTATGTTTTTTTTTTTATTTAAAATATATGTATGTAGACAAGTCATCTCTGTACGTTTTCGACATTTTTAACTTTGTATTTGGCACTTTCAGACAATTTTTTATCATTAATATGCCACCTTTCCTTATAAACATTGACAGCTCTGGAATTAACACAATAAAAAATAAATATACCTACTCGGGTTGTGGGTCTAATCAAGCAGAAAAAATTGTCATTCTCAGAATTTTGAATTGATCCTCAAAATATAAACTTAGAGCCCTTAAACCCATTTGGGATAGGTCGAAGCACATACTTGCTCGAAACTTTATTTCTGTTTACCAGAAGAAAAGGATTATATGCCATTGAAGAAAAGATATTTTGCGGATTACAAATTGCTAATTTACTTTAATAAAGGCCACAAGAAGAGTACAAAATATAAGAAAAAAAGGCTTCGTGAATTAATACCGACGGCGGTCTATCTTCATTCTGCAAAATAAAAGTAGCTCACAGTCTCTAAATGAAATAAGACCATGCGGATTAATTTCATTTGGAGATAGTGGGCAAATCTTATGTTTTGATTACGGCCTTATCTAACACGGTCTTATTTTCTTAATTCATTTTCAAAAGTGAATTTATAGCGCGCGGTTTTATTTCATTTTTCGATTGCTGACTTTTTAACGCGGTCTTATTTCCATCCCCCGCGAAAAAATGTAATAATGTTTTCATGGACCACTTTTGAAGGTCAATTCAAAATTCTGAGAATGCAGAGTTTGTCTCACGGATAGTACATTTTCGCTGCCACACAGTGTTATTTACTATTACTGAAAAGAATGTAATTATTGGGAATATTGAGAGAAATTACAGGATAAGACAGTGAGAATTTATTACTCGTATTATGTTTTATGTCATTGGGAATATTCATTTGCTTGAAAATAAAATTTATTGAATGAAAATAATCATTTAATTTTAAGATGTATATATTTTTGATATCTTTTATTTTCAATTTTTAGCAATCGCCGAAGCTTCTAAGCCCCTAATTGAATGCAATGAAAGCTCCAATTTACGTAATACTTTTTGAGCTGAGCTTTCTATACAGCCGCGTTAATGCTTTTTCCGAGTTACCCAATTGTGCTTTTGAGGATACCGTCAACTTGACCTCTAGCGAAAAATTCGCCAACGGTTCTTACCTCTATGAAGGTCTCTTAGTGCCACCTACTTTGATCGGCCACTATGACTATGTTGAGATTTTTGGAGGAGAACGCCGACATGTGGCGGACCATATTCGAGGTTGTGTGTGTCATCTGAAGCCCTGTGTCAAGTTTTGCTGTCACCCAAGATCAGAACTGCAGCGGGAAAGCGAGGAGGCGGAGCCAACATGTAGAGAGGAACTAAATAAAGAACTCCTCTACTCTCCTTATGTAAATATTACTTTGCGTGACAGCAGTCAAGCCTTGAGGCACGTGCTGGATGAATTTGTGGTGCAGCAAGGGATTCCATGTGGCGACGGTTACATGCTCATGCCGCATGAATTCAAAGAAGATGAATGGGAATTATTTGAGGTGAGCCACAAATATTGAGGTGCCTCGGAGAGGTAGGTTGAGTTTTGGGAAAAGAAAATAGTCGACTGTTGAAGGAAGAGAAAATAATGGCTGTTGTATGGCATTTGTTGAAACCAGAGATCCATAATAGTAATTATTTGACCTGTTTGATTTAAAAAAAGTCATTCTAGTTTTAATAATATTTTATTTTGAGACTTATATTATAAAAGTCTTCTCATACCAATTAAATTCTGGAACACTTCAGGATTAGTTCGGTACCGGTTCGAAATCATTTCGTGACCAGTTCAGGATCTCTTCTGGACTAGTGCACAACTCAATGAACTAAGTTCTTTTGATTGGTTTTTAACTTTTTTAGAAAGAACTTGAAATTAAAAAAGAATCATTGCGCAGCGAGAGTTAGTGACTAGTCCAGAACTGATCCCAAGATGATCTCGAACTAGGCCCGAAATAGTACCTAACTGGACCCGAAATTATTGGTCCTAAAACAGTTTATTGCAAGATTTCAAAAATTTTTAATATAAATCTCAAAATAAAAGTCTTTGAAGACTTAAAAAAATGTATTTCGCTGATAATTATTGTGAGTAGACTTATATAATATAAGTCCTGAGTAGACTTATATAATATAAGTCCTAAAATAACAGTCTTTGAAGACTTAAAAAAAATTATTTCGCTGATATTTGTTATGGGGAGACTTTTAATATAAGTCTTTATCTCGCTGATAATTATTATAACTTTTATAAAATAAGTCTTTGAATAAAGTTATAGATTATTCGAAAAATGTGTATCCTATTATAATTAAATTTTACTCCTGTCACTTGAATAGTTATAGAGATACATAGCTTGTAGTAGCAAGGCAAAAATGCACCTAAAAATTTCGTACAATGATCATAGACTAAGCATAATAAGTAAAATTACGAACAGAAAATTAAAAACCTATGAATTTCTTACAGAATGGTACACTACTGCGTACATTTGATCAGACGATGTTTTCTAGACGCGATTATTGTCTGCAAGCTTACGAAGCCAATGGAAAACATGTACTGAATCCAATGAACTGTCCAGTAACCTATGAAGAGCCGCCAACACTGATGCTCAATACGATAGGTGAGCGGAAGACCACTACTCATCATTGCAAGTCAAATACACTTTTACTGACGATTCTTTGCAGTTATGATGATTTCGGCGCCGTTTTTATACGCAACTATACTCATCTACTGGCTCATTCCGGAGCTCTGGAACTTACACACCAAATGCCTGATTTGTTATCTGCTGTCATTGGCTATTGGCACCACAATGATAGTAATGGTTAATATCCTGCATTCGGATTACGATAATATCATTTGCGCTATTATAGGTAGGTTCATTCACAAGTGAATGTAGAGAACATATATACATAAAAGTTTCGAATTTAATTCACAAATATTTTGACACTCCACTTTGGTATAAAAAAAAGATGATAGTTGTATATTTAGTTTCAACATTTGCTTTCTCTATTTCGACAGGATTTGTGACATACTTCTTCCTAACGGCTGTCTTTTTCTGGCTCAACGTCATCTGTTTCGATCTGTGGCATAATTTTCGCGGCACCAAAGGCAACGTTCATCATTTGACTCTGCGAAAACGGTTTCTCTACTACTCCCTCTATGCTTGGGGTCTGCCGGCGCTTATGACCACGCTGACAATCGCGCTACAGTACTCCGATATACCGAATAAAGTAAAGTCTGGTATAGGGTATTCGCACTGTTGGTTGAAAGGTTAGTTTTGTGTACCCACATATATCTGTATACCTATACATACTAAGAATGTTTTTAACATAAAGTTGACGACTGGTCTGCCATGATCTATTTCTATGGACCCTGCCTGTTGCTTATTATTTTTAATATTGCCATATTCTATCTAACTGCCAAGCGAATCTACAGTATACGAAAAGAATTGCGGAAGTTTTCTCAGGGCGAAGACAGCAGGCGACATCTACGTTCACAACAAAATGAGTGAGTTTTGATAGAGTTATGCAACTCACCTAAAAAAACCTGCATGTTTTTGAATATAAAGAACCAATTTAATGAAATTTTTTAGTTTATGGCTCTTCTTTCGAATGTTCATTGTTATGGGTATTGGCTGGTTGCTGGAGATAGTCGGATATATGGTTGGCAATAGAAGCGACTATGCCATTGTATTCGCATTCGCAGATATTTACAATGCATCACAGGGATTGATTATATTTGTGGTGCTGGTTATGAAGAAGAAGGTGTTGTTGCTGATAAAACGAAGGTAATTTCAAATAAAAAAAAACAAAAAATAACTTATTTGTATTTCGTAATATTTTAAATTGAAATTAAATAAATCGAAAAGAGTTTTGTGCATTGAGGGGCCTGAACCCACATACTCAACCGAATCGCAGTGCTCTGAGGAAGATATCGCGCTACAAAATATTACAAATGGAGTGCCGCAGTTTTTGAAATGAGTGAATAGGTAAAAAAAAGGATTTCGAGTTCCATATCTTGGTTATGGTGTTACTAACGGTGTTACCAAACGAGTGGGTCTTGGTTTTTATGACTATTCTCTTAGATAAATAACACTAATCTTATGTCGTTTGCTTGAAATGGTTTGCATTTGCACGGAATGACTTGAATCAGGGGAAGAAAAACAAAACTAATACAATCTAATTCTATTCAAACTACAGCATGAAACTTTTTTATATACTTAGTAGATATGTACATGTTCGATTTATTTATATTTTTCCCTATTACCTTAACTTACTAATGAAATTATTTGGTTTTTTAGAATATCTAAATCGGATAGCAATTCGCAAACGTCCAATAGACGAACTACCAAGACCAGTGCATCAGCCATGGAGATCAGTAAGTTAACAAAGAAAATTCTAAAAAAATAAAAATCACAAATTATCGATCAAATTTAATCGATAAAACAACAAAATAATGATGAAATTATGATTTTTTTTTAAATAAAAATTACAACCGATACGATCCCTGGCCTTTTCCTTAGCTTCTTCAATACATTTAAATCATTTCGGTGAACCATTTCACTATCAGTCCATTCCAAAGCAGTAATAGGTTTTTGTGGCTCCACAATACAGGCATCTTCGCTCGATATTTCTTTTATTTCACTGTCATTACATTCAATAGCAACCTCGTTCAAATCTCTGACGTTGAAAGCAGTGATTTCAACCTGCAGTGAAATTTAATAGATACAATTTTTTAGAGTATAGTACGTTTCTGAAAACAAAAACTTCAGGTCTCTAGTTTTGTAAAAGATTTACTAAGTTTTCTTTCAAATCCGCTACATTCATATTTAATTTTTATCGAAGGATACTCAAAAGAATTTCATCTACAGAATCCCCCTGATTTTTTTGACTATATTCAAAACATTGCCCGATCATTTGGATAGCACAACAGCATCCATTTTAGTCCATGCGGATTCTAAAGTAATAAACTGTTTCCTTAATGGTAATTTGTTTCATAGGCCCTGGCAAATCACATCCCTTTGCCACAACGGAAGCCAAAATAATTTATTGGTAATAATGTTTCGTAATCCTAATTGCATTTGGATCCATGAGTTGTATAAACCGTCTTCACTTCTAAGTGCGTTGTTTATTAAAATAATAGATTTGACTGGTAGTCCTTTTTATTCTTTGCTTTTTCTTGCTTGGACTTGTGGTCGTTTTTTCCAATAATGACATACGTCTTTTGTTGCAAAGATTACCAAAATAAACTGGATTCGTCGGCGACGTAAAGTTGCACACGACTTAAACCAAGCTCTTCCCGTTTCGTCTTTAGCGTTTTTTTTTAATGGACCATCTAACTGGGACTACGGAGATATAAACTTTGAACAACTGAACGCCATTTCTCTTCTTGAAATTTTGAAGCCATCCTCAGTTTCTAATTCAACATAAGTACGCTAACCATGAGCTTTTTGTCTCACCTATGCAAAAACCACCAACATAGCGATTTTTCCATTTATGGACGCTTAGTTTTCCTCCTTCCAGAACCGATAAATATATTGTGAACACTTTTAGAGATATCATTTTATTAGTTTTCTTATTTCACATAGTGTAGACTTTGTCACTCTATATTTAGTTGACAAATTAGTAACACTTGCGCCTTATCGTAAGCATTCCAAAATAAATATCTGATTCTACTCTTAAAGTAAAAAAATTATGCTTTTTTTCTCCATGTTTAAAATCAATAAAAAGCAATAAAAACTAACGGCATTAGAAATTCTTGCTGACGACGAACGTAGGAGAAAGCAAAACCTGTATATGACTAACTAGGGGATTCTCCAAGCTATCAAGATCTTGCAATTCGTCAGAAATTTTTTAAAACAATAATGTTCATAATTTAGAGCAGTCAATGGGAGCAAAATATTTTCATTTGAGATGCTCATATATTAAGATGTTCATATTATCGCGAGTTTACTGTAATTGCCAGAATTATTAAAGGTAGTGTTTTTTAAATTCTTTATTCTCTGCAATCAAAGAATACCAACAAAAGAAATTTAAGCTGCTTTAAAATGTTGTGCTTTACTTTATAACTTTTATTGTTTTGTTTTATAGAATGACTAGTTTTCTAAAAACAATGCCAATGCTGTCTAAAATATATCTGTACATTAAATTTTGTGACTAACTATATCATTTACTTCTTACTTTTTATTTATGTATTTTAAAACTTTTCTTTTTTTTATTTATTTCTTTTTTTAGCGAATGTTGAATCTCGACTGAAACTTCGGAATTGAGGAACAAAACGTACATATGTATATGTAGTCCTACCTGTACACATATCATACGTATGTACATTAATTGCATACACAGCACTTCAATGGATTTTATATAGATTTGAACTGAACGTACTATGTAAGGGTGTAATTCGAATAGAAATTTGCATTCACAACTTTTTTATAAGTGCCATATACATATGTATGTATGTAGTTATGTAAATAAGTACATAAATAAATGAAATCGCATTTTTTTTTGTATTTGCATTCATGTTATGAAATTCGAAATTCGTTTGTAAGCACAAAAATGTAAATGTTTTTTTTTTAAATCATTGAGTACCCAAATTCATAGCACCAAGCTTGGTTTGTTGTAAATTCTTTAAACCAAAAATGTATACAAAATGATACTAACAAGAACATTGGCCAATGTTGCAGAAATTAACACTAGTATTATTATTTTACCAACTAAGATCTCCAATTTTTTCCCCAAAATTTCTCATTTGTACTTTTAATTCAATTTACCTATTAATATTATCTCATGCGAAACAATATTATTTCATAAATATTCGAAAATGTTAACCATAGAAGTATAAACCTCATACTCAGAAGAAATCAACATTTTATTTATGTACGACGTGCCGTCTCCTAATACCATTTAGGCAAAAGTTGTATTTAGTTTATTTATTTTAAGTGAAGAATGTGATCAATGCGATCATGGTTTGTATGTACAAGAAAGAAGCAATAAATTCTCATTTACCGGCAAAGTAATCATAATTAATTTTTAAAGTTCTTGGTTACTTTAGGTCAGAGCTACTTTTCAACATGACAGTAATGCCCGAACCAGAGTTGCAACGGACAGCGTGTAATGGGATTGTAAGTACACACTTTTAAAATCAGAGTACAGAATTACTGCGGTTTCTTGTCGTCGGTTATTTCTACGGCGGTAAAATATTTAGATTTATTTATATTTTCTCCACTCGGTCGGAGACTCAGAGTTGCTTTTCTAGTGAACTAATGTAAATTTTCTTGTTTGTTTAACGAAAAACAAACTAGCATTATAGATTGCATTAATATATTGCATTTACGGAAGAAAAAGTAAATATAATTTTAATTTTATACAAAAAATGCCAACTAAACACCGTACCATCGTAATTGTGTTTACCCGCCCGAAGAGCAGCTGTTGACCGCGTGCCAAAAACTTCTGTGCCGATTATACAAAGAGATAGAGTTAAATATAGGAGTAGTAGTCGATAGTAGCAATTAGTAATTGTAGTAGTAGTAGTTAGTAGTAGTAATTAGAACTACTAATAGTAAAAATAGTAGTAGGAAGTAATAGTAGTATTATAAAAAAAGTAGTAGTAATTAGTAAAAATGGTGGTAGTAATTAGTAGTAAGGTGTGCAAAAATAGTAGTAGAAATTAGTAAAAATAGTGGGAATAGTGGTGGAAATTTGTGCAAATAGTGGTATTAATTAGTAGTGCCATTATTCAAATTAGTGGTAGAAATGAGTAAAAATAGTGGAGCGTTAGTAAAAAAAAATTGGTAGAAATTAGTATCAGCATTAGTAAAAATAGTAGTAGAAATTAATAAAAATTATGGTAGTAATTAGTAGTAGAATTATTAATTAGTAGTCATAGTAGTAGTAGTAGTGGTAATTAATAGTTTTAGTAATAGTGGCAAGTTAGTAGTAGTAGTTGTAGTTGTGATACAGTCACGTTCTACTGAGAGGTAATGAAATGGTCCCGAATTATTTAGTCCGAAAATAGTGCCGGAATGGGCCAGACCTTGTCCTCAAATGGTCCTGTGCTAAAGTAATGCCGAAATCGTCTCAAGCTATATATATGTAATTAAATATTATACATACATACATAGATGCAAGTAGATATATTATACGATTGCTTTTTCTATTTAAAAAATTTCATAGGTTTTCCAGTTATTTTTATACATATATAACTATTGAGCTTATTTGTATTATTGAATTTTTTTTTGGCAATACCTGCAAAAGGACCTCGAAAACAGAGGGTTTGCCTATATCTCGAAAATGTTTCTTTGGGAAATAAAAATAATTTTCGTATTCAGGAGCTCAAGATTAGTCTCATTGATGAAAATATTTGTAAACTAAAGTAATATTCGCCATGTTAGAAAAATATAGTTTCTTATTTAAAAATAACCATATAAATTAAAATTTCCAACTGTATGCACAATTTCTTAAAATTCAACACTTTTTCATCAAAACTTAAATTTTTTAAATATGGTAGTTTTAGTGGTTTTGTATCTCATTTCAATTTAGCATAATAATTTGCAAGTCTGAAGTAGCTAAACATTTCGGTTGATTTTTGAAAATCTTTTGAAATATTGGTCTTACACACGTTTTACCATATAACGGTTAAATTTTATATGAATTCCCTTTAATTTTTAATATTTTTTTGTATTGACGGGTTTCCACATACATATTCTGCCATATAAGCTGCATGCGTTAAATGTAAACAAAAAAATCCAAAACTAAAATAAAAAAACATCAAAAAAACAAAAATCAACAGGAATTTTGGGCGTATTGAGGCTATCACATTATTACGCTAAAATTGAAGCTAAATAGATATCAAAACCAAGGCGAATTCATATAAGGTGCAGTTGATCAACCAGCTGATTGAATTCGCTTGGTGAATGTTATGCCAAAATAATGTGTTTATTGTAAATTATATTGTCACTGTCCGTATAATTTGTTAGTGCAAATTTTTGTTCTTTTATTTATAACACCAGCTGATATGAATTCGCCTTGATCAAAACGTTTTCTAAAAGTTTAAACTGAGAAGTTTAAGGTTTCGTTGACAATTTCTACAATTACTATAAATTATGTAAAAAGTTTGAGATTTTGATTTACAATCGTAAATACTTTATTATATAATGAGCTATTTTGTATAAAAAGTTAAAGAAAAAAATGTATCATGAAAACCATAATATTATAAACAAATCACCATGTGGTCAATTGTGTGAGGCACTGTACATATATGAATTTGAGTGCGTTGTACATAGCACAGTATGGAGCTGGTCAATTCGCGTGTGTTGCTTTCCAATTTTGCTCAAAACTCACCACAAATGTGACGATTTATTTAGATTAGCATAATTAACCCATAGACCGCCACCGTTGCAAAATATACCACACCAGCTAAGGGAGAAATTTAAAACAATGAACAGTGTGACCAGCGGCAATGAGAGCGCAGCCTGCCCTCACGGTGGGCCCGTTGTTGGATACCAAGGCAAATCGTTTGCTAGTGACTTCTTGACGGCTCAGTTTCGTACGATACGTTGATGTGCGCGGTTGTTGGCGCAATTGGTAAAAAATTAGTCACAGTCAGTCGACGACGACACTCACATTGCGTGTGGAACAACCGGTTGAATGCGCAAACGAGCTAAACTAATTGCGATGGATATTCAGATTTTTTAAAAATACCGGTCACTTCGTAACAATCGCGAAATTAATGAAGACGCGCGAGAACGAAGAAAAGCGGAAAGTTTTAAAACGCGGAGTCGGGAGCTGGGGAAGTCCATTTGTAGTGACAACCACTTACTATTTTTTATACAAGTACAAAAGTGTGTATTTATATTTTTAACACAAGTGCATATTGGAAAAAACAATTTGTATGTAGGTAAATAATTTTGGTAATTAGTATATTCGACTGTGGGTTGAAAAATAATTCGGGTTTTCACTACAGTGTTCCGTAACACATTGTCATCTACTTATTTACTCATATATATTATACATATATACATTAATACATATGTATGAATGTACATAACACATTTGACGCCCTCCTTTGGTATCGATGCTTTTGAAATATAGACGCTACATTTTTACAAATAAACTCCGGCTTTTGGACATTCATTAGTTGTATTTGTGTAGCTATGTAACTTCATACCTGGATGACACATTTTGATTGTGCAATTGCTGTTGTTGTTGGTTTTATGTGTTAACGCCTTCACCATTGTTAGTGCACTTGATCGGCTTGCTTGAAGCTGAAGTAAACAAAATTGAAGTGACACAATCCATAAGCAAAGGAAAAAGTGAACCGAACGTAGTGATAGTGATAACGAAATAAACGTCTTAAGATAACAATCGTCGAGTGATTAATAAAAAACCGAGAGATAGGAAAGGTGAAAAGCACAACACTTTGACTTGCAGACAGTTGACCGGAACACATAACTTAATTGAAGATTTGTACAGGTATGTATGTAAGTGTGTGAAGTGTTGTAAATATTACAGTGGCTCAAAGCGAAACTCGTACAGTGATTTTCGTTTTTAAAATACTCACAATATTTTGCTTTACATATTTTTTAGAATTAATTTTGTATAAACAAGTAGTTTATTCTATTTTAAAAAAAAACCATACAAGCCCAAATTTCAAACTTTGTACAAAATTCACAAAAAACCTGCAAAAACCAGTAAAATTAAAAATATTTTAATCAAAATTTTTAGGTTTCAAAACTGAAAAATGTCCGATGATTTTTGAAAAAAATTTTCCGCGGTAGTGACACTTCTTTTCTTTCATACAAACATAAATTTTATTCACGCTGTTTATGGCAAGAAATGCGGAACACCATCAGCAAAAAATTATCAAAAATCAACGGTAGTTTTCAGATCCTAAAACTTACACTTTCTTGTACTGCAATTAAATTGAATACAAAACTGACTATACAAAATTTTTCGAAAAATTCTGATTACAAATTTTGAAATTTTACCGCGTATTTGGTGAAATTCGTAAAAAGTGTATAAATTAACATAGTTTTTATTATAGAATAAACGATATCTTTATAAAACAAATAATTTAAAAGAAAATTTGTGAAATATATAGCGAGTATTTAAAAAAAAAACACGGTACGGTTTTCACTTTGAGCTACTGTAAGTCTTACATACGCATTTATTATTGATAAAATATGTCTGGTGACATTTATTTGTATACTTATATATATTTACATATGTTTGTAAATACGACCGATTCCTGGAATCGAGTTATAAACATCCCACCTTTATTGGCATTTTCCTCAAGTATTTTGCAATAACTTCAAATTACAATGAATCTTCTGAATTGGTTATTAATGAGGAGAAAACTGTCAATATTTATTTTATTAAAATCTGTGTGTATACTGGCCGCTGTAGTCAAGTGTGTAGCGTGTGTGACCTTCATTCAGTGTGTCCCGGATTCAAATCCCGGCCGGGGGAAGTAGCATTAAAAATTAAAAAAATGTTTTCTAATAGCGGTCGCACCTCGGCAGGTAATGACAAACCTCCCAGTTTATTTCTGGCATGAAAAAACTTCTCACGTAAAACTGTAGGTCTCTCAATTTGTATTTCAACTTCAAGACGCACAGCACACATTGTAGAAGAAGTTCCAAGAAGCGCCAATTAAGTATGTAAGTTTATTAAAATCCAAAATATGTACATATATTGTATTACTTATATTTGGTCTGGTTTGGTGAATATAGAAAATGTAAAAATTTACCAATTGATTAATACGAAGAATAAGAATGTTAAATGCATGAAATGAAAAAAGCGCACCCATGCATAAAACTAAGTATAAAGTTAAAAATTCTTTTCTAATTCAAACGTTTTGATGAAAAATCGCTGGATTGTAATAAATTTTCTACAAAGGGATCTGCAGGACCACCAATATTGAGGAAATTGTAAAAGGGCCAACGGATGACATGTGTTGAGAGATTTTATATTCCTTAAGGGGTTGTGATTAAGAAAATAGGCGGATGGAATGAGTAGTCTACTTGTTTTCTGTTGCCTCTTCAGAAGGAAGTTCGGCGTCAATTGTCCAAAAAAAATTCTACTTTGGTCGACTATTTTAGGCGACTTTATGGTGACATTGTCAATGAAGAGTCTACACTTTTCACTTCGCCTTTGATGCGGAGTGAAATTTTTTGACAGCTGCGAAGCTGTGTTTGTAGTGAATCACTCGAAAGCGGGTATACGAAAGAGGGTTGCAACCCTTTTAAGATCGTTGATTCAAATTAATTGGGACGGTAACTGAAATTCTATAATACTGGTGTAAAACGAAAAAGGTTTAAAGAATCTCCCTGCGAGAATTAAATTTGGAATGAGTTAAAAGGGTTTTTTTAAAAACAAATTTAATTCAACTAAATTTTTTAGATAAATGAAGCTGTATGGTTTCAAACCCCTTTCCCCCCGAAATATAACATTTCCACCATAGAATCTCAAGAATTTATTTCGTTTGGGAAAGTAATTAGTTTTTACACTTCAATAGCGTGTCCAAAAATGCATTAGATGCGTAGTTTTCGAAGGAATAGGGTTTCAATTTACCTACAAATTTTATATGGTAAAAAAATCCAGACATGTTAATTTTGTTTTAGATTAAGCTTACATAAATAACAATAAATTTATTTTATTAAATTGAAATACATTGAAATAAATTTTAATTTTAATTTTAATTTTAATTTTAATTTTAATTTTAATTTTAATTTTAATTTTAATTTTAATTTTAATTTTAATTTTAATTTTAATTTTAATTTTAATTTTAATTTTAATTTTAATTTTAATTTTAATTTTAATTTTAATTTTAATTTTAATTTTAATTTTAATTTTAATTTTAATTTTAATTTTAATTTTAATTTTAATTTTAATTTTAATTTTAATTTTAATTTTAATTTTAATTTTAATTTTAATTTTAATTTTAATTTTAATTTTAATTTTAATTTTAATTTTAATTTTAATTTTAATTTTAATTTTAATTTTAATTTTAATTTTAATTTTAATTTTAATTTTAATTTTAATTTTAATTTTAATTTTAATTTTAATTTTAATTTTAATTTTAATTTTAATTTTAATTTTAATTTTAATTTTAATTTTAATTTTAATTTTAATTTTAATTTTAATTTTAATTTTAATTTTAGTTTTAATTTTAATTTTAATTTTAATTTTAATTTTAATTTTAATTTTAATTTTAATTTTAATTTTAATTTTAATTTTAATTTTAATTTTAATGTTAATTTTAATTTTAATTTTAATTTTAATTTTAATTTTAATTTTAATTTTAATTTTAATTTTAATTTTAATTTTAATTTTAATTTTAATTTTAATTTTAATTTTAATTTTAATTTTAATTTTAATTTTAATTTTAATTTTAATTTTAATTTTAATTTTAATTTTAATTTTAATTTTAATTTTAATTTTAATTTTAATTTTAATTTTAATTTTAATTTTAATTTTAATTTTAATTTTAATTTTAATTTTAATTTTAATTTTAATTTTAATTTTAATTTTAATTTTAATTTTAATTTTAATTTTAATTTTAATTTTAATTTTAATTTTAATTTTAATGTTAACTTTAATTTTAATTTTGATTGTAATTTTAATTTGTTGGGCACAAGTTTTGGATAGTAAATAACGTGAAAAAAATTAATTAAATGATAATAATAAATAAAATAGGTATTCATTTTATATTCATTCGATTAAATAGAGTGAATATAACATTATGAAAGGTATGTATTATAATTATTGTTTGTTTATTAATTACAATAAAAATGATAAACTAATACATATTACAGCTCTATAAAAAATGTCTAGATTAAACATTCATTTACCAAAAAATTGACGACTTAGATTTAAATTTTTGCAAATGCAAATGAATGAAGGCATACTAAAATTACTAGCAACACTATCATACGTGTTTCGAATTCAAATTCCATTTCTCAGTTGTAGGAAATTTATGGTTGATTGATATTCGTGCTAATTTTTTGTTTGCATATTAAAATATAGTCACGCAAATACGTGCACTTAGTTATCTGGATTCAAGTATTGCAATATAATTTTTAAAAATGAAATTTCGTTGAGATTCACAATATATGCACACCCATTTTAACAATAATTAAGTTGACTCAGCCGATTTAAAATAATTATATATTGTATGTATGTATACATCATGCGCATATGATACATATCAGTGGGGTCAGGTAAAAACATGATAACACAATTTCACCAAAATGATATTTAGATTTTAAAACATCAATTTATGGAAAACCTGGGACTGGTTCCATAAGGAATGGGGATCTGGTTTGACGGTAGATGAGATCGCGATAGTTATGATTTCTGGGCAAATGAAATTGTATTTATGTCTGCTATCATCATATTAATATCAGTTTTGTTGAAAATATATATCTTTAAAGAAACAAGTATTTCTCCTGATGAAAAAAGACACCTTGGGGATCATTCTAGCATAAAAATTTGTGTATTGTTGCTCCAATATGAAATTGATCGAAGTCTATTGTTATGCTGGAGAGCTTTCATCTTTTGTTTTTCAACTATGTACGTATGTATGTATTCATAATAAAAATATTAGAATGCAAGACAAGGCTTTTTTGAATATTGCTTTACTGAATTCAATAGCTTTTTAAAATTTTTATTATAATTAATTAATTATAATTTTTTTACCGATATGTTTTCAGTCGAAAATAAAAGCTAACATTTGGCAGTCAAATATAAAAGTTATAATTTGACATTAATTTTTTCAGTCATATATAAAAGTTTAAAAGGAAAAAGTAAAAACATGACCTTTATTGACTTCTATGGTTTTAGTCAAAAAGAGATAAAATTTAACTTTTATTTCTTCTTAAAAATAAAAAGATAAAAATATGACTTTTATTTCCTTTTACACATTGCGTCTAAAATAAAAGTTAACATTTGACTTATTTTTTCAGTTAAAGGAAAAATATAACCTGTATTTTTTTGATAAAAAGTAAAAGTCAAAATTTGACTTTTATGGTTTCAGTCAAAAATAAGAGTTAAAATTTGGCTTTTATTTTTTCTATCTGAACAAAAATTAAAAATTATATTTTATTTTTCAGCCATCTAATTTTTCAATTCAAACGTAATGTATTGTGAATATGTAAACTGTTGTTTACGACCAATTAAATAAAAGTAAAATTTAACCTGATATTTTTTGCCAACATTTATTTTTGTCAGGCCGAAAAGTTGACCGAACACATAAAAGTCAATTTTTAAAATTCAACTGCAACTTTCGATTGAAAAAGTAGAAGTCAAAACCTAATGATGCTGATATAAAAAAATTTTAATTATATAGGATCAACATTCCATGGCAAACAATCATTACATACATAATTACATTGATAAATAGAAATGTTAAAAAGACATATTATTTACGCCTGATAATAATAGCTATTATTTTCAATCCTTGCCTTTGAACGAGTTGTTACTAGTTAAACTCAACACTAAAGATTAGAAAATACTTCTAATTGATGGTTTGCTTAAAAACTGCAATTTAAAGCAGATAAATCGGTAGTCGGAGTCCAACGTAATTATTATTATCATAAAACCGACTATAAAACGAGTTTATGTGCAAGCTTCATTTAAAAACAATACCCTGCATTTAAGAGACATTGTTACAAAAATAAGCTCCATGAAAAATTCTCCATATAATTTTAACGAAAAGAGTTTTTACTTTTATTATAATATATATACTATATATTATTCATAAAAATCGAAGATCAAATAGATAAATTACAGGGAAAACCAATTTCTGTTTTGGCATACGAATGTCGAAAAAAACATTTTCTATGCAGTGTGATAAATACATCCAAGCATTTTCAATTAGAATGACAAACATAGATTTTCCTTGAACAACGAAAAATTATTCACATTTTGACCAAATACTTTTAGCGAATTCGTTTTGTTTTTGGTCGCTTGTACTCGTAAACACCGATGTTTGCGTTTTCTTCAAATTGCACCTCTTCTGTTTAATTGCATCTCAGGCAGAGTGTCAAAATCTAAATTTCCAGCATGTTCGTTTATTTTGCTATGAATCTTTCAATAACCAATTGGCTCAGATGCTATAAATTTACGTATGTACACCCATCTATTTATTTGGACATCCATACACACACACACATACAGACAATACCATACAGAGAGACATACATATATATACAATATATGGATGTACGAGTTTTACATATTTCAAGGTGAGACCACAATTGAGCAGCAACAATACTCATAGTTGGCACATTTTTTTCAAGAAACAATGCAGCTGCGGTTTCACGAAATCTTGTGGGATAAAATGTGGTGTGGGATTTTTGAGTGTAGTTGTATTTGTTTACACCCTGAACGCTTTAAAGCCATCGATATAAAATTCGTATTTTTTCGGCACATACACATATAGTAAGTGCGAAAAGTGATCGTACAATGTTCTTCCCACTTTATTTTTTCGCTTATTTTGTATTGAAATATAGTTGATATATAAAGGGAAAAGGTAAATCAAAGTTTCAGCCACTTCAAAATTGCACTTTACGGGTATAATACAAAGAGATAATCTGAAATATTTAAAATCAAATGGGCATAATTAAAGTATCTCCTTTACTGGTGTAATGAAATAATTACTTAATGAAATCAATATAGTGACAAATTACTAACTAATTGAATGACAGACTGTGTAATGTTGTTATGAGTTTATCGAAAATATCCTGTGACATTCACGCCCACATTCGAAGTTTGTTCGTTTCTATATGTTCATAAGAAAAATTAAGCGACGAAATTTGAGAAAATTTTTATTACTTTCAAGGAATAAAGAACACTTTCAATCTAATCTAAATTAATAAAGCGTTGTCAAATAGAGTTTTGCGCTATTCGAAACTTTGAAGCGCCTCAAGCGCTTGAAGGGAGACTGCCATTTTGGAAAATTTTCATAGATTTAAGTACATTTGTACTAATTTTTAGTTTTTCAGTTTCCCAACCTATCTCTCATATTCAAGATTTCGAAAGAGTTCTAAATATTTTTGGACTAAGATTAGATTGCTGTGCTATGACACCTTTACATATAACATAACTTTGCATCCACATTTTCAAAGATTAGAGTTGATCATGGTTGTTTGATTTTAGTGGATTGTAACTTTGATGGCAAGCATTTTAGCAAATTTTTCATTCTCATTCTACAACTCTTACAACCCAAAGCCATCCGGCGGCTTTAATTAATTTCAGTATGTTATACGTAGAGAGGCGATAGCACTCTGAAATAAGTGTTCGACTGTCTCCCTTGAACCTGGGTTCTAGCACCTGCGGCAGAACCGCTTGAAGGGTAAGTCGATCCTTTCGGCTGGTAGGTATTTTTTTTAGGTCATTCATAAAAGAGCGCTGGTTTTTGATGAATCCTAGGACAACCAAAACTGCCGGGTAATCCTATCCTATACGGTTCCACCTCTGTTTAACTTTCGAATAGTAAATTTCCCTAAGATAGGTGTTCATGTCCACCACGTGAGGGACGCCTCAATAGAGGCTTGGTTTTCTCGGCGGGTGCATGCAACATATCCCCGTCTTCAGCACATAACAGCTGTTTATGTTTTAGTACAACGAATGATTAGTTCAATAATCTGGGGTTGTGTCACTATCCATTATTACAAATAATTTGTTTAGATTCCACCGAGCACAAGACGGTCTACAACATATCGGCGATCAAATTAAGATCAGCTTCAGTAAATTAAAATTTGGCTTACTTGACGGCCACTAGCTGAATTACATAAAGAGCTTCTAATGCTCGGCTTTCAATTAGTGCGGCAAATCGTTGCAAGCTCGATGCGGTTCGATGTAGTGGTTCATCCCACTTAGAAAGAACAAGAACCGGCTCATAAGTTTCGCTGAATCACGTTTTATATTGCACAATAAAATTACATAAATACAAAATTTAAAAAGTTGTAATGAACTTTTTTAAAGTTTGGACGAGTCGTAACTCTAGTCAAGTACCTACATAGTTAAAACTGCATAATGGATACTTAAAATAGTAGCTTAGGGTTGAAATCGCTATTTTCGATAGGCCGGAGGCATGTGACATTTTGAGCAGTTTTGTGTACTTTTTCGTTGTTTTGTTATATTTGTTTCATTTTATATTTTTACTATAAGTGCTGCATTTTTAGGCAAAGTTCTGTACAGGATTTTCTTTTTGAACCGAACCGAACTGTTATTTGGATTGGTTTTCGATTGTTCGCGAGCTGGCAAAAAACAGGCAATCTTCCGTTTAATTTAAAGATGCTGTAAGATCATTTGGAATGTTTTTTTATCTTCGATGCTTTGTACTCATTTTAAGCTATGTCGATTTTTTTCAAAACTTTTCTCTAGTACTGTACTCTCTTGTATCGTCTAACTAAAAAAACGTGTGAGTGCATTCGTTTATTTTGATTATTTAGGATCATTTTTTTTGAAAATTTTGTAAGTTAAAAAAGGCCGAAGAAAAATATTTTTTTGGCGTAGAATACGTCTTACCTTACGGTATGGGCACCAATGTCAGGTTTTTATTGTTGTAATCTCTATTTCTTTAATTATAAGGAAACGGCTCGATTAATTTTTTTTTTTTTTTTTTTTGTAGTCAAATGAAGATGTTAGCTTTCGTTTGACATACATTTCATGTTGGTTGATATCTTCCTAATATTTAAATTTCTCAAATGAAAATTGTATAAACACATGCACACAAATATGTGTGTGGTGTTTGGTTGAGTGTATGCTGTTGGGGGCGATTTAAATGTACTCGTGCAGCCCTTTCTTTGTATTGCATAATTTTAGGCGGGCAAGTTAAAGTAGAGTAAAAGAAGAGAAAATGCTGCCAAGCACTGCAAAAAAAATAATAAAATGGATTCGCGTATGTTATTTATCATTTATCTTTACTATTGATAACAGCCATTGACTTCGTTTTTGCGAGAAATTTAATTGATAATTTAAAAACATTTTTATCCTATTTTTCCTATCATAAGCTTATGTATATCATCCAAAGTAACTATCAAATAAAGAAATTCATTTGCTTGTATTATTTATCATTTATTGTTACATATGTTTTCTGTCTTATCGGATGGCGTATTCTATGTTAAACTTAATGGCCGTGTCTCTGACACAGCCTGCTTCTTTTTTTGTAAATACACAAGCAAACTAAAAGTGCAAGCAATTTTAATATTTCAGCTTTAAGTTTTGAGAGAAGTTAGATTTAGAAAACCATACTAAGTGGGTGCTTGGGTTTGGCAAACACTGTACATATGTACATACAAACGTACTTCCCATAATGAGAAGTTGTTTTACAAAAAAAAATAAAATAATAATATTTGTATGTAATTATGAAGTTTTTTGACGTGCTCTTACACGATTTGCATTTGCATGTGTAAAAGTAACATTTCCGATAAATATCGAAATACATCTGCCTGTCAAACTGACTTTATTGTTTCAAATTTTGAAACTTCTTCGCATTTGGACTTCTTGAAACGTAAAACTAAAACCAAGAAAAAAAAATATAACCATTTTTATTTCGTACGTACAGACGGAAATTTCATGTTTGTTTACCTTTCCATATGTAAAAAGTGACAGCGACTCATGCAAATATATATCGTGTAAAAGCTCTTCAAGGATATTTAAGTTCTAAATAAAAATTATTTTGTAAATTATTTTCGCATTCGACGACAATAACGTTCCAGATCCAGATCTTTACTTCCAACACATTTTTTCAACACCAACACATTTGCACTTCAAATGGTTTTGCCTAATTTGTCCGACAAAGTGATTCACAAAAGAAAAAAATGGAATGAATAAAACGAAATCATCTTCAGTGAATCTTCAATTGTGCCAATATGCAAACATACCCATTATAGTTTTACATATTTACCCATAAGTGTTCGAATACTTCTGGTCAAAGAGTAGCTGGATGAGAAGTGTAGCTGGCGGGCATCATAAATGAGCCACCTGTGATCGAAGCCATTATACTGATCACAGGCCACTGTTCATCGATAGTCGCCAAATACTTTTTGATGTTAACAATTTGCTTGAAATAATATAGCCATTTGGCACACGAGGTACAGAAGCTTGGCAGCTTGTCGGATTGTTTGCTTCTTCCGTTGAGTTGGCATGCCGCAGACTGGAGCTCAAAATTCACAAAAAACACAATAATTGCTTTGTTTATATTTCACACATATACGAAGGCGTTGCCATCAAGGCTGCCACTTAACTTGCCAAGTACCTAATATTTCTTAAAAATCAAATTCGTAAAATGAAAACAGAAAAGAAAAAATCATTCATTCACATATGTACATATTTACTTACATATGCGCTTGTGCACATTATTGAAATCATTTCAATTATTTCCGATAACTTGCGACTCCACATACGAACATGGATTCCTGGCATGCCTCGCATCCGCAACCGTCTTATTTTATTGTTAAAGATTCCTAGCGATAAATGCCCCAAGGTAGGTGACAAAATTTAAGCACTGCCAGTTTTTGGCTTGTTTATCAGTTCTGACGATTTTTTCTATTTTACATCTGTTAATCTCTTCTTAGCCAATTTGGACAGTTCGGCCGCTCTTATGATTAAAAAGTGCATCTGAGTCCCTCATTGCTCAGATTTTGAGAAAGAGGTCACGCAATCGGAAAGTAAAAGCGTCACGATATTTCATATTTGCACCGATTTTGTCCCAATTTTTAGTATTTGCTTTATTAATTTCTTAATAGCAGTCAAAAATTCCGCATGTATTCATTTCAAAGAAAATGTTAAAATATTTTACACAACTTCCAACGATTACTTGCAGAAATATACATATGTATGTACATCAAAATTTACTGAAAAAAAGAAGAACTTTCTTGAACTGCATGTGGTTAGAAGAAGGTCCCTTCATCGTCGAATGCTGTACTCTTGAATATGTACTGGATGAGAAAAAATTTTGAAATTCTTGAAAGTAAAGGATTAATTGATGAGCTACAAATTGGGAAGTGGAGCAGTTCTGGTGAAGATGCAAATAAAAAATATTCAAAAATTTCGCTAAGAACTATATAGAATTTCCCAATATTTTAAAGTTTAGTTGAGTTTCGAATGCGCCAAAAAAAAACTTTTTTCGCTAATAAATAATTCTTGGATAACAGAAAAAACTCAACTCAAAGTTGGGACTCTAAATTCAATGTTAATTGCAAAAGTACACTTTATAAAGCATGCACTGAGTTTAGTGAAATTATTAAAAATTATAACGATTTTCTTAAGCAACTCCACCGGCAGTGAAAAATCTGAGCTCCAGTTTTCTTCAAGGTTTTTATAATTATTTATTGCGGTTATTAACTTCTTATAATTGAAATTATACCAACTTGAATTTTGTGAAATTATAAAAAAATAATACTAAACAATTTCCTTAAAAAATTCTTGAACATATTCTTTATTACTGCATTTGACATATTACACTTTTTGTTATTTTTTCAAGTTATTACTTTTAAATAAAACTGTATAACACGATTTAATGTAACTTTATTTTAAAAATAGTAAGGTATGTTCGACTTCGATACCATAGAAATGCCGCCATTTTTATCTACAGAAATCTAGTCACCATATCTATATTGCACTTATTTACAAGATGGCGCAAGTGTTGTCACTCGCTGTTCTTTGGCTATATTTTTGTATGTTTGAAAAACTTGTATCATGCTTTTGGATTGCATATATTTAATACCCTAGTTTTTCATTAAATCGACCACATTATATAAATTAAATGACCGCCGCTATCTTATCCCTAGAAAACCCTTATTTTTAGGTCGGAACCGAACGGAACCGAACCTCCACCAAATTCGACCGAAGCCGAACCGAAGATTTTTAAGATTTAAAATAATGAATAAAAGAGAGATATATTAAGTTCATCATATAAACTTCATACACATTTTTGAACCAGGGCGGTCGTTCTCTTCATGATATTTTTCCTGGGGTGTTTACGATAAATTCGGAATTTCTTGGCAGATGTTTTCTTTAAGGGCTTCCAGAGCGTGTGCTTATTAATACCAGCAAAGATTAAGTCTGGGCGTCCTGCCGTGTTGCTGTTTTCTTTGTCACAACTTGGCTCAAAATAACGATAAACGGATTTCAACCTTATTTGGACTGAATATTCCTTGGATGCGTGATACGAAGATGTGCTATATTTTAATCCGTCACGTGGCACATGAGTCGATATATAAAAAATATTTTTAAGAAATAAATACGCTAGGTGGCGCTAGAGGCAAGTTATTAAGAAAATCTATATTTTTGATCCGATTTTAATAAAATTAGAAGCGTATAATATGGATTTCGACGAAAAATGCATGCGTTAAATTTCAAACGGGTTATTCGGAAAACCCGTATATATGATACGATATTGATGATATTAGAAGGGTATACAAATATGAAAAATGGATGCGATAGGTGGCGCTAGAGGTGAGTTATTTAGAAAATTTCAGTTTTTGATCCTATTTTTATGAAATTAAAAACGTATAGGAGGAGCGCAACGATGTGTATGTTTGGTACAATATTGATGATATTAGATTGCTGCAGGTGCGATTAGAAATGCTTTTATAGTTCGAGTTAGAGATAAAGTTGGCATTTAAGTTAATTGCAGATATTTTTAGTAGATATCCCAGATATGTAAAAAAATTTACTTCAAAGTCGACTTCATCTTTATAGTGACTAGAGGGTATTGTTTTTAAATTCATTGAAGCTGCATTTTAGCTTTAGTTTAAAATTTGATCCGAACATGCCAGTGCTACCCTTTTCTGCTTATTAATCGCAAATCTTGTGGATTAGACTATACATACGTTATTACATTATCAGATATGTGCAATGTATTTTAAATAAATACTTGAAGGTTCATGTGAGAAGAACAATTTATTGTATTAAATTTTCAATCAAAAATTAGTAAATATGTTTCTGTAATTTTTAATTATTCTAGTTTTTATTTTGTAAAATAGAAATTAACCTAATCTAAAAAATATGCGTAGAAAAAAAATAAAAAAAAAGTTAAGTTGAAAAACTTAATCGAAAATTCAAGGTCAAGGGAGGATTGTAGTTGAACTAAATAAAAAAAGAATCATTCACATATACATACATATTTACCACGTATGGTCAAAAGGTGCATACAAATGTACCTAGGTTATTATTCATCAGTTGCTCTAAGAAGGGCTCATTAACCGCTTTTTGTATTACTTGTATGCCGTTAAAGCTTTCAACATACAATATTTTTCTATACATACATATGCACATATATATTTACACAAAACTTATTAGTCGGCACGTACATACATTCTTACATACACATATATTTATTTATAGACATATATTAATATATAGGCGACGAATCCTTGAGCTCAGGAGAAAGTGAGAAAGTGAAATGATATCATTTGCCATATTAGTCGCTTGGGATTGGCGTTTTTATAAGTAGTTATGTATTCACATTAGGCTGGGTCACAAAGAAGCATATCAAAAACTTACTAATTAAAATTTATCCTACTATTACTTCAGCCCGCCCTTAAAAATATCAAATTCGGGGTTTCTTCATAGCTTATTTATTTCAAAGATTAATATACATATGTACTATTTGGTTTGTATTTTTGAGTACTACAGATACATTTCATCAGTTTCCCCCCAGGTAGTTTTTTGTTTTAATGAAATCTTTCAGTATGTAATGAATGCGCTTACTTTTAATCTAGGTAGAGGTGGCGGTGTGCTTTCTGGATGCTCAATTTGTTTTTTTTTTTTTTTGTATGAGGACTGATCCCGTCTAATGCACATATAAAATTTTTTAAGTAGAATTATATAAGTAATGTTTGTATGTTGACGCCACAAATGAATGTGTAATACCTAATCAGACTAATGAGGCATTTATTCGTTATCAACATTCATTTGTTGGCAATTAATAAACCACGCATTTTTCATACGCTTACCACTACATACGCATACTAAGTAAATGTGTGCGCTGAGCTGAAAATCCAAGCTGGGGGAGGGTAATCCACTCCAACGGAGACTTTGGCCTAGTGATATCTGCTTTTGAAATAATGAAGCTTCAAAGCCGAAAATAGAACACAATTGATAGCCCTCCGCGCACATGACGACCATATCGCAGTGTGAAGACTACGACTAACGATTCTGAGGGTGTTAGTTCGTATGCTTAGTGGCTTAATTCCCGGAGACACTATTGTAATTTATGGTTCATTTTTAATTTATGAACAAATTACGATGAATCTTAGTAATTTCACCTTATAAAATCTGTCAATAAATTAAAACGAAATGAGGTATTTTAATATAAATTAAGAACCAAATCACGAACAAATCGGTGGCGTATTTAAATTTTATCGATAATAATCGAAAAATGTGGTCTCCTATAAATAACCAAACTAGACGATACATTTTGAAATATTGGCATTTAACTCAACAGTACAATACAGGATATCACCATATTAAAAATGCCAGTTGTGTAGATGGAATAAAGTTAGAAGGCGATGTAGTTGGGCCGCAAAGCAAACTGGTCGTCAGCTAGTTCGGAACCAGAGCGGCATTCTTCTTTTTCCTTTTAAGCACATTGAGTGCTTTTCTGATAGGTTTTTAATGTTTATCGAAGTTGTATTGTATTCTTTAATAAACGGTTTAATAAATATAAATACCGAGCATCAGGTCGAATTACATAAATAGGGTTGTTTGATGTGCCCAACCTGCTCAGGTATTTCGGAGAATTCCCGGTTTTGTTTTTGTTTTTGTGATTAGGTGCTTAGGAGAATTTTACCACGAATATAACCACAAACGTGTTGACTTATTAAACGCACGGACATTTAAGTTTATTTACAAAACCATTAATACACTCACACGCATGCTCACACACACACACACATAAATACCAATTAAAATGCCATAAAAAATGTTTTGATATTTGTTGATTTAGCAAACAAAATTTAAGCGAAGCAAAATAGACATTACTCATTATTGTTTTCATACGCTTAGGCGTTGTTGTTGGCGTAGATATGTGTATGTGTATGTGTATATACATATTTATATATATAGAAGAATGTACAATAGTATTAAAGAAATTCATTGGCTTTATAATAAACTTCACAGTATCTGCAAAGGCAAATCTCGTCTGCTATTTAGTTGAAATGTTTATTGACAGCCAAATGAGAATGGAAGGACTATGGCTAACCACCGGCGTACAGTATATCGAGGCGACCAAAAGCAACAATTTTTATACCATCTCAAACATAATATGCTAGATAAGATGCGTAAATTCTTTTATTTAATTATATTTCTTATACGATAATCTGAAACTAGAAATATTTTCTAAAGATTTATTCTTTTGGCAAGTTATTTGAGAAATATTCCAATGATACATTTAATTTAGATATTTTTTAAAATAATATAAAAATATTTAAAAAAAAGAGCGGGTCACGTCAAATAAGCATCATTAAAAATAATCATAAAAAAAAAATATTGAAAAATGAGCTAAGGTAAATTTTCTTAATTTGGATGTTGTAAATTTTTCTTCAAATTGCGATGTTTTCTCCCGAAGTGGTAAATATCAGTTAAGTGCCAATTCATTCCAATTTTATTTTTTTTCGATAGCTGTTTTGCTTCAATTCAGATAATTTTTTTGAGTATAGTTTTCTACATTCATCAACGTTCTGCTAAAAAGTATTAAGACATAAATATATACATATATATATATATTCGAATACACAATGAATATAGTTAATGAATTGATGGGATATATCCAAAAAACTTAGTAGAGACTAGTAGCCGAGTTGCAAAAGAACACTAGGAAGGATAGCGAATTGCATAAACGAAATAATACCCGTGATATGTTTGGGGGAACGAATATCCCTCATCCATTGAAGACAAACCGATTTCAGGGTTCTGCAATCTTCATTTGCCCATTACGTAATTGGTAAAAATGATTTTATGTGAAATAATGATTTTAATCATATTCCATTCATCAAATACCAATATTTTTTTTTTATTTTGCTTCATCTTCAGTTGAGTTGTTGCTTTTTCAGCAGTGGAGTAAACCGATATTCGTAAAAAATGGAATCATGTTTCAAATTTGGGTTGTGAGAGTGGTTGCGGGGCGGCAGCTTCTTTTCTAAGAGGATGATAATAATTAGACCGGAGCACCGTCCATACGAAAGAAAAAAGTATGCATTTACCCCCCAAGTTTAAAAGGGGTAAGGTTATGAAGTTTCGAAGCTTAATTTGAGAGGATTTCAGTGTTATCAAAATTGTTCTCCTAGGGATGTTCTAAAAATCTCCATAATCGAAATAAATCAAATAAATTAATTTCTACCCATCTTAAAACAACTTTACTCTAAAATATTCAAAATTATCTTTTAAACTATATATCACACTTTGCAATCGAGCAATAAAAAAAGTTAAAGACAAAAGTTTGTATGACCCTAAACCCATCACAATGTAAGCTTTCAAAGAATGGCGTGCTATTGCTAACCGTTTTCACGACCCTGTCTAATAATCTCTTGATTCGAAGGTCAGATTAGTAAGACGCCACAAGAAATGATTCCATGTAGATAATAGTCGTTATTCAATTTATTTCCATTAATGAGCCACCAAATTGCATTAGCTCTACATATATTCGTATCATTAATAAATTTTAATTGAAAAATAAATAAAACTAATATCTAACTAGTGGAACTGCAATTGCAAAAATCTGTTTTAATTGCGTTTTTTTTTTTAGTTTAACGTGGCGAATATTTCGCTTTTATCGTCAACATTTCATTTGTGTGTGTTGTTTTTTAAATATAAATTGATAATTGTTTAATGCCACCCGGCGGCATGACTAGATGATGATGATATTATTTTTGTTTGCTTCCAGTAAAAATAGCTATTCAAAAAGGAAGATGAAAAGAAACTATTCACTCACGAGTAATTTCGTTTGTTTGTTTGCCGAAAGCTTCGCAGTGAGTAATTTATGGGTATTGATAGTTTTTTAAGATGCAAATAAAAATACATTTCGAAAAAAGATGCGTATGCAATCAAAACCTGGCGAAGAAGATTTAGTACTCGTAGATTCTCAAAAAACAAAACAGACATAAAAATAATTTAATGTTCTAAATACTTGAAAAGTGGGTGTGGTGCTTAGAGTGCGGAATCTTGAACGTAGTGATTGATCGAAAAGCTGATTATAAGCGGTTATTTTCTAACGGTTAACGGTTGAAATAAACCGATTATTAACCGTTCGGTTAAACGAAACAATTTTCGAAATAATCCAAAACACACCGTCAAAAATTTACCACTTAACTTACCAAATAACGCAAAGTATGTTCGATAATTTTTTTTCTAAGGAAGGAAATGTCAAAAATAAAATACCAACGGCAATTTTTAGCTACTTGAAATTTTCACTTTAGTATACAGGAACTAGTTGCTCTATAAAACTGCATACTTCGAATTGTTCTGAGAACTCTTTTTTCATAAAAAAAGAATTAGCAGACATAAAACCAACAAAAGAAGAAAAATAGAAAGCCAAACAACAGACAATGGTGTCAATACTACGAAAGCAATACATAATTCAATCGGCGAAGATCGTCATATTCCTTGTTATCACGATAGGCCGGGCAATAGATACTTGGGTTACGCTACTTGCAGTCTTCAGTTGGAATACTAGAAGCTAAAATGTTGAAATTTATTTAAGACGTCAAGATAACGTGGAACCACCGCTTCCACAAATTAATTTCATATATAAGCCAAAATTTTGATCAACTATGATAACAACAAAAACCAAAGAGGAAATTATAGCTATAACTATATAAACAAAATAAATGAAATATTAAAATATGTCAGTCAAATGGTTCATCGCGCGCAGAAGTTTGAGGAGTCGAAATTAATTAAATTTTACACAAGTTACTAAACTGCGTGACTCGCTGAGGAGAAGTCCCTTAGCATATAGAGGGTTGCCAACTGTTTGAAAAGTCTAATTTACTAAAATTATACACAAGTTATATGAAATAGTAAAATATGAGTGTCAAACCATTTGTTTTGGTAGGAGAAAGTTTGTGGGTATATTTTGAAGTGGGTTGCCACCTTTTTACAAGTCCAATTAAGTGACAAACTGTTCGGCAGTACAACGTCTGCCTGGGTTTCTAGTAAAGGATATCCGTAGGCTAAGTATACAGAGATGTTCCCCTAACACTTTGTACTCGATGTCTGTACTCATAAGGAAGTACTCGCTTTTACTTTTACTTTTACACGTACAATAAAAAATACTCAACTTCTGTATGCTGTAACTATTTAAATAAAATGAATACATTTTAACTCATAATTAAATGGGCGAATAATTGTGTAAACATTTGTGTAGCGGCCCACTATTTTTTCGAATGTCAAGCTTGTTTTTGTAAAACTGATATCTTCTGTTTTTATAACGATAAAAAAATATAGGTTCGATGAATTTCTGAAATATCTTTGAAGTTATAACTTTTAACTTTCATCGAAATTTTATTATCTCGCGCTTTGTAAAACGGATTTTGTTTTCTATTTTTTTAACACTTAAAAAGGATGCGACTCTCGTGCCATTTTCTATTTTTATTTTTCATAATTTCTTTTTTGTAAAATTTATTATCATATTTTTATTTTATTTTAATAGATGACGTATTTTCATTTTTCAAAAGTTGAGAATTACTTCAATTAAATCTTGGTCTAATTTTGATCTACTACATATTTTAAATGCAGTTTCAACAGTTTTGTGACTGAGTAAATACTTCCACAATGTACTCGATACCAACTGAGTACTTATGAAAGCGTATCGAAAGATACTCGGTAGTTGGAGGAAGTACTCGATCGAGTAAACTATATATAGAATTTCTAAGTACTGGTATCGGTGCATCACTATGTGTACAATGTTATTTTGCTTTTTGCAATAAATATCGTGTGTAAAGTGAATGATAACACTAAAAATATTATATGTATGTACATATATGTATTTGAAAAATTTGAGTATACATTGGTGTAAAATTCGAGGTACTGCATTCGTAGCGTAAGTTTCCATAATTTAACAAGGAAGGCAGTTTTTTCTGAGTTCGATTAATTACTAACCGATTAATCGGTTATTAAATTTTTTTTTACATCACCACTTAAGTGGACTAAATATGCATGGAGATAGAAAAAGTGTATGACTAAGCAATGCGCGGAAGCAATACCAAAATCCAAGACAACACTTCTTCGTTTAGTCTCCAGGGTATGACGCGTGCTCTCTATCCATAGCAAAATTTAAAATTCCTTTAGCGCGCCAACTGACTGCCAATACAACTAACATGTGACAACTTCTCGGTTGGATCGATCGAGGTGTGGGGAGGCGCTCAGTAGTTTGCCGGCACAGGTATGTTAAGAATTACTGATTCGCTTGAATTGACAACTGCTATGCATGTTTTTTATTTTATTTCGTTGTTCTCTGCTTGCGGCTTAAAGCGGAATTTTAAATCACAATTAACTAGATGCGCAAAAACACTGAAAAGGCAAATGTTTTGCGAATACTAAATATTTATGCACTTAAGCAAATAATACTGTGCGACTATTTCATTGCAACTCAAACCAGCCCGGGGACTTTGTTAATTTTGTTCATTTAGAAAGTATACCCATTCAGTAATCAATAAACTCGTATTTAAGATTTGCTAGAGTTTTCAAGCACCGAGCTTAGTTTATTTAAACAAAAAATGCTTAAATTACACTAGTTTACAAATATTTTATTAATGAGTGGTACCTCGTTAAAGTGTTAAGTGAGTTTTAAACTAATTTTCTGCCGCTGAATATGAAAATGAGTTTTATTTACTTTTCCAAGAAATCTTTTGGAGCAATCCCTCTGTTTTCGAAGTCCTTTTGGAGTTGTTGTGAAAAAAGAAATCCAGAATAGCAAATGAAACTAACCTTCTAGTTTTTTGATTCAGAAATGTATTAGGATATCAAAATGTACATAGTTGTATTTTTAATTCGGATCAGTTTTTAGAATTGAGAGGCGTAAAATAGTATTAGAACAAATTTAGAAAAAGTCAATCTATGTTAGAACAAACTCATGAAAAATTTTCGGCCCCCTGCATCTCTAAAATTTGGGTGCCATTTTCAGAATCAGCGGATCTAAATCCATATAAAATGTGATAGTACATCAAAAATTTTAGATAATATTATCGGTGACATTCGCTTAAACATACAATTATGTTAAACAACAACAAAACAACTTGGGACACTAAAACTTTAGGGGAGCATAAAAAAATGCGCATAGGTTCCGGAAAATTTTAATTCAGTCCCGGCTGGTTTCGTTTGTTGCGCAGTGTAGTAGCCGTTTCTTCATATTCAATTCAGAGAAATGAGCTAAGTATGTATATAATTTTGTATATTTAACTTGGATGCATGCACACAAGTGTACGTTTGTATTTTTGTTCAAGCAGAATTTCGAATTTTTCAAACGAGTTTCGAAAACAACGTATATACATACATACATACATACATACACATCCATTTTAAAGTTGGGCTTTGCTAATTAACTATTTAAATTACTTGACTTACAGTGCGAAATATTTGCCCAAACAGTTCAAGTAATTAAACAGCGGATTGCCGTTGTATAAAAATATATCAATGTATTTAGCTTGTGTATTTAAAAATAAATGTTATACTATGCCTTAAATTTCTGAGTGCTGCAACGGTTACGTTTTCGAAATTACTTCAACTCATTACAATGCATTCTAAGATTTAAATTTATTTTATAGTCAAATTAGTTTTCACTGCAAATCAAAATCACCCGGTATGAAACTGATACTTCAAAAGACAGCGCCAGTATTTTATATTTTAGAGGCTACGCAGGCCCAGATATAATTTCCTCTCTACTGGATAATCACTTTTCTTCGATTTCTGCAGTTTTTTCTAATGAAATTATTGGAATATTTTTATTGATTTTCATTTTCGGTTAGTATGGCTTGATTAATTCGACCAACTTTTATAAATCTCATTGCGGGATATTACACACACTGGGTACATGGATAGGACGGTTAAATGAATACGGAAGGTGACGCGATCAGAGGTACTGTTACTTTGGTTTTGCCGATTTCGACATATCTCAACTCTAGAGACACGATATCGGGCACAAAGTACCGATTTGGTATTCAAACAAAGTGTCGCTCTAAGAGAGTCGGGTACCCAATGCTATAACCTGCCAGATCAACCAGACCAATTTCAGCCGTCCGTTTCACGTCTTAAGTGTCTCGTTACTGAAGTTTTTCAAACCTTAAATCTAACAATGAATGAAAGAATGATCCATTTCTCCAACGCGGCGGTCGAACTGATACAAATTGGTGGTCTTTAGCAAGAGGAATTTTCGATAACGTAATTTTGGTGCATATGCTATTTCGATTTATTTAATTGTGAAATTATTCGGTTAATCGGCCGAGTAATTGAAATTAAATAATTCGTTTTTTTTATTGTTAACAGAAGGAAAATAATCGATTGTTCGATTAATCGTGACATCACTAGATGCCATGGCAATAATGTATAAACTCCCTAATTCAAAACCGATTTTCCAACGTATTTCATAAGGTACAACTGAAGAGCTTTGGCATGAAATTTTGGGTCAAATCTCCATAACATATCCCCCCCCTCCAGACACTTTTGACAGATACTCGTACATAGTATTACGATATGAAGGCTATGACAATTTGTGCATTTCATGAGATTTTTTTGTATGCTTCGGTAGCCGTCATGTACATTTAATCAAAATCGTAAAAATGGAGAGAAAAAAGCAAAACATTTCTTATTATATTTACTCAATGTGAATCCCCTTAGAGCTACATATAGTAGTATATATGTACATAATTATCAGCAAGCAAAAATGATTAGATTTCACTTTATCTACATATAATTTAATTAATAACTCCACGTATTTGTATTTGCAAATTATAGATATGTACAATTACATTCGCTCATAAATTAATTATGAATCAAAATATACATATGTACATATGTATTGCCGCATATGAAAACAACTTCAGAGCTGGTGTGCTTTGAGTAAATATGAAATCATGGCTTTTGCGAGTAACAGATATCCGATGAATTTGTTTATTTGTTGTGCAATTAGAACTTAGGGAATTTTAAATTTATTCAAATTTTCAATGCAACTCTTTTGGGTATATTTGAGTTTTTCTTTATTAGAGTACAGTGGACAAAAGAAAATCTGGAGATCTTGGTATGTTTTGCTTTTGCACGTAAATATCATCACAAGTAAAGATATTAGTTGAATGAAATAAAAAGCAAATAAAATATTAACATTTTGAGCAACTCATTATTTAAATAAATTTGTTTTAGAATAATAGAGAAGGTTCCGTTAGGCATGCTTAAGAAAAACATTTCTAAAAGGAATTAAAAGGAATTATTATATAATTTTTGGCCTTATATGTATGTTAGAAACAAGTGTAATTTTATTGAGCTCGAGGCCAGTTTTTATTAGGGAATAATATGAGAAAACTACGATTTTCCAAAGCGATAGAGATAATTAGTTCGTATTGCGGAGATTACCACATCTCCTCATGAGACTTCTTTCTTCCTAGACTTTACCAGGGTTTGAACCATGGTACACGGAGTTGCTAGGCGAGCATTCAATCACTCAGCCACGCTAACTGTGTGAAAATTGCTTGCATTCCCATTATCCCTATATCCAGCCATGGCTGGCTGAGTGGTTGAACGCTCGCTTAGCATTTGGAGGATGGACTTTGCCTGTCGATGGGCGACCGCTATTTGAAAAATAGAACATCCAATTCCCACTGGGTGATTTTAACTTAGAATTTATTATTTTCAGCTTAAGACATAAGTAATGTATACTTATACTGTTATAATAATTACAAATGAATTAAATCTGCTTTAGGTTAAGGTACAAATTTATCCACATAAATATTTCGGAGCTCATTTACAAATGTAAACGAATAAAAGTAACATCTGCAAAACATTAAAGCGAAATAAAATCAAAAGAACTGAAGGGTTGGTAAGGACTAATAAAAACACATTGCTGTTAAACTTTTCAATTTAAAACACTCAAAAACTTGTTTAAATGAAAATCGCAAAATGTGCCTCTTTTTTTTTTGTGAATATTCTTGGTAATTACAATAGTTCTTTGTTTAAAATTAAAGTACAAATGTGTATGTATATATGTACATACATATATACTTATATAAATGTATGCTATTATAAATTCCTAAAATCGGGCGGCGGGAATTGAAACGATTAATTTGTTTATTTTGAGTATAGAATACAATAATAATACTTTGCGCATTTTTGTGGTTGTTCGTGTATGTAATCGAAATCATATAACCAAAAACACTTAAATACATACATACACACATATTTAGCTACATTTCAGGAATATGCTCTATGCTATTTGAATAAAATTGTTTACACTAAATTGTATAATTTTCCTCAAATGATTTGCTTAATCACCGCAATGCCGAAAGATTGTTTAATAAAAACAGTTTTTCGCTCTAAAATGGAATTTCTAATTTTATCGAATGATAAAATACATATATTTATTTATTGTTTATGAAATGGTTTAAAGCGAATTTAAAGGAATTTAAAATAATTTCGGATATATCTTTGAGTGGTTGGTAAAAGTATTATTTGTGTAATCAGTGAGTATGTATGTATGTATGTAATTTTAAGCACCTAAAAATAAGCGATACATAAATGGTGAAGCAAAATTAATACATAAATCTAAACTGATAAGATCTACATGGAAGCTTTTAAATATACTAATTTGTACTCTATTAAGTTTGCACTAATTTAATTTGCAAAAATGTAAAGAAAGCAAGATAGTACCACAATTCTAAGGTTTTGGGTTACCGGTAATAACAAATGCCGGCAAATTTTACACCTTTTCTCCAGGAAATAACCGCACCACATATTGAAAACTATTGACTATTTATTTCTCTTTATTTAATTCTAATTATTTTTTTTTATAAAAATTTATTTCATTCGGTTACAAAAACTATTTAAAATCCAGTTTCTTTCTATAACGCAAGTTAAAATTTTTTTTTATTTATTAAAAACCGGCATTAGTAAAAAAATGTGTCCAAAATTCTAATTAACAATTCTATTTGAAAACTTATCCTGTGAATCCCTTTCGTTTAAAAAAGCTACGTTCCCATTTGTACCACTTCCTTTTGATAGACGTGAAAATAATATATGGACACCAAAAGTGATTTTTTGTACAATAAACAAATAATATATATAACTTTTGAAAAACCTAATACTGAAAAAAATATTATTTTATAAATGATTGTTTAGCGGAAAAATTCTTTATCAATAAATAAACAGTTGTCTTCTATACAAAACAGTATCAATGAGTACAAGCATTTTTTAAATTGAATTGTCAATTGTCGGACAATTTTCGAAAAAGTTGTGCGCTTTTAAAAACAAAACGCAAACCCGAAATCATCGAAAAAATTGCAAATAAATTTTTTTCCAGCCAAAAGAAAAGATTATTGTCTCATAAAATGGGCAAAAAAAAGTTTTGAGTTTCATAGAGATAAAAAAAAACAACCTAAACAAGAGCGGAGAGCGTCGCGTTTTGCACCGCCTAGCGCTACCGCTTAGCTGTCGTACCTAAACAAGAGCGGCAACGCTATGTCAAATCAAGGAACAACAACTACAAATTCGCAAAAATAACAAAAAATACAAAAATAGTAGTGAAAAACACGTTTTACCAACCAAATTACCAACCTCCATTTGAGCAGAATGCAACTTGGCGCAAAAAAATGTCATCAACAATGTCAATTCTTCGTTTTCTGCAGCTAACATCACTTCCTAACGCGCTGTCAAAATCGGATTTTCAAACCGCTCGGGGTTGCCGCCGCGTTATTTCTGTCGGCTTCATACAAATTGTATGGGCATGAAAAATTTTTGACAAATAAACGACGCTGCCGCTCTTGTTTAGGTTGCTCTGTAAAACTCAGCCGAGTGGAGAGTGGCTGCCGAGTGCGTTTTCACATGTAAAGAGCGAGTTAGCGAATCGTTGAGGGAAGAAAAAGAGTATGTCGCGGAAAATTTACACGGCCCAGTGTATAAAATGTGATTCTAGTGACCTCTCGCCACTATATTCGATCACTGACTTGGTCAACACCAAACTCGGGAGTTACTCTCCCACCCCAATACTTGTTTGGTGTGACCAAGGTATTAGTTCCGAAAGTTTCATTGAAAATAGCTTTACTTTCACTGCATATTGTCACTAATAAATTTAAATTTAAAGATGCAGTTTTTGCAACAAAATTGTAGAATAGTAAGAGAACACGTCTCTTCAATTATATCTTGAAAACGCGAACAGATAGATACTTGCATACAAATTGCATGCTAAATCTCATAATTATATACAATGTAATTATATAATTCACGAAAAACTAGATTTTGTATTATCGGGATAGTCTTAAAACATACCACAATTATGATTTTCGTGGCTAAGGCTTTCTTTGATGTGAGTTAATGTATATAGCACATAGTCTACATTTGTACAAGCCTCCAAGCATTTGAGCACCCACATCTGAAACGCTTCCATATTAATTGCAGTTGTTAAATGAATTATGAACTTTATTGCAAACAAATTGATTCCAAATAGCTTCCAATCGTCAAAATCGTTACTGCTAATTAGTTAATCTGTTTACTTTGGAAGGAAATCCAATGAATTATGAGTGAGTGTTGTAATTTACCCATATATCATACTCCAATGACGCACACAAATACATTCATACGTTCAAACATAATTATGAGAAACCTTTACACAAGGACTACGGTTAACTAGCACTAAGCGTGTGATAAAATTTGGCTGACGTACAATAGACAATATTTATAAATATCAAAGAGATTTTGTGTTCAATGTTATCTGTGAACCAGAACAATAAAGAGTCGGAGTATTTCAACAAAATAAAGAATTCTGTCACTTCATTTTCATAAATGCAAAAAAGCGAATAGCAGAAGCGTCCCTTTTATACCCGATGCCTATACAAAAGTAACCGTGAAACTGGCCACTAGTTTGATTTAATTTTCCCTTTAATTTAACCCATAGTTGTATGAAGGAAAGTGCATGCTTCGATCCTTTACCAAGTTATTTTGGTATCGATACTTTTGAACCAAGTACTGAGTAGGTAAAAATACGCAATTGAAACTCGATGCCAAGGATTTGTATACACATCCCAATGTTGGAGAGAAAGTGTGAAGTGCGTGAATGTTCAGTACAACGAGGAAAATATTAGCAGACACTACTAAAAGTAGGTTAGTCTAGCTCGGTTGTTGAAGAAAATATATAAACAAGAAAAAGAGTAGGGTGCTAGGATCAAGGATGAAATTACAAAAAAAAAATGTCTTCTCGTTTTGTTTTACTGAGTAATTTTTTACTACTTTTGGTGACTAAAAAGTCAGTTATCGTCAGAATATGATAACATATATGGGAGGCAATCGCACAAAAGCGAGTGTTTAGGGGGAGTCATATGCAGGGTACCTTTTATCCAGACGTCATAGTCAGATTTGATTAAAGAATTATCCCATAGTTGGGTTTGGCTGGGTTTATATTTCGTTTACTTTGCTCTCTAAAAATAAAATTTTAAATCGCTCCAGGCGAGTTTTTTATTTGGATTTAGACTTTGTCCGGACTTGATCCTAAGTCTTCATGCCTGTCATAAACGAAAAGAAGCCGGTGTGCCAGACCGACATGTGGACTGTTGGTGCTTAAAAAATACAATAAAAGTTAATAAACGAAAGTATTTTAATTTTTAATTATTTTTTATAGAGAATGATTGACTTATGACTTCAAAACTAAAATTTAGCTCAGTTCATACGGAATAACTTCATACGAGTATCCTAAAGTGTCGTTATGAGCAGGCACCGATACTTTCATTTTCATTTCATTTCATTTATCGTAAAATATAAAATTAGCACAATAAGATTGCAAGTATCTTTTTTAGTATAACGACAATTTAAGACTAAGATAAGAATTAAGACAAAATGTTGAATAATAATAAAAAATATAATTTATTATGCCAAACAATGTCTGCGATGATGCGATATTTTCCAGGTAGCGATACTATAAGTATATTTTGATACTACTTCTAAGTATTGTATCGTTTCATCCATAGGTATGACAGGATAGCGGGGAGAATTATAAATCAGGTCGCCAAACAGTTAAGTTTGAGGTAAAATTCATGAAATGACCAACGCATAGTTGCCTTCAGCGCTTTGCTAAGGCGCTGGTTCGGCGATTCACTACTAAAAATTATGCTTTACTTCTTCACTGATTTATAAGACACAAGTCTTACGTGTATAAAATAAGATGTTGATTTATAATATTATGATTAAATCCAGCTGTATATGTGGAATCGAACTTTGGGGTACAGCAGGCAATTCCACAAAAATTTAACGACAGTGATTGCAGACTAAATTTCTATGCAACATTTGCACCACTCCGTGGCACAAGCGGTTAGCGACTTGGATGTTGCATTAATTGTGCTGAGTAGTTGTTGCTTACCTTCTTTACTAAAGCCCACGAGAAATTAGCTCGCAGCTTTTTATTAATTATTGATAAGATAATATGCTGATATTCCCACACGCGCCAAAAAAAAATAAAATTCAAATCACTATACTCGATGGCACAAATTTGAATAGCAAAAGCTACCCGATAAGAGCGATAATTGGGTTTAGGGTGATTATGTATTTTCCCTTCGTAAACTTTTCATACGAAATTATGAAAACAAAAATGTGTGCCAATATTTTATTAATAAAAGTTTTACAGACAAACAAATACACACAAAGATATAAATTTCTACATATGTATAATATTCCAAGAAGATTTATTTTGTGTATGACAAAGTGACACCAGAACATATGTTCCGGGAAAGGGATGATCCTTTAATTGCTAATTGTGCACTCAATTCGAGTGAATAGTTCTTTTGGGATTAAATGCAATTCTTCATAATGAAGACTTGGCAGAATGTCCATGGCTTTGTTAGCGTAAATTTATTTCTTTTAGGTGTGGACAAACTCATATTCAGCACTGCAAATGTCAAGCGTTCTACAATGCCATTTTTTTATCAAACGCTGCTCATAATTTGCATTCATACATTTACACTGACGCTGATTATGTTTGAATGATGTCGAAAGGAAGGATATTATAAAATTAATATTATTTGGTGCAAATTTCCAGCTAAAATTAAGAAATTTAATTAGAGTGCATTATCTTTTTAATCATATACCTTTATAAATAAAGCCATCTCTTTTAGACATTAAAAGTTGTCTTTTCCACAAATTCAACAGAAAACTATCATTCTTTGGCTCAGCAATAGCGCTGACTATTAAACTCAATAACACTTTCACTTTAGTAGATGCGTTCAAAAATGCAACAAAACAATTTTCAAAATTTTTTAACAATTTTATCAGCTGCAGCAATTATCAAATCTGGTGCCCCGTCCATACTGCTTGCTTTAGTGCACTTCTATATAAACCCGACAAATCGGACACCAATTGGCTTTTGCATCTCTGATTTTTCTTTCATACATTTTTCTGTTATGGTACCGATTGTGAGAGGGATTGATTTTTAAGTTTTATTTTGTTTAGCTGTTTTTGGATCATTTGTTTTTTTTTTTGGATTCTTGTTTTTCAAAAGACTTGCGGGATATAAAATAAAAAAAGTTTTAAAAACGTATTTGTATAAAATCAAGTTTTTTTTGTACAAATGTAGATGTTTTTTTTTAAATTTATAGAAATACGAGTTTAACATTTTTTTAATTTTTATATTCTAAAACAAGAATGATCCAAATCGATATCTCGAAAACGGCTAAACAATAATAATTGATAAAAACTCAAGGATACATCACTCAACTGGCACTTTAAACATAAAAAAAGTTATGAAAAACATCGGAGAAACAAAAGCCAAATAGTGTTCGATTTAGCGCGGAATGCCCCATACGGATCTATTGAAGAAACGACGTTCTGCGATTAAAAGTTTATTAGATTTACCATTGAAGAAATTTTTCCATTAAGTATTGGCCTTACATTTTAGAGGCGAAACTTATTGCTTCTTGATGTGTTCTTTGATTTATGATAATTTATCGATTTTATAAGGCATGAATGAAGAATAAGTCTTAAATAAGGAATAGCATCGCCGCGCTTTAAGAAAAAGACATCTAATCATTTGAGTCAGAGTCCCGAACGAATATTTTTCTTAGTAAGTTTAGCTACCATAAATTTCAGATCATCAGTGTTCGAACATCTGAATGGGATTAGGCCACTTACTAACTCCCAATAGCGGATTTAAAGAAAGAGGCCCAGTAAGTAATTTTTAAGAGCGGCGCAGTTTTATGTTGCGTAGAAAACTTTGTTTATTTAACGCGAATCAATATCCATTTTCGCCTAATTCTCACCTACATTTTTCAATCAAATACAACTTCGAAGCATGCTAATGATAAGTTCTATCATAGCTTTTTATTCAATACAGAAAGATAGCATTAAGTAAAGTTGCATCCTCGTCTCGCCTTTTGTTCAGCAAATATTTCTATAGCAGAATCCAAATTCTAGAGTGATCTCGCTACTGTTCTTCCACTATAAAGGATACAAAAGTTATTTAGCGTATTATCAGCTAAAGAGGCTTGGCGATATTCTTTAACTATTCTCAAAGAGCTCATGACAAGTTCTGCACTAGCAAAACCTATGGGTACAGTCAAGAACAGTCTGAATAGACTGCAGAATTCGGGAAAACTGTTCCTGTAATTACAAAACCCAAATAATGTAGTGGTGTGTCGTTCGAAAAATCATCGATTTTCTGAAAAAGTAGATGTTAATGAAGCTAGTCAGTTCATGTTTAAGAACTTAGTAAAGATTTCCGAGTATTTTTCCATTAATAAGCTAACACTGGTTTGCAAATTGTCTTCTTCTGGAATCTTTAGATTCTCAGGCATCAGAAAACTGTTACTCATTTTATTAAAAAAAAATTCGTGGGAACAGATTCGATGTCTCTCATGTGCTTCCAAACGTGACTCGGCAGCTTTTCATCGAACGTTTTTTAAGGTTTTCTTACGTTAAGAAAATCAGCCCATTTCTTCACACGGGTGTTTCGCCTTGAGAACCAAATTATCGTTCGTTTCTCTAGTCTTTCAATCTCTTCAAAGCAGTTGAAATGCACCTCTGCACAAATATCAAATCCAGTTCGTTTTTGCGTTTGAACTTGCACAGTATTCGCTGAGCACTGAATTCCACCATAATAAGTTGAGAAAAAACAACAAATTCATCGAGAATTGTAATGGCTGGCTGATATCTTCTCCACATGAACCCTTCTTCTGTTTGGCCCAGTCATGAATGTCTCTTTTGTTGACCGTTAAATTTACCACTGCCAACTTCATTTCCCCTTCTTATGTGGAGAATTACAAAATGGTAGTGCGAATCTATCCCGCTTGAACGAGGAGTAGATATTAGACCTTTAGATGAGATGTGTGGAAAGATCAACATTTTAATTAAACAAAACAACGCGGCGAAAAAGAGACAAGGCTGCTCTCAAAAATAAAAACGATCTATATTGGAGATAAAAGAAAAAGCGGAATTCATTTTACGTAGGTCTAATCATTTTAAAGGAATCTTTACTTAATCGTGAGAAAATTTAGCAATATGAAAAAAGTACTTACTTATTTTATTGGTGATGAAAAATCCAACAAAGATGGACTCATCTTATGGTAAGCAAATTTCCCTGGCTTATCTGCCTCTAAAAATTATAAAGTAGTTTTTGTGTTCTGTCCTTATTTTGATAATTGAAGTTATTTTAGTTGTCAGGCATAGCGACTGTCTTCGATTGACAAACAATATCCAAATTCAGAAGCATTTTCTTTTTTCAACGCACTCCAATGACGCAACGCGGCACACTTAGCGCTAGCTGACATTCAAAGTACGGTTATTTATTGCATAACTCACGTTAAAAAAATATTAAATTATTTATGTTTGTTCAACAGAAGCATAATTTGCAAACAACGGCAAACATCTGTATGTATTTATGTGGTTTTTGCACTAACAGAGTGTTTGGTGATAATTTATGTAATAAAAACCATTACTTATATCGTAACTCTTACTGAGCAGGAGTTCCGCTTGTTGTTTGCTCAACCGCCTTAAGACCATAAGAAGGTGGCTGCGCTGTGTTATTGATTTTCGTTTACATATTTATGACATTTCCTCATTCCCTCAAATTGACACCCGTAGTCAATTATCGCCGCACATTGTCATGTAATTCGATACAGGTAAATTGACAGGTGTTACATATGTACCATGAGTACTTATGTACATCATTTTCTAATATTTATAGTACAATATCATTCATCGTAAAGTGTTTCTGTCGAACATAAACACTCTCACACTCTCCGTCATTAGGACTGCCTTCGAAGGACTTGTCATTGATACATTGATGAAGGTCTCTGTGGAGCGCTGGTGCTTCTGTTAGAATTATGACAACAATTGGCAATTTATCACTAAGGCAAACATATAATTAAATACTTAACTTATCGATACTTTATTACATATCGCATACACTCTACAAAAGAGTGTTAACTCAAAAATTATAATTTTGAAGAGTATGTGCTAAAATATTCACAGTTCTCATTAGTGCTGCCGTTTTAGTTGGTTGGCAGCACTAAGAGCGTCGTTTTATTACAACGTACTCGCCGTTGTAACAGATAGAACAGAGAACAAAGAAGGGAAGATAAAAGAGAGAAGAACCCCTTGCATTGGTTTAGATTCAGCCCGTGGAGTTTAGGAACCTAAGAAAATCATTTGAACCCATTTTACCCAAATTTTCTAGGTTTCCAAAATGGGATTTTCCCATAAACCACATTCTATTTCTATAAAGACCTGATCAGCAGCAGAGCAGATGTTCCACCGCTTCTTAGACGTTGCTATAGAAATGCATTCAAAAATGGAGTTTTTTATAAATACAAATATTTTTTTTTTTAATATTTTAAAACAAACAGATTAAGCTTAAAAGGTCTGTTTAAAATTTGTTTAACGGAATCGTAACAAGGAAAATCCACAAAATATATTTTCTTGGGTACCCTAATGCACATATACATTTGCACTAACTTTTATCCGTTTAGCAAAACGAATTTTCTTGGATCTATTTTTAGCTCTGTTCTTCCATTTACTTTTTAGTAAAGTTTCTAGAGTTTGGAAGGATTTTATTCCATCCTCACTAAATGATTTACATTTGACTACAATTTGTTTTTCCCGTTGTCCTATGAAGGAGATATTTTGACTTAATACTCTTTTGTGGAAAGTGTGCAATAGCTTGATAAAATTATGTTGTTTTCAAACCAAATTTTACAAGAGATGACGGCAAATCGTTACCAGATACATTATCATATATCCTGTCGGAAGAAGCAACCAAAACCAAATTCATGAAAATACTTTGTTTTTAATAAAGAAATTTGAAATCTATTATTTATTACATTAAATTAACACTATTATTAATTTTTGAGATCAAGGCCAGTATAAGGCAATTATTTGGAAGAATGGCAACACCATATCTCCTCATTAAGCTCAAAAATTTACATATAATAGTGTTGATTTAAATGCATTAGACCAAAAAATAATATTTGTATATTTATTATAATAATAAAAGTAAACCAGATAATTATATGAAAGAAATAAATGACAACAAATTTTGTAAACTAAATTAAGAAAGCTACTAGAATTTTGACCGCTTTCATTAATTTCATTTTAGCGCTCATTTGTGGCTGCTGATTTCGCCGGAATGTCGAAGTCACAAACACCATCTCGCGTAAACATATCCCAATTGGTGGACGTCATCATTTGCTTGACGATATTCATTGGCATTCCACCGCTAATTACCGCATACAATGCACAACTCCATCAGCGGGATGGCATCCATGTGCCTTGTACTTTCTTCGATACCGTCAATATCACTGGTGATCCGCACTTCGCAAACGGTTCCTACCTCCATGATGGCTTAATGATACCAGCACAATTGGTCGGTTGGTATGATTACATCTATATTGACCTGGTGCGTCGCGTAGAAGTGGAACCTCATGTACGCGCCTGCGTCTGCAAATTGAAGCCTTGCATCAACATCTGCTGTCCATGGGGCGCCAGTTACAGCACCAATGAAAGCGCCTGCGTAAACAACACGGACTACGAGTGGCCGCAGCCGTTGCTTAATTTAACATTACCAGATGAAACGTTAAAGCCGGTGGATATGTTTCAGCAATTTGCGGTGCAGAGCTTCCGACCATGTGAATTTATGTTCTCATTACAGCCCGAACTGGGCTCCTTTGACGATTGGAAGCTGTTCGAGGTGAGTGGTGTGGCATATCTAAATTACATACCTCTGATATGTATGATTTGTGTAATTTACTTTGCGGCAGAATGGAACCCTACTCCGTATATACGATATGGCATATCTCAGCAAGAACGAGTTCTGCCTCCATCCGACGGTGGCGAACTTCACCGACACGGTGTATATTATCAATCCAGCTAATTGCAATTATGATTCGGACTACAGCACTATTAAGACTATCAACGCATATGGTATGTAATCCTCTTGCAGTTGATGTTGAAATATCGAATTGTATTAATTTTTGTTTTCTGAACTATCCATCAGCCATGCTTTTCTCCATACCCTTCATGATTCTCACCATTGTCGTCTACCTGTGCATTCCGGAGTTGCGTAATCAACACGGCAAGTCGCTGGTTTGCTATTTGTTTGGTTTAATCGTAGGCTACTCTCTACTGGCGATGAGTTCTTTGCGATTGGATGTGTACTCGAGTATAGAGTTTTGCAAGGCACTTGGCTATGTGGCTTACTATTTCTTTATGGCGGCCTTCTTTTGGCTAAGTGTCATTAGTTTCGATTTGTGGCACAATTTCCGTGGTACACGTGGCATCAATCGTTTTCAGGAGAAGAAACGTTTCGCTATTTATTCTTTGTACGCCTGGGGTATACCTGTGGCGTTTTTGGTGTTCACTTGGTATGCGCAAGAGGTCGCTGATATACCAGAGTATCTCAAACCAGGCATCGGCGGTGGAGAGTTTTGTTGGTTGGATAGTAAGTGTAGTGCGTTATGTACTGGAGAAGATTTCTGCTTAAAGCTTTGTGTTTTTGATTTTGCAGTGCGCACTTGGTCAGCAATGATATACTTCTTCGGGCCCATTGTTCTGATAATTATGGCTAATAGCATTATGTTCGTCTTGACCGCCCTAAAAATACACAGGGTGCAGCGTGAAATGGCTCGAATAATGGCGCGTGAGGATAGCACGAAAAATTTGCGTACCGAAAAAGACAAGTGAGTACATAGAAAATATTCTGCATAAAATGTGAAAAAATCACAGCAGGCAAAGCACGTATATTGCAAAGATGTTGCATCACTCTTACCGCTCCTCTAACAGAAAACCACGCCCAATTTCACCACATGAGAACTAATTTGACTTTTGTTGATTGATATTAGAATCCGATTAGATTGGTTTATGATGTGGTGAAATTGGACGAAAATTCTTACCACAGGAAACGAAATGCCATGTTGTAATCTGCGAACTTTGACTCAACTGATAAAGTACGAGATACATTTTACACGGTTTCGCTAGGTAATTATACGTATTCTCTTTGACAGCTAAATTGAAACATATGATTTTTTTTTGCAAAACTTAATGCGAAGTGCATTAGCAATGTGCTGACTTTAAGTATTCCGCGTTAACAAAAATTGTAAAATGCCTCCCAAAAACATTTTGAACGTACAGTAGAATCGGGGCAAAGTGAACTCGCGAGAAAGTTTATAGCTCGGCTAAGTTAACAGAATTCCAGAGTCCACCACCGCTCTAAAAAGTTAACTTTCCTGAGCTTATGAATTGTTCAAACCGACCGTTATGATTTCGTACCATTAAATCTAAGTTAATAGGGGTATTCACACCAAGATCGTTACTTAGTTAGATGGCATTTCTCCATACATTTTGTTTTTGTAAATCTAACGAAGCGACAATCAATGCAGTTCCAATCCAGCAAGGCAGCTTGAGCGGCAACAGTCAAAATGCGAATGAGCTGTTCACCACTTGAGTTTTGTTGGTAGAACACCCGATTGTCATCCACAGGAAACCATTTTTGCCGGACTGCTAACTAAGGAACCGCCAGAGTAACGAAAATACTGTGAATACCCCTAATAAATAAATGATGATGAAAAGTTATTTATTGAAATAAATTTAAGGTGTTATATTCGAAAACTCAACGTTTATTTTTTTATTCAAAAATTTAATGTAATAAAATTCACTCAGCAATTCCAAAAACTAACTAATTCTAAGTGTCATATCTTTTCCGCTTTCCACTTTGCTAACAAAGTTCGAAATGCCTCGCGGCAATGTTTTATCTGGCATAGCCTTAAGCCCCGATGCTTCTCTAATGAAACTCAGTAAAGCCTTTGCAAATATTCATATAAATTTTGGGCCTGTAAAATTAGACACTTAGAACAGTTCTTATCAGAGGTAGTACGTCCAACAGCAGCAGATATTTCCAACAAAATATTAAAAAAAAATATAGTCTATTTGTTCTATAAAATGAAGTTCATTTAATACTCCTTCAGGGAATTTCTATATTTTTGCCAGCAGGAAAAACCTCAATAAATTTAACTTTCTGTAACTATAGGAATCAATCCTAGTTTTCGTGCTTAATTTCCAGTATTTTCTTATAATATAATTTATTATACATTACTTTCGCTTCCCTATAATTTAGTTTAGAAAACACATTTTTTTTCGTTTCTTTTTAATTTTCAATTTCATTGATTTCGGAGTTCTATACAGTATTGTTGGCATAATGAATATTCCTATTGATTGCTTTGATATATTCCCCTTTTCCGCAGATTTGGACTCTTTCTACGCCTATTCATTGTGATGGGTGTGACTTGGTCCATGGAGATTATCTCGTATTTTGTGGGAGCTGACAAAGGCTGGGCAAAGATATTTTACATTTCGGACATCTGCAATGCGATACAAGGATTTCTCATATTCATGTTGTTTGTCATGAAGAAGAAGGTCAAACATTTAATAACAAACCGGTAAGTCAACAGTATATCCAATTTTCATAAAAGTAATTGTGATGTCTCAAACAAATTTTTTACCAATATGTATAATTTATGTATGTATGTATATTATTTTTCTAATGGTTTGTTTTGTAAATTTGTAATTTTTCATAATTTGCTCATCGTACAAATCATAAAATTTGATGATAATGAAACACAAAAACAAAAATTATATTGAATAATGTTCTAAAACCAAAAGTACTGTGCGCGTGCGTAGCTACCGTCAGACAGAATCGACGACATTTGGTAGCATTTCAATGCGTCAACGTTTCCAAAATGTATCATTGCACATACAGCAGTTGGTTGTTATACGAAGCGCCTTCAATTCGCCCAGAAACAATAGGAATACGAATAATATAGTTTTACATCACTCACATACCGTGTAGAGTGCGAACTTTTGCTATCTAAGGCAAAAGGAAAATCAAAATTTAATACTTATATCACTCCAAACGCTCTGAAAATGTGCCGGACACAAAGTCGAAAAAACTCTTAGTAAGCAGTTTTATAAAAAATGTGTATCGAAGTATCTGAGAAATGGATGTTGTATTTGTGAAAAACAAAAATCTGTGTTAGGCTAATAGAACGTACAAACATATCGCACACTTAGATCTAAAGAGAGCTTATTCTGAGATTGTGGTACATACCATCAAAATTCTTAACTCACTACCAATCGACCAATATAACAGATTCAAATCTAATCAATTTGTTCAACGAACGAACTGCGATCCTGTCCAACAAAACAGTAGCATTGCTAATTGTGTTCAGTTTCCTGAAATAAATGTTTTTTTTTTTTTTGGTTAGCTCTCTTTAGATCTGGATGTGCAATATGTATAGCGGCTGCTGATGAGCTAAATAACTACTGTATATACAGTGCCGGAAAAAAGTATTATTACAGTATGTTTTTTTTTATATTCTCAAATTTTTTTAAGCTAAAACTTGTTCGGTAATTTTTTATCAAAATTTAGCTCATCCTTTATCAAAATTGTATAAAATCCACAAAAATTTAGCAAAATCAAACTTTCAAACTTTGTACAAAACTCACAAAAATTCTGCAATTAAAAAAAAATTATCAAAATTTCAAATTTTTATTATGCAATTTTGCAGACTTTTCAATTTTAGTAAAATAAATTAAAAGTCTTAAGTGGCTGAAAATAGCCGTCGACTTTTTAATTTTTTTTTCTAACGGTGTTGGCCATTCTTTCCATATTTCATACGAAAATTTTTTTCTGTATGAAAGCAAACGGGCAACACGGTCGTTGAAAAAAAAATTATCAAAAATCATCGAGAACTTAAGCTACTTAAAACTTGCACATTATTATAGGTCCAATTATAAAATTGAAGGCACTACAAGACTGCGTACTCGACTTTTTTTTTGTAATTTTTTTTAATTTTCTGAATTTTTGAAATTTTAACTTATTTTGTTTTTGTTATAAAATAAGTTATACATATATTGAAAAAAACTAGTTTTAGCATGAAAAATATTGTGAATAATATTACTATGCCAATACCTTTTTCCGGCACTGTACATCGATAGCATATTGTATGTACATATGTATACTAAGAGAGAGTAAAAACTAACTTGAATAATGCTAACCCTGCTCATTGTCTCTTCATTGAAAAGTTTAACTTAAAATAAATCCTTTTCCACCATTGGCCCAAGTGAACTTGTGGCACCCACCACGTGGTTTGGATGGTAAGCTCATTTGTCCAGCAACAGCTTACAGTTAGTGAATAGGACCCACACATTCTTCACGTTCAAAGAAATTGCATCAAATGTGAGACTACATATGATTTGCCCCACATCATCGTCATCACAATATATTCCGAAGAGCCTAAAGCCTTGTTTGGCTATGAGATCAGATGTGGACCTGCCGAATTGTTATTACAATATACTGACTCTTTGATAGCAGCTAACTTATTTTGGAAGACAGTACAGTGCTTACTCCGCAATACTAAAATTTTTGGTTGATGGGGAAATACTGCCAGAAACTTCAAACTTCCACTCAACTTCGACGACCTGTTCATTGCCTCCATGTTATAGTTGCTTTATCTCCCTGCTCGTGAGACGTCTGTAGGTAGCCGAATCGTTCCGGAGTGAGCGCTGGAACACATTGGTGCGTTTCTTTGGGGACGAAATCGAAATTTGGGGTGCTCGCAGACTAAGTTAAAGGTGTAATAGATTCTATAAAATCCGGACTACAGACTCCTTTCTGCTCACAATTAAGTTTCATATACAAATTTTTTATGATAATCTACTTTAACTAGGAAACAATAGGTGTTCATTTCCGATTCGAATTCTTAAGGTTTAGCTGTTTTAAATTTACTGAATGTTTCCGAAAAATCATTTGTAATGTGATAAATTAGGTGTTACCCAAAACCCAAGATCTTTCGCTATTCTGTTGACTAGAAAGCAATCTGCCAATAAAAACTAATAGCGCTTTTCATTTCTAACTCATCAATTTGTATTTAATTCATTCCACAAGAGTTTATCAATACTTACAAACATACATGCATACTTATAAAACAATTTTTGAAGAAGCTTGTGATTCAGATTAATTGCAATATTTTGCTTTAGTAAATTCTAGCGATATTCTTTAAACACTGTATTTTTTATGATTTTTTTTTTTCGAATTGGCATCCATGCTTCGCAAAATTAAAACTCCACATTATTTTTTAGCATATACCGAATAGGAACAGTGGCTTACAGTGAAAATGGTCCAGTGTATTTCTTTTTAATATCGACAACATTTGCAATTTGAATTTTTTCAAACAAAAATGTGCAAGACCGTAAGGAAAAAAAAATATTATCGAAAATTAATTAAAATTTTGAAGAGCTTGAAACTTGTACTTCAACGAATAGAATTTAAAAAAAAACTATAAAACTGCATACCCGTACTCGTACAGTTTTTACAAAGTTTAAAAATGTTCCTTTTTTATGGTTTTATTTTTTATTTTTTGTGAGCTTAAGCCCATTTGTTATTTGAAGCAGGCCTGTTAAATTTCAAGTACAATTAGTACTCAATACAAATACTTTTTAAAGTACTTATAATGAATACGTAATTATTTTCTAGCTGAATAGAAATTAAGACTCGAGTACAAGTACTTGTAATTGGAAAATATTTGGAAATACCATCAAGTACTGAAAGTACTCGAAAATACTCGCTAAAAGAATTGTAATCCTTTTCCAAGTACTTCAAAGTAATTGAAAGTACTTGGAAAAGGATTGCAATTCTTTAAGCAAGAATTTTCGAGTACTTTCGAGTACTTTCAGTACTTGATTGTATTTCCAAATATTTTCCAATTACAAGTACTTGTACTCGAGTAGTAATTGATACAAATGTAATGTACTTGAAAAGTATTGAGTATTTCTCTGGAAAGCCAAAGTCCTTAAATTGCTACTTAGTACGAGTAGTACTCATGACTTAACAGGTATGATTTGAAGTTATTTGGATAAAGCAACAACAAACTAATAATAACTACACATCCATGTAATAGTGCTAGACTGCCGTATTTGAATTGTGTGTGGAAATAGGAAGATGTGTGATCGAAGCTGGTTAAGCAATGCAGGACTTTATTGAATGGAGCCTGTTATCAGCTCCCAATAGCTTGAGTTAGAGTTCCTGGGCATGGCTACATCGCTGGAAATGAGGCAGCCCATCCGCTAGCCAGAGAAGGTTCAGTGACAACCTAAAATGAGATGCCGATGTCAGCTCTAATAGGAATAATAAGTAGGACCATTTACCTTCACCCCAGAAATCTGCTCAATGGTAACGCATAGTACCAATATGTAGAGATGCAAAATTAACCGAAGAGGTTCGAGGTACAGGACATTGGTTTATCGGATCTCACGACATAAGCTGTAGGAATGTAAAAGAACAAGAGACAGTTGAACACCTTGAATGCAGATATCTGGCTTTAATGAGGAAACATAAGGCCTGGAGTTTGAGTACAATTCTCTGAAGAGTTTGTGCAAAAACTTATGCGTTTAAACAAAATCTTCCGAGGTACTATGGTATCAAAACGGCACCCGGTTGCTAATTGGGACTTGCGTTCCTTCGACACAGTTCTACCGTACTTAACTTAGGAAGATGGAGAGGCAACAACATATTGGTGCAGGTGGTAGCACACTTGCCTTGTATGTCGAAAAATTTGTTGGTTCGAATCCAGCGGAAGTCCAGAATGTAGAGGTCGGATGAGGCGATGTGGTGACCTCCCAAATGGCAGCTATAACTTCTAGCTTTTTCACTGTTGTTGCTTGTTCCAAACAAAAAATGGCTATAGGCTCCAAAAAAAAAAAACATTTCGTAGATATAATTAATATATTTTTTATGGGTTATGTTATATTTTTATAAGAAATGAAAGACGAAAATTCAACATGAAAAATGTGGTCAATATTGTAACAAATAACACTATACAATTTTCACTGTGCTCCACTTTATATATTTTCGTTAGTTATCACCTAATTATACCCTAATATCACCAATTTTCCGCTCACCATTTTAATGACGACATATTGTGTACATATTGTATATTTGAAATTTCTCTTTCATGTTTCCCGTTAGAATGAGTGTAGTAACTAATACTCATACAAAATGCGACAGCAAGCAGGTCGCAGTGATCAACATAGCGCCGCACTAGCAATACTCTTACGGTATGTGCAACTGTAACTCTAACTGCAACTGCAACCGCCGTTAGGTAATTCAATAGATTTTGGATGCTAAGTGTTGCCACCTGCTGCCTGTTGCGCCTTTTGCCCGCCACTTCTATTCCGCTATGCATTTCTCATCGCCTGCAAAATTGACTTACTTCTTAAAAAATTTGCTTGGGAAATTGTAAAGATGATTATTTTATAATAGAACTCGTAAAAGTAATCATTAGACAAGTACTCTATGTATAAAACGCCATTAACAATCAATATCGCTACTCGTTACACGTTACACGTTGTCATCAGCCAATATAGCGAATATAAAAACAAAAACCCAAATGTACAATATAATTTATACTTGATTTCTCGAAAGCCTACTCAAGCGCGGGGCGCCGGGTACAAGCCACACTAATTCGACCAGCTCAACCAACTCAGATTACAATCAAAATCCAGATAAATACGCAATGAAATTGAAGTCTTCGATAACGCTGCGAGGTGATGCGAGATTCTAGCGAAGAGGTAACTAAAATCGATCTATTCAGAGCTCTATTGGCTGGCGAAGATTGGGTAGCTATTGTATGGAAAAGGAGATAGTTTGGTGTTTAGCGATTAACCTAATCCTAGAAAATCATACATTTTTAAATAACCTAACCTTTGTAGATGCTGATAAAAGTATACCGAGTAAAAGTATTGAAATTGAAATTGAATTTTAAAAAAAATTTGGTCAGCTCCAAATTCAGGGACCGCAAATACTCATGATTTTGATTTTTTCGAACAAAAAAATCGTTTTAGAAAAATCTGATCTTATTTTTATTTAGAGGATTTTTTGCTTTAAATCATTGCACAAATGTTATTGTAAATGTAAATTTTAGTTTGATTAAGTCGATTAGTTGATTAAGTTTGAGGGTTGTTTTTTTTTCATTTTTATGTTTTCGAACAAATTTTATTCATATTTTGTGATATTAATTTTTCGATCAAAAATAATCGTTTTTTTGGGCTTAAAATTTTCAAAACATGTTTGATCGAAAATTTGTGATTTCTATTTTTTCGATATTTTTTAAGAATAATGATTATTTTTGATCGAAAAAGTAAAAATTACAAGATATCGATGGACCAAAATTCTTGCCAAGGGTTGTGCGATGAGCGAAAAAAAATTTAGTAATTTTTTCCAGTAATGAATATGACGTTTCCAATTATATATAATACAGGGTGACCCATATAATTGGTTCCTTTTGGAAATTTATTGGTCTATTTGAGAGTGCAAAGAGTCCCATTATTTATAGAACACAAACTCTTTCAAGTGACTGTCTCGGCTGGCTTCACAGTAGCGCGTCCTGTTTTTCCGGTTTCCTAAGACCTTGGTGATGACTTCTGTCTCTATCTCAAAAACGGCTTGCTCGACATTCGCCTTAAGAACTTCAATCGTTAATAGGTTCAACCTGAAGCAAAACATCGATTGTGGCATGGGGCATCATCCTGTTGATTTTTTTTGGCTTCTAAACGATCGCGTGCGGGTTCGTTATCTGGTCCTCAGATCGGGAATTTTTGCCGAGATGGAAATGCTCTCCGCCAGAAAAGATAATTGCTCGTACAAAATCGTTATCCATTTCGAACAATCGTTATCGATTTCGTTTCCGTTATTGTCCAACGTTGTTCAAGCATAAACCAATTGATTTCTTTCCGCAATTATAACGAGAGGTAACTGCAGAAAAAACGTAAGTGACATATTTTTTTTCATGCAAAAATGAATCTAAGTAGATGCTCTTGGAGTATTTTTGCATCAAATAAACACAAAATTTCGAAAAAATATCGCTTTTTTTTCGCGGCAAGGGTTCTATATGATATATGTATGTAGATTTTTATCAAGACTTCCAGCGGGAATGAGCTGTCGCTGTCAAATTAAAATATTATTAAAAATACAATTATATGGGCCACCCTGTAAATATTTATAAATGCATATACATTTAAATAGGTACATACAGTTAGTCACTTAAGTAAGTATACACCATTTTTATTTTTGAAGATAATTAAAATTAAAGTGTTTCCCAATATACTAATGGCACGTTTTTACACAAAGCATGTGTACATTGGCACTCGCTTTAACATCAACACAAATATATGTAGCTGTAAAATGTTGATACCGTTAGACACACATCGCTTATTAGTTGAGGCGAGTGAAAATAATATCACAAAAGTTAGTATACAGCGTACAATTGTTTGGTGAACATAACGCGATAGCATAATTTTAAATTTAAAAAGTTCAATCATTTCAAACAAAAAGGACACTGTTAGGAATATTATTAAAGAATTCCACATTTTTCTTTAAATTACTGAACAATTTGCGGCAATGGCACGAAGAGGAAAAGAGCTCTCTGATGACTTAAAAAAATTAATTATAAAATACCACAAAGAGAATAAATCTTTGCGTGAAATCGCTCGTATCGTTGATAAAAGTGTTGCTACAATTCAAAAGATTGTAAACAAGTACAAAAGTACTGGCAAAACAAATAATAAGCCTCGCTCCGGACGCCCACTTGTATTCAGTGACAGGGAAAGTAGTCTGATTGTTCGTAAAATAAAAGAAAATCTCAAAAAAAGTGCCCCAAAGTTAAAAGCTGAAGTCGAAAAAGAATACGGGAAGCAGTGTAGTACTCAAACTATTCGCCGAGTCCTGTATAATGCTGGTTACCATGGACGTAATGTTAGGAAGAAGCCCTTCGTGAGCAGGGTCAATCGATGTAAACGGATATCATTTGCAAAAAATCATGAAAAGTGGGACCAAACGTTTCGGAACAACGTTATATTTTCAGATGAGTGCAAATTTTGTATCAGTGGAACGGATGGTCGCGAAAAAGTATGGAGGAAAACTAACACAGAGCTGAATCCTATTAATATGACCGGCACGGTTAAGCATGGTGGTGGCTCGGTGATGGTTTGGGGATGTATGGCGGCAAATGGGGTAGGCAATCTGGTGTTTATCGAAACTATTATGGACCGATACAGATACCTTAACATTTTAAAAAATAGTTTGAAGCAAAGCGCGATTAAATTGGGGCTGGAGGAGTCATTCATCTTCCAGCAGGATAATGATCCCAAGCACACGTCCAAAGTTGTGCGGGAATGGCTCTTATACAATGTGCAAAAACAGCTTAAAACACCACCCCAATCACCGGATACAAACCCCATTGAACATTTATGGGAACATCTAAAGCGGCAAATCCGTAAATATTCCATACGAAGCAAGGATCAATTAAAAAGTGCGCTCCAGGAAGAATGGAATAAAATACCGCAAGCAGTAACCACAAATTTGGTGAAATCAATGCCTTCGCGTCTTAAAGCCATTATTAAGTCCAATGGTTATCCAACCAAATACTAGAAGTCGACTTTTAAAATAATATTTTTATAATTAACTCAATATTTGTGCCTTTGTATACTTACTTTTGTGATATGAATTTATACCAAATTTTTTTTAATTGGTACAATTTTTTTATTTTCTGTCATTTTGTATGCGTTTTTGAATTGAGAATTATATTTATGTTTCTTTCAAGTGAATAAAACACATTTTTCTTATATTTTGTGTTATTTAAGAAATCTAGTGCAAAAATAATGCAGATATATGTAGTGTATACTTACTTAAGTGACTAACTGTATATTCGTAAATTATATTTAGGCATCCACATTCGTAGGGGATATCTGCGTTTACTTTTGACGTTAAAAGTATTTGACTCGAGGACAATCCTGTTTTAAAATCATTATGATTCTCTTTATTGAATTTATTACGGTTCAAAATCAGTTCGAATTTAGTTGAAATTAATCTTTCATTTGTTAAATATAATTATATTGTACTTGTAATAATAATAATTTAATGAAATCGGTAATTTATACGTCTTGAGTTTATTTTGAATCAAATGCAATTTTAACTTTTTTCTTTTGGTTGTTTTTGGGTCATAAACAAGAATGGTAATAGAAATAGTAATTTTACTGTGATGTACAATAATAATAAGAGAGAGTTTATTTTGAATCAAATGCAATTTTAACTTTTTTCTTTTGGTTGTTTTTGGGTCATAAACAAGAATGGTAATAGAAATAGTAATTTTACTGTGATGTACAATAATAATAAGAGAGAACGGAGAGTGAAACAAGAAACTACAACGCATAGTTTCAAAAGGCCCTTTCATCATATAATTCGTACTGTTAGACGTTCACGGTAATCAATTTTTTCTGCGTATTTCGTTGATATTTTTATTAAGAGCACCACATTTCCAAATATTTATGAGCCACTAAAATAATTGCTGCCAATAAATATTGTAGATGGACAATGAAAACGGTTTGGCAATTAATTCACAACTAGATTTTTTTATCGTAAATATTCTGGTGATTTCGAAAGTTTCACCATTGTGGATTCTAATTTTTACGGCGAAGCACATACAAAACTATTCACATACTGGAATTGTATTTATTCTACACTTATAAATGGACTAGAATTTTTTGTCATTAACAAAATTGAAATAACTGGTGGGTGATCAATTAGCATCAAGAATTTTATTACCTACCCATACGCCCACGCTCCTAACAGGCAAATTGTTGACACATATTATAACACCCTCACACACGCTTACTAAGTATATGTTGCATGCGTCGCTTGTGAATCTATGTTGCTTATTTTTATTTGTATTTTTATTTTTATTTATCTCAATGTGTATTTCCTAACATTTTGGCTGAATTTCACTGACGGTGTCTTCTTGTATTTTTCCACGAAAGCTATTCGTCCACGCGTGACAGCAGCAACCAGCGCCAGAGTCAATACTCAACGAAGACAACGTCCAGCAGTGTTGGCAATTTAACTCTCTCGGCCGCAGGTCCTGCTGAGAGGCCACTAATGATGCCGACCGAACGCACTACAAGTTTGAGAAACTGAAGCGAATAAAAGAATTAATTGAATTGAAAATTTTTAAACTCAAGAAGTCAGAGGATAAAGAAAATCTTGGCAGCTGTAAAAGCTAATCAAAGAATATAAATAAAATGAAAATGAGTTGTAGATTTTAAGAAACTGTTTACAAAACACCAACATACATTCATAGTACATATTTACATACTTTGATCAAACTTTATGAGAGTGTCATATTTCCGTTGCTATGGAATAAGTAGTTAAGATTTTAGTTAGATAAGTTAAGAAATTATCGTTTAAAAGACATAAATAATACACACACACACACACACACATACACACTCAATCGCATGCATAACATCCTCCACCAAAGGACATCACAAACATCTCCATTTATTGCCTACTTAGCCATATTTTTTTCTTACAAAAAATTTTTTTTTTCATTTCCATCCATCATTTATAGGCGTATATGATTTGTTTTTATAGTCACAAATATAATTGATTTACATATAAGAATCATTTGATGATGTTTAGTCCATAAAACAAGTAAGAGTAGTGTAGTGTGAGAAAGAAGCAAACATTTCCACAAAATAGAAGTTCACATAAGTCACTAGATTAAATTACCATCCCCAAAATAAATATTAAAATAAATATATACATATATATAAATATATTATTTTAGTTACAGTGATAAATATTTAGAATTTGCAATACAATAGAAATTGTATAAACATACGCTAGTTAAAAACACTAATTTATTTTAGTATATACTACTAGTTACTCCTATTATATATTTTCTATCATTGGCATAACTTACATTAGGGTTAGCTACAATTTTATTGTATTTATGTGAAACTAAGTGTCGATTGTTATTTGTATTGCATTTAAATAAAAGTGTAAATGAAAGCATCAGAGAAACTCAATTTAGTTATCAATTTAATGGAGTTATATTTATGTACTAAATAAAATATTGCGAAGTCTTGGGTCCTGGGTGAAATAGAGGAAAATTTAGTGGGGCCACTCTGACTTACTCGGACGTCTGTCTTGGAGCAAGTGGCACTTTAAATGTGTCATTAAAAAATTATAACCACTGAACAATTTCAGTAAGCCTCGAATGAGATCTCCCGCTACTGATTACGACCACAGCCAACGTATAAGTACTATGATCTATAATTTGAGGGAATGCAGCTGGAATGCTGGAACCCTTAATGGGGAAAAAGCCGCTGCCCGTCTGGTTGATGTCCTCATGAGAGTAAGGGCTGATATCCAGGAAATAAAATGGACAGGGAAAAATAAGAAAACCATTGGAGCTTGCCACGTGTACTAATGCAGTCATGTAAAGGATCGCATTTTCGGTGTTTGATTTGGGGTGGGAGAGAGACTCCGTCGCGAGATTATTCAACACCTCGCTGTGCCCACGTCCTGATGGAAAAGAAGAGCGATGTGATAAAGATCACTTCTACGATATCAAAATCTCGTTTGGCGACCTCAATACCAGGGTGGGTAAGGAAGCGATGTTTGGTCACACTGCGGGAAAATTCAGTGTTCATAATGAAACCTCCGCCAACGGACTGAGACGGATCGACTTTGTTGGGACCTCAAATATGTTAATCTGTAGAGTCAGGTTTCAGCTTAGATAATTCGCCAGCCTAGGTGGGTGTCTCAAGATCGAAAAACGTTAAAGCAAATCGATCATACTGCGATAGATGGAAGAAATGTGAACCGACACGGATCATTATCTTGACGCAGCCAAGATGGGATATGCTACTGCGCAGCAAAGTTCGTACATCTAACTACAACAGACAGCTACTAACTTCACAACTCAACTCTCACACCCTCTTACTAAGAGCACTTTCCAGCAAACTGAATTTCGCGAAAATTGGGAGCACATTTTTCTCTCACTACGTACCGCTGCTGAATTAGCCGACACGCTAGCTAAGTCAAGTTCTACGTATGAAGGGAAATGATCCAGCTTTGAAAGCATTTAACGTGGTACTCACTGCTGGGGTGGCAGAGGAAGAGGAAGGCCTCTTCTACATTGGAAAGACTAGGTGTAGATGAAATTGGCTTCACTTTGTAGCTGAGCAAAACAGAGGAGCGTTAATTAAAATGAAGACGAAGACACTCATTTATTCTATATTATATGGCAGATAAAGTAATTTTCACAAGCTTTAATTTTAATGTACAACTTTTAAAAATATACGTATCTTATTAAATTTGTAAAATTTTAATTGGTGACAACCTTGTTATAGAGGGCATTATGACTGAAGATTATCAATGATACCTTCCTTTTTATATCACTGTTGCTTTGTTTTGCTTAGAAGAGCATAAAGCTACGATGTAAGCGCCTAATTATTATTATTGAGGTAATTGGCAAAATTGCCTACCTTTCTATCTACTCAAACGATTATTTGGTAAGCGTGACCGTTATAGGTTGGAAAACAATTCCGAAGTGTGTTATCTTAGAAGCGATAATTTGTAAAAAGGTACTGTCTAATGCCTGCAGAGAAAAGTAAAAAAAAAACCACCCATCGTAGAGTCATATTCTGACCTTACACTTGGTAATCCCTATTGACTATTGCGTTGCTGAAATTTCGAGCTGGTTCATCGAACGGTACGATTATGGTGTGGACGCTGACCAGCTTGCCAACTGGAAAAATGCTGATGCAGAGGTTGAGTAGTCTGTCGGCTGGTATGGTGCTGATGCATAGACTGGCAATTGATGTTTCGTATAACATCGCATTGGTGAAAATAAAAGGAACCTAACAAATGTTCCTAATTTTGATGTAGTATTTTCGCTTTCTTAAGACTGTTCGAGAAGTAATTTCTCGCGAGAACCGCTGTCTCACGAACTTCTCGTGTATCGTCAATCTTATAAGGCTCGCATTTTGTTACATTTTTCGACATTTCTCGAGATGCCCTCTGATTCTCGAGTATCGAAATTCTCGTGAATGTGCGAGCAGAAATCGAAAGCCCTACATAAAATTAAATCTGGTAGTAAATATTTCTTAAGCGCCAATTCATTCCAATTTATCTTTTTATCAATCCAGGTATTTTTTTTTTTTGACTAAGGTATTCTCCATAAACTGTCTAATCGAATTCAATTATGAAACCGTGAAAACTCTCCTCATCTATCTCAAAATGTCTTTCCAATGATGTTCGGTAGAGTTGCCAAATGAATGGTGATTACCTTCATGTTAGGGGATTAATATATTCATAGATATCCGCCAAGTAGTCCCGTACTTGTCCTAAACTCCCATGGCAAATGCCATAAAACGGACTAAATAACATCGAACACTTAACTGATATAAGTTTCTGGACTCAATTATGACATCAAACTACGCAATCCAAAAGAGAAACCGAACTTTTCTCTCATAAAAAAATGACAGCCAAAGAAGGTCGAATTATAATTGTTGAATTGAAAACCTATGATCCCATAAGCGATTTGGTGATTACTTGAAGTTTATAGTATATTATTATTCATTTATTTTTCATCTACATATATAAAATCGGCCGCCGTAGCCGAATGTGTTAGATATGCGCGCTTCATTCGATGGTCCCGGGTTCGAATCCTGGACGGGGTAAGTAACATCAAAAATTATAGAAAAAGTTTTTTTAATAGCGATCGCCCCTCGGCGGGCAATGACAAACTTCCGAGTGTATTTCTGCCATGGAAAAATTTTCACAAAAATCATTTGCCGTTGTAGGAAATGTTCGGCCAAACATCTAGCTACGGCGTAGGCGCCAAATTATTATTAAAAAAAATTATATAATTGCCACCACTGTAAATGCATCAGCAAAGCTTTGCGTTTGGTTTGTGGCCCCGCTACGTAAATCGAAGCGTTCGCTTGCTATATGTAAATTTAAAAATTTCTACCAGAATATAAATACGAATTTTTCGTTTGTTAGCCAATTGTTGCTTCCCAATGAAGGCCAAGGTGTCTAGCAAACGTGCAGTGTACTCTTATTTATGTTTGTATGTATGTGGGCGTTAGAATGAGCATTTGTGAGCGGTTAGTGGCTTGTCGCTAGCTCGAGTGCTGAAAGCAGCTGGCAGTTTGTTTTGATTTCTGGATCGCTTTGGACGTGTATTTCGATTTGAAGAATAACGTGCTGGACGCGCGTACATAGAGTGAACGCGGCGAGCGGAAGCGGGTTGACTGGTACGGCGCGGAATGCGGTTGCGATTGGCAATGATCTCCGAAAAACAAAACAGTAAATTTAATTATAAAAAAATCGCGAAATCGTGACGTCACTGCGACGGCCGAAATAAAAATAAAGCGCGATTAGTGAAGCAACAATTCTATAGTGAATTACACTGCTGCTAAATTTTGCCACATCACACCTATGCACATATGAGAAATTAGAACAAAAAAAATTGTGTTTTCAAAAGTGAATGTGAGTTTCTTATTTATCGCCATGGCATCCACCGCCTCTCAGTTAAACTCTCACCGCAATGCCGTCCTACTACTACTACCTTTGCTTTTGTTGGTACACCCGCTACTGGCAGCAACTCCCGCATACCCCTGCCCCTACGCTCAAACTGTCAACATAACCAATGGACTCCGGCTCAAAGATGGCTCCTATTCATACGAGGGTCTACTTATACCGGCAAATATGACAGCACTCTACACTTTTCAGGTAATGGACGGTATTCTGTCGACCGCGCCGCCACATATGCGCGGCTGTGCTTGCCGTCAACGACCTTGTATCACGTTCTGCTGCCCATCGGGACAAGTATTCGACGAACAAAAACTCAGCTGTGCGACGCATGCGTCGGCGCTGGGAACTCTGCAGCAGCGCACGCAACCCGCTCACATCGAAGTCACCAATGGTAGCAATGGCAGCGTCGATGTGGTTAACATACGTGACATGTTTGTGATGCGTTACGAAGAGGGATGCAGTCGCAAATACATCGAGAAAGGCAACGAGCTCTTCTGGAAGTGGGATCTCTTTGCTGTAAGAAAAAATTGAATTATTAAAAATTAACAAATTTACTTGAGCAGATATTTATGATATCATTCGATATGCTGGCGACGTGATATCAGCTTGACTCGGTATGACGTTTGTGATTCACTCAAAGTGCTGAAGTGATCTCGTAGATGGAAAATGGAATGAGACAATCAAATTGTACTATATATTACATATATATAAAAATATCGTGTCACGTCGTTTGTGATCGCACTCCTCCGAAACGTTTTAACCGGGTTTTATGGCATTTTTTATGTATTTTTAGTAGGTATGATAATAGGCAATAAATCATACATACTTTTTACTTGCGAGAGGGTTGCCACCTGTTTGAAAAGTCCAATGTAATTAAAATATACACAAGTTACATTTGTAAAATATTAAAATATGGGAGTCAAGGGGTTCGTCTCGTAAAGAAAGTCCAAAGCTAGCTTTTATGAGGGTTGCCACCTGATTGAAAAGTCGAATTTAATTGGATTATTCACAAATTATATAAAATAGTAAGACATGAGTGTTAAACCGTTCGTTTCAACGAGGAGAAGGTTGATAGGCTAATTTTGAAGAGGGTTGCCACTTGTTTTAAAAGTGAAATTTAATTTAATTATAGACAAGTGTATAAAATATTAATATGAGTGCCAAACGGTTTGTCTTGGTAACCCAACACTCATACCTATATTTTTGAGAGGGTTGCCACCTGTTTGATATGCCAAATTTTATTAAATTAAACCAAGACTATATGTGAGGGAAACCGAAATGCGATTTGTGGTTGGGCCAGGTCATTTCTTGGCATTGGTTTTATACACTCGAAAACTACTGAACCGATTGAGTTCAAATTTATAAGACGTGTTAGCAAAGTTGTCTAAAAGTACCGATAGCTGGCGCTGGTGTCGAGATATTTCTAAAAACCATTTTTAGAGTCTGTATTTTCTGATTCCAGCAAACAACAAATCCTACATATCGCTACTACTAAGGCAAACTGTCGCAAGGGTAAAATTATATTATACTAATCGTGGAATTTCTATTATTGGTAATGCCTTTAAAACGATATTGAAACTTCACGCACAATATTGAAACACGCAGTTCGGCGTTATAGCGACGATATGTAGTTTGTGTCATACTAGATCTGTGCATTCATTTTAATTTACATTCATAAAAACTTTTTCAGAATGGTCCACTATCCAGCATGGATCGAATTTGGGGCACCGGCGAATACTGTTTCACGCCTTTAGAACATAAAAATATATGGAGCTTAGTGCCACTCACCTGTGAACGTTCTGAGCACGGTTTTCGTCTCTGGATTTATGTAATATGTATGTATTGAGATCTTAAGTTTACAAACAGTTACAGTACAGTTATTGTTTTGGTTTCTATTCTACCATATAAATTCTTGGTGTTCCCGTAGGTTTGGGTCTAGCAATACTAATTTTCTCATTCATTCTGTTGACACTGGTATCAATTAAGGCGGTGCGCAATGGTGGCTATGGTGAATCGCTTATTTTCCATTTGGCTTCGACAATTAGCGGACTCTCAGCGCTGCTGTATTTGGCGTTACGATCTCGATTGGATCTTTCAGAAACTGCTTGTCGCAACATTGGTAAGAGTTTTATTTCAGATGAATGTCATTAAATATTAAAAAGACTCATATTTTAAAAATCCTTTGCAGGCTTCCTTGCTTATGTCTTCCTTATGTTTTCGTTCTTCTTGCTGTCCATCATAAGCTGGAACTTTTGGTACAACTTCAAATCGAGACGTCTGAGCAGCTGGAAGCGCAAATTAATTTACATGTGTGCCTTCGCTCTGGCTGTGGCTTTGCGGTTTTTGTTAAAATTCATACAAGACTCCAATATTTATCAACCGCTGAAACCGGGTATTGGCGATGCTTTTTGTTGGTTTGATGGTGAGGAAGCTTTTAAGGTTTCAAGCTTCGACACCCCAATTTTATTTGATTCGTTTTTTCAGTTCGTTTGTGGGGCATCTTGTTGTACTATTACATACCAATATTGATATGCTTGGGGATCGGTCTGACGTTATATTTAAAAACCTATTTGACTATTTGGAATATGTCAGAGGATGTTATCATTGTAGCTGGGTACGATATAAAGCTGATAAAAGCACAGTGAGTATCCCTAATTTCAGTGGCGTAGAATTTGTATTAAAGCTTAGTACAATGTTCCCGTGTAATGTGAAATGAGCTGTCAAAATCCATATCAAATGGTTTTACTCTGTTCGTGCTGTGAAAAGGCTCAGAAAATTTTGGCAACATGATGCCAGTAACATTTTTTAAAATACAATAGCTTTTAAAATGCGTGCCCCAATTAAAATTGGGTAAAAAGTGACGGTGCGCCATTTCATAAAAGGAATTGTTTTTGTATTATTTTTTTTACATTTGTTTTTATTGGGCACTTTTTAGGCGCTTAAATATTTTGCTTGCTGACAATCCAAATGCATGTTGCTGCCGAAATTTTTTCGGCTGTGTAGTTAGTAGTACTAGCCTTAAAGTGAAAAATTCCGTAGAAGAGATCAAAAATAGATTTCATGGTTTCTATAGCGTCGATATTAAACTCACGTCTGACTTCGGGTGTAGGTGTGCTAATACACCCGGGAATAACTTAACAGAGAAAAGTTTCTACTCCTTGAAGCCACCAATTATTTGGCGTTTTTAAAAACTAAAAATGGCTTGAAAGAAGGATTTTCAGACCTTTAATAATAAATTGTATATCGGTCTATTATAAATTGAGCTTGATGGGAGTTTTCATGGGTTAAACTTGGAAAGCCGCATGGAAATGTCTTCATAAGTAGGACTAGGGATGGATATCAAACAAACAAAAAATACATCGATTTTTCTATGTAATGCATTGTTTGGTGGAGTAGATGTTTATTCGATATTTTTGCAAATACAAAAATGTTTTGAAGATGTAAAATGTTATTTTTTTTAAATACAAAAAACAAATGTAAAACACAAAGAAATGCAGCTAGCATAGAGGCTATTCACACGATACGATCCAATAAGCCGAAATTTAAAGCACTGGTACTAATTTTGAAGAGGCCCACTCGTCCGATGGTATTTTACGCCAGTTTGGATTTGGAAATTTTATTTAAACAATGTATTTGTTGATGCATCGATATTTAAAACATGAATACATCGAAAATATGGAATCATTTAAAATACATCGATGAACAAGGCTCCTTCGTCCATCCCTATATTGGATTTCCTGGTATTTGCACAGTGGTTGTAGTGTATTTTTTACTCCTTGGTATTTCAAGTGTTACTGCAACAAAAATCTTATGGTTGTAGAATCCTTGAAAAGTAAGCGTGTCGCCCCGTTCTGTATAATATACATATGTACATACATATACCTTCGATCCGCAACAAACTTGGTACGAACAATGAGCTCTGATGAGCTCAAATAAATAAAATTGGAGAACTTGGGGAGAAGTTACACTCGACCATACCTACAACGTCTACTAAGTTATTTCTCCGGCGTATTTATATTTTATTTTTTCAGACGTTCAACTTCGAAAACTTGTTTACCTTTGACATGTTTACCAGGTTCAAAGATCTGCACGACTATCTAAATGTACGCACCGCGAAGAATATGCTTCGGAAGACCAGTATAACTTCTGCTTTCGAAATATTTACTTATATTCTCAATATTCCTTTTATATGGCCCTTTTCTAAGATGACAAAAGTTTCACACCTTTCAGTCACAAATCAATGTGAATTCCCTTAGGTGATTGACGGACTTGTCTTTAGCTTGCCGTATTCTGCACAAATCTTAAAATTAGTTCCGTAATGAATCGTCTACATACAAAATAATTTACCAATTCGTTGCCAATAAATCTGGAAATGTGTATTTATGCTACGTAATTCGAATAATATCAAGTATATACGAGTATTCATATAATGGTTTTTAATATTTTCTCCTTCACAGTTTCAATGCGTTTTTCGCATATTTTCTGGGCGTTTTCTGCGTGTGGGTACGAGAGCTGATTGTCTATCTGACAATCCGTTTGCGTGGCAGATATTTCATAATTGATTTCCTAACTGGAGTATGTCTTCTCGGTCTATCAATTTGTGGATTGATATTTCTGCTTTATAAGAATCCGCTGGTACGCGCTTGGTGGCATGTAAATGTGTAAGTATAAAATTGGCAAATCATATACGGACGTCAATTGTTTCAGAATACTCCTATACAGGACATTTTACTTGCCTTACAGAAAGGAAGAGAGAGCAGAGAATGGAGTCTACTTGACACAAATTTATCGTTCGGATCAAGAGCGGAGTGTTAAACTGAAAGGTATGAAAGCGATTATACAATATTTCACATATTTGCTAGTAACATAATACTTCCATCTTCTTACAGAGGGCTATAAAGATGAGATTAGAGAGGAGGATATTGCTTTGAAATAAGATTTGTTGCAAATTGTAAAGAGATTTAAAAAGTTACCTGTTTGCCAAAAAAAAAAGAGTGAAGGGCCTAGCTATATACTTAAATTATTGTGCATATTTGGACTTAAAAATAAGCAGGAATAAACTATTTCAAAGTGGCACTGGTTATACATATATGTAGATAGATTGATTGCAATTTTATATAGACAATATTTTTTGTATATTTAATAAAGCGTTGACTAAGACAAATGTAACGCAGTCTTCCCTTATCTGTACGCAAATCAGCAAAATATAAGACAAATAAAAATGAAAGTGTTCTTAGAAAAAGTAAGAAAGAAACTGACAACAAAATTACATTACTTTGTTAAAAATTTTGTACGAAGCATTCATAACATATTGAACCTCGTATCAATTAAGCAGCGGTGCTAGGAGTCGTGTCGGATTGACTAACCCTGAACACTACCAGAGGCTTGTAGTTACTCGAAAAAATTCGATATCACAATCAGAGAAGAATGCTTTCCGTTTTGAAGCTGCTTAAAATTCCGAAATTCCCACCCAATTGAACGATTTCTCATCAAAACGAATAAAAAAACATACACAAAATAAATACCTTGTGCTAAAAAGAATCAGCATTTTTTGTTCTTTCTTCTTTTACCTTCGATTATTTTTTTTAGTTTGATTTACTTGCAAAACGAAAATCCAGTCGTACTTAGAGCTGCTTCAGTAACTGTTGATTGTCATCTACAAAGTTCCCATAACAAGTAAAACGGAAAATTATCAGCATATCGAAAAAACAAATTAAATAATAGAACCGATTTTTTAACAGCGATCAAAAGTTGCTTACAAAAATTATATGCAGTACGGAGTCGACGCAAAATTATATAATATAACTTAAAAAAACCCTTATTAATTGCTTTTTGCGGTTTTTGTCACCCTCTCAAAACACAGTTTGACCAGTTTGACACTCGTATTTTATTATTGTATATTCTTGTGTCTAATTTAATTGAATTTGACTTTAAAAACAGCTTATCTTTGCCGTTATGAACCTTTTAACACCGAAATTTTAAAATTTCAGACAACTTGCGTATAATTTAATCTATCTAAAACACAGATGACTTCGTACCTTCTCCCAAGCGAAACGAACTATTTGACACTCAAATTTGCAACCCTGCATCGTATTTTAGGACAACTACCAAAATATTTTGCAATAATATTAAAATTTTTGTGAGCTGGGTCAATTTGAAACAGAATCTACCGGAAGTTACGTGAGCTGGATCGATTAGAAAGTCCCCAAAATATGCGTTTTTTATTAACAAATTTTTTTTTAAATTTTTTTTTAAATTTTTTCATTTTATCATGTTTCAAATTATTTTTTTCAGTATGATGATTCCGTTGAACAAACTTTCGAATAATTTAAAGCAGACCTTTTAAGCGTACACTGTTTTCTCATATCAAGAGGGGCTTTTGAAAAGTATTTGATCAAGAAGGCGATAGCTAGATACACAAGACGAATCCGTTGTGTACTTTTTTTGTGCCATTTTGCGTGTGAAATGTCAAAAACTGAGTCCGCCCAGTTTGCTCATGTATTTTGTTTGTGTAAACAAAACAACCCAGCGAGTTTGGAAAGAAGCGCACATGGGATCATCTTGTACCTATTAATTTGCCTTGGAATTTGATAAATGAGTAGGAAACCGGTTCAAATTTGTTTTTTTTTTTTTATTTTTGCTTGTCAAAGTATTGAGAAAGATTATTTCTTTTAAATTATAAATACTTAAAAAATGTAGTCACTAAAACACAAAAACCAAACCTTTCAGTTTTGTGACCCAACATTTTGTATTTAGTTATCTACATTAAAACTTCGTGAAACTGTGCAACAAACAATTGGAAAATAGTTAGCTACCAACTTTCGTCCCATGAGTACCTTTAGGAAATTAATATAGCTCCTAGAGTTGTAAAGTAGCGGCTGGACCGGCAAACATACAAAATAAATAGGTAAATGATAAAACTAGCTACGATAAATTAATGAAATAAATTAAAATGAGCACAAGTGGACAATGGCGTAAAGCATTTGAGACAAAAGGACATCATGGGCTGTATGACCACTGCAGACGAGCAAGGTGTGCGGTTGAAAATGTGTAGACTCTAAGGTGATAATAAAATTTGTATTACGATTATGAATCGTTGCACTATGGAAAATTAAATAGAGGGGTTAAGTGCTGAGCAGGATACAACAACACACGTCTTTTGGTTTTCAAATATACACCCTGTGGGAAATCTGAAAGTACCGAGCGGTGGTAGCAAAGAAGGTTTTTATTCGACGAGCACATATGTATGGGTGTGTGTGTGTGTGTGTGTATACATACGTCATGGTTAAGTCAATAGTGGAATGGTGTCAATTTACCTGTTGTGTGGGTCAAAGGCACCTAGCAAATTAACAAGATTATCTCAGCAAATTGATATGGAATTGAAAGGAAATTCGCTTCCCCTTTCTCTCCTATGAGCATATGACATTACTTTAGACTACTTTACATTTTCCGAAATTGGTCTAATAAGCGAATGAATCTATGTACTATGCATTACTACGAATATTACCAAAATTGAATTGAATCGAAATAAGGCGATCGGAAACCATATCTGATATTCGTAGAGCACGTTACCATTTTTTTGCCAGGCACCTTGAATGCACGTACATTTGTAAATATTAATTTGCTTGTGTACCGATAATATTGTGAGTACAGTTATACATATACATATATGTACATATATATATAAGAATGTAAACAATGAGGCATTTTTGTACCTGTGAGACCCTATCGGAAATTTTGTATATAATTTTCGACTTCAGTTACTTTCTCTCCCATATAGTAATCTTTGTTTTGAGTTTAGCTTAATAATTTAATTTTATAATTTTTTATAATCCATGACCCCTTGGAAATAAAAAAATGGCCTACTTTATACTAGTTGTACGACAAAATACAAATTTAAAAAATAAAAATAAAAAAATTATTGTTTAGTTATCAAGTAATGGCTTGTGCTAAAAATATCAATGTTTTGAATTGAATGTTTTGTTACCATTTCACACAATCACTCAAAATATCTCAAACAATTAGGTTATCTATCATATGGACGAATCCTATTTCAATATTTTGTTACTTATTTGTTTATAAAAATATAACAAAAGATACATCTGATATATGCAGCAACAAATAAGTCCTTTATATAAAAAAAAAAAATACATTATTTCCATTATGTAATATTTGTATAGAATATTTCCATCCAGTGACCAAAATTCAAATATGACATTTTCCTTATCCCATTGGTGTAAATACATATCACTTTTTATGTTTACATTTTTCTTTATGCTTTTTCAATGGACGAAAATTTATACTTTTTAAAGAGTCGATGTAACTTGGTAAACGTAACTGCTCTACTACTTTAATAAGAAAACTACAACAGCTTTTTCCTAAGGTGTTTTCCGTAATTTTATTTGCGTAAAGTCTTCAAAAGATTAGTGGAAATAAAGAACAGGATCTAATAGTGGTACAAGCGGAAGAGATAAAGGCTCTAAATCTTGTGGGTAAAAATTACTACGAATAATTGAGCAAATAAATTAGATATTGTAGGTCACTAGAGATCTTTAGTAGGTCCACAGAATTGCTTTCGAAAAGCCTATTTACCTTTTGAACCTCTTCAAATATTTAGGAACTGAGAACAATTATTTGCCTCCTCAAATAGCGCTAAGGGCGAATACAGTCTATGTAGACATTAGGGATGATGGTCCCGGGCTTCCCGTCTTTTTTCAATACGAAAAATCCCGGGCTTACTTGCCAACGACCCCGTGGTTTGCGAGCACCCAAACAAATTTTTATTTTGTTAATTCATTTTGTACAAAAACTGGAAAAATTTAAGCATTTTCAATCATTTTCTTGATGATTTCCAACATTTCGATCGGAGTTTTTTAGAACTATTTCTGCTATATTTTTTAAAGTCCATTAAATTGTATCCTTTAGTTGTATATTATTGAAAATTAAATTGAAATATAATAAATTTGAATAAATATTAATGGGAATTTTGTTAAATTTTTCGAGGGTTTGAACGAAATTCGCAATTTTCGATTTTACAGTTTTTGTTTAGCAGATATGTACGAGTATACGTCAAAGTATTACGTTTGCTTTGTTAAGGGTGGACAAATTTTCTCATTAAAAAAATTTTTAAATTTAATTTATTTGTTATTTATTTTATTTATTTATTAATAAAATAATGTGTTTCGGGACAAATCCTGTAATGCCGGGATTTTAAGCCCGAAATCCGGAATATCGCGGGATCGCAAGAATCGAAAAATTGACTATACTTAGTAGGCATACTAAATGCATTCTGCGTTTCTTGTGTTACATCGGTTAGAACCAATTTCCCGAAAGCAAGAAATAGTCGAATGGAAATCCAAACTATTAAAGTACGATGTATTTATTATTTAACACCTTACTTAACATTTCGATTGCAAATATATAAAATCGTTTAAATTCAAATATAAATAAACCGAAACAGCAAAATCTTCAAATTGATTGAAATCACTTTGCTCTAGCATATCCAACATCCACAACCTATTTACGAAGCGCATTTCCAGCCGGGTCACAATCATAGGTGTAGGTGTCTGTACGGAAAACGCGCAAGGCATGTGGGCCGGCGATGATGTCTAGCGTCCATGCATTTGGACAGCAGTTGAGCGCTAGCACGCGATTCGAGTAGACATTGGCATCGCAGACAGAGCAAATAATTAACAGTAATCACCGGAAAGAAAGGCAAATCGGTAAATACGAGTATTTTTCCTACATCCTGCTAGCGCGTTTCTTCGTCGCAGTTCTTCCACAAAACTTTCAGCCCTTCGTAATCCTTCCGCCGCCAAATGGAATAACTATTGAAATGCGTGCGATTAAGTTAAATGCGTGGCTTAAAGCTGAAGTGAACTAAAGTGAATAACATCATCACGGCGACTGGATATTATCCATCGCGAACGCTGTCATCGACAATTACTCATTTGTTCAACACATTTTTGATTTCGCAGTTCATTTGCCATCATTTATGTTAGTAGCGACATCAAAGCGTTTGAAATTTTGCGGGCGTAAATTTGTGAACTCTTGAAAATCGAACCCCCGCCACACACGGATTTGGTGCTCTGTTTCTGGAGAATTTTAAACCATTTTATTTTCGGCGTCGATGTTGTGTTGTAGCAGATTTACTCATCCGATTCTAGGTAGTCAAGGCATCTAAGTATTCAGTATAATAAATATTTATATATCAATTTGCACGAGTATGTGCGTTATGTGTTATGTGTAGATGTGCTTTCATTCCGAGAGTGTTGATATATTTAAATACACGCAAAACCCGCAAAAGTAAATAAATAAATATACATATATGATCACAATTAGCAATGTCTTCGAGAAGAACACAAAACAAAGAAAACAAAGTCGGCATAATGTGCGCGTTAATATTTGCGAAAGCAATTAAATCTGTAAAGCGTTGGCCGCCAATGACTGCCTTCATTATCAACATCACCGTCATCAGCAGCTTATTTTGTTGTTGCTGCGATCTCACTGCTGCATCTGGCGTTGCGTCTGAGGTGAGATATCCATGCGCCTTCATCGACACCATCAATGTGACCGGCACTCCCTGGGCGTATGAGCAACGCGGACACTCTAATGCAACCATTGGATCGAATAACCAAAGCAACAACACCAACAGCAACAGCAACAACAACAGCAACAACAACAATGCCACCAATAGTGTAAATATCAATAGCACTATCGTCCGAAATCATGACCATGACGGCGACAACAACAATGCAGAATTTCTTCAAAGCCTCGGTATCACGTCCATACCACGCGAGCTAATTGCCGTCTATCACTTTATCATCAAGGATGGCGTGCGGGTGCCGGTGGAGCGCCATGTTCGCGCCTGCATTTGCAAGTTGAAGCCATGTATTCGCTTCTGCTGCGATGAGGGTCACTACTTTGACCAGACTAGCAAGACCTGTGTCTCCATCGTCAGCAGCAAAGTAGCAGCGGGCGTCTTCAATGGCAGCCAACAGAGCGGTGCATTCGCATTGACCGGCATGGACCACCATGTGGTGCAGGTGCGGCGAAAGAATGGCAGCACTGGTTTGGTTAAGACAGCGCAGCATTTCAATGTGCATATTGGTGTTCCGTGCGATCGAATGCGTGTCGAGCATAGGAACAGCGATTTGGTGCATTGGACTTTGTTCGAGGTAAAGTTTATTGACCTTGCGGCTAATATTAGACGCGCGCAGGTGAAAGTTTGCATTTTGATATTGTGTTCCGTTCTTTTGGCTTGCTATAGAATGGCACAATTGCCCATCGCAATTACATATTCACGAACTACTATTGCTATACACCGCATCAGCTGGACAATGTGACGTGGGTTTGGCAACCGTTGGCTTGCGTTCCCAAAAAGCTGTCTTTCGTTTTGGGCACCAAAGAGTGGACCTATGCTATTTGTAAGTAGTCAACAGTCAATGCATCGAAAAAAATTTAAATAATATAATTTATATCGGAAACGGCTTAACCGATTTTTATGAAATTTTCAATGTACATATATTTTGTAGGTAAGAGAATTTGATTAAATTAGTCACCAGTCAAGGCGAATTTATAGAAGGTGATGGCATAAGAGCTGCTGATTTTATTTTTTTTTATTTACCTACATGTATTTTGTTTTTGCTTTTGCGTATGAGCTTTCAAAAGCCGTAAAAGCAAAAACAAAATGTATTTAAATTTGACTCTTACGCAGAAAAAAAAACAAAATGCAAAGGAATTTTATAGTTGTATTTATAACACCACCTTGTATGGATTCGCCTTGTCACCAGTTATATGCAATATGGGAACATAGGTGCCGAACTGTTCGATTCGCAGAGAAATAGTTAATAGCGTAAGAGAGTTGCCCTCTTTTTGAAAAGTAGAATTTAATTTAATTCCAAACAAGTTAAATGAAATACCAAAATATATATGTGAAACCTTTCGTTTTGCTGAGAAGAAGTTTTATAGCTCGCTAAATTTGAAAGAAGGTTGCCTCCCGTTTGAAAAGTCAAATTTAATTTAATTATACACGAATCATTTGAAATAGTGAAATATGGATGTCGAGCCATTCGTTTCCGTGTGAGAAAGTTTATATAGGTATATTTTGGAGAGGCTTGCCACCTGTTTGAAAAGTCGAATTCAATTAAATTATATGCAATAGTATTACAAGATTAAAATATCAGTGTCAAACTATTCGTCTCGGCGAGGACAAAGTGCATACCATCTATTATATGTGAAAGAACCCGAAATGCGGTTTCTGATTACAATTAATAAATAAATATAGGCAGGATAACGTCTGACGGGGTTTTCGAGTTTCATTTGGTTTTTTATTACGTTATCACGAATCACAGAATTCGTGTTTGGGATCATTTTTTTCCAAAAAAAAAATTGGAAAACCCACAAAAGGTTAGGCAGCAGAGTTATAACTTCCAGAGCTGCAAACGGTATTCAAACCACTCCTTTTTCGTGGTTCGAACCCAACCGTGTTTAGTTCGAAATGTCAAAACCGAACCACTCTTATAGTAAAACTGCTTACATTTTTTCGTTTGATGGCAACTCTGCAAGTTGTCATCTTTTATTGTAATAAGTTGATTAGGTTTTTTTCTTTAATCCCCTTACTGTATTTTTGAAAAAAATAGAAACCAATTTATATAATTTATTACAAACGACTTAAATTACTGTGCCCTCTGATTTATCTTCTTCGACTATGAACACCTGCTCATTATAAAAAGTTTTTGAAATAATATTTTTTGCAATTAAGTTTTGATATTTGAATTTAACAACACTATTTATTTTGATATGTTAATATATAGTATTTCTGGCATTTTGTGATATTTGTATTACTTACAAAGAAAAAACAATTGAAGCATTTGAACGGAACCGAACCGTAGTTCTAAGATAAATACTTATGAACTAGTACATACATCTTTTTTTTAAGTGGTTCGAGCCGTGATACCTGCTATTTCGAAAATCACAACTCCTTACCAAGCGGCGACAATTTATTTATTTATTTATTTAAATTTTCAGTCAGCACAACACAATCCTTACTGACTATTAACAAAAGTGCTTAATACTATTTAAAGTAATTATATAATACACTACGAACTGTGCACCTTGGAAGAGATGGATCAAGGTCAATTATAAGAATCATTTCCGAAAAAGTTCGCATCATAGGAGCATTTTTAGCATAATTAGTACTCGAAAATCCAATATAAAACATAAAAGACTGCCTCAAACTGCGTAAAGGGATATTAGAAGTTAACCTTACCAAGAGGTCAGAGCAGTTTATTGATCCGTTTAAGATATTTGTAACGAAGGAGCAGGCGAGAAAGGCACTTCTCCTATTTAAACTCATTAAATTCAAGAGAAGACAGCGAGATTTATAAGCAGGCAAAGGGTCACTAAACTTTAACGAGCGAACAGCGAATTTAATAAAAACTTTTTAGATGCGTTCTATACGATTGATATGCGAGACTTGAGGAATTGCATTCCAAATTTCATTTCATTATAACTAGGTATATTATAAATAAGATTTAGCAAACGAAAATAATAAGTATGCAATTAAAATGTATGTATGGGTTTATACATCTGCAGACAAATTTTTTATTTAAATTTTACGCGACATTTTCAATGAATTTTGAAGAAAATTAAAATAACTTTGTACCGGTTTTCACGATATATTTCTTCACTTCATAAAAGGTTGGATAAGTTAACCAAACATGTTTTTTTTTTGTATTAAAATTTAATAGGCAAATCCAATCTACTTTCATTTAGTGCATATAAAACAAAATTATTTCACTTACAATTACAGCTCAATATTTCGCTAAACTTTTTACTTTCTACTTACTCCTATTTGCCTAATTATGAATTATATAAAATCGCATTTAATATCTTCTTAAATATTTTGGACTTTGTGATTAATTTTCTAAACGATTTTCGCACCGATCTCTATATTGCTGAGCATTAAGTTAGAATGAGATGCGAAGTCAAATACAATACTTTTATAAATATTTACATCAACTTTGCCAGATTGCTTTTAAAACACTAACACACTATTTTCCTTCAACACTGATGAACTGTTAATTGCTTTTATGAAGATCAGAAACATGTGTGGAAAACATAAAACTAAACAATCTTCTTTTTGTTATTACTGACCTTAGTTGTACAAAATTTCAGAATTCAACAAAAAGGGTAAAACCTATTACTATAAATATAGAAAAAGAGCTGCAAGCAAACCGTGTATGTGTTTTGTGTAATTTTTTGCTTCAACAAATTGCAGTTTGAGTAAAATGGAAAGACTAATACGATTAACCGCAAATTGCTCCCGATTACGTGTAAACAAAGTTTATTGATTGAGTTTTTAAAGAAAATATTGATTGTTTACACTAAATTTAGCAACAGCAACCGGCGCAAGCTTTCTCATAAATATTTCTTGATATCAAGTAATAAAAGCGCTGCGAAGGAGGCAGCAATTTACACCCCTTGCTAGGGTATGTACAGTAGCGAGGCAAAGTGGTATAATGGTGGCCTTTTTTTTTGTTAATTTTATATAACAAAACCCTGTAAATTAATGATGCAAACTTTATACAAAATGTATGATAGCTCAACACATTTTCATCAAAATTAAACATTTTTTTAGAAGAGTTTTTTTTTAGAAATTTTCCAAGTATGCAATTTTATAGCTTATTTAATTTTAGTACAATGAAGTGCAAGTTTGTAGTGGCTAAAAGCTAGCGTTGATTTTTTATAATTTTTTGAATTTTTGGTCTTGCGAACTTTCCTTTCATGCATTTTATCATAAAATGCATACATTTTATAAAAAATTCGCGTTTATTTGTAATAATTTTATATGCCGATAGTATTCTGCATTTTCTATCACAAGCAATAGGTGATTGTATAGGTGATAAATTTTAAAATAATTATAAAAAATCAACGGTAGCTTCAATCCAATTTAAAATTTAAAATAATTAAAATTAAAGAGGCTGTTAAACTGCATAGCCAACAAATTTCTAAACATACTTCCACAACAATTTAAAAAATTTGACGACGATTTATTGAGTTTTTATAAATTGTGTAAAAAGTTGTAAACATTAATTTATATGGTTTTTGCAATAGTATGAATTTGAGTTTCATATAAAATTAGCGAAAAAAATGTATCATGAAAAACCTTGCTAATATTGTAAAAAAAACTCACCATTCGACCGGCGTTGCTCGCCAGTGTACATACAAACTTGCATGCAAATAATCGAACATGAATATGGAAGTAAATAAATCTTGCGCGAAACGCATGGCCAATTAGCAAATAAGGTGTTGGAGTATTGAGCAAACATTCTTTGTGAGAACAAATTCATAGCTAGTTTTTTTAGCAAATCAATTGTTGATTTCATTAGCACATTTTTATTTACATACGCACTGAATTCCATGTGATGCCTTAATTATGAACGTACTACACCATATATACATATATATATATATGTATGTATGTATCTTTAAAACTATTTTGCGTTAAAAATGCCACCTATTTGAAAAGTAATATTAAATACTCGTATGCATTATACATAGAAATGTTTAAATATTCTGGAAGCTATGGTTTCAAGCAAGTTTCACTGAATTTTAGAATGAGTCCGATACAAGTAAGTATCGAGAGCTTCACTCCGATGCTTTTACAGTATCGATATTTTTAAGGAGTGCAGGTATCGAGTACATGACGGAATTGGAGCAACACTAGATATAAAAGATATTACTGCTTTGTATTTTTAGAGTACAGCGAGTTTGATCTATTTATTTACATATAAGTTAATTTTTCAATCATAGTCTGTAAGAATTGAATAGACTTAACTTATATATAGTACATGATTTCATGATTTCTGTGATTTGCTTTACAGGCTTAATCCTCGCCGTCATCTGTATGAGCATTATTCTATTCGTATATCTCTTCTGTATCGATTTACGTAACACATTTTACGGCGTCGCCATCAAGGTCTATGCGATTTGTATAATCATCGGCTACTCGCTGATGGCACATCTCACTCTCACTGACCCAGCGAAATTCTCCAAGCTGTCCTGTGTCAATATACGTAAGTTTGTTCGTTTTTGATTTTGACCGACTCATTGGTTCCTTCTGATTACAGCCGCCTGCGCCCTCCTCTATTTGATTTTGTCCTTCTACATACTGAGCTTCATCAGCTTCAATTTTTATATGCATTTCCATGGCGTTATTTTGTCACGTTTAATGTTTTGGCTTATATTCTTTCCGATCGTATTACTCGCCGCCGGCTGGTCGATATTCACGGCCTACAGCATCTATGACGGTAAACCGATAATCGGCGGCGACACCTGTTGGTTTGATCGTAAGTTGATAAATATATGATATGCAAATTTATTTTAATCCCCTATTACTATTTCTCTTTTTTTTTTACAGCTAGAAATTGGTCTATAATGGTCTACTTTTATGCGCCGATTTTCATTGCATGTGTGGTGAGTATATTTTTTTATATACTCACCTTGATCCACATCAGTGAGTGGCGCGATTACAATATAAATAAAAATACGGAATCACTCGAGGAGAATCGGTGCGTGGGATATTTAATTAAAAAAAAAATGGTTTCCATATATTATTCAAAACGTTTTTCCTCCACGTACAGTTTTAAATCATTCTGGAAGTTCTTCAGCTATACTTGCCTGGTCTTTCTGGTCTACATCACTTCGTTCGCAACTAATTACTATCGCGAGGAGTGGACACACATTAATTATGCCGTCTGTCTGTTCATCGTTTTTCACGGTTTTGGTGGGTTGTATGCATTGATCGGTCAAAATAAGCAGATTCAAGATTTTCTGCGACGCAACGACTAGGGAGTGTAAGTTGAATTTGGATTCAAATTTTAGTAAAATACTTACGAACATACATATGGAATCATTTATTTACATTTTTTCATTAAATATTGGTGATATTTAGTGAGTTAATAAAATTTTGCAATTGCTTTACGAAATTTCGTTATAAACATTGAAATATATCGGCTAAAGTGGAGATGAGAAAACAAAAAATATCAAAATGAAAACGAAATTCCACTACCCTTGCAAATAGAAATTCGCTTTGTGATTCTCTTCGGTTTTCGGGGTAAACTAAAAGCATAATAAATATTCAATTGATGCCAAATTGCATATAGAACGATTGTGCCGTCTCTACAGGTTATTCCCAATTGGTTCCGATGATTTTCGACGAAAATCACTGTGACTCTGGCCCTAAGTCTGAAGTTGACGAAGAGCCAAGATTGACACTAGAAATGTTTGCTGATGAGCTGGGCTTGAATGATACAGCTATATTCGCGAGACGGATATAGAGTAATCATCTGGGATACACGATGACATTGGTCTAGCAACTTTAGTAAAGTAAAGCAAAAAAGTAATACCGAAGACTGCTTACCAAACGTTTTCAGAAACCGGAAGAAAAAGGATAAACGATAAAAGATTGAGTAACTTTATTGCGATCTCTGGTATCGAAGAAATACGACCAACGCATGTTTCCCTAATCTCACACATTTCTGGTTATTTCCAAAAATTAAAACAAATGTAAAAGGTTTGTCCTTGACCGTAACGCGATTAATGCGGTTAATTTAAAATTTGATAGTTTAAAAAGCAAGACTTTGAAGACTGTTTTGAGAAGTGAATCTATAGACTTAAAGCTTTGAAATCAAATGGCGACCATGTAGAGAAGATAAAAAAGACAAAGATTAAGAATAAATACGAAAAGATAAGTTTTTTTTTTTTTGGATCAACTAAGGGAACTTTTATTAGTCTTCTTGTATTTTTTACTTTACCTATATGTTTATTGAAGTTTTCGCCGTATCGCTAAGTAAGTAGTTTTCAGTATGTAATTAGGCAAATCACGTGATTGTTCCATGCTAGATATCAGCGCACGGACGGGATTTTGTGATTGCTAAAATAAAATCACTATAAATCAATATGGATTATTTACCATCTGATTTATGTACGCCCACTATGTACAGTTTATTATAGAATATAATACGAATTTATATTTACAGCGGCACATATGATACAATGCGATGACAGCATGTGCGGGGTCTATGTCGGGATTCAAAGCACTTCATACTCGTATCAGCGTCAATTCAATACGCAAGAGTTGGGCGAGTCGGGGAACTATAGAATGTAAATATGTACTATATTTGATTGAATTAAATGTAAAACATTAATGTAATCTACTTATAATAAAGTGTATAGATTTTAAGTGAAATATTAATTTGAATACATATTTTTATTAGAATGCCCGAGTGCAGAATCGAAAGCAATGTCATAGTGTAATCGATCAGAAACAATAGGGCTGCAGTTGTGTAGCCTAACGAAGAATGGAGTATCATGAAAGTGGGGTGTATAACTTTTCAAGTAAAATCTAGACTTTTTACTGGAAGGAGATTGAGCCATAGAGATCTAAAATTACAGTCAATTTCTGAGGAAAATTTTGAATATCATAATGATTTCTTGTACTCAAATCTAATTTTCAATGCAATGTTGAAAAATGCGAAATACCTATGTATGTATGTATGTGCGGATATCGAATAGAAAATCAATTAAATAGATAAAATAGGTGTGTTTGTTTTAAAACTTTAAAAGCAGAATTATTAACTGCACTCCAATGAAAATACAAGTTTTGCCCACTATGGCAAAAAAGAATTGGCACACATTTCATTTCCTAAGTTTTCTTTAACTTATTCCAAGATTCATGCAATATGTCTACGCCTTCTATTCGCCGGTCCGTTGACACCCATTTTTAATATTTTATATAACTTGTGTATATTTTAATTAATTGTGACTTTTCAAAAACAAAATCCTCCAAGCATAAAATATACTTTGCGACCAATTCTCAAATCTTCCAAATAAATGTATACACAATTTCATAAAAATGGGTCAAAACCTTTCGAGGTGTTCGACCACATACACCGTGACGCGAGATTTTTATATACAAGACTTTTTTAAACTTATTATTTGTGACAATTCTATTTCAAAAAATATCTTGATAAATGTATATAGTAACGCGGCTTTTCATAACAATTAAATTTTGTTACACTTTATTTAACTCAAACACAAATGTATTTAATTATGAACTGCTTCTAATTACATATAGTATATACATATGTATGTATATTGTATATATGTACGTGAAATATCCCGATTTCACTTACGTTATTAATGTATTTTATTTAAGTTTGAAACAGTTGGTAACCCCTCAAAGCTTTTTCGAGACAAAGTCCTTCAAGGCCTCTATCACTTCCAATCAGTATTACAATGCTGGATTTATCCTTCAAATTTTCTTGCATTTACATTAGATTATTTAAACAATTGGCAACTCCCTCCAAATATACTCTTTTAATAAAGTTTTCATTAATTTCTTCGTCTGCCACCAGTTACAGTTACCTTACCATTAAATTACATTAACGTTCTTTAAAAGGTACCAACCCTCTTCGATAGTGTCATAAAAAAATATTTTGGCGTAGAATACGTCTTACCTTACGGTATGGGCACCAATGTCAGGTTTTTATTGTTGTAATCCCTATTTCTTTAATTATAAGGAAACGGCTCGATTAATTTTTTTTTTTTTTTTGTAGTCAAATGAAGATGTTAGCTTTCGTTTGACATACATTTCATGTTGGTTGATATCTTCCTAATATTTAAATTTCTCAAATGAAAATTGTATAAACACATGCACACAAATATGTGTGTGGTGTTTGGTTGAGTGTTTGCTGTTGGGCGATTTAAATGTACTCGTGCAGCCCTTACTTTGTATTGCATAATTTTAGGCGGGCAAGTTAAAGTAGAGTAAAAGAAGAGAAAATGCTGCCAAGCACTGCAAAAAAAATAATAAAATTGATTCGCGTATGCTATTTATCATTTATCTTTACTATTGATAACAGCCATTGACTTCGTTTTTGCGAGAAATTTAATTGATAATTTAAAAACATTTTTATCCTATTTTTCCTATCATAAGCTTATGTACATATGTATATCATCCAAAGTAACTATCAAATAAAGAAATTCATTTGCTTGCATTATTTATCATTTATTGTTACATACATATGTTTTCTGTCTTATCGGATGGCGTATTCTACGTTAAACTTAATGGCCGTGTCTCTGACACAGCCTGCTTCTTTTTAGACAGGTGGCAACACTCTTTAAAAATAATTTATAATTTAATTTTGATAAAGTTTTCTTTGAATCCCAAACCGTTACATGTCTTTTAACTAAATAATTACACTTTTAAGCTGTTGGTAAAAATAATGAGTTGTCCATTTTTATATTTCTATTAAGCTCTATGACCTAACTCACACCCCTCCGTTCTATTATCTGATTACACTGTGATAGTCAAAAAAAAAGACAAGACCAAACTCGACGGTTTCCCCCTATTTCGGGTCCTACGAATCGAACTGCATCATTACTTTTTTGAGTTACAATCATGGTTTCATACAAAAATTTTTGTTGAAGTTTTTCATCAAAGTGGCCCATTGTAAGAGAAAGGCACATTTTTCTTCGGTCTCTAACTTTTTTAATGTTGACTTTTTTGGTAAACTTTCTTTGGCAAAGCTTCTCAGAATAAGTCCGTCTTTAAGTTCTTAGATGACTGTAAACCCCAAAATCAATGTTTTTTGTGTCCTTATAGCCTATATGTCGAAAAAACTGAAATTTAATCCATTTTTTTTAATGTTTTTTCCCTCACGTTTCGTCAATATTTTAATTTACCCTTTGATACTTATACATTAAGTGACATCTTGTAATAGTAAGAAACTTAAGCAAAGACAACGTTCTGAGCAAACTAACCATTAGAAAAAAAACTTAACAAAATTTGTATTTTTTAAAAAAGCTACACTAACTATGTTTGTGTGCTGTTTTATTTTTTTTGTATCTTATAAGTGTTATCAATAAGTATCATAAATTTGTACACAATATTTAAATTAAATTTAATAAGACTCATCTATCAATGTCCAACACAAATCAGCAAGCAACGAGTCAAGCTTTTAACCACTGCACTGATAAGAAATAACAACAAGTAACGTTTGAAAGAAACGTTAAATGCTTGCCTAAGAGTCAAAATTTAAGCATAGATTGCAGTAGTTAATTTGACTTTGACTTCGCGGAAAGAACATTGTTTTAGTGCCTTGTATATTAAGAAAATAAATTAAAATGAATAAGTGTCCAATTGGCCTATCGTTGTTCTGCTACGTATGTGGAAAATTTACAAGCCCTCGGAGTAGACGCAAAATATCTTCGGGAACTGCCGGCATCTACGAGGAATATTTCGATTTGCCCGTTATAAGAGACGTAGATTGGGTGCCAAATACCATTTGCACGCAATGCAACAACAACCTGCATAACTGGTCAAAAAGACTGTGCCTAAAAATGGGGTTCGGCATCCCAATGATTTGGATAGATCCACAAGGGCATCATACTGGTAACTGCTACGCGTGCAAGAACAAATTTGCTAGACTCAACAAAAAAACCACAGTTTACAAAAGTGTTCAATCTGCACAGCTACCAGTATCTCACTCAGAAAATGTTCCGATACCAAGATGTCCAAGTCCAACTGAGAGATATATTTCGCCAACATTTTCCACCGAGCCTACAGATCTACTCTCAATGTATAACCCAACCGAAGTTAAAAGCCCATGTCGTCACTTGGAGATTTCCCAAGCCCGTTTGAATACGATGGTACGACAGCTGAAATTATCGCAAAGACAAGCGATTTGCCTAGCACATCATCTTCGATCGGTAAATATATTGTCTAAAGATGTGAAGGTGTATGGATACCGCAAAAGACAGGAGGAGCTTTTAGATTTCTTTGAGGTTAATGGCGACAATACTTTTTCGTATTGTAAAAATATTCCTGGTCTTATGCAATACATGAACTGTGAGTACAAACCAGAGCAATGGCGCTTGTTTATTGACTCGTCGAAAAATAGTTTAAAAGCAGTATTGCTGTATGTGGATAACACAAAAAATCCGGTTCCAATCGCCATAAGCTCCAACACAAAGGAAACATAGGAAGCAATGAAATTAATTTTGGACAGAGTTCAGTATCAGCAGCATCAATGGAAGATATGTGCGGATTTAAAAGTTATCGCCTTGCTTACTGGTTTGCAGACAGGATACACAAAAAATATGTGCTTCATTTGTCATTGGGACACAAGGTACCGCGGAAACAAATATAGAATGCGTGATTGGAAGCTTCGCACAGAATTTCATTTAAATGTGGCAAATGTTATCCATATTCCGCTGATACCAGCTAATAACATTTTGCTACCACCACTGCACATAAAATTGGGAATTGTCAAAAATTTCATAAAAGCAATAAATCGAGATGCCGAAGCTTTTAAATGTTTGACAGAAATATTTCCAAGACTAAGTGTTGCGAAAATAAAAGAAGGTATTTTAAGTCTTTTAATAGAACGAATGTTATGTTGATACATTATTTTCAGGTGTTCTCAATGGCCCCGATATAAGAAAACTTATGAAGAACGCAAAATTCGGAGAACTTCTAAGGCCAAATGAAAAAATTGCCTGGAACTCCGTTATGACCGTTATAAACCATTGCTTAGGAGTGCACCGGTCTGAAGATTGGAAAAAATATGTGGATGACATGGTAGACGCTTTTGAAGAAATAGGTGTGAATATGTCCTTAAAAATTCATTTCCTTCACCATCACAAGGACCATTTTGAGCAGCAAGTTCCGACTGAATCCGATGAGCATGGAGAAAGATTTCACCAAGTCGCCGCCCCCCTTGAGCATTGGTACAGCGGCAAAAAGCTTGACTCGTTGCTTGCTGATTTGTGTTGGACATTGATAGATGAGTCTTATTAAATTTAATTTAAATATTGTGTACAAATTTATGATACTTATTGATAACACTTATAAGATACAAAAAAAAAATAAAACAGCACACAAACATAGTTAGTGTAGCTTTTTTAAAAAATACAAATTTTGTTAAGTTTTTTTTCTAATGGTTAGTTTGCTCAGAACGTTGTCTTTGCTTAAGTTTCTTACTATTACAAGATGTCACTTAATGTATAAGTATCAAAGGGTAAATTAAAATATTGACGAAACGTGAGGGAAAAAACATTAAAAAAAATGGATTAAATTTCAGTTTTTTCGACATATTGGTTATAAGGACACAAAAAACATTGATTTTGGGGTTTACAGTCATCTAAGAACTTAAAGACGGACTTATTCTGAGAAGCTTTGCCAAAGAAAGTTTACCAAAAAAGTCAACATTAAAAAAGTTAGAAACCGAAGAAAAATGTGCCTTTCTCTTACAATGGGCCACTTTGATGAAAAACTTCAACAAAAAATTTTGTATGAAACCATGATTGTAACTCAAAAAGTAATGATGCAGTTCGATTCGTAGGACCCGAAATAGAGGGAAACCGTCGAGTTTGGTCTTGTCTTTTTTTTTTTTTGAAAAAAGCTATCACAGTGTTATTTACAAAATCCGCTCAAGTAACTCAGCCTTGTGTTAATGCAAAACAAGCGCCACATACCTGCCAGTTTCTCCCACTCCTTTACGATTTTTTATAACGGAATTTTGTAACATCCGCATAATTTTTATTTGCTTTAGCAAAGATACAAACCACACAGAAACATTTCTAAGAGCTGCTGGCAGATGGCGCTAGGGTGCAATAGGAAATCTGCTCCCAGTTTTATTTAAATAATCAAATTGGAGCGGTTGAAAACCAAAAAATTAACATAACATATTTGAATTTAATTAAAGAACAATTGAGAAATTCGAGTTTTTTCAAAGTATATAATTTGTTTGTTGCCTAATTTTTCTCAATGAGGAGTTGAAGAAAAAAATACTTATATAGGAACTATTTGCTGACATTGCTGCGCAAATTAAAATATTAAAAATCAAAGAAATCAATCTAACTCATTTAATATTAGAAATAATGCACAATTGTTAAGCAACACAAGCACTATACATTTACGCCGAAAGCCGAAACCTTCAAAGTCCACCGCGTAAAATTTACTTAATTCCCAAAGCATGCATTGAACAGTAAACTTCTCCACGAGCTGCAGCATTCATTGAATTTAACAGTAACGAAACAAGCAACCCACCATCAACGATAGGCTGAATTTCAAATTAAAGAATCATCAATGGCATCAGATCAGTTGCAGTAGCTGTAGTAGACGACACTAATACACGAATACCATGCCAACAACAACAACGACAACTTCATATTGAAACCGCTGACAGTTTGATGGGAAATAGTCGGCGAGCAGCGTTTAAGAAATGTTTGATGTGTGCGCTCATTTTCAAAACTCACACACCCGATGCTACTTAACTGAACTGACTGAACGACCCCCGCAGCTGGCGTGCCGTGTATGGGGTGTGTGTTGTGTGTGTGTGTGTGAGTATAAGTGGTGAATTTGTTTAACATCAAAGGTCAATGGCCTGCTCGATTTGCCTGCTGGCTTCTGCTTTCTGCTTTCCGCCTTTCGATTGGACGCAACGCCGCTCACATCATTTATTACTCACTCAACGGCATGCCGAGTGAGAGCTAACTAATTTGCTCAGACGATGCGAGACGTTGCTTTCTACCTACAGATGCGTTTGTGTGCGTTCAGTTATATACAACTCTATATGTGTATGTATGTATTTTAAAAGTGGTGGAATGTCAAGAATTTCCAACAAATATCCAAGAGCGCGCATTTTGAACCTGCCACAAATGCAAAAATTTCAACCGGAACCAGATCTGGCGCTCTACATACACCACATCCACCTTATGATACCTTGTTGTGCTGGTATGCAGCATTCATTTGACCATCTACTTGCTGCATTCCACCACTTGCCTTCACCTGACCAACGGATGTGAAGTGACGAAATGGCTCAGTGTGTGCAGCCAAGTACGGTGATTAGAAGTTGGAGTGATGTTGTGCTTTCTTCATACACCGACTTGGGGATGCGCGTGTACGCGAATTGGAAAATGTGAGTTTGAGTTAGCGACAGGTGGAGGAGCGGGTGGAATTGATTTGGCTTTTGAAAACACTCATACAGTTAAAATTACGTAAAATATTCAGAAATTAAACGATATTTCCACTTCCGACTATTTTTGGTAATTGTTTTTTTTTATAATTTTTTTTTTTTAATATTAGGCTCACTTGAGACGATAATTTAAAAATTTAAATAAAAAATTTAAAAATTTGTTCAATGTAATCAGAGACAGCAATGAAACTTCTTTGCCGACTCCATAAAGAGAAAGGGAGTCGTTAGTAGTAATAGTTCTGGTAATAGTAGTAGTAGCAGTAGTAAAAATAATAGTATTAACTTCTACTAATTACTATCAGTAAAAATAGTAGTAGTAATTTATAGTAGCACTACTAAAAATAGTAGTAGCAGAATAAGCACAAATAGTAGTAGTACTTAGTAGTAGTAGTAGAAGTAGTAATAGTAGTAGTTGTAGTGGTGAACTAGTGCCGAACCACTCGTTTACTGTTCCCGAACTCGAAGTCGAAATCCCAAACTATCAAACTATCCCGGAATGGTCTTGAAAAAGGTCATTAAATGGTCCCGTAATATCCAGTCCGAAAATAATGCCGAAACGTTCTGAACGAGTGCGGAAATGGTCCCAAGCTACTTTATTGTTGCATGTACTGATGGACATACATAGTACACCCATATACTTATACACACATATGTATATGTACATAGATGAATGTGCATACATAAATACAAATGTACATACACATTGATATGATGCTACCTCAGTATGTTTGTTTGTTTTTTCTTATCTAAGCGTCATGTTGTGACTTTCGTTACACGGTGTAAAAAATTACTCTTATGCCGTTAAAGAACTTTTATTTAAAAAAAATCGGGACCTGAATGGAGCAAATACCACACCAATGATATATTATTATTTGAAATCGCACAAGTTTTCGCTGACTATTAAAGCTTTTCTTAAACCAACTTATGATGCTATAAAATAAATTTGTGAGGAGATCTTTTTGAAGAATTCCAAAACTATTCTTATTCAAGTTATTCAAAAATAAAGAAAACAAAAATAAGTATGCCATTTTATTCTTGTACGCAATCCGCTCCACACATTCCCCATAAATCGCTGTTTCAAATCACAGATCTATTTGTGATTTCTCCAATTCTTTAATATTAAAAATTTGGGGTTTGGATTGTAAATATCTCGGTTTTCGATTAGACTATACTCAAACAAAACTGGCAAGTGAGTATTTAAGTTTGAATTCGAAAATAGTACAAGTTTTTTCAAATTATAAGCTTTTAATCTGTACAGTACTGTCCAATTGAGGAGTAAAGCGTACACAACCAAAATTTAAAAATTGAATTGTGGAAATTGTTGGAAACGGTGGTGCCAAACTTCAGTTGGAAAGTAGTTTTTGACTAAAATCGCATTTAAATTACAATATTATCTAATTTTCCGATTAATATATTTGATAGTTAACGGTATAATTAATCACTTTAGTTAAATTCATTCTTATATTAGTTTTATTCCGTTCAAAACACCGGAAATGTCATTTCGGCAACGCTTCCATACTCCATACTAGGGAAATTCAATTAGCCAAGCAACACGTTAAAATTAATTGAATTTGAGTAACATGCATAACATTACTTGCGTATTGCAAAATAAATGCGTAGTACTGCATTAATTGAGAACGAAAAGACAAGGATGCCTAAAGATAGCCAAATTTTTAACTTTTCAGGCTCTACAGCTGTTTCGAAAATGTTCGAACTAACCCCCATGGATGTTGACGACCTGACAAAATTCAACAACCTAACAGTTGTCAAGTTTACTGCGCCTAAAACTATGCTCTGCTACTCTAATGATGGCAAAAATCCTTGTAGTTGTTATGCCCTACTGAGTACGTGACATCGACGTCATATTCTGAGCGGTTAGCTCTGGAAGCAATCGATAACTCCTCCAACGTCTTATGTAAATGTTGCGTACAATACGAAAAATCAAGCTAAATTAGTTACGAAAGAATTATAAAATAAGTTTGTGCTTTGAAAGCGACTAAAAATTTTGGACCGAATAGTCGAGATTAAAAGTGATGAACACATTTAAAACAGAAAATTAAAAGATAATAAAAATTCATTCATAATGTACACTGACGAGCAGTGATTCTTTCCGAAGCTTAGGTATAGTGACAAATTTTGTATAAGTGGTCAAGTCAGTATAAAGTATGTACATAGGGCTAGCGGACGACATCAAGCGTGCCAGATTAACTTTGTCACCATAAACAGCGGAAAGGATCAATGCTCGCTAGTGTACACTCAGTGTTATGATTGATGTGATATTGCGTATAATATAAGTATCAAACAAAAGGGCTTCATTACTTTTTTTCCACCGGGCCTCGAGCATCATATATGCGCCCTTAGCATTTATTGTATTATGCGTTAACTCTGTGGATGAAGAGACGTAGGAGCAAAATTTATAAACCAAAAAAGTAACAACTCGCAGTTCCAGATATTGATGCCAATCTTCAACAAGTTAACTGACTTGGCTTAGATTTGGAATTGTACGAAATTGCACTATTGCAGTTGTACATTGCATATGCACCCGTACTATATATTGTATATATAAATATATATATATGTATTTCGGTTATATAATTTCCATAAGTACAGTCAATTCGACTAGTAGCTAAAGTTCCATTGCAAAGCGGCGGCGCCATTTTGCTTAGTGTTCGAAGCTGCTGGGTATGCAGCAGATAACAGAAAGCGCATAGCCGTTTACTAATAAAAACCTACACAAACATAAGCAATGCCGCAAACAAATACATACATACATGCATACATATATACAAATAGGTTAGAGTGTATGAGTAGTTGCAATGAAAGCCACAATCATAAAATCACAACTCATACAAGAGGCTATGTATAAAAAACCTAAATACTCACACGTACATAAACATATAATACATATGTATATATACAAACTAATACTCATTCATCATACACAAATTTGTGAAAGTATATATGTATGTAAATAAATTTATAAAAGCCTTTAGATATATATAAAGTTTACAAAACATTTACTGGTCCACACGCTCATAAAGCACATACATACATCCATCCATCTCCACGTACATATGTATACTACTTATATCATTTTTAGTTATGCAAGGTACTAAGGTACTACGAGTACATATAAGTTCATAGTAGATATATGCATTTAACGAAAGTCCCATCAGACACCCACCCACACACACACACGAACAGGAAGCTGCTATGTGGAAATACATACCAAAAAAAAAAACAAAAAACAAAAAAAAAAACCGCTTTCCTGGTGCACAACATCGACTGAGTGTTGCACGCCTTGGCTGTCTGTTACTGTCATCTGTCTTCTGCGAACGCGCCCAGTCGCTGATATCGGCCGTGTGCCTTTTGGCGCGCTACTGCTGGCTTTCTGGCGCTCGCTCCACAATGACAGGCCCTCACACAAATGCATGGAGCATATTTGCATCCATACATGCATACATACATACATACATACATACATATATATGTACAAATGTACATACAAACCATATACCAAGGAATTTATATACTGCAGAAAAATCAATAAAGCGTAGTAAAAATGTGAGCACTCGTAGTAATGGAAACTGGAAGGCAAATGCAATACAATTGACGCGCGCAATGCGCTTCTTTGCAATACTTGCCTATTTTATATATGTAGATATAATTCGTTATACATATATGTATACTTACATGAGTGTGTGTGTGTGTAAATGCTGCATTGAGCAGTTGGCGATGGGGAAGGTGTGTGATGTGATATGGCGTGCGCACTGGAAATTTACGCGAGGTAGGACATGTTTGGCGCTATTTTTGTCCTTATTTTCATTGGTAAATATGCTGGCGTTGTAGCGGACACCGATATTCACATACATACATACATACATAGCTGGGAATCGCATACACACACGCACAGAAATATGTAGATACTATATGCCACGGTTGCCACTGGAAAATTGAAAAAAAAAATCGAAAAAACAATTATAAATTTAATAACGGATCTATTCTGGATGTTACGGCAATTTTGTTACGAGTCCATTTTTGTTTAGAAAATATTGCTGTAAGTGGAAGAAAACTGCCGAAAATTGCATATTTCACGGGGCACTGTTGTCATTAGTTTACATGAAATTTAAGCCAACTGCAGACGGGATTGAATTTGCCCATTTTATTAAGACTTTAAAATCTACGCAAAGCCTTATTACGTTTAAAACATTTTTTCAACATCTCTTTGTTTCCTTTGTTTAAAATGAAATTAGCACAAATTTTAACAAAATTCGCCGGTAATAAGTGCGCGCAGAATACGAAGAGGGTATACAAGTTTCCCGTGGTATTTTGTTATTTTCGGTAACTGTGTAGAAAAGACCGGTAAATAAATAGTAATACAATTGCTGTTAAGCTATGCGGAAGGTTGATGAAATCATTAGGGAATAACCGAACATCGATTTTTAAAACCGAACTGAAAATATGGGCTTCAAAAAGTATTAAAAAATGTCCCAATTACTTGGTAGTAAATGTTAATTGAGAGAAGGGTCCGATTCGAAATGTATAATTCATTTCAGTATTATTACTGCAAATCGTATCGCTTTTGCTTAAATTCGAAAGGCTTATTTGAGCTTCTCCACAGAGAAGCATATTAAATGTAAAATTTTATACAATTTATACAATATTATCGTTTGATATAAAATAAATAGGCTAAAAAATATTAATATATATATACAATTTTTATTTTATTAAAAATTTCCAAAGTTCGGTTTTTTTCTGGCCGAAGCCGAATCAAAACCGAAACCGAACCGAACTTTATTGGTCGAACAAGGCCGAAGCCGAAGTTCGGTCGTTCTCTAGAAACACTCATAATTCTTTGGAAGAACGCTCACCAAATACTTTTTTAAACCCTATGGCGAGTTTCAAAACTCTGGTATGGGAAGTCCTTTGCTTGGGAATCGTTAAATTTCACTATCAATATTTCTCGAAGTCGTGGTTGATGTCTTTTCTACCAAATCTACCAGAGGAAAATCCAAAATTCCTCTACAATGAATGCAATATTCAACAATAATTGTAGCTAAATATTTCTATTTTGAAATAAACTTACATTTGTTTTCACTTTGTTTAACGACAGTGGATTAAACAATTGGTATAAAATAAAATAAAAACGTTATTTGCAATTAAACACTGAACTCAAAAATTAAATCAGGAATGTTGGTTTTAAAAAATATTTTTTATAAAGGTATACATACTCTTTAAAACATAGCATATATTTAATTTCTATGCTAAGAAAAAATAATAAATAACAAAAAAAGCAATCAAATAAAAAGAAATCCGAAGAATTTTAGCTAAAAGCAAAAAATGTGGCAACCGCTTAGCGGAAGCGAAAACTAGGAAAGTGAGTGTTACGCTTTGGCCGATTGAGTGTGTCTGTATGAGTGTGCAATATTTTTTCCAACGCCCATTTTTATTTACTCCAGTGATAGCTTAAAATGGGGTTTGCCTCCCAAGCGCACATGGGCGCACTGCAACTTTTGCTTTGCACCACCACTAAGTTGATGCATTAGTAAAAAATATGCATTGTATAAGTAGTATATTTTTGTAAGTATTTATATATATTTATATATATATTACTATATTGCTTAGGAATTCACAATTTTTACTGCTAAATGTTTTCTCCGAACATCCTTGAGCATCTGAACTGTGCCCAAAATAAATGACTAAAAGAAAATACCAGCCGATAGCCTTTGCAGCTACATAAAGCTATCCTTTTATACTTTTAATTTTATAACTCATTATAAAATTTAAAATAATAATAATAATGAAAATGATATTAATAATAATAAAAAAATAAAGCAAGAAAAAAAGTTTTTAGCATTCTGAAAATATTCGTCGGCATGCTCAGAGCGATCATCCAGCGGATTAGTTGGATGAACTTACCATTCCAATTCTAGTATTATATTTTTTAATATCTTTTGTTTATTAGAGCTTTTGTTAAATAGTCGGCCAATCGATTAGCAAAAGTGGTTTAAAAATTAATCGACTTCACTTAATCGACAAACCACTTTAACGACTAACGGTCAATAAACAACTAATCAAACAAAACGCTTGGGTGTTCGTTTTGCTATTTCAATAAATTACGAAAAGTTTCGTATTTAATGCGTTTTAATGTTTATTTATGCCTATTGATAAAACTCGTTTTTCGCTATAATGAAGTTTTTGATGAATTTATTGTGAGTATCAGTCACTATTCGAACAATTTTCGGAGCCATGGCCAAATTTTGGTTTAAGCAGCCAAAATCTTCTATAGAAGCTATAGATTAATACAATAAGAAATTGTTTCCGGCAATTTTATCTTTGTTAAAAGTATATGGTATGCGAGTCACTTCCTGTGCCGCGGAAAGGAATTTTTCAAGACTGAAGAAATGAAAAACTTTTTGCCAAATTCGGCCGGAGAGGTGGATTAGCCACAATGAGTAGAGATTATCGATTTGAAATTTAAACTTATATTAAATTAAATTTTAAATAAATATACCTGGTTTTCTTGTAATTAGATAATCAGGTACGAAATACGTACATACATACATACATATGTATGTAGACATATACCGAAAAGTTTCATGAGGGGTCTGTTTTTGTTCTTTTGCTATCCCTAACTTTTATTTAAATAGACATATGCAGACTAGGGCGCATCACTCCCCACACAAAAATAAATCGGCAATATTTTTCCATTGAACTTTTCAAACTTCCACCAAAGTATTCCACCCTATTGTACTCAAATGTGTACATTCTGATTTATTGCCTTGTTTGTAATAAATTTATAGAATACAAAAACTAAGGAACGTTGTTATTTCAATTTAAAATATTAAATTTTTCGTTAAAGAGAGATATTTGAGCCGCTGAATACGAATAAAATGAGTTTCATTTATTTTTCCAAAGAAAGAGATAAATAAAAAATCCTGTCTTCAAGAATAGCTACTAAAATTAATAATCTTTGGGTACCCTTCTAAAGCGTTTAAACGCAAAAAATAAGGAGATTTTCGAGCATATTCGAAAATTGTACTCATTCTTTTAAGTGGGCAAACTTTGAAGAAAAAAAAAAACAAAATTAAAATTTTTTTATTAAAAGACAATTTTATAACACAAATGAAGAATATAAGAGCGCTTAAATCCGATAGGAAACGTAAAAGTTATTACAATTTAAATAAAAGTGGCCAATGTAAATGTTTGCAACATTTAATTATTCAGTTGAAAATCTGCACAAAAAATATATAAAAATTTATTTCAAAAAATATCAACTTTGACGAGCACTAACTCCAGACTTCCAAATAGAACGCGAATTGTTTCTTTGTTTTTATTGATTTTGTGTTTTGCCAATATTGCACCATCAACATTTTTTTGTTTTTATCAAAATGATTTTAAAAATAATGCACGCGGCCCGTTGTTAAAGTGCACGGTTATTAAGATGACATTTGCATGGAAAAATTAATGAAAAATCTATGTACACCAAATTTTTCCGGCTATTGAAGTCGCCTTTGTGACCAAACAAAATTCGACGAGTGATGATGGAAAATTCTTCTAATATATTTACATCAACTTTTCACACTGTCAGAAAATCTTAATGGATTTTGTCAGCTACAGCACCACAAGGCTTGTAGTGAAAAGACTGTTCCGCTATCACGAAAACAATTAATGGTAGTGAAAACATTGATTTTTTCCTTAAAAAAAATTTTTTTTCCACAAAATCATCCAACTCAACAATTGCTATCGTTAATGGTAGTTAATAGAATAGGGCACTATGCCCGTGTCTGATTCTTAAGAGGTTATTATTAAGCCTGTTTTTTGTAACCGACTGGCAAAAGTACACTAGCACGTCTATTCTGCACGTTAGCGGAAATTTTGTAACCGGCAAATTTTATTACCGAAAAATGTTACCACTTCTTGTAAGCGGCATTCTAGCACACTGGTAACGCTGTCAACAGTGTAAAACTCACCATACGGTGTTTGCTTTGGTGTGGCGTGAATTTGAACACAAATTTTACAAGCGAATCACAATGGAGATGAATAAGTGAGTGATTTACTAAAGTAAATTTAATAAATTATCATAATATCATTAATTTTTAATTGCAGAAAATACGCAAGGACAACCCAGCAGCAATTACGCTGGTATGTAGCCTTCGTAAAGGACCGTCCGGAGCTGCTCCAAGGCAAGAACACCCCGAAGGCACCGAAATCGGCATTCGAAAATTCTGTTTAAAAATTTCGTTTGGTAAGCTAAATGGATCGCTGTTGTTCCGAAGACTTTTCAGTTGCTGTCTACGTAGGGATATTTCATCATCCTCCTCATCAATCAGCAGTAACATTACCAAAGAAGTCGCCATTATGTTTTTAATATTGAAAACTCGTATTGCAATTAGTTTAATAAAAAAATCAACGTTTAATACTTCACTACTCTTTAATTTATTACAAAAATGTAAATAAACGTCAGAGGTTTTCTAGTAGTTACCACCTAGTGCGGTGGTAATAAAATTTTCCGGTAATAAGAACGTGCAGAATACCAAAAGGGTTTAAAAGTTGCCGGACGTTTTTATTACCGGTAATAAAAATGTTGTTACCGGTGCAGAATAGACCCGTAGGTGGGAAAAAAGTGGGGATGGAACTTTACTTCTCCTCGACAAATTTTCCAGACGCTTTCATTAGCCTGAGAATCTTATCGAGGGATATAGAATCAACGTTTTCTATTCTCAATATATCTAATCCAAATATGTTCCATCTCAGCCCAGCAAAATCAGGATAGATATGAGGGAAATCATCACCCTTCAAACAAGATGTGCTCATCGGTAATCCCCCCATGCTACCCTACGGATTATGAGCTGTCATCAACCCAACCAGAGCTCGTAAATCCTTCCTACTCCGTCTAAGAAGGAATTTCGCAACCCCACTGTCCGGTCTTTGATATATGTACCTGATCGTTCCTACTATCTTTGTTCCTATAATTGGCTGCCAATGACTTGCAACCAATAAATTCGTTAGCAAGTCGCTTACCTTGAATACCGCAGTGCCCCGAAACCCACATGCGTTATTGTATTTTCAAAAGAGGTCAGTCTCATTTTAGTTTCGTAGACAATTTGTAAAGAGGTTTAGCTTCGCCGTCACTGCAGACTCTGATTTAGTATCCATGCCACCTTTCGTCAGCTACCTTACCTGCTACCTTAAGTATAGAAAATATCTCTGATTACCGGCTTACCGTTGATTGTATTTTTAAATATATAACCCAAAAAACCAAAGATTTCGCAGCATAACAATTTTCCGTTCTTATATAGCACAAATCGCATGTTACAAGAAAGACGGGTTGCTTTTGCAACTAAGGAGAATTTTATTCGAGTCGGCTACAATGAAAGAGGCCTGTTGTTAAAATATTAAAATGTTTTATATATAAAGTATCAGTAGCTATTCATGTAAAGACAAAATAATAAAACCGTACGACAGTTGAATCCTTTTTTATTGGAGTCTCATTTGAAGCAGCTCTTTTGTTTTTGCTTTGGGCTAACATTTTATGAATATTTATTGCTATTGTTGTTTTAGTACACGTATCACGCTCGAAGCTAATCGAACTGCAACTAATGAAATTTCCAAAATTAATTCAGTGTTTTATGAATGAATTTATGATTTGTATGCACAATCACGGCTACACACATACGAGCCTACATACATACATATGTATGTGGTTTTATATGCATATACAAAAAGCTTTTCAGTCACAAACTCAAATATATGAAAATATCTATTGTACATATGTGCAAGTAGATATATTATGTACATGTGTAAATACAAACCGATGCGCAAGCAATCCAATCACAATTTATTTATTTATTTTTCTACAATTGGTCGTTGGAATAACCATCGTCAATTCATATTTTTCATTTACTTAATCGATACACACATTTGAACATTAAGGGTATTTACATTTTCTCAAATAATTCGATTTACAGTTTCATGCAACTAAAAACTCCGAATAATAAATGTGAGTGCAATTGGATAGGGTTAAATGGGTCCGTAATCCTTTTTGAAACTCTAATATATAGTTATACAAAGAAATGCGTGCAGTTATTTTGCTTGATAGATTTAGGCGAGCAACTTATATTTAGAATGACAATGAGGACTCAATAAAATATCGTTAAAATAAATTGTATTCATTGGAACCGTAATAAAATATAATACAACAAATGTAATATAAAGAAATGAGGGAGAGTCTAGGTTCGAGTGCAACCGAACTTTGAATACTCAGCGCAAGTTTTTATTAAAAAAAAAATTGCTTGCTGTCGGCAGCAAAAAAAGTTAATCTTATTTTATGTTCGCGGCCGAACTTCTTCGAAGAGACTCGACCGATTTTTATGAAATTTTGTATGTACATATATTTGGATACGTCGTAAAGTACATTTTATGTTTTGGACAGAGTTGCCACCTGTTTGAATAGTCGGATTTAATTAAATTATACACAAGCTATATGAAATATTAAACTATGGACGCCAAAATGTCCGATTCGCTAATGACAAGACTTATAATAAATAAAGGGTTGCCACCTGCTTGAAATTAAAAGATGCACAAGTTATTTGAAATAGAAAAATATGGGTGTCACGCCATTTGTTTTGCTAGTAGAAAGTATATAGGTATATTTTGAGAAGGGTTGCCACCTTTTTTCAAAGTCAAATTCAATTGAATTATACACATACATAGATATACAATATATTAAAATAAGAGTGTCAAACTGCTCGTCTTGGCGATGGCATGGTGCAGGCAAATATTTTTGATAGAGTTGCCACCTGTTATGTGTGACAGAAATCGAAATGCGTTTTCTGGTAACATAAGCAAAGGGGAAATTAATAATCAAGTATAGGCAGGGCAACGTCTGCCGGGTGTTTGTGGTATATGATAAAAAGGAATGTGAGTCGAATGTGCCCGCCTACAAAGAACTCAACCGATTTTTAAGAAATTTTTACCAAAGGTTTTATAAAAAAGTATTTAAAATAAATTAATAAACATAAGTGGCAAACTATATTATATTGAATTTCATCAGCACTGTATATACATATGTATGTGTGTTTTTTGTAATTCTTGACGACTTGTATTTGCTGGTATCTATTATTGATCTCTCTAATTGTACCGCAATTAAACCTTTAATTACACATTATAGTTATATACAATTTGAAAATATATTGTATTTAAACAACGTTAACATTGACATTTGATTTATTTCGAAATACTCATTCCACCACTCCACCCCCTCCTGTGACCAACTGCAGCTGCAGCACAGAATTTTTAAATAACAGCTTATTAAATTCGAAATAAACATTCGGTCGGTCGGTCATTGACATTCTAAACAAAACAGCAAACCAACAGAATTGGTTAACCAAAATATGCAATGCCAGTATTTTGGTATTTTTTTGTTTTTTGTTTCTCAATTCTCGCCAATGACTAACTAACTGCTTGATTGCTTGGCGATTTGTCGGGTTGCAGCTGTGTTGTAGTAGATTCTTTCATCTCGACCGCTCCCACGGACGCCGTCAACGTCGCAGACACGCTCATTGCAATTATAGTTATTTGTTGATGCTATTCTCGTCAACGGTGTGGACAAAAAAAAAGAGTTGATTTTGTTGTTGTTGTTGTTGGGGTTGTTGGTGTTGTTGTTGTTGTTGTTGATGATGGTTACGATTAGGTTACTAATAATGTTATTGCTGACGACGGACCACAACATGGCAATAAACTGAACGTTATGATTTTTTGGCACTTTCGATATGGAAAGTGAGTGTTGTTGTTGTTGTTGTTGTTGTTGTTGTTGTTGTTGCGGTAGCTGTTGGATGTCTGGCCGAATGCGATGGGTTCAATGGAATCTTCGAATTTCTGCTTAAAATATCAAGGACAATAAAACGAAAGTTCTTTACGAAAATTGCCAAAAATATACAACTAGGTTCGTTTATTGCCAGATTTTTGTACATTAGAGCTGACCAGTTTATGATGAATAAAATAATTCCAGTCTTTAAGTCCAAGACTGATAGAATACAAGATTGCGCTGAGTTTAGGTTGATAACATTAACATTTCAGACCCCTTATTATCGACTGATAAGGGAAAAGGCGGGGTACTAGGAGAAAATTCGCGAATATTACAGGGAAAATCAGTGTGTTCTCTAATTGGAAGGATAAAGAGAGTTTTGCTAAGAAATCGTGAGATTCGTGTTGAAATCTTAAAAAGGCAGGTACATTTGATTTGAATGTCAAATAAGTTGATGTAGTGCTTAGTCTGCTTTTTCTCCCACTTGTTCTTCATCTTATATGTAAAGAGGTCGTGTGTGTCTGTTGGTACGTAGTTTATGTACTCCAAAATTACTGAACATGTTGAGCTCAAATTCAATAGTGTATACTGGGCATAGGGCAAAATAATTATGTTAGGTGACGCTAGAGTCGAGATGCCCTAAAATCCACACTCATAGTTTAATTTGATTAAATCCTATATTGGAATTATTATATGGTCTTGAAGCCATACCAGTTTATGTTACAATGTTAATCTCATATTTGTTATATTTTTAACAAACACGTATTTTATCCTCTTTTGCGGAAAAAATTTAATATAAGACAACTAGATATCAATTATTTTTGACCACTTTCTCAACTTCAGCTAACTGAAGTGAGTTATCTTCACTTACATATGTATATCATAGCTCGATGTTTGGCCGAACTTCTTTGAGAATTTGTGGCAGAAATGCAATCGAAAAAGAAAACCTTTTTTTTAATATATTTTTTTATGTTACTTGCCCCGGCCAGGATTCGAACCCGGGACACTCACCAAATGAAATGCCGTTCAAATGAAAAAAATTTAATTTTTTTATCGAGAAGGAAAAAGTGGTTGGAAGGTTAAATAATATTATTTTTACGATAAATATTACTTTGTCCATTGGCAAATTTCATTACATCATTGGCCGCAAAGTTTGTTTGCAATTTTTATTAAGAATATATACTTGAATAAAGCAACTACTACATATAGTGAACAATTGTTCCAAACAAAGAAAAATGTGACAACAAAAACCGATTTCAAAACAAAAACATTAAAAAAAACATAATAAGAGAACGAATTTCCAAGCAATCGTTTTAACGAAGTGTAACAAATTTTGCAGACTTTTCAAAAAGACTAGAACTAAATGTGGTTACAATGTACTCATTGACAGCTTAGTACATACATTGAATGTTCTTAAAACTCGTTGAAAAATAAATGTTTAGTATCTTTGACCTTTTCTGTTGGGCCCAGCCCCATAAACTAAATTATCTATCTTATGCTTGCACCGAAAAATTACCTAGTCTAAATTTTGGCCCCTCAATTGATTGCGCTTTTTAGAAGTTTAGCCTCATGTTTAATTTTTTTCATTGTGGTACCTAAGACTGCCCAGCGCGAGTTACTTACTACTCGATTTTATTATTCACAAAAGCGAATGAGTGCAAGGAGAACCAACAAAATTTGTTTGTGTGGTCGTGTGGGTTTTGTGAGATTTATTATGTATTATTGCTTTTGTTGCATTATTTTTATTTTCTTACAGTTTTGTTGATGTCGTTTGCAATTAAAAAAAAATAAATAAAGACTTTTCCTGAGAAAAATGGAAATATGAATTAATACATATTGTACAAACGATCGCTAACTACGTCGGTAAAACGCGGGGTCAACGATCTCCTCAATATGTATGTATGAACATACAAATCGAGCTCTAACCGCAAAAAAAAAGTAAGCAAAATGTACATCAATTTTTAATTTTTGATGCAGAAATTATACATGTTCCAAATTTTGAAATAATGTCGCTTACTTTTTTTCGCGGTTAAATACTGACATTCATACATACATACATATTATGTACATATACAGATTCTTTCGGCGTGTAGGTATACTGTGTCGAAATACCTGAATAAAATAAGAGGTTTAAATTATTCTACCTTTCCATCATCTTTTTCATTCACTTAATTTTGTATGAATATCTCAGCTATTTCGTCATTACTTGGTGAAGTTTTTCTATTGAATTCCATTTGCAGTTATGAGAAGAGTAGATTGCGCCAGCTTTGCTTGATTTATGGATTGATGGATCTAAAACTTGCTCCCAATCAGGATTCAGGATCGGAGGTGGCTACAGTAAAAAAATTTACATTTGCCATTTATTTTATCAATACAAATATGTGATGAATTATAAACCATAATTTCATTGAATAACAAACGAAGCACAAAGTTGAAGAGCAAGTTCTTACGGAACTTATAATTTCGAATGTTTCGAGTAATATTCTGGTTGCCAAAAGCCGGCGGGAACCGATACGCCGAGAGCCTAAAATGGAATAATTTTTACTAAATAATTAATAACTACAATATTAACCCTATGTAATAAGAATATCACGCCATACAAACTCGTGGGTGATCATTCCTGTGGAAGAGCCACCATCCGGCTTTGCTCAATCTAATTTTGTATTAATTAATTTAGTCGTTGTTATTCTCGAGATTTTGTTAACTAACATCGTAGGTGTTATGTCTTCTATAATAGAAAATAAACTTTTTATTTTGATACAATAAGTTACACTGTGCTACAAAACAAAAAAAAATGAACCTACAATTTTAGTGAATAATGTTTTAAGTATTTTATAAAATCGTTTCTAAGTCTGTACATACATATGTATGTAAGTATATCTATCCTTTTTGTTTCAAAGTTTTCAATAAACCCTAATTGCAGTTAAGACTTTTTCTTATTTCCCCCCTTTGATGTAAATGCCATACTTGCATAACCCTTTAGTTAATTCTGTAGAGTGAAAAGCTACCAAAGTCGAAAATATAAAAAAAAGTGTAAATTTCCGTTTGATTACAAATTTTTTCCACAGATTCCAGCTATATGCTTCCACATGTCTATTTCTAAATCTAATAAGGTTTGGCAAACATACTACTGTATTCTTAATCACAAGCTAATTTCTGTGAAGAGGTTTGGTGATCTTGGTGTTGTGTTTGATAGTCGTTTTACTTGTTCTGAACTTCTAGGGCAGTTCAGTTTCGATACACCTAGTAAAGTCCTTCATTTATTCACTGCAAATTCATTTTCTTCCAATACTTGGGGCGCTCTCCGAGTTTAATACTTATAATTTCGAAAAAATAAGAAGTATTGGTTTTTCATTGCCAAGGCTCAATGCATGTTTTTAAAATTCTCGAAAATGGTTGGACTTGGACGTGGTCCAGAGCGATACAACACGCAGTACAAACGTCTTTCTTGAGATTTAAAACCATGAGTTTATTTGTTGAAGACGTTTCTGAAGCTTATTGGTGGCAAAGAGAAAATAGCTGAATTTCGAATTTGGAACTGTGGAACATCGCCATTATAACTTCCAACATAAGCAAACTTTATGTAGAATTCAGTATATTTTCCACCTCTTCCTTTTCAGTCTACATTCTTCTTTAAACGAAAGATACTTGAAGCTCTTATGTAACTGGAGAAGGGCCCTGCGTACAAAAAGAAGAAGCCTTATCAAAGGCTACTTTAACGATACTTTCAGCTTCGCTACCAAAGTTCTGTGTGATTTTTCCCAAAACAAACACGAACTTTGCCCGAATATAATAATAAATAAATAAATTGTATGAAGTTTTAATTTTAATTACGTTTGTCTTTGGAAAAAAAGTCAAAGCTGACTTTCGAATTTACATGACTGCGATATGATTTGCAATAATCATACTGAACGAAATTGTTCATTACATAACGTATTTGACATTTTTTTTTTAATAAACATCTGCTGCCACAAGATTGTTATTTTTTTGAATATTGAATACTGGTATCAAATCCCACATTTTCTGTTGGAAAAAATTGCTTTTAAATATTTGGCTACTTTCTTTCCATGAGCCCCAAATTACGCAATTTCAGCAATATTCTCATTTTCAGCTGAAATTGAGCCTAGATTCCTAATTTGGCTGTACAAAAATATGTCAGCTGAAATTACAAATGAAACACAATTTCAGCTAAGTTGTAATAAATTCCACTCAATTTCGCCTGTGCAACTCTTTAATTTACTTATTGTGATTGTTAGATAAAAAAGAAGAAGAGAAAAAAAAATTATAAAAAGTGGTATTTTCGACTTGAAATTGTATTCTATTAACTACAAGCGAACCTATAAGTTCCATCGTGAACATGGGTCAGAACTCAAGCAGCAAGCTCTAATCGACTCTTGGCAGGAAAAAATTTTAAACAAACCACTTTTCGACGATATCTTGATTAGAATTGAGACAAGAATGATAAAAGATTACGCCTCCCCGCAGCGAAGAGACAGATCTCGCCATTTGTAAACAAGAAAACGGGAGAAAGAAAATTAATAACTTCAAATATTTCCATGAGAAACGTGCTTTAATTGTGCTAAAGTTTAGAAAGATGATGGCAGATGTTCATAAAATAAAATAGCAAAATATTAAAAAAAATTTGCGCCGAAACAAGTAGGAGATAAAATAAACTTTGTTTTATTGTAAACGAATCGGCCGAAAAGCTCGTAAAGCAAAATAACTTAAATAAGCTTTTATTATTATTTCGACAATTATAACTGCAATTATGAAATGTATGTGATTTAAACTTAAACATGTACCCTGTTTTTAACCACAACATAAAAATATAGAATTTAAAAAAAATGCATTGAATTTATATTATTTTCGAACTTGAAAATGATCGCTTCGGCCCTAAAAATCGATGTTCGGTCATTTTCTACTCATAATTATTAAGGATGTTTATTTGTCTGGCAACTCCAAATTCATGACTTCATGAGTTTTTCACTCAGACGCCGCCTTCATTAAAATGCACATTCATACATACATACAAACAAACAGATATACATGTAGTAATGTTCAATATTGCAATAAAACACATGGGCTTTTACTTCAACGTTTATTCAAAAATTACGACCGAACCGTCTTGCTGCTCTTACATTACTCATTAAAAACTATCTTCTTATTCTCTATACTTAAAGCTATGATGGACGCTTCGTTCTTTTTTCGTTCACTTCCAAGGTTGCCGTCTATCTATCCTGTTACTCCTACTTTCCAGGTTACCGCCTGTCAACTATTAATCCCACAACCGGCCGTCCTGAACTGTTATTCGGCCTCGAATAACTAGCCCCACTTCTTCATGTTTTCCGCTACAGTCACAGTCCTTCTCGGTCCTTCCTGACTTCCCACTTTCTCCACCTCGTATCGTCCGTGATTCAGTTTAGCAACAATTTTATACGGTCCGAGATACTTTGCTCTTAATTTCATTGCAACCCCAAATTGAGTTCTTTTAATGGCAACTAATTCGTTAATTTCATATTTAATATCTCGTTTCCGTCTCTTGTTATACGTTTTGCAGTTTTCCCTCTGTATCTTCCTCCGCGTTTCCAAAATCGGCTCTTGCCCCTGACGTTTCATTGGTATCATCCGTTTGTTCCCTAAACCCTGTACTCTGATCATCCCATTGGCTACTAAACTCGTCACGGGCTGATACAACCACTTCAGCACTACCACACGCATTCTCATCGTGTACTGACACCAACACTTCAGCACTATCACGCGAACCCTGCGCCCCTGCTGTAGTTATCCCATCTACACCCTTTTCAGCTGCTCTCTCAGCAGCCTTCCTTGGTTTCCTGAACTCAACACTGCCTTCCCTAAATACCAACTCCACGTCTTTAAGCACATCGTTCCCAATCATCGCCGCATATGGTATATCGCGTTCTCTAACTACATGGAACTTCACCTCTAATACTACTTTATCCACAGTCATGTTGGCTACAAAGCTGCCTAATGTCGTGAGCTCACCCCTACCAATGCCAAACAAACGTTGTTTCTCATCAGTTAGCTCTATATCTCTTAACATCATCAATGTATCGTACCTCATGATGCATGCGATGCACCCAGTATCTACCAATGCACTGAAAGTAAAATTATTGATTGCCGCGTCAATAAAAATCATACCGCCCTTCCCCGCGTTTTTAAGATTTTTATCACCCACCGTATTCACCCGTTCATTTTTCACTACCATACCCGTTTGCTGTTTTTTGCATTCATGCGCATAATGACCTTTTAGCTTACACCTGTAACACGTAACAGTGCTAACCCCAGGCTCCGGACATTGTTTTGCCAAATGACCTTCTTTATCGCACTTAAAACATTTCTTCTGCTTATTTACTATATACTCCGAACTTTTACCTGAAAATGCCTGGAGTGTACTTTCTTTATTTTTCGATGTTTGTGGACCCCTGATTTTCTCATACACGCGAATTTGTTCTTTTAATTCCTTAACATTATTCGCCTGATACAAAATACTCTTCCCTGCCCGAGTATCAGGTATGCCTTCTACAAAATATTCCACCGTGCTCTTTTCATCTAATGATATTTGCTTACCCATTTCCAATAGGGCATACAAATATTCTTGGAAACTTTCTTTTGCTTGCTTGTGTCTATTTCTCAATGCTCGGTGTACCTCCGCATCGCACAATTTCTCCCCAAATTCTTCTATTAGCGCTCGCTTCAAACTATCCCAGTTTCTAACCCCTACTAATCCCCGCACAAATATTTTCGCAGCTCCCTTGAGTAGCTGTTTGGCATACACGAACCTTTGTAGGTTATTCCAGCCCACTGTGTCAGCCAGCTCATCGAATTCCCCCACCCAATGGCACACATCATACGCTCCGTCACCAAAAAAATGTGACACACTGTCTTCAATATCTCGCAACGAAAAGAAAACCCTTTGCGCCCCTAAGTTATCTGTCTCTGCCTCTGCGTATAATGAATTTGTCGACCCATGTTCACTTTCTGCCTCTTCTTCCTCATTTTCAACCCCAAAAACTACATGCTGAAGCAAACGCAATTGTAAATCTCTTTTCCTACCGGCAACACTCAAATTAAGTTCTCTTAACTTTGCTTTTAGCATTTCTACATTCATTGCTCTTATAGTGTCCGCGTCCATCTTACAAGTTCAAATGCATGTATGTATGTGGAAAATACAACCAATTTATCGCTTCCAAAATCAACTTACAGAAATTATTACAATTTAAATTAAGAATTTACTTTCCAAATTTTACTTTTCCACTTAACTTTATGCACGTATGCAAACAAATATTTCGTAAACTTACAAAATAACTCTTAACAATATTCTCAACTACATACTACTGTACTCTGCAAAGAAAATCAAATACAATTCTACTGAGATTAAATAAAGTTTTCTGCTCACGCTAGTCTGCTACGCTGCTTCTGTCGCCTTCTCTGCGTCGATTTCTCTTTGTTGCTCACCGCTGCTACTCACGCCGACCAAATTTAGTTTTCGCACTATACGTATGAATATGTATTTACATATGTTGGTTTGTGCTTTGCTGCACCTGCTTACGTATGTTGGTTTATGTGCATGCTCTTAACGCTCGATGAGCCACCACCGATTTCAAATTTCTGCTAAAAAATACAACTGTCTCTGTGCTTTGCTGCACCCTGCACAATTTATTCATGTGTAGTAATATTCCCGGAAAACTAGTTCATCGCTTCTGCGCACAAACACTCCACCGTTGTTTCTTTCTCTTTAATATTGTTCTCTTTATTTCAAAGTTTTTTCTTCATCTTTTTTACTTTTGTTCTTGCAGCACTGCTTACCTACACTCTCTTTCGTTTCTCAAATGTTCATTTCTCTATTTCTCCGTCTACGTGACCGTTTTGAAATAACCGCCGGTTCCTTACATTCGCACATACATACTTACATACGTACCTATGTAACTACGCATATGCCAACTGTACCCGGAAAACCGACTTTCCCTCAGTTTTCCCCTTCACGCTATTAATTTCACGCACTGATTTAAACGCAGTTTTTCCCGATCAGTTTTTACGCATTTCCTTTCCATATTATGCGTACAATGCGTATATTTCATCACTTCAAGTTCAAGCTTTTCTCACTGTTCTTTCGAAATTATGCTTGCGTTCTCGTGCCCATGCACCTACGCATAAACATCACGAACGCATTCGTCTGTTTCACTGTCACTGTCACTTTAGATTTTTCTTTTAGTTTTACTTTTCACACGGATATTCAAATCCCGGTTGAGCCCCCAATTTTGTAGTAATGTTCAATATTGCAATAAAACACATGGGCTTTTACTTCAACGTTTATTCAAAAATTACGACCGAACCGTCTTGCTGCTCTTACATTACTCATTAAAAACTATCTTCTTATTCTCTATACTTAAAGCTATGATGGACGCTTCGTTCTTTTTTCGTTCACTTCCAAGGTTGCCGTCTATCTATCCTGTTACTCCTACTTTCCAGGTTACCGCCTGTCAACTATTAATCCCACATACATACGTAATTCTTCTATGTCAATGAGTGCACGTGAATGCTGACTTCACATTCGATTGTAAAAATAGACCGTCCAACGCGCCAGTGAAGTCATTTCGCACACGATCGCAAAAAGTCAATTCCTACTGATCGTATCAGACGTCTTGCTATTTGACTCTTCAAGTGAGTTAGACAAACACGAGCCGCATTAACAGACAGACACCACAACCGAAACGATGCAATAACAAATAACAATAAAACTTCAAAGGGGTAAAGTGAAAAAATGCAAATAATCTAAATGAAAACATCAAAACTGCTAAAAATGCCAATTGTATTCCAATGCGAACTTTACCAGACACATCAAGACAACGGATGGGCTCCAAAAGCGCAGTACTCGTTTTATCCAAATTGAGAAAGAAACTCCGGTGATGGCTTGCAGTTCATACCATAGGAGTCCAATGGAACTAACCATTCGATTTGGCAGGAAGTGGCAAAGAATGAGACATCGTAGACCACCAAATACATACATTTGGAATGTAGGTAAACAAGTTTTTAAATATTTTTATAGGTGCAGATGTACTAGATTCCTGCACAAGCAAGTAAAAGATTTCTATGCGGTGAGTATGCATTCCAAATATAGCTATAAATTTAGTATCGTGGCTGGGTTCGGTTAAAAAAAAAAGATCAAAATGATTGAAAAATTAAACAAATGAAATTTTAAAAACTCGCAAAAATAGATCCCATTATCGAACTAGGTTCAAAAACAAAAATGATTGTTAGTATTATAGAAAACAAGTAAGGAGGAGTCTAAGTTCAGGTGCAACCGAGCTGTGAATACCCGGCGCACGTTTTGATTTCAAATAAATATTACTTGTTGAATGCATTCAAAAAAGTTCGTCTTATCATCATCGTCCAAAGGTCCTCAACCGATTATATGAAATTTTTACAGTAGGTACATGTGGGATCCGGGCCAAACATAGGATATTTCAAAATTTTGCTAACTGACTTGGAATGCGAGACATATACTACATTTTGTGGGGCAAATTGTCTTTAATAATTAATAAAATATCGATTTTTTTATTTTTGTAATTTACCGTTAAATTAGCGGTGGGCATGGTTTTTGTCTGATTTGTATAATTTTCGAAAGTTTGTAAGTTTGAAAAGAATGTAAACAAAATTTCTTCAATATCTAAAAAAAATTTTATCTAATGACGCAGCAAAGACGCTTCTTGATTTAAATAAAACAGCAAGCAATTTTTATGATTTTAACCTACCACAACCATTTTCAAAACCCATTTGTTCAAAATTTTTACACACGTATTCATTTCCCTTTTTCCTTTGATTTAACCACAACTGCATTTATTTTCGAAGATTCGAAACAAATTGTTTATTAAAATTTTAAATTTAGGAAATAATAAAACCTACTATTCTGTCTGTTTTTTTTTGGTTACGAGAAATTACAAATACCTATACATGCATAAATGCAATAATATAAAAAGTTGTAAAAAATACAATAATATAAAAAAGTGAGCGTAATCTCTACAAAGAGTTTCATGTTTAAAGTTTCCACAACGCTTGTTTGCATTCTAAATGAGCTGCTTTAAGCCTTCTAACTCTAAAAGATTATTTTCCAACTTACACACACGCATACACACACACACACACACAAACATATTCGTGTGAACCAAAATCTATGCACACTTTCATCATTAAGAAAGACACTCCAAAGATCCTCCATCCAAACGCTATACAAACATGCTTTGTTTAAAATCGAGTGAAAAAGAATTTTCAAAGTAAACGCACATCTATCTACATATCTCCATCCATGGCGTTGCACTGTGTGGCTATGGAAAAAAGGAAAATTCGCTTTAAAGAAAAATTAGAGAAACAAAAAACGAATTTCTTTCTTAACTCTTACTTTTGATATGCAAAGCACATCCTTAACTTTAGTTGCATCACTTTGCCGTACAGGTTGAAGGCTAAGCATCATCATCATCCAGCTAAGTACACTTCCATTTTTGCTGGGCTTCGGCCGTCCCTACTTCTCTCCACCGCTGTTACTCACCAGCGCGCATGCCAACCCAACCAGAACGGCCTGTTTGGAACGAAAATTTTGGCGGCGTTTTGCGCTTGGCTCCAAAGTCACTCCGTCGATAGCGCCAGGCGCGAGTATAGGTTTTATCTCGCTATATACCTACTTGCCCTTGCTTCTACTCTCTTCTCAGCAGCGCGCCGTTCCGGATAAATGAAACGCAAGACGGTCCCACTTGCTCCGTTTAGTTTGGTTGCACGCGCGAGTGTGGGGGCTCGATGAAGAGGGAAAAAGAAAAATTGCAAGTCTTTTTGGGAAAGCTTGCAAGCGCATTCCTTTGTATGTAAAGTATATGTGAATTCATATGTACACCTATATGTTATACTATATGCTTTGTTTGTGTTAAGCCATCGTAAAAACGCTCTGCGCTCACACGAATAGTCGGCTACACTGCAGCGGGTGGGTGGCAGCGGCTAAATATTACATGAATGAATGAATGGCGGCGAGCTAGCGTACATCCCGCCAAGATGACTTGAACGTAAACGTTTTTGTAGAATATGCTGAAAATGCTAGTGCGCCTGTTAGTTGGGTGTGAGCGTAGTAAGTTTGTGTAGTTTTGTATTTGTGTGGCGCTTAATCCTTTCTAGGCTACACTCCCAATCGGTGTGCATGGCACTGGAAAGGCATTTATCTCGGCATTGGAAGAGTTTAAATATATAGTAGATAGAGTATGGAAAGCATATTTACATATGTTTGTATGTTTATGTAAATACATATAGCGTAAAGTTTGAAGTTTGAGGGCGAATATCAAATTGGCGCACTCTGTATGTGTGTGTATATTCCAATTGGAGTACGCAGATATCTTCAGTTGCAGAATATCCTAAGAGGATGCTCTAAACTTCAAACGCGCTATTGCATACATACATAGATATATAGATATATAGAAATTATGCTAAGAAGGTTTATATTAAGGTTGGTTATTGCTTCCGAGTTATTTTTTAATTTTTATAAATTGCATAAAAAGATTCTCTTTCGCTTTTTATTTTGCAATTCAACAGTTTCTTAAAAAACGGATATGCTAGCCTCTTCAAAAGACTAATAAGAAGAAATTATTGCCAGCGTTAACTCCATATGGTATTGTGTAGACTACTAAGTTTTCGTAAATCTATACCTATGCCTATATGCGAGGCTTGGGAAACATTTCTGCCATGCTTTTATTTTAATAAACTGCCCACGATGAATGATGTCACAAATAATCTCGAGACCTGTTATAATCGGTTATTTACCTTGAATTAACGAATAAAATAAGTCGAGTGGTTCCTTTCCTTGTAGCCAAGACGCGAATGCGCTGCCTGTTTATGTTGCCCTCGTTCACTGCCAGACTCATTCACTTGCTTATCTGTCCAACTTTGGAATGACAGAGCTAACGGCGCGTTTGTTGAGACCGATGATGTCGATTTCGTCAGAATTATCTATTCCAACATAATGTGAAAGAACTTACACTACAGGGTGTCACCCTGTCTGAAACCTCGTTTGGTTTCAAATGGCTCGAAAGGTCCTTCTCAATGTTGCTCAACGTCATTTTCATAGTCGTATTAGTTTTGCAGGGTTACCAAATTCAGATACCGTCGTATATAGGCAACTTCTTTTCGTGATGTCGAAAGCTGTTTTAAAATAGACAAGGATATGGTGTCTTTCGGTCCTATTTTCACGGGTCTTTTCCAATATTTGGCGTATCATGAATACTTCGTCGATGGTAAATTTGCCAGTTTTAAAGCCATACAGATAAGGTCCAATCAGATCGTTGGCGATTGGTTTCAGTCTTTCACCCAATACGCTCGAAAAGTTAGGCAGGCTGATCCTGCGGCGGTTAGCGCATATTGCCGGACTGCCCTTTTTGTGGATTGGACAGAGAGCACTTAAATTCCAATCGGTAGGCATGCATTCGTTCGACCATATTCAAAAAATAATCTGGTGGATGCACAATTTCAGTGTACATACATTGAACCCATTGTTGTTACCCGGCCTTAAAACCTTCCCTAAGGAGCAGCACCTTTTGGTCGGACACTTTTCTTAACGGCTAGCATCTCAAGCGCTTCGCACTTGCATATTTCGGTCCTTCTCTTCGGTCTCTCTCTTCATTTTTCAACCACCAATAGCGTTCACATACAGCTCACGATCGCAGAGTGGTCTATACGTAGTGATAGAGAAATGCGCTTAAAGTCCTCGCGAATTCCGGTTTGATGGGAAGTTCTCTTAATGAGTAGATATGAGAATCAAGCAGCTGTCTATTGCGATTGCAGCTTCCCGAAGTCGAACTTTCTTTGTGCATTTTAATGGACGTTCTTTGCTGCGCCGAGGTGTATCCGCATCTTGGCTGCGAAAATGATTCGAGTCGTTGTTCGGTCCTCGGAGTGCACTTACTTCTAATATACTAGAAACATGCCTTCCGCCTATCGCTGTGCTTCGGAGCTGCTTTATTTTTAGGGAGATCAGCGAAAGAATTACATGACTGAAAAACGAAATGACAAAATTACTTTGAAAATTAAACAAAGCGTACATATGTACATCAAATGTAAAAATTTGGATTGATCAGACAAAAAAATTATCAACAAATTAATTATATGTTTAATTATGACGCATAGACTAAGTCAAAATAGAGTAGACTAAAAATTTATTTGCAACCTAATCCTACTAATATTATAGTAAATGTGCAAATTTATGTGTGAGTTACGGATCAAACTACTTGGCGGGTTTGTATAAAATTTAGCACACAGAGAGAGTTGCCACCTATTGAAAAAGTTACAGTCAATTAAATAAATAAATAAATAAATAAAATCACATATTGCTATATGACGACTGGACAGATCTGGATAAGATTTGGCACATTTTTTTAAAGGGGGGTTGCCACCTGTTTAAATGGTTAAATTCAATTAATACAATGAATGAAATCAGATTTTATATGTATATGGGTATCCAACGAAAGAGGCTTAATCAAGCTTCGTTCCCAAATGTTTTAAAAAAAAAGGTTACCACCTGTTTAAGTGTAAAAAACTAAATCACATTTTACATATTGAGTGCCAAACTTAGATGTTTACGAAAGCTTAAGAACACAAATATTTTTTGGCGAGGGTTGCCACCTGTTTAAAAAAATTATTGAAATGATAAGTCCAATCAAATATTGAAATAATGGTTTTGAAAAAACTTTTTATTAAATACCTTTCCTTAAAAAGTAAATTAAATGAAATTTTAAGTTAAAGGAAAGATAACGGCAAGGGATTGAAAGGAAGTAGAGTTAAAAAAAACTGAAACATAACAACAATAACAATACTGCTCTGAAACGAAAACCCTTCTACGAAATTCTACGAGGGTTGCCACAAACCATTGACTAAAATTAAAAATGTAAGGTAACGGAAATTCTACTATGCTGGTGCCAACCGAAACCGCATTAAGAAAGCTCTTTCCAGGAAATATAATCTAATCCAAGCCCGAATGGCCGACAATAAACAAAAACGAAAAAGTTTCATCAACTAACCGTAATCAGCAATTATGAAGTAGAGGTGGATTTTTTTAGATAATAAAAAATTAAAAACCTAATCTAAAAATGAATTAAAAGTAATTTTCTTTGGTGAAATTATTTATTTCTTTTTTTGTTGCATTCGGTTTCGTAACATTAAACCAAATGTCATGCGGGCGTAGCCGCGGCTGAAAGCTAATTTGATATAAGCACAGCCCTTTAAAAATTATATCATAAAGGAGAAACCATATTTAAAGCCGGCTTCATTTAGACCATGACTGCACGTCAAAGTCTTTATTAAATTTTACTCTTTGTATTTATCAAACTCTCAGTATTTACCGAATATATATACGTATGCACTTTCATATTTTTTTCCTACTAAATTCAAAATTTGTACGTATTCCATTTTAAATATTTAATATTCTACTGTATGATGACTTTCATGATATTGCGCTCGAATTGTATCTATGTATGTATGTGGGCATGCACTTGTGTGTGTGAATCGAATGACTCAAATATGTAAGTCTTTTCCATTTGTATTTCAAAATGTTTTGGTTGAAAGGATTTTCTATTTAATTGCAGTTCACTTCAATCGTCGCAAAATTCTTTAATTCAACTGCAAAAAAAAATATAATCCACAATAAATCCCATTGAAATGCAATGCAAAGCGGATATAGAAGTGGCATTCAGTGCAATTATTAGAGTTGTGGCATTGGAGTGGAAGGAGAGTGAGAGAGAGAGAGATAAAGATGGGGCAGAGGGAGGAGCGCGCAGGGCAGCCCTTAATATCCTGAACTACGACCAATATGACTATTTTCGCAATCAAATATGAAAAATATGATAAGCAATACGAGACGTAGGGCAAATGGAAAATCAAGCCACTTAACGGTGCTCATTACTTTTCAATCATCGCAAAAATGCAACGAACAGCCATCATTATGACGTCTACGAATGAAAATCCTTAATCGGCACAACAGACATCAGCTCACCTTACGAGCGAGCACCAGCTCACCACAGGAAGAAGAATAGAAACTGAGAATGCAAAATGCAACCGTCAGCATCAACCTCAACCTTCCTCTCTCTACGCTTAACTCGCTACCCCCCTCACTAAGGCGGACAAGACGTTGGCTTACACTGCATCTTAAGACATTAAAATATGCGAGGAAACACGAGCTAAGTCAGTTTGGAGCGAGCGCACAACTATCCACTAAAATTATTCGAACCCAAACAAGTAACAGAGTGCCAAAGACATTTGCAGTTTACGACAAATAAAAATGCGTCGAGTGATAAAAAAAAGTTTAAAAAAAAGTTTAATTATCTACGAGTGGGTACTTCGAACATTTTACTACCTACCTACGCATTTATTTTATTCGAGGGACCCACGGAGGCTGTATCACATTTTCTACCCTTTCCATTTCATATAATTTTGCACCGTAACGTCTAGGCGCATTGAAATAGGAAACCATTGAAGTGCTTGCAGCGGAAGAGGCTCACAACGTCCAGTAGTCGCTATTATTTTACTATTTAAATCATAACAAAAGCATTCAATTGACAATCGAAAAAACGCGCCAAGAGAGCGGTCCCTATCTATCGTGATATCGTGACACCATGTCCGCAAAATCCGTACAAGTCTCCCCACTTATTGCTTTGCCCGAGGCATTTATGTACTCGCACAACGGTATTATTTGTGGGGTTTACAAAAACATTTGCATACAACTTGGCGCAGTCCCTTTTGATACCATCATCTGCCTCGGCTACTCCTATCGTTCGTATCTGCCCGCCTGTCCGTTTCATCTTCTATTCGCTCCCAAGAGTACGCGTGTACGCAAGCCAAATGATAACGTACAGTTTACATTATCCAAGGATGCTTACAACTTGCGATGGCAGTATCGAGCGAGAAGGGGACGGACGAGTGGGGTTTGTGGCACACCCATAAATTTTTATGCAACGAATGTATGTATGTATGTATGCGCATATACTTACAAACAATTGTAGCCAAATCACCGCAATAAAGACGTCTGAATGAGGAGCACAACGAGCCGCTAACCAACTCGGTACACCTCCACACCTGCCACATCCTGCTGCTATGCCGTTGGTGACGCTCTCTCAACTCTATTCCTGTTAAAAAAATAAAAAGTTGAATTCCGCTAAAGGAAAGAGAGCGAGTGAGTGAGAGAATTGTCACAAGACGAGGGTAAAATAGGTTAACACAGACACTGACTGTGTATGTGACTGGCGCAGCGGATGCACAGCAGAGAGAAGCGCAGGGATGCTGGCAATAAAGCAGGGCATTGCACCCGAACGCTTTCACATCCTAAATACATTTGGCGCAGTTGTGCTGTTCGTTAAAGTTGTAAAGCTTCGATGCCGTCTACATTCGTACATATGTATGTAGTATGTATATCCCTATATAAATAAAAACAAACATACATACATATTTACATATTTATATTGTTATACATATGTATCTATTGTTATTGCTATTGCTCTTTCCATTGCTGAATTTTCGCTTTTGTGTTCTGCTTTTCTGTTACATATTCCATGTTATATTGATGTTGATTGCAATTACGAACGTTAGATATCGTGGATCGATGAAATGGGCAGAGTTGCCGCTTACACCAAGATAATAGATAGAGTTAACTTTTAGATACCAAAGGTTCACCAGCGTAAAACCGAAAAAGCTGAGGGTACACTAACAGCCTCAACAAATTATCATAACAGACCTTCGATATCGTCATACATATGAATATACTCTAAGGACTATAGGCCTAACAGCGTTTCTGCTTAAAGAGAATTTGGACAAGAGGCTAATCTTGAAGGCCCTACTAACCGACACCAAGGACAGATCAGTGGATACTGCTTGCATCGTTGGTTGTATAGAAAAGTTCATAGAAAATGGAGAATTTACAATAGGTGTTTTTCTGGGCATTGCGGAGCATTCTATAATGTTTCGATCCAAGTCATAATGAAGAGAATCACCTCAGTGGAGGAATAATCACGCCCACAGACGTATAACGCAAAGTGTGAACAGGTGTACGCCACAGGGACCTAGTTAGGTACACTATTGAATACAAGAGGCCGGTTTATAAGAAACCTAAACTGTCAGGTGTAACGCTACAATTGAAGCAAATCACCAAATACCTGAGGATCATGCTGGACAACAAGCTGTCGTGGAGACGCATTGTAGAAAAGAGAGTGGATAATACTCCTGTGGCTTTGTATGCACGCACTTTGTATCCTGGACTGTCGATTCGCATTGTTTAGAACGTACGGCCACGGTCGGATAGCGGGTTAAGAGGTGGCGCAGGAGTGTGAGGATGACAAGAAGAGTGTTACACAAATATATATACTATACATGTGCGGATCTAAAATGGATAACTGTGTTTGAGCTGCGGTTTACTGCTCAGAGCGAAAGATTTGCAACTTTTACTAGGTGCGGGACCACTACAAAAGTTTTCAAGCAGAAATCTCAGCCCAGCAAACGGCTGAGCGGATATCAGATACTCAACCAGATAGCGGATGGGTTAACACCTACATATATCGACAGTCCGTTCAATTTAGAAGGTTGGCCGTAGCCAAAACCGAGTTCCTTTATTGAAATCCGGGATATAAGGTTGTAGAATGGAATGATAGCCTTACCAAACAGGATGACTATTTAGAAAACTCAATTAGTGAGGAAGTACCGCTCTCACTGGGAGAAAACACAGGGCTGTAGGGTTGTAGAAGTCATGTGCAAATCATACGATACTACACTCATGAGCTTTTTACTTAGTTTAAAAAGAGAGGACTCCAGATTGTTAGTGGGGCTACTGACGGACAGGATATTGCCTTTTGGCGGGAATGCCTCTAAATTAGGTCTGTTAAGGGTTGAAGATAAGCTGCAGGGCGAAACGGTGGAACACATAATATGCGAATATCCAGACTCATGAGTCGAGGTTTTCATCGGTTATGCATTTTTGGAAACACAAAGGACCTACTCGGTCTATGTAAGGCCTCTTGTTGGCCAAATAAATAAATTTGCCACGTTTTCTTTGCAGCTGAATGATAATCACTAATGCGCGAGAAATTTTGCTTTGGACGCATCCAATTCACATGACCCTGATCTGTGTTCTGCTGGTGGCCGATGAAATGTTATAAAGGTTGGATGAAAAGTGAATGACAATAAACGTTTAACAGATATTGGCACCCTTTTGAATGAAAAAAATTAAAAAATCAACACTATTGCTGCTACCTATTTAATGTAGCGTGGTCGCAAACACTTGGTACAAAAACTGTGAGCTTGGCAATACTGGAAATTTGAGCGCGAAAGACATGAACAGCCAGCCGTATGTGGCACCGAAAGCTTGATAGAAATTTACACCACACTAATTTAGGGCTATATGCTTGCCATCGGACTGGACGCTTTGGGCGACGAAGTGAGGCTGCGGATGTTGCTGGCGCTAGGCAGGAAGGATACAAATACAGCCACCATATATGTGGACATACGTATATTGTAAATATATAAGAATAAAAAAGAATGGTTGTTTTGTTGTTTGTTTGGGGTCTTGGGCGCTTCACAGACTTTATGAGAAAGTGGATGGGTAGGTAAGTTTGTAGAAAGCGTTAAAAAAATACAATATTGGCGCAATAACACACACACACACACACACAGACGTGCATATATAATTCGGGAGTTGAAAGCAAAGCAATATTTACAAAACATTTCATAAAAAAAGGAACGAAAAAGAGCAATCACAATGAGTGAGGAAAGCGGCTGCAACCCAGACACAAAAGCGTTCTGCTCTGCCTAAATGTTGCATATAATAGAATGGGACAATAGGGAATGATTTGGTGCATAGAGCAAAAACCAAAACTCATTTTGCAAACATTTCGACGCTTTATGAAAAAATGTTGGGGTATCGATCGGCGGTACTTAGTGTGCACTCGTATTTGTAGTTATGCTAACGTTCGTCTAGGGGTTAGCTTTGGTTTTTTTGTTGTTTGCATTTTGCGTGTGCTCGGTGCCTAAGCTATGCACATACATATATGGTATGTATCTACATATGTACATATATAACTAGGTGTTTACATACTAGCAGCAAATGTAAGTATATAGATATTTTTCTGGCAGCTTTGGCGCGAATTTTCGATTCATGAAAATCTTCGGTCATTTGGCGCGCGAAAGCTCTATTCTTTTTATGGATAGTTATCGTTGCGCGCAAGGCAAAATAGCATGCACTCACACACGCACATACACATCGATACATATACATATGTTCATATCGAACAATTTTAACAACGCCCTAGAGCAGGTCACAGGTTCCTCACTCTACGCACACTGGGTCGGTACAAATATTATACAAACAACGAGCGCCAATGCATACTCGTATTACGGTAAAACAACAAAATTATAGCGACCAAAAGAAACTATGTACCACCACATGGCCAATGGGGATGGCAGCATCCATTTACATATGCACATATGTATGTATGTATGTGTGTGTGTGAGTAGTTGAAGTTGTCCACATTCAATTCATTTGGCGGTCTCAGAGAAGCAAGTGTCCCAAACAGTTTTATATACATACATGCATGCGTTACATTTTTCTTTCGCTTAGATATTATATAAATTTCGAGTTCTGAATTGATTCAACTGGTACGTCCTAGGACATGAATACAAAAGTTGAATGCCGACCGGTTTATAGGTTCTGGACCATTTTAGCTCTTTCCGGTCCATTCGGTACAATTCCGGGACATTTTCCAAGCCCTTTTCGGAGTTATGTAGGTCGGCAATATTTCGGGAATTTTGAGACTTTTTCAGGATCAGTTCGGGACTAGTTTGCTATGAATTCGGGCACAGTTGATGACTATTTCAAGACAGCTTTGGATCTAGTCCGGGAATAGGTCGGCAAAGGTTTGGGACTAGTCCGAAACTGGTTTGGGGCAACTTCGGGACAAGCTCGAAACTAGTTCGGGACTGGTTTGGTAATAGTATGGAACTATTTTAAAATTAGCTCGGAATTTGGAACTGGTACTAGTACCCTCGTTTGAGAGAAGCTTGTAACTGGTTTCGGACTAGTACGGTCCTGAACTAATTCGGAATGAGCGGAAACGAAAATTGATGCACACATACATACATAAAACGTATGTACTATGCTTATGTTCATCAGCAGTGCGACCAATTTCATAGCCAAAAATGGGTATAGTCTTCCCCACATTCCACTCTCTATCTCTTTATGGAATCAGCAAAAGAGTTTTACTTCTGGATCTCGCACGAAGATGTGCACCTTTTTTAGTTTAGACATCGGTCCCGTATTTTTTTTAACTTTTCATTATAAATCAACGAGAAATTTTATAAAATGCGTGCGTTTTATAAAACAAAGTTCGCGGGACCAAAAATTCAAAACATTGTAAAAAATCAGCGGCAGTTTTTACCGCCTTCAAACTTGCACTTTATTAAACTTAAATTAAATAAGCTTGAAACTGCTTACCCGGAAAAGTTCTAAACATTCTACCAAATTTGTTGTTTTTTTGTTTTAATTTGAATGAAAATTTATTGAGGACGAGGGTCGCGTAATCTTCCGTTTTGGCGATTTGGCAAAGCCAGCCGATTTAACCATATCAAGTCTCTTCCTTTGGGGCTACTTGAAGTCGCGGATTTACATATGCCAGCAGGCCCCAGACAATCGCTAACATTAAGGAGAATATTCATATAAAACGGGCAGTTGCACACCGTGGCAATCGTCTTATCCATTTAACAGAAAAAACCACTCAAAAATATTTTTTTTTGTTTAGTAAAAAAATATTCTAAAACATTTACCATGTAGGACTCATTCCGAACACATAAAGAATTTTCAAAGTTCATGCCTCGAACTTACCGCCGCTGGCGCCACCGACTATCATCCAATTTTATTCGATCATTACTTCAGTTTGGCATAAGCTGACAACTCGAAAGGAGAGCGAGTTTCCGTTTCCGCCAGTTGTCAACATGATCCGCGCGTTCGACACACATGAACATATGAATATGCTTAGCATAGCCTAGATAGTTACGCACACACACATTCATACTCGCTCATAGACACATAAATACCTAGCCAGTAGGAAAACGTACAGGCACTTTTCTGGTTATTTTAGGTATACGAAAAAGCTCCGCAAAGCATCCAAATAGCATTGCTTTTGAGCTACGGAAAATTTAAAATCCAAAGTACTACAAATACAAATAATCACTGCCCTCGCTCAAGATGACCGTGGTGTCATGGAAAGACTTCGACTTACGGTACTGAACAGGGACCCCAAATAATTCTTATGGGTGGAAATTTTGTTGAAAAAATCAGCATGATGGAGTGGTCGGAAATACTACATAATGTATTATTTGAAAACGATTATCTCTGAGAAATCTATTCAGATGAGTTTTATTTATCGTTCAAAAATAATTGTTAGTTTGTAACATTTACTTAACACTCAGCTATACTCGTACTCCGAAGGCAAAATATTATTGTGCCAAAATAATAAAAAAGATTTTCAGAACTTTTGGAAGTTGGCGACATTAACGGAAGTATTGGAAAAGGATTTTGTATCCCGTCGCGCCCGCAAACTTTTGATGATCTTTCCGAACCCGTCCATCCCGGCCATTTAGAATTTAATTCCGAGGGTTCGGCGCCCATCTCTACCTTTACCCTTATCAAGTACAGCATTAACCGGTTCAATTATCTCTGCGTTGCTGTTGAAAACCTTTCTCCACAAATTTCGTTTAATTTTTGGTAATAATAAGAAATCACAAAATTCTAGATCCGTGGAATATGATTCTGGTCGTATTTGCTCGATGTGAACGAACGCAATAAAGTTACTCGTTATTTTACCAGTGCAAGCTGGCGTGTTGTCATGATGTATTTCTCTGTCTGCCAGTTTGTCAAAAAATTTTGATAATTTTATGTACGCAGTCTTCCGTAAACAATTTTCCAGTTTCCGTTTCACCCGGCCCAGATTCCAACTCGGGACACTCCGAAAGGAGCACGCACTCGGCTACGGCGGCCGCTAGTCACATACTAGGTACACATGTATATCACATGAAGAGAATACCCGAACTAGTGAATCAAATTTCTTTATTAGCATATGACGATTACCTCATATTCTTCCTTTATGTTGAGAAAAGAAAGAGGTGCGCGAAAATTGAAAGTGAGCCTTGGGGGTATACCCAACCTCTAGATTTTCTTTTAACCGCGGATTACTATTTCAGGATTACATGGTTTTTTATAACGTTTTTCTGATTCAAGAAATTAACAGATATTATTATTTGAACTTAAAATTAGCTCGCAAATATGAAGAACGAACATGTTAGTGGACTATTATCACTTAATCGGGTGTTATTGTTTTTAAATTTACTAATTGTTGGCTTACAAAAGACAATTAATACGATTTAGTTATGATTTTAATTTCACTAGAAGCATTGCTAGTGGATTTCCCTACAGGGTCAAAGTGTTCGCCTGTGTGTTGGTAAATATTTTTTTCTATTGTCTTGTCACGGATATCAGATGGGGTCCATGGACCAACACTTTGAATTTATCGTAACTCCCCGCTTCTCTCTCTATTTCAAAATATTCAATCAGTGCAAATAAATTTAAACGCGTACTTGTTTTGTCGTCTATCCAAGAGATTACGTATTTCCCTAAATCTTTTGCGTACAAATATGAATAAATGTTGGTTCAAGCGAGCATTAATAGATTTACAAATATGCGTAGGTACTAATTACATATGTATGTAAGTAGATATTGTATTGGTTTAAGTAAACAAGCATCCGTATTTGTCCTACATGTGTCATTTATTTCTTTAACCTGATACCTCTAGTTTAGCTCTTGAATGGATGAGCTCATAGAGGTTGTAGGTACTTTGTCTCGACATTCATATTTATGCAGTTTTCATATTTTATGCATTCTGAAAAACATCAGAGAAGCGTCACTTAATGTCTTCCGGAGCTGCATTGTGCTCGATATATCCGGGTCTGGTTGATATACAATAAGAGTATATAAGACAAAAAATAAACACCAGCATGAGTGGATGCTGTTGGAAAAATCAAATTTTACTCAAAAGAAAATGATTCTAAGCCATTTATAACTGTTTTTTTTGCCATTAAATATTTTGTTAAAATATATCCTGTGCCATTCCCGAAGTTACCAGTTAAAGCCCCATGAAAATCCATTCAGTAGTTTTAGAGATTAGTGCGTTAATTGCGACAGACAATTTAAAAATTACCCAAATGTATTTTATTTCATTCACAGCATCACCTTCGGCCACTTATTGAAAAAATTTCCAGTGTACACAGATTTTCTACAGCTTCATTATAGTTTAGATACAAGTTTCAATTTTTTCTTTGTTGTAAACAGGCGTGCAAATTTTTTTTCTGAGAGGATAGATTGCACTGCGTAACAAAAATTATAAAAAAAAACCTGCGGTCATGATTTTGTTAATAGTTTTTATTAACATTAGTAGCAGGCTTACGAACTGTGTTTTTACTTTTTTTGGATTGGCTCTAGTTCTTGAGATAAACGAAACTTAAGAAATTAATGAAAAAAAAATTATATGACCCAGTTTCGAAGGCTTTTTAAAGATAGCTCAAAAAGAAGTCTGAAATGTGTGTTGCTACACAATGGAAATAAACTTGCTTCGGTTCCAATCGGTCATAGTACCAAACTAAAAGAAGAATACGAAAATGTAAAAATTGTTTCAGCAAAGATTTTGTATGCACAACATAAGTGGTCAGTATGCGTGAACTTGAAGATGGTGAATTTTTTATTGGGCCAACAAAGTGGGTATACTAAATATTCCTGTTTTATATGTTTATGGGACAGTCGTGCAAGAAATGAACATTGGATTAGAAAGGACTGGCAGGTGAGAGAAAATATGGAGGTAGGAACAGCAAATGTTGTTCATGACCAACTGATAAGCCGAGAAAAAATCATTCTTCCACCACTTCATATCAAGCATGGGCTAATGAAACAGTTCATCAAAGCCCTTGATAAGACAGGTGACTGTTTCGAATATGTGTGCAAAAAAGTTCCAGTCCTTGGCTAAGCTTTGTTAATGTAGTCAAACATTTTTTCGGAAAATCATCAGAAATCACCAGACTATACAAAACTAGTTGCTGATATGCTTCTCAATTTTCGCAAACTAGGAGCTAAAATGAGCATTAAATTACATTATTTACATAGTCATTTGGACAAATTCCCGGACAATCTAGCCGATTACAGTGAGGAACAAGGTGAACGGTTCCACCAGGACATAAAAATAATGGAAGAAAGATACCAAGGTCGATGGGACGACCACATGATGGCAGACTACTGCTGGAACTTAATACGGGATTGTCCTGAGCAACGACATCATAGGAGGTCCTACAGAAAAAACATTTTGTAATTTTTTTTTAAATTAATTAATGAAAAGAATATATATTTTTTTTATTTTTGTATTATTTTTTCGTGAAATATTTAAAAGTCTTTATCTGAAAAACTAGAGCCAATTCGACAAAAACGATATTATTTTCGTAATCAGCGCTCCCAAATAACCCTAAATCGACTTAAAAATCTCCGACCGCAAAATTTTGCTCCGCAGTGTTGTAGCACTTATAATACTTCAAAATTTGTTTTTTTTTTCAATGACGCTTTTGATTTTATTCAAACAATCCTTTTTAATACCGGCTCGATGTTAAGGAATTTAACATAAGGAGCCATATTATAATATTAATTTCCCAATACATTTCAATTTCCTCCAGAGAACGTTTTCAGGGGATTAATTAAATTTTAGGTACACGACATCTGTTTGCTTTGGCACGCAGTTTTAAACGGTAAATATTTAGCTCTGGTGTCGAAAATTTGTCTAGTAGACGAATTGCTAAAAATTTGGTTGCATCCAAAGCTCAGTATTCAAAATGGAAATAAGGGAGTGGAAGGCCCAGAAATGACACTAAACGCAACGATCGAATATTGGAACAGCTATGTTGGCTGGAAAGATTTCAAACTGCGAAAGAATCAAGATTATGTTTTTTTTTAAAGCGTCATGCAGTGACTTCGTGGCATGTTATCGACGCGTCATTCGTTACGCGAATAAAATATCACTATCTTGCCGCTAAAGAAATTGTACTTCAAAAAATGAGTTTCATAGCTTTAACATCTGTTTATAGCCTCACATTTGCTAACTTGAGAGGTGATGCGTTTTTGGTTTTTCGGTTTTTCGGCAATGGGTGTATCATTTGAACAGCAATCGTTATTTGTAGGCAGTTAGGTAACACTAGCGCTGTAGTGCGCTGGGTATCCATAACATTGATGCTCAACTTTTGTACTGGAGGGGAAGGGGTGAAGCGAATGCGTAAATTTCAGCAAAGTAACATAAATCAAAATGGATTACATGCATACATACATACATATATGGGTGCGTGCGATAGCAGTTCGAAAGAAATTGAAAGGGGACAAACCGCCAGGAGGAGAAGTGCTATATTTCATATTCACCCATGTCAGGCGTAAGTACAAACATATCTGTATGTAAATATATCCACCTATATACATATGTATGTACATATGTACGTATGTGTAGGCCCTTATTAGAATGTGCATATACTTGTGTGTATGTCTGGATGTAAGTATGTTTTTTGTCACACACACGCACAAACGAGGCGGAAAAGTGTTTCGGAATTGGGTCAAGAATTATGTGTAGTCTTACAAACCACACGGTTGCTGGGTGGGCGTGTGCGTACCTACGCATGGACAGTTCGGTCATCACTCCGTTACGTCCCGTTCCGTTATTTTGGTTTTTGTTTGCTTCCGCTTCCCACTTCCCCACTGCCACACTCCTCTGCCACGCTATCAAAACGGCCATCAGCTAAACTGACTGCCACTGCGTTGAGCACTCACAGCCCGACGATGGGGCGTATTATCCTTATTATTATTATAGATTATTTTTAAGTGGTGCTGGGCAAGATACTCTCGGCAGTTATCTACTTACGTAACTACATACATCAATTATCGACTGATGTGCGCACATGCACGCTCTTCTGGGATGGTAAACATCCTCTCGGTCTTAGGATGCCCATTGTGCATTCGGCTAACTTTATCGCAATTTTATCGCTAACGCCGAACTAAATATACATTTTTGTTAATATGCTCATTTTTATGGCTACAAAACAGATGCAAATTACTTTGCACTACAAAAAACATTTGGGTTTTTCCCCCAATAAAATGTGTTCATGCCTTTGTTGTTAGAGAAAGGACGTTTACTTAAACTCCATTGCGGATATAAACAGCATAATGGTAGAAAGATTTTCTTGACTTTTACATTGTAACATCAAAGGGTGTCTTCGCGCAAATGACTGGTGCCTTGCCAGCTGCCTTGTTTTGGACGTCTGGGCACCGTTAATGGAATATAAACGTGTGTTAAACGTGTCATAATGCTACCAGAAGTCGGCAAAATCCGGCACTTGGTTCGAAATCTAAGTTTTAGATTAATATCCACTTAACTGTACTACAAACTTTGCCGAATTAATTTTCCTGTGTTTGGAAAAATTTTGTCCGGCTGTATGCCGTAAATTTTAGGTGACCATCGGTAAACACTGGGCCCTCTCGCCTAGAGCTTTTAAATGATTATATATGACCAGATAGTAAAGCCGATAATTCTGTATGGGATTCTTGTCTGGTGGGATTTTCTGGACAGGAGTACGGTAGTAAATAAATCAGCGAAGCCCTTTGCACAACGACAACTCTAGATCTGAAGGTTATGTTGAGTATAATTCCAATGGATACTGCGGGGAGTAGTATGGCAGCCGTAGCTGCTGTCAGGCTGCGGGATATTGGATATAATTTGAATTCGGATAATGCTCATTCGAGGATATTAAAAAATTTCAACTTCATCTTGGCTTTGGTACCGCCATTTCTTCTAGAGAGGATTGGACGAGGTATGATATGTGGAACACGGGGCAGGTGAACGTGTTCACGGATGGATGGAAGCTTCACGGAAGGTTTGGAGGTATAGTGTACCGGCAAGAACTCTATCTGAGACAAAAAATTAGGCAACTAGATCATTGCAGCGTATTTGAAGCGGAGGTATCCGCCATTAAGAAAATAAAGCAGTCGAGTGGCTGCTTAGTAGTGTGATCTACGTAAGGGAAGTGAATATTTACTCTGATAACTAGACGGCAATTAGAGCTCTTCGTTCAATAGCAATGCTATCGAAAGTGAGTATGGTTTGCCTGACTTCTTTTTCGAAAGCTGCGGTGTACGTATCCGTCGAGATAATCTGGGTATTCGGTCATAGTGATATTACAGGGGGTTGCGAAGCGGATGAGACAAGACTCCTCTGATTTCCTCTGCCCACCTTTCAGCTACTTCTGAACGTATTGGCCTGCGATCAGCTTGGCAAACTATGGGCAAATGCAAAAACGTATATGGTCGCGACATCCTTTTGGCTAAAAGTAGTGGGAGCTACTATGACTATGCGGCGCTTTTCAATACCAGCACAAAGCCGCTTGGAGGATTAGGAGGTGGAATCATCTCAGCACTTGAATACTGAATACTGATGAACAACTGCTTACTTTCATGGATGATGTCGATTTTGGCACGATGCATAACGATAACACTTCATAATATCAGTTAGTGGCTAGTGCAGTGGTTGGTCATCAATACTGAAAAGGCTGATAATATATCGTTTCCGGATACATAATTGGTGTGCGTCTTGATGTTGTAACACAAATTGAGGAATCTACAGTTGTACGCCGACTCTGATCGGTAAATGATTTTTCTGAGAAATTTTCTCATGGCACAAAACTCACTCGGAGGTTTGCATAGCCTGCTGAGGGGCTACCGCTATTAGGAAAAACTTTTCTATAATTTTTGATGTTACTTGCCCCGACCAGGAATCGAACCCGAGACATACCGAAGGAAGCGCGCACACGCTAAACACTCGGCTATGACGGCCCTTAGGATGTTTCGATAAACTTTTTGGAGATTCTATTGTATATCGTTTTGATGAAATATTTCTAATCAGAAAGGGAGTTGTGAATTAAAAGTGAATATTTACTTTGATCCGAAAGTAAACAATGTTTTTTCTCAAAAGTCTACCGTACGTATTCTGGTGCTTTAAATTATCGCCTCAATATTCCCTTCCACCAATCGAATGCAAAAAATCAAAGTGAGTGATGTCTTCTACAGTCATCGTGAAGTTATTCACGTGCGCAACGAGCGTGCGCACTACGCACTACGCAATATTTAGCTGGCCATCTCGACGGACGGCACACGAGCGCTGTTGCACGTACCCACTGCTGGAGCTATTGGCTGCTTCACGTCGCCAGCATTTTCGCTTACGATTCAAGCGATACAAAACAGCGCAAGAGCGCAACACAGCTTTGGAAAATACTAGAAAATTCACAAATACTTTATATGTATATGTATGTACATATACTTGTGTGTGGGTGTGTGTGTATTATTTATGGATGCACAGTGTGGGACCAAATTCAATATAATACAATGCGCCACTTAGTATGTTCAGAAACATTTTTTGAAGTAAAACTTCTTTCTCGTCAGAATCGTTTTACTAATTTCTACCACTATTTTTACCAAAACTACTACGGATTACTACCACTATTTCTACTAATTTCTACAACTATTTTTACTAATTTTTCCCACTGCATTTACTACGGTACTACTAATTTCTACCACTATTTTTACTCATTTTTACTATAATTTTTACTAATTTCTACCACCTTTTTTTCTAATTTCTGCCACTATTTTTACTAATTTCTACCACTACTTTTACTAACCTTGTCACTGCTTTTACTAATTTCTATCACCATTTTTACTAACACTACTACTAATTACAACCACTATTTCCACCACTATTTTTATTTGTGCTACTTATAATTTTGACGACTATTTGCACTTATTTTTACCACTAATATTTAAAAAAAATGTACATACAATTTTTACAAAAAATTGAGGGTTTGCAGTTTTATACCACTATTTCTACTACATAATTTCTACCACTATTTTTGTAAATGCTTCCACTAAATTCTACCACCATTTTTACTAATTTCTATCACTATTTTTCACTACTTCTTTATTAATACTAATTTCTACCACTATTTTTACTAATGCTACTACTAATTACTATGACTACTTTTATTAATTTTTACTACCACGAAGAAGTTTTACTTCAGGTTCGCTCGTGTTTTTTATACAGAAAAAAACAACAACAAAAGTTTCAAAAAAACGAAATTCAAAAAACTTTATCAATTAAACGTACATACAACTTTTAGAGTTTTTAATGAAAATTTTTAGAAAAATTTTATTTGCTAAAACGCAAGTTTTATATTCGTTTTGTGAAAATGTTGCGCAGATTTTAAGTGAGTTAAAACGTAGATTTCTAAAAAATCTGATTAAAAGTTTTAAAATTTGATGTAAATTTTCTGAAATTTTTTAAAAATTTTGGGAATTTTGATAAAGTTTGAAAGTTTTATTTAAAAAATGAGCTATGGTTAAAAAAAATCCCTAAACATAAAAAAATAAACGGTTTTATATTGAATTTTTTCCTCAATGATATATGACCCACACTGTATATATGTATGTACATACATATGTGTGTGTGTGTGCGTGCGTGTGTGTGCTATCGCTAGACAATTATCAATAAATGCAGTTGTTTTAATGTTGCAGCTGCGCTTTTATTTTACTACTTTCTTTTAGTTTTGTTTTTATTGTAACAACTGCAGCTAAGCATCGAATCGCTTTAATAACAACAACAGCTGTTCGTCAAATGGAATGTCGACAAAGCAAACAAACAAACAAATTAAAAACGCAAGCGTGGTTGTTGCACACGCATTGCACGTAAATAGTATGTACATATGTATGCATGTATGTAGTGTGAGCATCCCAATGGCAAGAACAACAATGATTTGGGAAATGATCAAACGCCCGTACCTACCTGCCTACATAAATACTTCGATAATACTAATTCGAGTAAATATGGTAGGAGTTTGCGGAAAGGAAATCCGAACAACTGAAACTTCTTGTTACACTGCGAATCCTTGCATCCTTATTGATCTCGAAATTGTGCAGAAATACTTACATATAACTTCACTTCCTCTTACGAATAGCGAGTCGAAATATTTTGTAATATTGTATTGTGTTTTTTTCTTGTTGCTTTCTCATCATACTAAGCCGAAGGTGGTTGTGATGGGGCAAAGAGAAGATTACATTCAACCATTAAAAAATGCATACATATGTATGAATGCATGCATTATGTACATCCATAACTCCCAGCAAGATAAAAACACAACAGTCGTTCGCTACCTCCGGCTACAGTAAACCGAAGGCAAACTAGAGCAATTCAAATTTGTTGTAATTAAATTAACTGAGATGCTAGCCGACGGGGAAAACGCCCAAAAATTTTACCAGAACTGCGGCGGCTTAAGGAAGGTTCTAAGACCGGATCAAATTCCTGTAGGGATACGAATGGCGGCCTGGTGGCCGACGTCCAAAGTACACTTAAATTGTGGAGGGAACATTTCTCCACTTTGCTAAATGGTAACAAAAAAAGCGTCGTCGGAGAACATGAAGATCCCGACCCAAAATCGCTGATGATGGTATTGACATCCCGCCACACGACACCTCGCCTTCGGCTGGGGAAGGAAGGTAAAGCGAAGTGCCTGCTGCCATCAAATAAACAGTCAGCGCATTCTCCCACGTCCCTATTGACACTTGCAATTTTGAAAAAGGAGATCACTTTCGTTATCTTTCCAGAGGACATTGTTTATCTTGGAATCAGCATTAATACCAACAATACTGCCAGAAGCGAAATCCAACGGATAATCTACTTTGGGCAGAGTAGGCATTTCCGTAATAAAACCCGCTATCGACGACCCAAACCACACTTATTGGGTAGGCCGATCTAAACAGGGTTAGATCGCCGAAACAACAGTCCTTGAGTCCTTGGCCGGGTGAAACCCGGGTCATTCCGGTACGTAAAACCGACTGTTACACGACAACGATCATGGGTGAATCCGCTCTTTACGGGGCGCGACTAGCCGCTACAATAACAACAACAACTCAAAACACACATGACAAAGAGTTAAATAAGTAGTTAAAAAACAAACAAGAAATACCTATGTATGTACTTTTTGCTTTCCTTTTGAATATATCTATGTTCATACTTACTGTTAATAAAAAACATTCACTTAATTCTGAGGATACAGTAGGTACATTGCGATTGAATACAAGGGAAAACCCTTCTAAATTAAAGATGACGGCGGCTGATATTAAATGTCAGAAATAGCCAATATTAATTGTTACCAATAGAAATTCGCTCAGTGAATGACACAAGAATACTGAGGATTGCTATGAACATTAGGTGATCTCAGCTGTGCCGAATTTTGACGTCTATGGGCTAAGATTTTTCGCAATGATATAGCATAGTATAACAGTTCGCTCAAAGTCTAGCTGACGGAATACGGCACTCAATAAACTTGGGTTACAGAATAACATATCGAGCCCTAGATGCATTATGCATCAAAAAGAAAAATTTTCGCCAACTTTGTTTATTTGGTGTTATTCAAACTTTGCGAACGCCAAATACAATACTCTGTAAATTGACCAACTGTTTTTCAGGAGAACCCAACCAATTCTCAAGCTGTTGCTTGGAAAAGTACTAAATGTTGCCTTGAAAAAAGACAGCTCATTCAGTTCTGAAAACCCAAATAGTCAATCAAAAAAAATAATACAATTGCAATTTTAAGATTTAATCAAAAAAGGCACTATGCGCCGCGTTTTTAGGACCCACTTCCCTAGCGCAAGACTTTGTCATCGTGCGTTTCTCTAGCAAGATTCTTTCCTATCACAGTTTTCCGTTTCTTTTTTTGCTTTGCTTTTCACTTTGAATTTTCTTTCGCTGCAGCTTTTGTACATTTTTGCTTTGCTTCCGTGCTTCGCATTGTTGTCGCAGCGCCGCTCCCGATAAGGTAAACGAAAATGTACAACTATACATCCATACATCCATGCATCCATACATACATACATATGTGTGGTGTGTGTGTGTAAACGTACAAATACATGTTCATTGTTATACAAGCCTAATAAATTACAAAACTGTGCCAGTAACAACAACAACACCAACAACAATGGCCAACAATTGCAGCTTGTTGAGAAATCGAAATTCCATTTTCCTACAGTTTTGTGGGTTTCCCACTGCACCCCACCTCTGCTATTCCACTTTTTCCAACTAACCTTTGTACGGCAATTGCTGCCTTTCAAATTATTATTGTTTGTTATTCTTTTGTTGCATTCGCACTTAGATACCATCCGATATGCCATTTCTTTCCCACCTTCAGTCATTTTTTATACCCTAAGCTTCGCACCGGATTTCATCATCCGAGAGCACTCAATTCAATTTATGCGATGGAAATGCAACTTTAACAGTATCGGAGAATTTCGAGTACAGTCGCTGACGGAATGAGCGAGATAGAGAATTTTAAAATTTACATACACTAGTAAAAATCGATTAAAGTAGGGGAAATACGAATGTATTCCGATGAATTGTGGATGCCAAGAGCGCCAGCACCGTTTCGATTCCAAAAGTTTCGCTCGTTTTTTTTTTTCAGAGAGCGCATATAATTTAAGCGTTCTCTGTATTTCTCCTCTCTGTTGTGCGCGACTGCGCTGTTGATGTCGCAGCAGACAACCAACAGCTTCTCTGTCTTTGGCGTTCCCACGTTATTTCAATTTTTCTGTTTTTATGCTGCTTTGCCTTCCCACACTGCTTCATAACAAATCGAAATTGCGAGTGCCTCTGCCGTTGCTTTGTTGTCGTTGTCGCTGCTGAGAGGTAGCTCTTGTCGACTGCGCAAGGCAATAAACCCTCAGACTAATCGCAGAAGAAGAAAAAGAGGAAGACAAAAGGCCAATGTTGCTGTTTTTTTGTAAAACTTCATAACAATTTGTTAAAATTGTTATTAACCCTAATCTCCTAATTTTAAAAAGTTACACAGATCCTAAAGTGAGACTCTGAAGCTCATATAGAGAAAAGTGCTTAAAAACATAGTTTTGGTAATTTATTTTATATGTACAGATGAAGTAACGAGTTCTAAAACGTTTCCAATCATATTTATTTCATTTTTTAAAGAGTTTTAAATACATAACCTTAAAAAAATTTGTTTATAAAGTAATTAAGGACAAATTATTCATTACATTAATTCCCGCAAAAACCAATATCTTTTGTTTTTCTTTTTTTCGTGCCACTCTGGATGAGTTTTTATCCAAATAATGTATGAAGCAATACCTGCAGCATCAATTAAATTCACAAAAAAGGCAAGAGGCCATCTATTACATTTGCGCTTGATCATGTATTCGTGAATTAGTTGGTCAAATGTGTCTACGCCCCCTTTGGGTTTATTATAAAATTTATTGATCTCTGAAATTCGTTTTCCTTGTTCTTCAAAGACCGTATCATTATGATGCATAGTCGACATGAAAATAACTGCTTTTCTTGCTTTGGGAACATGAGAGGCAATCGTTATATGTTTTTGAAACCCGAAGATTGTTGAGTTAATTTCTCGAGACTTGTTCGGCAAAAATTCTTGAGGAATACATGTTTTGTTTTTCCTTAGCGTTCCCACCAATGTTAAACCTTTACTCAATAGACTTTCAGCTAGTTCTTTACTTGTAAAGTAATTGTCCGTAGTTACTACATTGCGGTTTGTACCATAGTAAGGTTCGCAAAGCTCCTCAACAACTTTTTTGGCAAGACCAACAGCCCTTTGATTCCCATCTTTACCCGTATATGGAATGCCGCGAAGAGGATATGCATTAGCACTGTCGCATAACCACCAAATCTTAATTCCATATTTATCCGGCTTAGATGGCATATACTGAATAAAGGGACACCTAATACGGCAAAGCTGCAACTGTTCGTCAACAACAATGTTTTGCATTCAATGGATTCAAATTTTGCAACAGTTCAAAAATGCAGTGCCTACTATAACTTTCTGCATTTTACGAATTCAAATTTTCATCTAATCTAAATATGATAGGAATACTATGCACAGAGTGAGTCCCTCAGGCTCACTTTAGGATTTACGTTACAATTTTGTACGATTGCAAAAAAATGGTAAAAATACGTACACAATCCAAAAAATAATAAATACGCCATAATAATTACATTCAGTTGGAGGAATACCCAAAATTTCAAATCAAAATATTATTTGGTGCGGGAATAATCAATACTTAAAACTCAAAGTGAGACTCAAAGGCTCACTTTAGGAGATTAGGGTTAAAAGAGTTTTTAAATATAATTTGTTAATCGATCGAAAGCTAGCAACAGTTAGTTAATTTATTTGAAACTCTACTGAAAGCAAATACTTATGTACTACATTCATACATACCTACTGTACCTACGCACATAAATTATAAAGACACTGTGTGCTCTTCTGATATCGGAAAATATAATACGCTAAGAAGCTGATGATAGGCCACACACAAGACCTTGGGCTAATTTTCTTAAACTTTTTATACCAAGATAACGATAATTAACACAAATTTCAAGAGCTTTGCTGATGGCTGATAATATCCGCAGAGCTACGGCAATTCCAGCTGCAGTTAATTGCAGCCGACTGTATCTTGATGTATTGTTGCTGCACATTTGGCTAATCTAATCTAAATTTTGTTTCGGAAAAGCCGTAATAATTTGGCGCTTACACCATAGCTTGATGTTTGGCCGAACTTCTTCCACGATTTGGAGTGTGCGCCTTGACGATTTTACACAATTGGAATGCTGCCAAAGACCATGCATTTATTTTGTAAAGCATGATTATTTTCCAGAGGAATTGTTTAGAAGATGAATGACCATCCTCTTCCCCGGATCTGAATCCATAAGATTATTGCGTATAGGGTTACATGTTGGACAAAATGAAGAACATAAAATCCTTGAAGATGAATCAATTCCAATAATGCTAACAGAAGGTATGGTATAAAATGCCGGACGAAGCATTGCATGCCGTCTGTGCTGCTTTTTCGAAACGTTTGGAGCAGACAAACAAAGAACAAGGGTGAAAGATTTGAAATTAATGATTGAGAAAAAGAAAAAATTAGTAACAAAATAAGAGTAATATAATATATACATACATATTTACTTTTCAAAATCCCAAGCTGTTTTATATTTTTCAACAAAAATGTTTGTAACAGTTATTTGGCGCCACGCTGTATATTTTGTTTAAAATTCATTCAAGTGTAATTCTCAATCCAAAAATTGCTATCAGTGATGGCAGTTAAGTCAAACTTGAGTTCTGATATAGTAGAGGGCAAGCCGAATTTATAGAAGGTGATGGCATAAGAGCAGCTGATTTGATTTTTTTTATTCACCTATGTACATGTATTTTGTTTTTGCTTTTGCGCATGAGCTTTCAAAAGCCGTAAAAGCAAAAACAAAATTTATGTAAATTTTGGCAGCTTTTACGCAAAAGCAAAAACAAATTACATGGGAATTTTGTAGTTGTATTTATAACACCACCTTGTATGGATTCGCCTTGGTAGAGGGTATTGATATATTCAGATATTGATCTATTCAGAATGATGTAAAATATGAACTTTTAATCCATTTTATTCATTTGTATCTTTGGTTTTGGGATAGTAAGCCATATCACCAGATTTTCTTGCGGAATTTTCACCTCATTACATCCCCATCACCATGTTATCCTGTAGGACGAAGATGTTTCGAATTCAGCTGTGGATTTAGTTTGCGCCTTACGTTTACTTACTCACTCGTCTGATCCAAATGAACTTAATTTGGATTCGTCAATAAAAATTACATATTTCCAAAACTTTTTTGCCGGCAGTTCTTCCATGCCGGCTAGCGTTATGCAGAATCTCTCTGATGGGTGCTGCACTGCGTTAAATATTAAAATGTTCTGCTGCCGTGTCCCGAAGAATTGGAGCACTTAGTTGTGGATTTGATTTTACTTTTTCATTTCACGTTTTGGCTTGTTTGCGATTCGTTTCTGGTGGTACTTAAAAAATATAATTATAACTTTTAATTATAACCGCGTGGTCTTTTAACCATATCTGCTATTACTCTCTCATCTTTACTGCTTTTTCAATGTTGGATTAATACGGCGGTGTCGGAAGCCGAGTGTGGCGCTTAATTCGGTGGGCGCCGTGTTCAAATCCTGGCTAGAGAAGTTTCTTCTATTAGCGATCGCCCCTTTTCCATGAAAAACTTCTCACAAAAATCATTTGGCGTTCGGAGGCGACGTAAATCTGTAGGTACCTCAATTTGTGTGGAAGAAGTTCGACCAAACATCAAGCTATATGGTGCAAGCGCCAATTTTTTTTATCACTTCTCAAATTCGCATACACAACCAATAATTCTATCACAAACACAACAGAAATCGATATCTGAGGAGCCTTTAACGAGTGGATCATTTTGAGTGGGACTAACTGTATACAAGAGGATACCTCGAAAAACCATTTTATTTTAACAAGACTTCATAAAACCAAATCATTAAATACAATAGTCAATCTTTTAGAAATGGTGTTGAATAACAAATGTGGACGTCTGGGTCAAAGATAGGGCGAACCAGTTTTGAAAGCGACAAATAGCAAAGCGTTTTTTTGTAATTTAAAAAATGTACCTTATATGCATTTACAAATTTTTTATATATACCCAGATTCACGTTCTGGAGATCTGCATACATATATGAGTAGAAAAGTGTAGTCTAGTTTCTGATTCAGACCCTTTTTATCAAATAAATATTATACTGCGCGTATATCCGATCCAAATTAGATTACGCTACTTTTAATTGGAGTCCTTATCATGCACTCCGTACAATCCATGTTGAGCGGGCACAGAAAATCTGTATACGTTTTGCTCTGCATTTTCTCAATTATTCAGACCCGACTCCCTCATATAAATCTCGCCGCCAATTTATTATGATTTTTTCATTATGTGATAGAGAAATTCTTCTGGCACTATAATTTATCTTTGACCTCGTCAATGGCAAAATTTACTGCCCTGCTTCTTCGTATTGGCTTTTGCCAGACAGTATTTAGTGTCAATAATTGATCCAATCATTAGAACGCTATATGAGTTTGACTATTTTCAAAATTTCATTTATTTCCAACGCAAATAAAAACGTATTTTATGTGTACCAGAATAAGTTAAATAGAACTCAAGTTTTCTATATACCAAAATCTCCATAAGCATTTTAAATGTTTTCTTATGCCAGTAATTCACTGATTCTGGTATTTTTATTATATATTAATCTTAAATATCTGCTCTGAATTAGTGTTAGACAATATGAAATAAATAACACAAATAAATGAATAATAAATGCCAATCCATTCGAATACTGCAATGCGTCCGATAACTTGTCCACCTACCCTATTGTTCATATTTCCACATCAATTTATCACAGTCGTTAATAATGAAGGGCATACTACCTCTGAACTTGAAACTGATCACATATGAACTACTATTATTATGTAAATGTTTTTTTTTCTCAAATTTACTGATATTTTCTGCTATGGGTCATTCCGACTGCATAAGGGTTAAGTCGCTGAATAGAAAAGTAAGTTTACTTAGAAAAAAAGGAAATAAAATTATCATAAATAATGAAAAACTCAATGAAAGTGATATTTCTCTACATTGTATGTATGCATCTAAACGGTGTTTTTCGATTTTCAAAGTGGTTACGGTTTCATTTTGCCCTCACCAATCGAGCGCAACTTTTATAAGCTTTTAGAGAAAGTGTAACCAAAAAAAAATTCGCTGAATACTGTGTGGCATATTTGCCTATTTTATGTAGATTACGTTCGTGTATTATTTTTCATAAATTTTGTTTTGCTTGGTTAAAATAAATAATTGCACATACATACATACATACATACATACATATGCAGTAAATCGGTAAACCAAACTGAAAAAAACGACAACACACAATTCAACAAAATTATAACAGCGGTGGCCGCTAAGACGATTTAACCTTGGATCGCAGCACAATCTGGTAAACGGGTACTTTAGCTTTGAAAGCAGTAACGACTTTAAATTGAATCTCGAGTCAAGAAAATATAAATATTTAATTCAATGTACATATACGTAATTTACTCGTAAAACAGTCCGCAAACTGCTGATTTCCACCCCCGCCAGCTCTTATGGGGTATTGTAATAGGTACTTGAACCCCAGCCTGAGTAGAAATTGAAAAGATGATTCCACCTCGTCATCCTCCAGACAGCTGCGGCAAAAAGGGTCAGAGACTATATCCAGCCCAACCGCATGAATACTCATCGGACAATGTCCAGTTAGAACTCCTACAAGGATCGAGAGTTGTCGTTTTGTTAGCGACCGGAGCTACTTCGAGGGCCTACGCTCCACCATTTTATAGTGAGAAGGCAATCGCCTGCCGGCACACTATAGTAGTCCGGAAGCCTAAATTTTTGGCTGAGGGAGAGCTCCTTGCTGAATACAACTTTTTCGCCAACTTCGACCCGTTCGTGATTCCAATGAGCGCGGTCCGTTATACCCTTTCTAGTAGCATAACTTTTGGTACCTTCTCTTGGAAAGCTCACCAGATAATTTGCCCATAAAATATTATTGATCAAATTATTGTTTCGTAAAGCCAGTGATCAACTTTGGGAGAGAGGTCCGTCTTTATTCGATAGCACTCTTTCCTCAATATTTGGTCCTCAGTAGAGCTTCCTGTCCAAACTCAGGCCCAAGTAACTGAACTGGTCAGAAAGCACAATTGGGACACCGCCTATCGAGGGAGGTCGGCCACTCTGTACCTTCTAGTAAACAAGGCGGGTTCCGTCTCGCTAGGATTAATAGCGAGTCCATACCTCACGATGATGTTTAGGTATCTCTGCATGATGTCAAGCAGGGTGCCCCAGAACTTCCCCTGACAATAATTGCCACAGGTGCTGTGGTGTCGTAATTGCAAAAATTGAAAATGGTTGTAAAAACCGTTAAATAAGCTACCGTGGATCTTCCCGCGACAAACGTACACGGTACTTGGTAGCACAGTAAATTGTGCCCTTCACGATGCGCTCGAACAACTTTAAAAAGCGTAGTGAGTTTGGAGATCATTTTATTTCCACTTTCGAGAATCGGCGTAATGAAAGCCAGTTCTCAGTCATCGAGACACTCCGTAAGAACCAAGAACCAAGGAAGGATCGATCAAATAGAGACAGCTTGTTAGTAAAATAAATGAGAGGCCATCGGTGTCAAGTTAGTTATATCATTAATAATATCCCCCTTACAATTTACACGTAAAAATCTCCCGAAAGAGGAATGGGCATAATTGCACCGACACTTTATTGTATATTTTCGCTTTAATCATAGACGAGCTTTGTATGATTTTACCTATTTTTTTTAAATAAGCTGTGTAATACATTTTAGTTTTCCATTTAGATATCAAGGTGTCGATAGTAACGATTGCTGAATTGACCAAATGCACAGTATGTATGTAAATAATATGCATATTGATATAAGCAAATAACTTATGTAAAACTTCATGATTTCTTTATTTGATGTGGCTCTAGAACATTTTAAAGCTTAGTTGCTCAGATAAAACAAAAGAATATTTCACTTAACTTTTCCAAAGTGTGTGCTTTTTGAAATGCTGAATATTCTATGCAAAAGAAAAAAATCTGAATTTCCAATAAAGCAATTCGTAGCATACATTATGGCGCCGCAGCCTGAAGCTTTAAGCTTAGTTCTACGCCTATCACTTTTTGCGCAGGACACTTTTAGCGCCCTCTGACGGCAGCTTCAACGTTTCATGTCCTGACCAACCGCAATTTCTCTACGCCACCAGCCAGACATTCCGTAAACAACAAAAACAAAGTAGAGAAATCAGCTGTGAGATGGCAAAATGTCGTTTGAAGAAATGGAAAGTTACACCGGCTATTTTGCTTTCAAGCGAAGTGAAGAAAAATTAGTGGCGTATCAGGTGGTTGGTTAAGAGTTGAGTTGAAGGAAATTGAAGTTCAAGGCTGCAAATTTGGCTAGATGAATGCAAATTAATAAATTGTAAATCATAGATATTTATTGATTGGCTTTGCGTTGTGAATTAATCGGTGCTTCCATAGTGTTAGCTGCCATTTTTAACTGCATATAGTTCTAAGCTCTGTTGGGAAGATGTTTTCGACACCAAATTAACGAAATAAAAATAAATAAAAATAGTTATTTAAAAAATTACGATATTTGGAATGATTTGCGTGGACTCCCTTCAGTCGGAAGAAGTGAATCTGCATGGGAAAAACATGGAGGCCGGGATGTACCTGCAATTTTCAGAGTTTTTCCCTTGACTCTGATTTATAGTACGAGCAATTGAGAAGGCTATTTTCAATGAAAACTGATCCAACAACATTCTCAAATTCAATAAGTTCTTCAAACATATCTGCTTTATTAAAAAAAAATCTAACGAAATTAATCGTTAAACGATTCTGAGTGCGGCAGTAAGTATAATATTTATAATATAATTTATGTTAATCAAAATATCCCGAATTTCTAATCTTTTATTTTAATATTAAAAAAAATGACTTCTGATCATCGATACTTAATTTAATTATTATAATTATCTCTGAATATAGTTGGCCGATTTTAAATTTGTTTTTATTATTTTGAGGTTTCGGATAAAAAGATCGTTGCGGAGAGTTCGTTGAAAAAAACTTGAATATATCGATCTAATCCGTATGCTATATGCTATGCAAATCTGAACTTAATTTTATTTAGAACATATTTTTTCTTAAATATTCGAATAATCGTTATTTTGAGATTTTTTCGATCAAATTTTATCTTATTTTTTAATTTTAATTTTTTTGATCAAACTTCATCGATATTTTGCGATTCAAATTTTTTCGATCATAAAACAGAAATCGTATTATTGGTGTTGTTGCTATTATAGCTATGAATTTTTTTGCGTTTGTTATAGGCGAAGAAGTTTAAACCAAAGAATAAGAATTGATCGACAAAATAAAAATCACAAAATATGAATCAAATATGATCGGAAAAATTTAAATCCAATAAAGATGATTATTTTTGATCGAAAAACTACCATCCAAAAAATGTCGATCAAATTTGATCGAAAAAAGAAATATACAAAATAATCGATCAAACTATAATCCCAGTATAACGACTAAATTTCCTATAATTTGTGTTGACAACATTTTCTCATCGGTTTATTAACTTGGGATCTATTCAATTTAAACTAAAATTAAAAAAAAAAATCTGCTCATTTCATTTATGCATCAATTCTAAAACACAGCGCCTTGCTGTATTTTTTGAAGCCCAAAAAAGAAATTGGATGTTATTACTTTTCCTCGAAAGGAAAATTTTTTGTAAAAATTATTCAAAATTTACAGAAATTTAAAATCGGACACCTACATTCACAGATAATTACAAAAAAGTGGTCTCTTTTCTGCTAGATTTTAAAAAATTCTTAACTTAGTTACATCTCAAAAACTGTTTTATTTTTTTATATTCTAACTTCAGTGGAATATTTTATATTCGAATTTCTATAAAAACGTCTCAGGTACAGACAAGCTTTTTTCATTTTGTAAAGTTGTGCTATTTATTATATTCAGATTGTTTTAATTTAAAAGAAAAATTGTCTCATGTTTTTATTTCATTAATAAACGACACCTGAGCCATAAATTGAACGTTTTTGATTTGTAAAAAAAAATTGCATTTTTCTACACTTCGTCCAATGGCAGATTTATGTATGTATAGGGGTGGGTGTAAAGAAAAAACCGAACGATCAAATTTGGGCTGGTCTAATGTACATACCCGTGTTTGTATCTATGTATTTATGTATGTGTGCATGAAGATAACAGAAGCGAAACAGTCATTGGATAAAGTAATGAAAATTATATATTTATTTACGTAAGTGCAAAGGTTCATAAAAGGTTGGAAAATTTCGTAATTTCAGTTAACTCTTGTCAGACATCGTTAATGGCTTGGCTACTTCAGTTTAAAAGGTAGCAGCTTTGGGTAATAAAAATGGTTTTTGTGGAATTATGCAATTTATGTTTAAGGGCTACATATGTACATTCATAGATATATCTACATACATATAAGCTGTTGAAATTTCGCAAACGGAGTTTTCATGAAATTTTGCACACATCATAAAACCAGCGACAATCAGCAGTAGACAACCATGCAAAATAGCCCAACATTTTAATTTGCCACTGGTAATAATTTGTGGTGTACAGTATGTAAATACGAACGACTAGCCAATAAAATGGCAACAAAATAGTCCAAAAGACAAACTGAACTTTTACTCTTCACAATTTCACAAATAAAAAGTTTTAGTTATGGCCGTCCTCAAGTTTGTGATATCTTATTTCTATCGTGTAAGTGTAAGTGGTGACAAGTTAATATTATCACTCCGCAACAACTAAGCTTGCAATTAAATGTTATAATAGGTCCGTTTCTTTATACCCGACTTGCAAAAGAGCGCATCCACTCGGATAAAATTTCCTTTAGTTGCAAAAGCAACCCTGTTAGTATACTTCGTGAAACATAAGATTTGTTTAGTGCTATTTAAGAACGTAATCCAAGTGTGCTGGCAAATTTTAAGTTGATGTATTTATATATTTAAAGATACTATGCGAATAAAAACGGATTAGGTGATAAACTGAAATTTTCCATGTTTTTTCTTACGGCGCATTCACAATAGCGCAGTTTTTTCACTTTCCAACACTACATCTCTGGTCGAGTATCATTTTCCCGAGTTGGATCAATTGGTATAGTGTGGGTTAGTGTTGTTCTTTACATGCAATTTGTTATCTCTCATAGTGTTCTTTTGCAAGTCGGTTACACAAGAACTGAGCTTAATAACGAAAGTGAGATTTCGGTTTTGTTCCACTAAATCAACCAGCGTCACTACAAATAGAGTTTTGATAGTTTTCATCTTACTTAAACTCTAAAGTCCAGAGAGATTAGGTGGCAACGATTGAGGTGTTGGAAAGAAACATTACTCGCCCCATTCACCAAATATTCGCACCACACGAAACGCACGAATGCGTCATCGGAAATTTTAACTTCAGTTATGGTCAACGTTTGAATGAAAAATCGCTAAAAAATAAATGAAAATAAAATGTAAATTTTCTGCTAACTGATTTAAGAAATTTTGATAGAAGAACATTTCTTTTTCATTACTTGAGCCAACAGGTAGCAGCAGTAGAACAGCATTTAATGGGGTCCATAAAAGGCACCAAACTTTAAGACTTTACGCACTCTGAACTTAAACTATGAAGAATAAAAATGTTTTTAAAAAATAAATCACATTTTAAAATCTAAAAAAAACATAGAAAAAGCAATTAAGACTTCCCAAAAAATATTTCGGAAAAATATTAAAATTAACGTGAGCGTGACTGATTTGAATATATTTCCAAAAATGGATCATTTTAAGCTCAAACTTAAAATATATGCATACAAATATTTAAATAAAATTTCTTCTGAAAAATATGAGAGATATTGTGGATGCTGCCTTTGACTTGTTTTTGAGGGTTGGTTTAAGAAAAAACTTGAAAACCCCAGCCAAAGCTAGACCGATGGAGACTTTTAAGGTATTTTTGGTAATCTCCTTTATATGATTCTGATGAATGTTTTTAAAATATTTGTAAGCAGTTCTTTTAAGTTTAAACTGTTTTATCATCTGAGTTGATTTTGTTTTATTATTTAAAAACTATTTTTATTTATTAAAAAAAAGTAAATTTTTGGAGATATTATTAAAATGGAGAAGCTCACGTAAATCTTAACATGAAATGATTTGGGGACAGGAGTCTCGTCCAAAAATATGTAAATGTTATGCGAATTATAAATTTAGAATATTTTATAAAAGAGTATAATCTGAGCAGACCAGCATCAGTACTTTTCAAAAATTGGAATGAAATGAAATGGAGCTCGCAACTATAGCTCATCATATCACTCCCACTTAGTGATGGGAAAAAATTTAATAGTTATAATTAATCATAAGAAATTAACCGATTAACCCCAGTCATTTCGATTACAATAAAAAAAATGGAAAGCTATTTAAAAAGTTATAAGAAACTGACTCCTTGTTAAATTGTGGAAATCACGCTACGAGTTCAGTGCCTTCAGAGTTTAAACCAATTTGAACTCGAATTTTTTCAAATTTATATTATATTTTTAGTAAAATTAAAATTTATTATAATACTCATAGTATAATAATTATTAATATTTTATAAGATTTAAGAAAACCAATTCTTAAGAACATAATTTAAGAGTAACAAATTTGACCAGTGTTTCGTTCTAAGGGTATTTCGTCAAGCTATTCCCCTTTTGTTTGTTTTATGTTTGTCATTTTTTTATAAAAAGGAAATTTTCATATATATAAATAAAACATTATTTCATTACAATCAAATATTTAGTTTTAGGAATACATATCTCTAAGTTGTGTATATGTATACTTAATTTCTAAAAGGACATGATTCCTTTCATAGGACATGATTCCCTTTAAGTCGTTTGGTTTCTTGACTATCATCTAATAAAGATATTGCGAGAGTATTACTGTGACCGCTTAGTTTATGGTTTAGGTATTTATCAGAAAACCTACGTGCTTCTTCTTTTACGTAGAGTATTTTAAGATCATTATGTATGTTTTCATTCTTAATGTCTTTGACTGGTAACGTTGTAGAATTTCGATGTTTGATTTAGAGGCCGTGCCCCACAGCTGTATACCATAGGTCCAAACTGGTTTTCAAATCGCTTTGTATAATCGAATTTTATTCTCAAGACTGTCTTAATCTTAAGTTGTTGTCGCTTTGCTTTAATGTGATCTTTCCACGTAAGTCGTCGCTCGAAGTCCATTCCAAGGTATCTAACTGAATTATGCTGAGGTATTGGAGCGCCATTTATATATACTAGAGGGCAATTTTCTCTTCTAGTAGTGAATGACACATGAACAGATTTGTCTGTATTCACTTTAACATTCCATTTTTTCATCCATGCTTCTATTCTTTCCAGCTCGGGTTGAATATGTGATGTAGGAAAGTCGGAAGTGAATATTGTGTAGAGGACAGGTCCAAGTGCACTACCTTGAGGCACCCCTGCCTCAATTGAGTGAATATATGAACGCTCATTCCTGTGCTTCACATAAAAGCTGCGACCACTCAAATAATAATATCATACTATGATTTCAGCATTAGGTAAAATGGCGAAGGAAAATGTATTTTTATTTTATTGAGCAATCCTGGGTGCAAAACACGATCGAAAAATACTCCCGAGCAATTTTTTTTTGTTTTCCAGTGCATCGGATATAACGTTGACGACTCTGTGGCATTGTTAAATTGTTCCATGTCTATTCCTAAATCCAAATTGGTGATCGGGCATAATATTATATCTTTCAATAACTGGCAGCATTCTTCTCAAAAATATTCTTTCAAATATTTTGGAGAAAGTCACCAGCAAGCTAATTGGTCGATAAGACTTAATATCATTTTCTGGCTTATTAGGTTTCGATATCGTTATTATTTCCGCACATTTCCACTGCGTTGGAAAATGGACAAGCCGAAGGATTGTGTTAAATAACAATGTTAAATATTGAATGCTTTTTTCTGAAAGCGCTTTGATTGTTTTTGCGTCGATACCATCATATCCAGGTGCCTTTGAGTTATTAAGTTCTTTTATTTCTTCATCAACTTCTAATTGAGATATATATTTTATTGGAAGATCCATTTGGCAAGCCACACCTAAATATCCCGTAGCTTCATCCTCATCTGTATGGCTGTTGAGTAAAAGAGGTTTGAAGGTGTCTTTCAGGTGTTCACCAAATGCTTGCGCTTTTTTAATATCAGATTTACACCATGAACCGTCGGAGTTTCTTGTAGGAATATTTCTTTTTCTTGATTGAAAATAATATCGGTTTATTTTAACCGTTTATTTTAACGATAATCGTGCCATCACTAGCCCCAGTTGAGGTGCACATTGTTGGCATCGAAAATTTCAAAACAATTTTTTGTGTTTTTTTTGTTTTGTTTTTTAAATGATGTTCACACATTATTCGAAAGACAATGACGACCATTTTTCATACTTCACTTAAGACTGACTAATCAGTCTGCAGATATCGATTTCCGCATTCTGAAATATGAAATTTTGACATTCAGTCGCTGGGCCATTTGTTAATTACTCAAATAGTTGCAACATCTCAACATTTAAATTTTGCCAATTGCAAGTGACAAGTTTACACCTTCATACATACATACATATGTACATGCTTGTTATATTATATATACATAGATATAATACATACGTATATAAATGAGAATGTTTGTTTCTGAAACTGGGTATATTTAACATAATATAAGTACAAGAAAGGGGAGGGGGAACGTAACCGATAATGACAATGCAAGACTCGCATTCTCTCATAAATTTGTTTCCGCGTGTTGGGTGCATTCCATCCATCATACAAAGTTCACATGTATTTTTGTATGTATGTAGATATGCAGCAAATTTTAACATCAGCTACATAGTATGTACATGAAATTCTTCTAAAGCGACAATTTTCAAATGACACTTCATATTTGTCAACATCATTTCGTCTTATTTGTTTTAACTAAAAATTTATCTTTTTTTTATAAACATCTCAAGGCTTTTAAGTTGCCGCCAAGTAAATGCGTAATTTGAGTGAAATAGAATAAATAGAATAAATTAAAGAAAAACGAATTTCAGTAAGTATATATTGCAAATATGTACAAAAAAATATATGTGTGTAGTATATATGTATATGTAAGTGCTCACATTTATACTGGCTGACCTGGCGCGCTTCGCTACACATTACAAAGACTTGTTCTGAAATTGAATCAAATTGAACTCTGAATATCGATTAGGAATACTTTCGGTGCCAGTGCCCCGCTCTATCCACACGAAGATTTTCCATTTTAGGTAGACAATTCCCCGATAGCTTGGAATACCTTAGATGCGTAGAAATCACAGCTATTATAAAATTCTTCGAAAGGGCAAAATGGTTTTTTGAGAGGGAATGGGGAACTGTTGATCGTCATGCGGTATAGCAACGGGCCTTGAGCCCCAGTGTGTCTCTGACGACAAGCGCCATAACCTAACCTAACCTAACTCTGAATATGGGTTTTTGAGATATTTCGGTCTGAAATAATGAATTTTTATGTATTATTAAAAATAATAATTTTTTTTATAATTTTTTTTTTTGACAAAAAATAATCATAATTTTTTCATCAAAACTAATCTTTTTTTTGAGTTATACTTTGCTTAATGGAAAGTAAATGAGCGTTATTTTATCTGTCAGAAATACAATAAATTTTTGAAAAATTTACCACCAATTATTACAGAGGCGGCGCGGCGTTTAAAGTTTTTCGATCTGTCAAAAAAAATTAAACTCAAAAATAAATTCTTATTTCTGGGGAATTATAACTCCAGAACTGGGCCAAGGCGAATTTATAGAAGGTGATGGCATAAGAGCAGCTGATTTGATTTTTTTTATTCACCTATGTACATCAAGAATGATAGAATACAAGATTGCGCCTTCCCGCAGTGAAATGACAGATTTCGCCTTTAGTAAACAAGAATACGGGAGAGAGAAAATTGAACAACTTCCAATATTTCATTGAAAAACGTGTTCTAATTGTTCTAAAGTGTAAAATATGAATTTATAGGCAGACATTTAATAAATAAATTCGCAAAATACTAAAAAAAGTGTCTCATTTTCTTAATTTGTGAAAAAAGCTTTGTTTAGTTGAAGTTGAGAATTGTCAAACCCGGCAAAACCAAAGTAGCGGTACTTCTAAAGGCGTCACCTTCAGTATTCAGTACACCGTGTATGTACATGTATTTTGTTTTTGCTTTTGCGTATGAGCTTTCAAAAGCCGTAAAAGCAAAAACAAAATGTATTTAAATTTTGACAACTCTCACGCAGAAACAAAAACCAAATACATAGAAATTTTGTAGTTGTATTTATAACACCTCCTTGTATGAATTCTCCTTGAACTGGGCTTTACTTTCGAACAAAAAAATATAACTCAAAAATATAATAATGAAAAACATAAAATTAAAAAATTATGATCATTTTTATCAAAAACATGTAAGTCATAAAAGATTATTATTTTTGATAACAAAATAACAATTCATAAAATAATCATATTTTTCAGAGCGAAAAAAGCACTCGAAAAACGAGTTTTATTTTCATTCAAAAAAGTATAGCCGATGCTTAATTTTATTTTCTAAACAAAAAAAAAAAAAACTCAAAAATGAATTATTATTATTGAATGCAAAGTTTAAACACTTAAAATATTGACTAAATAAATATTTTTTTAATATAACTCATAATAATTACGGTTAAGTAGTTTAATAGTATGAATAATGCCTTCAAAATGCCCCAAGGGGGCGAAAATGAGTATACATAGAATCGGGAATAGAATCTTCGTCGCCAAAAAATATCAGAAAAATACTTCTATTTACTACAAAAATTTTAAAAATTATTATTTCAAAAGCATTAACTTAAAATATCTGCAAAATACCACCGCAGTTTTGATCCTGCTGCATTTCGAGACAGTCATGATCACCAATTCCTTACCGGGATGAAAATCATTTTCATCTTATAAAAAGACTACGCATATTTTTGTTTCTGTAGAGTTTCAAAGATATTGTTATCGCTAACAATCCTATTGTTATTTCAGAAATTTTTGGTACTCGTATTTCGTAGTTCCAATTCAAAATAAAATTAAGAACATACATCCATGCATACATTCCGTGTGTTTGCAATGAATTAAAAATTTTTTTTTCACCTCAACTAACACGCGCTTCTCGTCGTCTTCGGTTCAGGTAGTCCAGCATATGTAAACTTAAAATTTACGAGTAAATATGCTATACAAAAGATTTATAAATATATATTTGTAGTATTTCCATATCTATAATATAGTCGAACACTTGAAGTCACGTGTGCTTTTAGAGCTAACACTCGGGCCGGAATTCTAGCAGACACCGGTCGGGCCCAAAATTCCAAAAGAATAATAAGAATTCTTTTGTGTAAATAAGCCGTGGTTATCTGGTTATAGTGGTTATAGTCTAAAAAATTCCGATAGGTGACGCTAATGTCGATATATTTCCAAAATCGGTATTTACAGTTCGAGTTGCTCCAAATTCAAAACATGTACATATTTGTAGGGTCTAGCGAAGTATGCCGAGTGAACTAGTAGATATAATTATTACCTTGATGTTGGGCCGCACTTATCCTACGTTTTGTCATGTGCGTCTTGATGTTTTGCCACAAATTGAAGGACCTAAAGTTTGACGCTGACTCCGAATAGCAGATGATTTAAGTGAGAACTTTTTTCATAGCAAAAATGTGCTGAGAAGTTCGCCATTTCCTGCCATATTAGATTCGCCATTTTGAATTTTGAAAATCGGTTGACTTATTTGCAATTGGCGACCCTAAAAATCTTGCAATATGTTTCAAACAAAACCACTCGATTCATACATTTTTTGGCACCTTATTGGATCTGCCATTTTGAATCTTTAAAATTTGCTGCCAGGTTAATAATCAACGACCCTAAAAACCTCAGGTTAATGAGTACCAAACCATACCAACGTGCAAGAGCATTAATATCGACTTGTTAATTTTGAAATCGTGTTTCTCGAAAACTTTATTTCGAACGTAAGGTCCGATTTAATTGTCCAAGTCACATGGAATGCGCACTTTGCTGCCCTTCCAGGCCGGACCGTAAAAATGTGGCCCCCTCCCGTTTCTATTAGCAATATTAGGATTTCCCAAGGCAACAAAAATGTTAGAAGTGTTATCTTTGCGCGTGGAAACTACACTGTATATTGCAAATAAACATTTACGCGTGTAGAAATGTACATACAAATGTGTGTACATTTCTAGTATTGAATTGTGAATTGTGCCTGATTGAAATGCCTGGAATAGAATAAATACATAATTCGAACAGACACGAGGGCAAATATTGCGTATACGTTGCGTCACAGAGGTCTTGGGGTGGTGCGCTAACAAATATGAAAATATATTGTATGTACATACAGCTGCGAGCCTTTTAATAGCACTGCGCTCTCTATATTTTATTAGGTTAGGTTCTTTCAAAATTTGTTTCTTAACAAGTTTATTCCAATTTAGAGATAATTACAACAAAAATTAAAGTTAATTCGCATTTAATTTTATGAATTACATTACTATTTAGTTGCATTGCCTTTATTTTTTATGACTGCAACACATCTGTCCCTCATGGAATCGAGAAAGCGGCGACGTGTTTCCAATGGAATGTTTTGCCAAGCTTTTTGTACTACTTCCCACAAATTTTTATTATTTGTTGGTTCTTCTTCTCAAACGGGGTTTTTAAGATCAGCCTACAAGTTCTCAATAGGATTGAAGTTTGGTGAATGCGCTGCTCACTCTGACACCTACCTCGGCCATTTTACTAGCACGTTTTGGGTCGTTGTCTTGTTGCAGGATCCATTTCAGTGGCATTTCGTTTTTTGCTTATTCTCATACAGATATTGATCCACAACGTTTTCAATTATCCGTATCGGACCAACTCCTTGATAGGAAAAGCATGTCCACACCATAATAGAGGACCCTCCATGCTTAAGTGTTTTTCTTGTATATCTTGGATCATATAATAATTTTTGCTGCAAAAACAACATTTTTTAGGTTGCGCCCCATCTTGTTGAAACCAGAAGTCAGTTAGACCTTTTTCACGCATTTTCGGGCACACACACAACCTCTGATCCCACTGATGTACAACTGGTGAGCTCGGATGCGATACGAGATACTTCGGCTCTCGGCCTCTTTCTCACGTCTTTTACTGCATTTCATTGCAACGACTTGGTCGTGGATAATTGTAGATTTGATTACCCACTGTTCCGCGATCACAGAAATTTTTAGCCAGCACCCGAATGGTTTTTTCGGTAGACACCTCTTTGCCGCGTTGTTTTTCACGTTAACTTAGCGCAATTGAACGACTACTTTCAAAGTACATATTCACTAATTCGGCACGTGCTTGATTAAAATTGAACTGGCTTGAAGTTTCCAAAATGTGTCTAAGAAAGTAAATCCGCGAAGTTATTCAATGTTTACATACCGGAAGAACAGATGGCGCACCCTTTACATACTCTATACCTTTCTTGGGATATCGAGTATTCCGATATCAATATTTTTATACCGACTACTGAGTGGGTATCAAAAGAAAAGTGCTGGTACTATTCCAATAATTTTTTTCACTAAGCCCCAGAATGAAGGTTATCTATTTAACTCAGAGTTAACCGATTAAATTGATGAATTTGCTTGCACAGCAGGTATTAATTCAGAGTGAAAAAAAATTAATATTTGACATAGCAATTATTGGGGGTCAAGTTGTCAACATTTGTGACATTTTGCCATAAATAAAGAAAAAAATAAATTTGTTATATTGTTGTAGCCTTATATGTTCGGAAACCAGTGTAAGACCTCGATGCCAGATTTTTTTTTAGGGAATAATTGAGAAAACAACGATTTTTCAAAGTGTTAGAAGTGACAGCTGCTTATTTTCTTTCTAGACTTTACCAGGGTTTGAACCATGGTACACGGAGTTGCCAGGCGAGCACGCATCCACTTAGCCAATCTAACCGTGTGAAAATCGTTTGCTTTCTCATTATCCTTATCTCCAACCATACCGCTATTAAGTGTGACTATATTATTCACTAAATAAAAATCTGTCCTTGAGCTCAATAAATTACACTGGTTTCCAAAAAATAAATTCTTTCATCAATTTTTTTTTTTAATACACACAAAAAACTAGAAACGAATCGCTTTTTTCCAACAATGATGCGAAGCAATCAATTTCGCAATATTAAAGACCAGCATACGAAGCAATTCGTTGTTGTACAAGAATTTGCAAAAATTATTTTGCACACAGCCTGGGGCTTGATTCAATCAGTTACTTATCTCTTTATTTATAAACTTAACTCTGGAGTAAAATCTGTCAATAAATTAAGATGCAATGAGGTATTACTAAGAAACCCTGTGACTATAGATCTTCAATACTACTGTTGCTCTACCTGTTTAATGTGCCTTGCCTTGATACTAAAGTATACAAAACTGATCAGAGTGACGAGCTGATTCGATTTAGCCATGCCCGTCCGACTGTCCGTCCCTCCGTTTGAACGTAATTAGTCCGCAGTTTTAGAGAGAGATATCTAAAGGAAATTTGTTAGGCACGTAAGCGCACGCAAGGGGTGCATTCATAGCTTTCGAAGAAAAGAAAAGAAGACATAGTCGTTGGTAATATCCAGTAGAAAAATCCAAGGGGAAATCAGTATAATAGTACGAATCATGCTAAACAGGCGGCTTATATATAAGATCCATCTGGAACACGCGAATAAAAAGGCAGCGCCAACAGTGTCGGCGCTATCACGCATTATACAAAATCTTCGTGGACCGAAGCAACGACTACGGTAAATACTCGCTGGAGTCATAAAGAACCAATTGCTTAACGGCGCACCATTGTGGAATAAGGCTATGCAGTATCCGTCCTACATACGCGGCATAAACTCGACGTACCGCCTATGTGCACTTCGACTGTGTTGCGAATTCAAAACAATCTCAGTTGAGGCGGCCTTTGTTATCGCTGGAATGTGCCCTGTCGAAATACTGGGAAAATAATCAGCAAAGATCAAGCAAATGCAATCGAACAATCGGCAGCACGAGTATCCATCCTTCAAATGTGGTAGCAGAGATGGGATAGCTCGACGAAAGGCGAATCCCCAATTTAAAGAGGTGGCTTAGCAGAAAGCACGGTGAGGTAGATTTCTACTTTACTCTGTTTCTAACTGAAGACGGATATTTTAAGTCGCTCATTTACGGTTTAAACACGAGACCGATCCGGTATGCGATCATTGCGGAGAATCTATTGCCGATAATGCCTATCATGTGTTCTTTGAATGTTCGCTGGCGAAACTACAATCCATAGTCTCTTATTGATAGGATGCTGAAAAGCAGGGTAAAACCGAGGTCTGTAAGTGACGAGATAGCCAAGTCACTGAAACGGCTGAGAACCTTTGAGAGGTTAAGACGCAGCAGGGGCTTATAATCGCCTTTTCCCCCACGAAGTAAAGCTTGGCGCTGGCCTGGTTTCGTAGGGGCCATCTGAGATTAGTTCGCTGCAACAACACCCATGAGAAAAATTAAAAAAAGGGGACGGAATCGTAGTAATGAAATTTTGTATGCTGTCTTTGACTTTTTTTGGACGATTGGTTTGAGAAAAATTTTAATAACTCATCCGAAACTTAATGTAAATATATTTTTGCATTATTTTCATACCTTTGCAATAAATCCGTCAAGATGTTTCAATTTTTTACACTGTTTTATCATCTCAAGTCGTTTGTTTTTGAAAAACTATTAGAAAAATAACAACTTTCATTTATAAAAAACTGAATTTTCGGAGAAATTTTCAAATCAACCAAGCCGACGTTAGTCTTAATATTTTCGTCGGAACACTTATAACATAATAAATTTTCTAATTCCGATTGATGAAACACTCTAATGTTCATATGCATGTACATACGTATATATTTTTAAGTTGAACCCAAGTTTTTTTTAAATAAATTCTCTGCGTGAAATGAATTTAATTTTAAAGTATTTTATTCAATGCCAACTAATTGTCGTTTCATAAATTAGTTTAAGAGTAGTTAGTTGAAAAAAAATGAATCTTCAAATATGTTTTTCAATTAATCCACTTATTTTTTCCATCAGGGTTGTTTCAGTACACAAATACATTAAATTTAGCACGTTCGAGGCGTAACAAAGTACACCGGGTATACATTAGAAAAAGATCAGCTAGTGATAGAATATACTTATATTTTTCACGAGAGTTTTATAAGTAAACTTGAATTAAATATCGGTGTCGTTGCCCACAAATCTTAAATTTACTTTGAAAATAGTAATTTTTCATAGTTACGATTACGAATTACGGATGTCAATGACAGAAATATCAAATTAACAAGCAATAAAAAATGAACGTGCGCTCCAGCGAGAAAATAATAAAGTTTGGTAGGAAACTTTTCGCATGCTCTACGTTTACAATGTGTACATATGTATGTATGTATGTATGTATATAGGCTTGTATTGTAATAAGTAACTGTAACTGTATAAAAGTAAACCACGTTTGCATGGAGCGCAAGATTAGCCACCTACTGCAAAAAAAAACAAAGAAGAGAACAATGAAATTTCATAGCAAATTACCACAGCTGGTGAACAATTGAAATGACACAACTTTATTTAACATTGTGGCGAAAAAAGGGAAAAGCAGTCAGCGCATGTGGAATAATTTTTTGCCAAGGAAGCAACCATATCCACCTCCCCCCCGCAACAGCGATGTTCTGATCGGGTTCGTTGGACGCGTGGTTAGCTTAGTGGTTGTTGTTTTGTGTTTTATTTTGCTAGAGTTTGATAGTTACTGATGACCTTGACAAGGTTTGTTAGCCTCAACTTTTTGCCGGCCATTAAAAGGCATTGTTTTGAAATTAAACAAGAATTGGAGGCCACAAATGTGACTCATTCCGAATACGCCTGGTTTAAGACATAAAAATTAATATTATTTAGGAATAAACGATTTAGGCTTTTGACAACACATACGAAACCAGAAAGGAAGCTCAAATTTTGTTACTATTAAAAATAAATTCAATAAATTATGTTAGCTAACAAAATGCAAAAAAATCAAAAAAAAGGGGTTAACGTTTTTATACTGGAATCAATTAGCAAATTGAGGAATGTAGTATGATTTTTTGTTTGTGGAAATTGCAGAAAATCAATAAATAAAATGAGTGGCGGAGGTCTGCGCATTCATTTAGCCACTAAAAAGCTTTGCTGAAGGACGTCACAACCGGTGTAAAAGGTCAGCAGTTTTTTTTTCTATCAAACAAAAAATTTCGTGCAAATACTGGTTTTTACAGAAAGTGAAAAATCAGCTGGGTTCTGAACAAAACGAAAACTACCACCACATGGCAATCGTTAAATAAGCAAAATAAGGAAACTTAACTTCAAACTTCACAGAATTCTTAAACAATCAGAGTAAGTGAAGATTCAGATTTTTTGATTTGTACTACAAGTATGTTGTACAAATATGGTCGGCCCCCTTTACTGTAGCAGAAGTCACAAAAATGGGGCAGGTATGGCAAAGTACAAACAATATCTTACACGAACACAAATTAATTCAAATATCAAACATCCCTTGCATCACACTCCATTCCCTTCACAGTTTTCTCAGCAGAGAAAATGCCAATATGTGAACCTATTTAAAAATAAAAAAGGAAATGTCATAATACATATGTTCCGACTCTCTGTCTGTACTCGACGCGATCACAATTATAGACAATAAGAATTATCAAATCTGAAATACTATGAAAATTCGAAATACTCTGATAATGAAACATCCAAAGCTAACTGTATTCTTGGTATTAGGACATGCCAACGTACCGCTAACTGACTTCGCCGTCCTCACTGCTAAAGTAGCTCGCCAAAGACCAATACTCTGTACTGCCAATTGAAGTTTTTCGCGCTTAGAGCTCGATGTAAATCAAATGGACATGTCAAAAGTTTGTTTACATTGCGTTAACCCATAAATGATCACTGCAACAATGTAAGCCGATACAAACCTAAATTAGCGTTCAGGCTTACGTATTTGACGGTCGCCGTAGCCGAGTGTGAAGCGTGGGTGCGCTGCTTTCGGTGCGTTCCGGTTTCGAATCCCGACTAGGAACACGAATTTCGAAACGATATTTCTGCCATTCGATACCGATATATTTTACTTGATACTTTTAAGCCGCTATATTTTGGAATCGAGATCTTGAACCACAGTATAGTGTCGATTTTGCGAAGAAAACTATTTACAAGATAATACGAGCTCTAACCGCGATAAACAACGAAAACGAATTTTGTTTTTAAATTTTTGCTTTGATAAAGGAATACTCATAGAGGATCTAGCAAATTTTGAAAAATACATACATACATATCGCTAACATTTTTATATGGAGCCCAATTTGTTGGGCGTTTGCTATTTAATTCACAAAAGGATTTATATTCATATTTTAGAGCTTAAACCCGATTGCGCTGTTTTTTTTTTTCAAAAAATTGAACGACGAATTTGAAAATTCAAAAGCGATATTTCATTTAAGGGTTAAAGTTATTGACATAACAAGTTTGCCGAATGACAACGCTGTCTCTAACAAAAGATAACTACACACTAATAGAAAAAACGAAAGAGCTCTAATACTAACTCCGGCTTATTTCATTTTTCAATTTTTCAATAGAGTTTATATTTAAGTTAGTTAAGGTAAGATCCCTTGGAGGTCATGGAACAGATGCGAACGATATTAAGATTGATCCCTGTAGCATCATCGCTAACTCCTCTCTAATGTCTCGCCATCCTCCCGCAACGATTTATTCTGCAATTAAAAAACAACAACAGAAATAAATGGATGGTTTCTGGTATTTGTAGTAAAGGGTGGTGGCAATATTTCCTGCAGGGTCTTACCGAATCGAAAGTTTTTAATTGGTATTTATAGTGCACGTGTACTACGTGCCTTAATCTATGAGTAGCCAAGTACATTTGTATGTTTGTATGTGTAAATGTATCTGTGTACATACACTTGTAATCTGTTAAGACAATTTCATCAGCCAAAAATCGCAGAAAGCACATATTGGTTTTGGAATCAAAAGAGTTAATGGAAGGAATAACCAAAATATACACATTCGCTATGTATGTACGAGTATGTGTGGAAAAGAGTCAAAGCATAGCAAAACTAAATAAAGAACATAATATACATATGTACGTATAAACTTATATATATAAATACATATCTACTCGTTAGATGTGTTCTGCTTTTCGCAAGCCTTTCAAATAACTACCTGCACAAAAAAAAAAAGAGTTGAATGAATCTTTTCAAAATATTTTTTGCTAATAAAAGTTGTTGTTTTCTTTTTATTTAAGTTTGCAAATATTATTCAAGTGCTGATACGAGTATTGCTGCTGCTTTCCGAAACTGGTTTCATACTTTTTCATTCTAATTTAATTTTTGTGTACTTTTTCGGCTATTTGCAAGTTTGGCGTGGTAGCGGTTGCTGGGCGAGGGGGAACGGCGGCGGGTAGTCCCAAGAAGCTTTGGGGTTATTGTCTCTAGGAGGCGTTTCACAAGTCATAGTAGCCGTGTGCTTGTGAGTGGAGCGTGAACTTTGAGAAATCAGAGCCAGAGTCCGCGCGCAAAAGCCGGCACGTTTTGTGTTTTACTCGCGGCGTTCTGTTTTTTGGATGTGTGTGTGTGTGGGGTGTGTGTGGACGTGCGCGATCTTACGCATAATAGCAAGCGTTTCAAACTGGTATTCATCATTTTATGCGACAAGCTAAAAACAAAAAAACATTCGTCTGCTTGAAGTCTATGCTCGCTTGGTCATAGACGTCACTGGGAGCGCTGCCGTTGGTGAAGGAGGTTTTTTTGGCCTGTAGCAAAACTTTTATTTCCCCCACCGCCTTACCTCCCATACGTTTTGTAATTTCGCGTTTTGCGATTCCGAATTTCGTATATTCTTTTTATGTAGCGTTTTGTACTTTGCAGTTCAATTGGGAACAAACACACACACTCACACCTACATATGTATGTGATTCCTATTTTAGTATCAAATCTATGTATGCACTCACAAAAAGATTCGCTCAACTGATTAGAAATGAAACCTCCCCGAGTGGATTATATCTATGAATCCGTCTGTAAAACCAAATGTATGTTTGTATGTATGTGATAGTTTTGGGTGTCACTAAAACTCAGTTAATGGCTTTTAGTTCCAGTTTAGCTCAAATAAGGAAGATATCCTTAATTGAATCCTTGTCCAAAATTTATTTTTTTTAATTAGGTTAATCTTGAAAAGTATTGTTAGGAAATCCTTGTAAAAAAGTTTCTTGGTACGAATAATTAATTTTCCATTTTTTTATTAGATCCTTGTCCAGAATAAAAGAGTACAAGATCTCTTTGGTTTTTGTTTTATGCAAACAATTCTAACAAAACTTTGTATCGCTCTGAAATCTGTCCCCTTCATCTGAGCTTCTTCTTTATAACTAACTTGACATAAAAAAATACTTCTCCGTACCAAGAAACCCCTATATAAGATATTTCTATTAATAATAGTTTTCAAAGGCCTTAACCCGATATCTTCCTCATTTGAGTTAAACTCGAAAAAAAAAATTAGTGTAGTATTATTGACACCCAAAAGTATCACATTTATTTGTACAAATAATCTAAGGGGAGGTTGCATTTCTAAAAACTTTTCGTTGAGTTTTCATAAACAGCTGTGTTCGATATTTTTGCAACTATTTTAGGAAAAGGAATAAGAATAATAGTAAGAAAAAATCGTGGTGGTGAAAAACTAAAATATTTACAACAAAAAAACCACTCTGCTTGATGTGCACAGAGCGAAAATTTGATTTTGACGCTTTGGGGTCATTTCGGTTACCGAATAGCCTTAGAGGGAAAAGTGTAAATAAATATAGAAATGCCATCGAAAACCAGTTAGTAAAAAGGAATGCCGTCTGGACGGTCATGTTTAATATTATATGTTTAAAATTGAAACAACTTGTTTTCATTGCCGTGTGGACAAGGTATTAGGTTAGGTTGATCTGTTGGGACCCCAAAGGTCCTAGTAAGCGCACGGAGATGCCTTAAATGAATGTTGTGGTATTTGCTTAGCGCTAATTAAGCCGACATAGAGCTCATCTGTCCAAAAGAAGCCCGCAGGCGGTCAAAGGGGTCCTACTCTTGCCCTATCTGGAGCCTCAGTTGCAAGTGTGCCCTGCCGGGCCAATTCATCAGCCATAGCTATATCGCTATGACTTGCTACTGAAATCAGTCTGATAAGGTAATATTCCGATAAAGAGAGGTTAGATACTCGCCGATCAGTTTCGATCTAACCATCAAATAACCTAAAGCCTTTATTGCTGCAAGGGTATTGTTATAAATGTTGACCTATCTAAAAGGTACAATTCTTTTGTAAATTTTTTACTGGGTTTGTGAGAGTACTGTGTGAATTCGTTGTTTTCAGAGTCAAATATTCGTATATTAATTTTTTGGTATATTTATTTGTATCATGATTAACTTTTACATATGTGCTCAAGATTATTAATTTACTACTAGGAAGTGAGACTTCTAAAATGCTCGAGCGTCATGGTAGTTTTACCTATTTCATTGGATTCTATATTTTTTGTAATCTGAATAGAAAATTCAAGCTATTGGGTTTTGAGAGTAACAAAAACCAGTCACTATAAGTCCTCGTCATACCCAATTTATTATAATAATAATTATATGGCGCATTACCCTGATAGTAACGGAATCTCCTCCGGCCGTTTCTTTAGAAGCTTTCTAAGACAGAGCTTACATTATCTGGCAGTAATTTAACAACAGCGAAAGGCAAAAGGCGGCTTTGGTAAAAGTGATGTGCGAACGAAAACCGTTATCGAAAATTTAATCATTGGCAGTAAGTATTTTGCACTTTTTTTTTTGTAAAGGTTGAATACCCAATTAATTGTTTTTGTGTTTTGTGCTGAATTCAGCTGAAATATTCTCATGGCGGGAATTTGCGTTTTGGGATATCGCCGCGCTGTTAGTTGTGTAGCGAAACCGCTTGTTGATGATTTCCTACCCGCCCTTCCTCCCTTTTCATCAACACGCTATGTACACTTGTAAGTTCGGTCGCGTATGTTTTTTCCATGTGTGTAGCTGCTTTCGCGGCGAACTGCTATTTCATTCAAGTTTTGTTCATTCGCTTTCGTGAAATTACGCCGGAGTGCGCCAAAAACTTGTAAGCGGCGCTTTTCTAATTGGCCGGCAGGCCGACCGTCAGTCTAGCTGCTATGCTAGCGCCCCCCTGCCACAACTCTTTTTGCGCAACGTTACGTTGGGTATTCGCGTGTTGGCCCGTGTCAATAACCTGTAGAATTTTTTGAATTTTTTGCGGATTTTTGTTATTCCGCTTAGCCTTCGCTTTGTGTTGTTTCTGACATTTTGTTTTGATTGCTCAGCAAGGTATTACTTGTATTTCAATTTGTGTGCACATACTTACAATATGTATGTACGTATGTAAATAAATACATCTGAATTCCGGGCATCCTCTCTTGGCGTTTATTATTGCTTTTACTTGTCTTTTGGGGCGCATAAAAATTATTCGATTCCCTTTTTTTGCGCCTTTGTTGTTGTTCCACAGACTTGTTTGCTTTATTTGCTTTGGCGCGTTTGTTTTGCTTTCTCGTGATACGGCGAGACTTGTGTAAATTACGAGTATTTATTTACTACTCGTTGAGTCCACCACATAGTGCTTTTCAAGTGCCCACGTTCCCGCACATGTACGGGTATACGCCCCAATGGTTGAACCGAAGTGCGATACTGACGTTTGGGCCTTGTGGTGCGACGCTAAGTAGTAGAGTGTGTGGCGTTTTCCATCGGCTAACAAATAAATCTACTGCGCAAAATCAACTTGTCGTATACTTTCATTGGTAAGACGTATGGGATGCGAGTGACGCTGTGTCATTGAACTTGCGCGTCAGAACCGGAGCATCGCGTCAATGGAATTAGTAACAGGAATAATATTGCGCCGCCAACTCTAGGATGTCGGTGGCTTGGCGGCTTAGTAGAGATTGAGATTCCATAAATTTATTACTAGTAAGAATAATACGGTAATTGTCGATTTAATAAAAACAAAAAGATTTTGTGAACAACTTTGTATTAGATGAGGAGATTTTGCTGATCTGCAAGATAGCAGCTATCACTTCTAACACTTTGAAAAATTTTTTCTTTCAGTCTGTCTCTGGGTCTAGCGTAATTCTCAACCTTCTTGGTTCTTTTGCACAAGCCCAAGTGGTAAGATGGAGCACTGCCAGCTAGGCGAATCGATCCGGATTCGATTTGAGATTCGATTAAGCCCCTGCAGCGCATCAAGGTGTCTGCCCTACCAGGGGAATGCAAGAATGACCGATATAAAATAAATATTCTTTTAAAAATAAAGATGATAGGGGGTATAAAATTACTTAAATTAATTATAAGAATAATTTGTTGTTTGTTAATAATATAAAGAAATAAATATTTTTATAAAACAAAAAATTATAGGAGGTAAATTAAATTTATAGGAATAATTTATTAAGTAACTATACATTTTTTATGTTTATTTTAGAAATTTATAAAATGATAAATATATTACAATTTTATATAAAAGGAATATATTAGAATACCTACGCATCTTACATATATTATAGCTTTTTTTATTTTAATATTTTAACAAATTTATTTATTTATTTGTATACCCATGAAATTTGATAGTAGAGTTAATTATAAAAACTATAGAATTTCTGCGCCATTTTGTTGCACCAATTGCCACAATGTTTTTTTTGAGCAATTGTTGTATGAAATTCATATCAACAGCCAGGGGTGGCTGGATATCACGGTATCACAGCAGCTGAATTTGGGCTACCCACGCGGGGTACTTCAGTGTGCGAACTATGGCCACAATTCAATTCATTAATATCAGCGGCAAGTAGTGGCCTTTTCTGGTACTTCATTGCTTCATTCACTCTTATCGCAATACCCCTACTTTGAACTCGTAAACAATTTTTCGACTGAAAGTGTTCTCGTGATAATTAATTTTTTTTCTGCTGCGATACAATTTTCAAGTCACTAAAGGCAATACAAGTAAGCTCCGTGTGACAAAAGTTTTCGGATAAACAAATATTCCAAACTGTCAATCTCTTTGAAGGCAAGACTGCATTTTATTTAGCAATGACAATGAAAAACTTGTGGACTGCTAGACCTTTAATTCAGGAAGATTTTTCGAGGGCTATCCAATACCTTGCCACATTCACATGCATATATTTTTACATGTAGGTGGGTAAATGTCAACAGTGTCTCCGATGTTGCACTATGAAGAAAACAGCGGCAATACTAGCAGCAGTGAGCTGTCTCAACCAGAATGCCATGCTATAAACACTTGTTCCCTAAATCGCATCTCATATTCAAAATAACAATGCCACTTTTATTATTGATGACATTTAAATTTATTTGCGATTCCTAAACAAATCAGTAAAATTTGTGTTCTTGTCTTGTGGCCTTTTTCAAAATGCGCATGACCTCTTCAGTTCTCCGCGTAGCATTGTTTTCGACACGCAATATTCTCCTGCGCAATGTATTTCGTGGACAGGCGGACTACACCAAAACCAGGATCAACCTCAAACTGACTGGTGATTCAACTGTCATATGTCAAGGCTTCACCGGCAAACAAGCGACATTCCACTGCACGGAAGCCATAAAATATGGCACGAAATTGGTCGGTGGTGTTTCGCCGAAGAAAGGCGGTACCAAACATCTTGATAAGCCGGTCTTCGCCACAGTCGAGGAGGCGAAAAAAGCATTGAATCCGCATGCAACTGTGCTCTATGTACCAGCTTCGGGCGCCAAGAAGGCGATCGATGATGCAATGAAAGCCGAAATACCACTGATCGTAGTCATCACCGAGGGTATACCGCAACACGATATGGTGCGCGTGAAAGACGCGCTGATGCAGCAAGAGAAGAGTCGTATCGTGGGTCCCAATTGTCCCGGTATTATAGCGCCGGAATTGTGCAAGATTGGCATCATGCCCGGCAATATTCATAAGCGCGGCTGTGTCGGTGTGGTCTCACGTTCGGGCACGCTGACATACGAAGCTGTCAATCAGACGACTTTCCATGGCATGGGCCAGACCCTATGTGTGGGTATTGGTGGTGATCCTTTCAATGGAACCAGTTTCATTGACTGCCTTGACATCTTTCTAAAAGATCCTGAGACAAAGGGTATTGTGCTGATCGGAGAAATTGGTGGAAATGCGGAAGAAGACGCTGCTGAGTTTTTGATTGAACACAATTCGGGTGATAATGCCAAGCCGGTTGTGGCGTTCATAGCAGGACGGACAGCACCACCGGGTAGGCGTATGGGGCATGCAGGCGCAATTATTTCGGGTGGCAAAGGCAAGGCCGTCGACAAGGTAAAGGCGTTGCAGAAGGCGAATGTCATAGTTTCGGAGAGCCCAACAAAGCTTGGCGCTTTGCTGTCAGAGGAAATGAAGTGTCGAAATTTGATGTAATTATAATGACGATAGAGAGTTTGTTAGTGTTGTTAGTGAGTTATCTCTGCAAAAGAAAACTTGTTCATATATTTTTCTAATAAAAAATTATAGACAGCCTACGAAGAATGGAAGTTTTTTTAAAGGCTCGTTGAATAATAGATAAAATTTATTAGGACAAGCATTATTAGAAAAAGACTGTTTGTCGGTAGAAAAACTGGAAGAGCGCCACCAAGTGTAGGCGATCAATTATGTTCAGCCCTTCAAATCGCTGGTAGCGGACGTTATACATTCTTCAAGCTGGTTAGGATAGTATTTTTTACTGAGGGCAGGTAAAAGCTACAATACTACTCCTTACGAATTCCGACCAATCAGTATTTAGTCGTTTGTCTTGAGAACGCTTGAAAGGCTGCCGCGTGCGAGATTATGGCTATCTTAGCATGGCCTACTGCAAGGGAAGCTCAGTAGAATATTCACTGCACTCGCTCGTGAAGTCCATAGTCGAATCTCTCGCTAGTAAGATCTTTGCTGGTCTACCGGCAGAACTGTCATTGCGCCGTGTGGCAGTGCTTTTGGGTAGAGAAGAGTGAAAAGGGACACACGGATTCGAGGAAGGGATACTTTGGTACCACAATTCCTTTTATAGACAATTCAGGCTACCAGATCAGTGCAGCGCGATGCAGGCAAAATCAGCCGCCAAAAATGAAGCGGTCGTGTAGCTGCTCTGTTAGGGAAATAAATATTTACTCTGATAGCCGAGCGGTTCAGTAACGGTGCGATCAAAAATGGTTATTGGGATTGTGTGATTTCTCTATTAAAAACTTCCGAGTACTTCTTCGTCAAAATTATTTGGATTTCGGGTCACAGCGAATTGTGAAGCAGATTGCTTACCCAGATAGGGTACTTGCAAAGGACTCCTTCGAGGTTCTTCTGACCCCCTGATGGCTGCTCGGTATCGAATGGGCTTGCCTTCATCTTGGGAGCTATTATAACTTGTGTGATCGCGAGGTTGGGAAAGGGCAGGCGAGCTCCTATGCAGGCTACAGCTCACATGAATTGTATGGGTGCTGACAGGGCATTGTCCAATGGAACGATAGCTTTTTACAATATTTATAAGTTTTCAATAAAATACTCTCAGGTGCTTTTCAGTTGTTGTAATATATAATACATATTTCTTTAAAGAGCTTTTTCCTTTGCAAAATACACGTGTACATACTCGTACATAGATTCACAACGTTTATCGGCAACAGTGGGGTTTATTTCGCCCTAAAAACAACTTTATTAATAACCAAGTGTGAATTATAGCCATAAACAACAATATTGCTTTTCCCATTTGCTATTAGCACTTCTGTTGTTGGTGTGGACGTACTAATGGTTAATTAAATTCCTAGAAAATGATGCTTAAAACAACAATAAAATTCACAAAAATACTAATAGAGTACTGCCAATCGATACTTTTGATTTTTTACGCAGTTCAAAAATTTGCGTGAGAAGCTGTCGCTTTATTTGTGGCACAATAATAACTTATTTGACTAAAGCAATTTTTGTTTTTAAGTTATTTTAATATTTTTTTTAACTAAGTGGTCAAGTGTGAGGTGATTTCCTGAGCTACGTCTACTTATTACTCATTGTCTAAATATAGCGTATGAGCATTGGTATTTAGTGCTTGTGATATAGGAAAAGTAATAAGTTGAGATACATGGTCTAGTTTAGGCTCGTTGAGAGTCCGACGGACGAATGCTAAGCACAGCGATCGCTTGTTTTATATTAAATCTATTGAAAATATCTATTCAAATTTATTAAGAAAATAAAAAGAGTTCAGCGGATAGCCTCTCTGCTAATTACCGGAGTTATGAAAAGGACAGCCACTAAGACGCTTAGTGTGCTACTCAGTTTCCTCCCGGTAGACCTATGTATATGCTAAGGAAGTTGCATGCTGCACCGCCATAAGACTAAATTAAATTAGAAAATGGGCACATCCTTAAATCGGCCACATTTCAATAATAGCCGACTCACGGAACTGCCTATGCTGACCGACTACGCGCCTCCGACCGGCTCGATTGAAAGCAAATTCATGACCTAGGGAAGAGTGGAAATTGGGGATGGGGGGGAGAGGTTAGGAAAAGTGGAATCATCCAGACTTACACGGATGGGTTCAAGCTCGACGGAACGGTTGATGGATAGGTTTTTTCGTAACAGCTGGGCATAACTTTGAGCTTTTGTCTACCTGATTACTGCAGTGTTTGCAGGCGGAGCTTATGGCTTTTTGACGGAGGCATCACTGGTACGTTGTGATGTGATTCCCGGTGATGTAATATATATGTACATATATATATATCTACCGATAGCCAGAAAAATGTCGCTAACATCAAATGTAGCTGTTGAATGGTGCCGCTCTCTTAATGAGATGGCGGAATTATTCCCAACATATATTGCGTGGGTTCCCGTTCACTAGACATACGGGATAACAGCGAGGCTGAGCTTGCTTGTCTGCCGGATAGTAATATTAGTGATTCACCTGACATCCCTCTACAGACATCTAAGATATTGATACACCAAAACTTTGTTAGAATCGCTAACGACAAGTGGAAGTCTGAACCCACTTGCCAAATTCTAACCGCAATCTTGCCATCGATGAGTGAGCAACGAACGAAATTTCTCCTCAACTTGCGGAGAGAGGTTATTGAGATGACGACCGGGCATTTTTTAATCGGTGCACATGTAGCAATACTAGGATCCGCCTGGCGTGACTGCTGTAGGAGTTGTCGCGGCGTGGAGGATGAAGAGACCATAAATCACCTACTCTGCCACTGTCCCACACAGTGTATCTCACTAGAGACCTGCCGCCTAACCTAACCAAACCTAACTATTCGGGCTGAATTTCTTTGGAGATTCTTAATTTCCATTAAAATCTAATACATTATTTTCGCAAACAGCTCGCAATCGACCGGGGTCAACTGTACTCAGTTGCAACTCAATGTTGTTCTTACTCGAATGAGTTAGTTAGACAAACGGCAGGTGACGGAATGACGACTGTCCGATGTAGCTATGAATGCAAGGCAACATTCCCTAATACTAACACATTTAAGGTATTGTAGGTAAATATTGGCGGGATAGCTGCTTTACTCAACAGGTGATGCCTCAGACTTCTTTAAGCCAATAGCAAAGGTGGATTTGTCAGGACACTACCCTAAATTTGTATATTATGCTGCAGTATCGTAGCTGCCCGTAATTGATAGGTGGCTGCAACAGATGTTGCGCTACGGTTGCATTCGCATTTTGTTTACATTTCCGTCTTTCAGGATTAAGGAACTGCGTAGTTGCTTAGCTCAACAGAGTTGGTTTGTCAGGTCACGGTGAGCAAGGCAAACGGATCAAAGTACTGCAGAAGGTAGAAATGAGAGAAGCATTTGGCTGCTTAAAGAACGGAACAGGTGGTGAGATTAGCAGCACGCGTGCAACAAGTAATTATACACACACATCCATACATACGAAATACATATGTATGTAAATGCTACCTGTGGCAAACAAACAAAGGTTTTGGCAGATGGTTGACGACGCGCTGCTCAGGTATTATTGCAACGATAAAGGGACGATTGTAGACACCAAAGTGCATCTGCTCCTTCACTTCTTAACTCGTGGCAAGTTGACATTGGAAACTAAAATTCAGCTGCTTCAATTTTTTTATACATTGCTTGCAGTTGTGGTGCGCAGAAGAATAAAATGTTCAAAGGATCAATGACTGAAAAAAATGCAAACAAAATTTGAAATAAAAACTTTAAATGTGCAGATGGATGCCAGTATGAATACTAGCGGCAAAAGAGAAATGCACAGTACACAATACACAATACTATATGTACATTATGTACTTATGTACAGAAAGGGTGAGAAAAAAGCGTGTTTCGGAGAAAATTTGTTCTGAGGGATCTCAATAATTCTATAATCTTTTTTATTTACTTCTCTCATTTAATTTGATAATTCAGAGTATGCCTGTAAATGAATCGAGTACCTACAAATAACGAATTCAAAATGCTCGATACGAAAATATCGATTTTAAATTCAAAATAATGTCAAACTTTCAGATAAAGCCTTAGCTCTCTGCCATTTACCAGACTGTAAGCTCACCACTTTGGATTTGTCGGTTTAAGTTTTGTTTTTTATTTTACTCATTTTGAAAATTTGTTGTCCCCAATACCTGAGCACAGTGCGCAGTAGTGGACGTACCGCACCGAAAATTGGAAAGGGGTTACTTTGCAGTGTTGCTCTATGTTATTCTCGTTCCGCCTTGTAAAATATTTATGCATCCGAATATTTTTCCATTTTTGGAAAATTCGGTATAATTCTGGAGATCAAAAAATACACATCTGAAGCTTTCGATTCAAAACTATCGGTATCGAATAGTAAAATTATCTTTATGGTACCGGAATTCATGTCCATAATCGATGCAACAACCTTTCCCGGACCGCTAATCCTCTTTTTGTCGATTTAACAGCATTCATCCATTCGCTGACGTCGTAAAAGTATTTTGATTCTATGCTAGCGTTTTTTTTCTTTTCCTTCTGTTTAAACGCGTAGGCTATTTTGAGCGTTTCCAGCATAGCGCGACAGCCACTCCTCTGCTATGCTAACTGGCGCCAGCTAGAGACCCCGAGTGAAGCCCGGCAACACCCGGCCCCACCCGGCCTTTCCAACGTAGAGGAGGCCTTCTTCTTTCTCTGCCACCACCAGCGGGTACCCCGTTCAATACTTTCGATGATGTCGATGTTATCGTCGTCGGCCACTCTTATAAAGGATGATGTCTGACCGGTTTACTTCTGCAATTTGAATTATTTTATCCAACATTATGTTAAAAAATACCACGACAGAGTCTGCCTTTCTGAAACGTCTATTGGTGTCAAACGCCTTGGAGAGGTCCTTTCCAATTCTACGGAGTGATGGTGTCGTTCAACGTCATTTTTCATAAACATATTAATTTTGTAGGGAGACCAAAATTACGTCATATAAGCAACTGCTTTCATTTTGTCGAAAGACGATTTAAAGTCGATAAAGAGATGGTGTATACAGATCCTTTTCTGACTGGTATTTTCTAACATTTCGCATATCGTGAATATCTGGTCTATGGTAGCTATGATAAGTTCCAATCAGAGCTTCAGTCTTTTACACAATATGTTCGATATCCTTCTTATGGATTCGGGCGAGTACACTTAAATGGGCACGTATTCGTCACACTATATTCCGGAACGATATTCTGGATCAGCTCTTCGCCAACATACTATGTAGAAAAGCTCAGCTGGTAATCCAGCAGCGGCTTTGCTGTTCCGTAGCCACAAAATTGCTATCCGAACTTTATTGAGGACGGTCGACGGGATAGTAATGCCGTCATCTGCGATTTGGAGTTAGTGACATTTGTCTTCTGCGGCGACCTTTTGGCTGCCAACATTTAGCAAAGTGGTCAAATGTTCCGTCCATAATATAAGCGTGCTTTGAAAACAGCCAACAACCCGCTTTTCTAATTCTCACAGGAATTTGCCAGGGTCTTTAAACTTTCCGTAAGTCGCAGCAACTTCTGAGATTTACTTGCAGATAACTTTTAAATATGCTTATTGGGATAGATTTGCGTGGATAACTTGAACAATCAAGGCGAATTCATAAAATTTAAATTTTAGTATGTCACGATAACATAGAACAGAAGAACGGACGACATTAGTTTTCGGTTTTAGGATGTCATGGGTAAAGGAAAAATACAAATATAGTGGAATAAGAAGACATCAGCTGCTTTAATAACTTCACCTTATATGAATTCGCCTTGTGAACAATCTTATATTAAAATCAAGGCGAATCCATACAAGGTGATAGCATCCTATGAGTTGAATGCTTATTCTTCTCTCTAAATTCAATTAACCACTTTGAGGTTTTTTCGATGCTACGCTACTTTTCTACAGCAACCTCCGATGATCAAACGAATGTCTCTACTGTACTGATTTAAGAAAGTACTCTGGGAAATCTTGCGATACTCGAAAATGTATCACTCTGCAATAAATATGACTATAATGCTTTTATGGATCTGCATTCCTCATTCATATTGTAGAATGTGTTAGCTCCCCCTGGCTCTTTTTGCGCGCCAAAATGGTCATCTATCAAAATGGAATCATCACCCAAAAGAGAAAGTAAACAAACTAATTTCACAAAGCCATGACATTAGTGTGTGCGTAAAGTCGCGCGTGCGCTTAAAAAAAAGCCCATCATATGAGACAACAATGCCAACCAAGCAACTGAGCAACTGAGCAACAGTGCGAATTCCATCTATTCGCTTCCGCATTCCTAATTAATGGCTTATGCAACACCGCAATGCCACAACGCGCGCGTGCAACAAAGTGACATAGGTTTGTTTGTATGTGTATGGATAGCACGAAAAGCATACTGGATATGCAAATTAAAAAAAAGAAAAAAACAATAACCAACCGGCTGAGGTATTTGGCTAAATGACAAGAGGAGGGAAGTGCGAAATTGCCGCGAGCAAGCAGCCCTGTTTTCCAACAATTTGCATTTTCACAGCTTTCTGCCATAAATTACAGCAGATGAATTAGGCATGCAATTCGAACAGAGCGGGAAATATTCCTCATACCTACATATGTACATATGTATGTACATATGTGATAGATGAATGCAATTAAATGTACATAGGCTATGTATGCTTTTAAGAATAAATAATTCACAAGTCATTTTCTCCCATACAAAAAAAAAAAATTAAATTGTCGAACGTACTTTGTATGGACGAAAATGCGTAACACCGTCTGTAAAAAAAAAAAAATTGTGAAAAATAAATGAAAACGTTCAGCTAATTGAAAGTTACACATTATTATCCTAAAATTTAATGGGCTATAAAACTGCATACCAGGATTATTTCTACATACTCTAATTAAAAAGTTTGAAATTTAGACAAAACTTTGCAGAATTTTTCCAATTTTTGCACAAAGTTCCAAATTTAGATCTATGTAGTTTATGTTAGAAAACTAGCTATACTTTTATAAAAAATTAAAAAGCTAAAAATTAAAAGAAGAAAAATAGTCAAAACTTGTCAAAATATCGTGACCCTATTAAATTGTCCGACACTATATCTCCAAATTTACGAGGGTTAGTCAATAAATTTTTGTAAATTAAAATAGAAGAGATTGCCACCAGTGTTGCCATTTTTTTTTTGTTTGTTTTTGAGCTAAATTTAGCTTTTTATTCTTCCATTTAGCTACAAAAATTTGGCTTTAGCTCCTAGCCCTTCACTTAGCTCTCTTAAAATTATCTATCATTTCTTAGCTGTAGAAATTTTCAATTGTATTCGGTAATTTAAGTATTCATATTGCAAGTAATTTTATCCTATTTCCTTTTGTAATTGTGTTTGGATTAAAACTGACAAGAGTTCCATTCGTAACGCAAATATTATTTTGGTTTTGTTATATCTAATGATTTGTTAAAATTAAAGAATTCAAACGACATTTACGAATAGCAAAATAATCCTTTTTATTCTTTAGAAGATAGCCCGGTTAAGTAACATCATCGCCAAGCAATGGCAAACCTACGAGTGTATTTCTGGCGTGAAAAAAAACTTTTCACTAAAACTATTTGGCGTTTGGGGTCGGCGTAAAACTGAACACAAGCAGAACACAATGTAGAAGAATTCCGACCAAAGATCGGGCGACATGTGCACATAAGATCAAAACTATTAGGTCTGTTTCCGTGAAACTGTCAAAAAAATAAACAGCGGTATAGTAACTCTAAAAAGGGCGGGGTAAAAAATGGTTCTGACAAGTACAACATAAGTAAAATGGATATATGTGCAAAAATATTTTTTTGATTTTCTCAAATATGAATAACCGCTGGTTTTTTTTTGGTACGAGGTTTCCTTTATTCCTGCTTTAGTTTTCTTCACCTTACATTGAATTCATAACAGTACTTTTCTTATGGAACTGTTAGCACTGAATGGGACAACAGATTGTTATTTCCATAGAAAATAGATATACATATGTGCAAAATGCTTTATTTGTTTTCTGACTGCTGTAGTGTCAACATCTCCGCGATCGAAGTAATAATTATAGCTAAGCAGTGCGTAAGTAATAGTACAAAAATATATTGCAACAAAAATATAATAAAAAATTAACAACAAATATCCATTTTAGCTGAAAATGCCGCGTGGTACTGAACTTTCATTTGAAGAGCAGATCACAATTAAAACCATGAATGAAGATGGAAAAAAAATAAGTGTAATTGCTGCAGCAACAAATCGTCATCGCAACACTATACGAAATTTTTTAAAAAGTCCTGATAGTTACAACATAAATAACCGTAGCGGACCAAAACCTACCACAGATGAGCGCACCAAAAGGCATACATATGTGGCAACTGGCAACACATGATATGATGAGTTGTTCCAAAATCAAAGCAGAATTGGGTCTTACAGTATCACGACAGCGTGTACAGCAAATTTTGAGACAGGATTTGGACCTCAAATATGAGTGTAAAGTGCCTAAACCCCGATTAACCGACCGGCATAAGAAAGCACGAATGGCGTTCTATGAAAAATACAAATTCTGGAACGACGACAAATTCGAAAATGTTATATTTAGCGATGAAAAGAAATTTAATTTAGATGGCCCAGATGGGCATCATAAGTATTGAGAGATCCACGATTTCCTCGGCAGACTTGCTACAAACGAAACCACGTCGGTGGATCCCTCATGGTGTGGGCTGCTTTCAGTGCTAAAGGAAAGTCTCCAATTTGCTTTATATCAAGCCGTATGAACGCGCAAATGTATATCCAATTGCTGGATAGTGAGCTTATTGCATTTGCAGAAGAGTTTCATGGCGATAATTGGATATTCCAACAAGATAATGCACCGATACATGTGGCGAATTCTACAATGGAATTTTTTAAAATGCACAATATTCCGTTGTTACAGTGGCCGGCTTTAAGTCTAGATCTAAATCCGATAGAGGATCTGTGGGGAATTCTCTCTGCAAAAATTTTTGGTTCTACAAAGCAGTACGAGACTTTAAATCACCTTAAGCACGCAATTGTAGAGGAATGGGGAAAAATAGACTTGTCCGTACTAAAAAAGTTGTCTAATTCAATGCCACGCAGACTGAAATTAGTTGGAGAGAAACGAGGTTGTTCCATTTCGTATTAAAAAGAACAAAGAACTTTTTAAATGACTCATTTTGCCAAAAATAGGCATACTGCACATATATCTATTTTCTATGAAAAAAATTTAAGTTCATTAATTTTTGTTATGTAAAATATTAATATGAAATATTTTTGTGTTTTAAATAATGTCACTTATTAATACCTAATCAAAAAAATATATCACAAATAAAAGAAACAAGTATTTAGAAAACAGGTCAACAAGAAGCAATGCACTTATATCCATTTTACTGGGTATATCAACTTTTGCAGTGGGTCACGGCTTAAATCGCACAGTCATAGTTTTTACAATATTGATAATATTATTCGTGTTACATTTTTTTGCGTTAATCTTATTATGTATGTATATAAAATTCTCTTGCCGCGGTGTTTGTAGTTCAACTCTTCCGAAACGGCTCGACTGATTTTTAAGAAATTTTTTTATGTATATTTGGTAGGAATGAGAATAGGTCGTAAAGTATACTACATATATCTGTTTGGAGCATAAAATTTAATGATATATATACACAAGTATATAAAATACTAAAATATGAGTTCCAAATGGTTCGTTTTGCGGAGTAGAAGGTGTATAGTTAGCTATATCTTGAAGAGGGTTGCAACCTGCTTAAAATATCTAATTTAATTAAGTTACACATGAGTTATATGAAATATTAAAATATTTATGTCAAACACTTCGTCTAGGTGCGGAAAAGATTCATACCTAAAATATATTTTGGAGAAGATTACCACCTGTTTGAAAAGTCTAGTTTTATTAAATTAGACACAAGTTATATGAAATATTATAACGTGAGTGTCAAACGACTTGTCTCGGCAAGAATGCTCGTAGGTTAGTGTTGCCACCCGTTTGAAAAGTCGAAATAAATTAAGTTATACACAATTTATATAAAATATTAAAATATGAGTGTCAAACTGTTTTCAAAGAGCTATCAATAAATAACTGTAGGCATAACAACGTATGCATGGGTTTTCTAGTGTTTTATAAAAAATATAGTCCACCTCAATATAATAAAGGATAAAAGTCAAAATTTCTTCTTCGTAAAAATTGTGCGATAGTTTAACACACTTGAAAAAAAATTTTAAAAAGGACTTGTTCATAGCTACAACTCTTTGTAAAATCAAATTTGTCACCAAAATATTTAAAATATCATAAATTCATATCCACTAAATTCCAAATATATTTTGTTGTATACTTATGTTTGTATGTATGTACATTAAGGTGAATCACTTCCCAAACAAAAGAAAATGTTTTCCTAGCGGAATTATAAAATTCATTATATTTTATCAACATAAATATTTCCAAAAAATGTTAAGATTTACCAAAAATTTGATGCTGTTTTTGAACTTTTTTGGAGATTTACACCAATCTTGAATAATAAGGTAACATCGGAAATATATTTTCTCATCCTTTTTTTTAAAAAACCACCATCACGCTCCCAATTTGTTTCCATAAATTTCATTATGAATCGAATGAACATTTTTTTGAAATATTTTTTAGCATCCCTTTTACGCTCTAAAAAAAATCGAAGAGAAATTTTCTTTATTTTCATGCCCTCTTTTCTCTTCAAATTGCGATATTCTCCTCAGATTGTGCAAAGATTTCTACAAAATGAATCAAATCCTATACAATATGAAATCTGATTTCTGCAAAAGTAGTAAATATTTGTTCTTTCTTTTGATAACTGTTTTTCCTCAATCCGAACGGTATCCGATGGTGGCGGCAGAGGAAGAGTAAAATTTATCTACTTTTTTCCCAAACGGAATTTCTTGTATAAATTTTGGAAAAAAGTGGCAATTCTAAACAACAGTTCACACGGCGCAATCTTGACGCAGCGATAACGCGCTTGCATTGCATTGCGGAATATTCGGATTCAGTGCCAGAAAAATTCTGATGTGGAAAATGTGATGATTGCTTTTGGTCTTCCAAATTTCCATTAGAAAACTACCCCCAACATCATATAACGATTGTTTTAAAAAAAAAAAATAACAACATTTTTGCTTTGTGGCAATAAACTTTTTTCTTATTGCCTTCCGATCTGATCTTATTGCTGGCCTAAATTTAACAATGCAGAATCATCATAATCATCAGAATCATCAGAAGTAAACAGCCAACAGAGATGTCTCGCTGAAGGCTGAAAAATGAGGTGCTGCAGACAAAACAAGCGGTGACTCGGCGATTGGAACAACAAATGCAATGATGACATTCGTTGCGTGGGTTTTTCACTGCTACTTTTGTGTGCTTGTATGTGTGTGGTATGTACATATGTGTGGAGTAGTTTGTATTAAGTTATTGAAAAACAATTTTAAATAGCATACTGATGGCTATTTCAATATTTGTGTTGACTTTCTTCTAGTTTCCATCCATCCATTTTCCCTTGAGCGAAAGAATGAATGAGCGATAGACGCCACGTTAAGTAATTATAATACATACATACACATGCACACAAACATATAAACTGCTGGCGATCGGACGAAAACAAATTTTCTTCATCATGTCGAAACAATTCGATTATAATCTTACATCTATATTGATGAATACAAATGATTCAAAGTTTTAGGTTTGTGGAAAAATTCACTTAAAGCTTTGAATGCTTTCCGCAGCACAATTCCAAAAATGGGATCCTAAATCAAAGGGTTTTAAAAATAGATTTCGTTTTATGATAAGTAGAGGACGACCGCGTCGATTCGAATCGTAGATTTTTAATGACTAAAATTGATAAAATCAATCTACGTATATTTCAAAACTAATAGGGTGTGGTATGTAAACCGATTTTTAAGATTTTTATTTTTATTATGGATAAAGAGACGAGAGTACAGTGCGCACCGAAGATGCTATTACTGTTGTGGAGCAGGGTATCGAAGAAGACCCGAATGAGTTCAGCCGCCATCACGATGTTCAGCTATGAAGCTCACTTTTGGTTGAATGGGTACGATAATAAAATTGTCGCATTTGGAGTGTTGCTAATCTACAAGCCATTTTTGAGACGTCGTTATAGCTTCAAAAAATTACCGTTTGGTGTGCTCTATGGACAGAGGGAACCCATATTTCTTCAAAAATCAAGCCGGTCATAATATTACAGTCAATGATAATGCTGTAGAGCCATGACTAATGACGTTTTCGTGCCTGATTTGGAGGATGTTGATGTGGACGACCTTTGGTTCCAAAGGAGACGGCTCTACATGCCATACAGCCAACGAAACAATAAATTTATTTAAGGGTACTTTTGGTGAACGCATTATCTCGCGTCGTGGACCTGTGGCGTGGCCTCCAAGATCATCCAATTTAACACCGCTGGACTATTCTTTGTGGGGTTATGTGAAGACGCTTGTCTACACAGATAAGCCAGAGACGATTGAAATATTCGCTTCAAAAAGTTGTCGAAAATTGTGCTTCTGGGCTGGAATTTAATCGAGCCGGCCGCGGCGATTACTTGTATGAAATTATTGTTAAAACATAATGGCAAATCCTTATCTTTATAATAAAGCTAAATTCTTGGCAATAACATTATATTTTATTCTTTTTATTTCTTCTTGAAATCCACATGTCTAAAAAAAACACCCTTTATATATATTATTGTTCAGAGGCTGAAGTTGATTTGGAAATCAATCAATCTCCCAAACGAACTGCCCATTTGTCCCCAAATGAACTTTTGTTTTTTGAGAAGGCTGCACTAAAAAAGAAATATTTGGATCGAAGCGAAACAACAATGAAAAAAGGAGGAAAATGAGAATAAATTGTATAAATATTTACTACTTTTGCTGAAAACAGATTTCATACTACGTACATATGTTTTTATTCATATTGAATACAACTTTACGCAATATCGAGAAAATAAAGGAATTTGAAGAAAAGTAATGAACATTTTTCTTAGGTTATTTTGTTTTTTTTTTTTTTTCAGCGAGTTCTTTTTAAATAAACACCAGTTGTGAGGGACTTCTGAAAGTTAAAATTTTCTTGAAATATTTTCCGAAGCTAAAAGTTTGCCCGCCTGATGATCACTTCTAGCAAATTCAAAACGCGTAGAAGAAACAAATATGACATAGCGATATCCAACTAATTTTTTTTCATACGCATCTGATTTGTTAAGTATGAAAAAGTATGAGTTGTTCTTCTGCGAATTGTTTAATTTTCGCCCATGTCTCCCAAAGTGCTTTCTCCGAAATGATCAAACGGGCCCATATTAGCTGGAAGACTGCTGAGAAGCATTATCATTAGATTTTGCTAAGTATTTCTACACAAGATGAGATATGTGAGTTGAGGCATCGTAATCGTAAAGAAATAGCGAAATTTTTTTTACACAGCTTCACGCTTCTTTCGGCAATATTTTCCCTTCAACCTTTTATAACGAATTTCGATCGCGGAGCATTCTACTTACACGAGTACTTAGCTAATTTGCGTCTCGAACATTTCATTTATGATTATTGCTTCGTGTTAGTCAATTGAATATAAAAATAAATAATTTTTTAACAAACACAAAAACGATGTACATACATACATATGTACATGCAATGCTCTTGAGCGTTTTATTATTATTTTTCGTTGCGTTGTGTGCTGAACGATTTGTCCATTACGCGCTTGTTGACCCAGATACTTACGGATAGTTTTAGATGCTGCATATTTTTGTTTTGTATAAGTCAATTATGTCATTGTGTTTTTGAAGAAAAACTTCTTTAGCGGCATGAGAGTGATTTTTTTTTTAAATAGCGTAACGAAGGTCGTGCCGATATCGCGTCACGAAGTCACCACATGACGCTTATATGAGAAAAAAATCAAACATACGTAGTACGAATTACGCACTGAGGTAGAGACATATCAATGTGTATATATGTATGCATGTGCATCCATCTACTTATGTATGTATATGCTTATGTGCATTTACTACTACTAAAACTACTAATTACTGCTACTATCACTACGACTACTACTGCTACCACTATTAATTACTACTACTATTTATACTAATGCTACTATTTTTTACTATTTTTAACTACCTACTACTATTTTTACCAATGCTATTACTAATTACTACTACGATTTTCACTAATTTCTACTACTCTGTTTACCAATGCTGCTACTATCCTTTTTTTTTTACTAATTTCTATTTTTATTTTTATTAATATTTGCCACTACTTTTACTTATTTCTACCACTATTTTTACGAACTTCTTCCACTACTTTTACTAATTACTACTACTATTTTCACTAATTTCTACTACTCTGTTTACCAATGCTGCTACTATTCTTTTTTTTTACTAATTTCTATTGTTATTTTTACTAATACTATGTACTGCTATTTTTTCTAATTTCTATTACTATTTTTACCAACGGTACTACTATTCTTTTTTTTTACTAATTTCTGCTACTATTGTTACTAATGCTACCACTAATTACTATTACTATTTGTTCCAATTTCAGCTACTATTTGCTACTACTAATTACTACTACTATTTTTATTTATGGTACAAATAATTTCTACTGCTATTTTGACTAATGCCACTTTTAAATACTACTAACTAAGTACTAATAACGTAAAGTACTACTCCCACTACGTAAAGTAAAGTAAAGTAACGTAAAGTACTACTTCCACTACTACTCCCATATTTAACTCTCTATCTCTCTCTCTCTATATAGAATCGGCACAGAAGTTTCATGCGTTTTGTTATTGCTTATGAATATATTAACAAAAAGATGTAAACGAAGCGCCAGTAATTAATACTAGTAGTAGTTAATACTAGTAGCAGTAATACCAGTAAAAACAAGTAATAGTAGTAGTGAAAGGCTATCATCGAACTACTCCTCAACTAGTCCAGAAATAGGCCTGGAAAATTCCCGATATAGCTAGTCACAAAATAGTACGGAAATGGTCCAGAATGTGAATGGCAAAATCCTTTTTATATTCGCATGTCTGAGAAAATGCGGTTTATACCTAGCCGAAACAGATGCGGCGTTCTTTTGCCCTGTTATTGTATAAAAACTTTTGGGCTTTCTCCTAAACTGCCATAGCACTGGAGCACCTTCTGTCAATTATTTTTAATTTATTTATTTATCCAGCTGAATTTTCGCATTTAGCTGATTGTCAGCCGCCAAGTGTTAGCGAAAGCTTTGAAACGATGGAGGGTTCCAGTGCTAAGAAGATATTTGTGAGTCAACTGCTGCGGTCGCATTGGAGCAATGGAGGTGGGCGGCGGAAGTGACGTGTCGATAGACAGCGGCAACTAAATAGGATCACGCAATATTTCGACTCTTCAAATGATTTATTTCTGAACTGATGGTAAGAAACTAATACATATTTTCATTGTCTCTTTGCCTTTAAATAGATACAAAGTAGAAGCGGTGCAGTATCAGAAGTCACAATAGGGGAGCTGCCAAAAGCTGCATACGTTTTGTCTGTACAGCTAAAACTTTGCTCTGCCATACAGCAGTGAGTTGTGACAGCTGTGCGTATGCGACTACGTGCCATCTATCAGCGACATCGAAGGGGTCTGGTTTTTGTTGCCACATTCCATGCCGGGTGTGCTTTTGTCAATAGCAAAATGGGAGAATTTAATTTTCTTTATGAAATTAAACACGCACTAGGTGAGTTAGCATTGCTGGCCGAGAGAGGGGGGGAGTACGGAAATGCCGCAAAACACGAAAGACAAGATGTTGCTATGTTTTGCTTTACACTCGACGCATCGAGAACTACACGAATGCAGATGGAAGTGGAGTGCGTTTCACAACTATAGCCCCCCACTATATATTGACACGTTTTGAGTATTTTTTTTTTTTTAATATCGAATTTTATTTCTAGAATATTCTAACGCTTTTATATGGGGAAAAACCGCTGAACACCGTCAGCTGAAAAAAAAGAAAGAAAAACAACGGTAATTTATAGCCATTTCAAACTTGCACTTTTTATTCTAAAATTGATTGTTGTGCATTGATGTGTTTCATAACTACAGCCCAGCAACGTATTGACAAGTATTAAATTTCGCAAAAAGTTTGAAATTTTGAAATAAACCGGGTTTGTTGTTGAATGGTATACAGTTTATAAAAAAACTAATTAAAATTATAAAAAACAAAAAAATTGATAGTCAAAATTTGCCAATATACGTTAGGCCTATAGTACGGAACGCACGACATATACAAATATAACGAATCTTAGAACTTATATATAATACCCCACAGTCTTCTATAATGACTCTGCCACATCATTCGACTAACTTTATTAGAAAATATTATATTTTCCGTATTATGTATTTACTTTTCATCGAATATGTAACGGCTCTGCTTTGCCTCTGCATTGTGGGAATAAATCTTTTTATGTAAAACTGAAAATTAAAAATTTTATGATTTAAAAAAAGAGCTCTCCTCTCCGATTTGAATATTATGACAAGTTTAAAACACAACAAAATTGGTCGTGATTTTTTAGAAAATGCAACATTAATTACATTTGTACATATGTATATCAAACTCTTACAATTTTGTTTGCAATTTTTGTAAAAAAAAAACTTAAATTGCCATCAATTATATAACTTAAAATATACAAACAAAAAAGATATAAGTGAATTGTGAACAAATTTTGGTTTCCAAAAACCATTTCCTTCGAATTTTACTCGTTATATCCCTTAACCTAATGGTTCTTCATAGCAGCATAGTGCAACCGAGATAGATGTATGTAGATATGCAACAACTTTGGCCTCGAGAAATCAAAAGAATAGAAAAGAAATCACAGAATAAAGATAGAAAAAGGAATACGTTGGTAAATTTTTGTTTGAAAAAATTGCCGAAGCGTCGCCCACTCTAAAGCAAATATTTATAAATCTGAAGCAATGTTACCCAACTCTAGCAAATTTAATACACTCATTGCATTTCAAGTCTTTACGCGAAATTTCGAAAATTGTGAAATTCAGACAAAAACCACCCACACCTCTCATATAATGTTAATTGACAAATATCAAAAAAAAAAAAAATAAAAAAAGCTGCGATATTAAGTAAAAATAAAAGGTAATCTGCTAAAATTGGCTGAACATGAGTGGGTTGGAGTGCGAAAGACAGGGGTTACACCAATTGTGGAAATGGGCGTGGCATCGCTCATATTGAACCAAATATGTATGGATCTGAATGTACCTGAGCAAACTCCGCCAAATCATGTAGCGAATTCGTTCAAATTAAGTGCTAAGAATTTAATTAAGACGAGAAACACTTGAAAAATCAAAATTTTTTAAAATGAGTGTGGTACGTTAAGTTCATACTAATTTCGTTTTGGTTTTATTTAAATCAATTAAAGTCGTTTAAGATATTTTTGAAACTTGCAATAGTCTTTGTTTTTCCGATTTGTTTACAAAAAAAAAAAAAAAACAAACAATGTTTCGGGTGTGCCAATTGAGAACGCCACATAAAATTGAATGTGTGAAAAACATTTGTTATGCATATGGGAAAACTCCAAGTATTCGAACTCAAATGCCATATCGTTTAGATCAAATTAAATCATGATCGGATTGATGACATCGGCGTCCATTTTGCACAACATGTTTGGCGCCTTTGCATAATCGAGGTGAATTTATAGAGAGAACTAATGAGTTCAAGAATATAACGAATTTGGCTTCTTTCTTGAATGAGGCCTGTCACTGCCTGCTTTTCTAAAATTATACATACTCCGATTTTTTCTTAAAATACTTACAATGTTTTTTTTTCAGCCACCGAAAAATAATATCAAAAACCATCGGAAATTTTTAGCCACTTGAAATTTGCATCTTTTTATACTAAAATTAATTGAGCTAAAAATTGAGACCCCGAAAATTTTGAAAAAAAAAAATTTGGTTAAAAATTTTGAGATTTTACCGGTAATTTTTTAAATTGTTTGGAAATTTTTAAAAAACTGAGCACTCTCAAAATTTACATATACATACTAAAAAATTTAGAATTCGATTTCAGCATCTCTTTAGGCAAGCTGAAAATTTATGGAAATTCTATACCGAAAATATATTTTTTTTGGACCTCCTTAATGTACATACACATCTGTTTGAAGGAAATTCGATGTTCTTATTGTAGAGGCATATTTTCTATTTAAATTTTTGCTCACGCTTATTTTTTTTTTTCTTTTTTGAATACAAACATAAATCTTCAAGTATTCAGTCTATTTTTGTTACTTCCTCACGGTTTTTGTTTTTCCTTACAGCTGGCATTTTGATCATCACTGCCAGACAATACGTCACGATTCTGTCAAAGAGTGGTTGGCGACGACAGGTGGCATTGTGGCCTTAGGCAATGCAATAGGGTGGGAGACAGTTACGTATTTGAATGGCACAAGACAGGAAATTTTACATATGTTTCTGTTTTTTGGAGATGTGTTCGGAATGCGTTGATTTGTTCGTTTTCATTATGCATTTGACATAATCCAAATTTCTATCCAACCACGAAATATTTTCTGCTACGCCCACACTTGGAATTTCAAGTACGGTTCGTTCTATTGGAACCATCCGTGCAGTTGTGCTAGGGACTCAGTGCGTATACGTAACATAAATTTGGATATGGGATTATCCAGCTATATTAATCGATAGCCGAAATTCGTAAAGTGGGTCATAGCAAAGTAAAAGCGAGCAATTAAATTTCAATTCCACATTTTACGACTTTTAAAATGTTTTCCATTCAATTGATGTTGAAAAAAAATCATGAAAATAATGTGAAAACCCGCATTCCACGAGTTTACTCAAACTAGCATTTTTACTTCCCCTTGCTGGTGGTTTTTGTAGTAAATTTGAATGTAAAAATCTCTGCTCACAGCACTTTCGATTATTGTATCAACAATTTTCATTATATCTAAAAATAAGTATGCAGCCAAATAGGTAGGTAATTCCCCATAAAAAATCATATTCATTTATCGTGAACGTTTTAAGCTCATTATTGCTACGCTTAATTCAATGCTAAAAATAAGTTTCCACAAAAGCAAAAAAAAAGCTACAATCCGAGTCAAAAAAAAAAAAAAAAAATTAAAATATAAAAAGCAAACAATTTAGTGAGTGGAAAATCACTTGAATAAAAATTCATTAACAATTCGCCAGCCAGCCATGCAACGCTGCTCAATGAACGCGGCATGCTTGTGTGTTGCCTTCCTAAATTTTTGTGGCTGGCTTTGTTGTTGCAGCAACATCATTTGCCACGGTCTACACAACTCACCAATGAATTGCTAATAAATTGGCCACAGTGCATCCCAAGCAAGGTTTTTACAGCGATGCACAGTGTGCGATTTTTGAATTTACAAATCCACTCACTTCCATCTCCCATAGGCAACGGAAATTTAAATACCTCTAAATATACGAATAATTGCTGGTAAAGAATCTTGGATAATAGATAATATAAATGAAATAATGGTAGAAATTAGTAAAAATAGTGAAAGAAATTATGCTATGTAAAAAATCACTGCCTCTAAAGAAGTTTTACTGAAAATATATACATATGTATGCTCATTAAATTACATAATGTTTCATTGTCAATTTAATTAAAAACAGAAGACTCGTAAAATAATTCCATAAAAAAAGTTGATAAATTTTTCTTGTAATCATAAAAATATCCAACTTTAAGTACGTATAATAAAAATCCCTGATGTAAACCCCGATTTTGTAGCATAGTGTAATCACAGTATTAATTTTTCATTAACGCGGTTTTGAGTAAGACACTTTTGTTTAAAACTAGTCTATAATATGCTTGTCAATCATAAAGTGAATATGAATAAATATAAATATAAAAATTTATTCCAAATCTTCCATCATCCCACATCAGATCCACTATTTACAAATGGCTTTTTGTTTTAGTAATGTTGTAATATCTGAAGTAATAACGTTTCGTTGCAACTTTCTCAAAAAGGGCAAAAAAAGCAGAATTTTCTTTTCATATTTTAAAAGAGGGAAGTTGATACGATGTAGAAGTAAAGATAGTTGAGGTGGGTTTCGGTAGACTCGCAATATGTATTTCGCCTGAGAAAAATAAAAAATAAATTAGAAATGAATATAAACTCAGTTTTTTCACACAAAGTTACCTTTTTTTGCAATACACAGCGACACACTATTTGAATATGAAATAGAAATTTTATTTGAAAAAAATGGGCGAAAATACACCAAAGAATTAAATATTTATATATCTACAGTTAACTTTTTGAGTTAACTTTCCAAATCCAATGAATTTTTATCAAGTATCCAAGAGTTGGTAGAAAACTCATTGGCCAGACTGCAATAATTCCCCTAATAAATAAATTATGATGAAAAGTAATTCACTGCAATAACTTCCGCGTGCTCTTTCTGAATAATCTATGTTTTTTAATATAATTTTTAGACACCGAAAATAATCGTTATCTTGATTCAAAAACAATACTCGAATATATCGACTTTTTATATTTAGTAGAATTTTTTGTTTTAAATTATCACATAATCGTTAATTTGTGATCTTTATTTTTCGATAAAGTTTGATCGTTATTTTAAAACTCTTATTTTTTCGATCAGTTTTTATCAATTTTTTTAATAATATTTATTTTAATATTATACATTTTAATATTTATCAAAAACAATCGTTTTTCTTGGGTTTAAAATTTTCCGATCATATTTAATCGATAATACGGAATTTTTTTCCGATCATAAAAAATAAGTTCTTATATTTGTCTTCGCCGAAAAATTTGCTTGCGTTTATTATGACCGAAAAATTTAAAATCGAAGGATAACGATTATTTCGGACTGGAAAAATAAAAATCACAAAATATCGATAAAATTTTATCAAAAAAAAAAAAATAATAATAATAAACAACGATTATTTCTTATCGAAAAAACTTAAATCACAAAATAACGTGGAAATATTAAATTTGTTTTAATTACAACTGTTACGACCTCTGATTGTTTTTGTTTTTCAATTTTTGGCAACCGTTTAGAAAAGATAATGCAAATAGTTGATTTTGTGTTATCTACCATTCACAGTCCTGTGACACGCGTGTACACAAATTTGTTTTGTAAATTTGACAATTTCCTAATTCAACATTCTTATTTTAATTTTAATTTTGTCGTACTAAAATCGTACACTGTGCAATGCTGCAAGCTGGCCACGTCCGTTGCTGCCATAATAGCGCTGCCACACCACAGCTACGAATACATTTACGTAGTTGCATAGGTGTGTGTGTGTTTGGTAGTTTTGTAGTTATAGCAATAATGCTGTACAATTATTTTGCTTTTGTTGATTTTCCGAATGTTTTTTATAATGATACTCCTTTGCTTTTGTGCTTTTATGGCTGCTGTTGCGGTTGCTGTTGCTGTTGCTGTGTTTTTCTGATTATGTTTCTTTTTTTTTTGATTGTGTTTGCAATGTTTCAACAATCAAAATTATTTGTCATTGACACAAATAACTTTCAAATTGCATATTTTCCTCGCTTCTCTGGCTTCAATTGCACACATACATATGTAGAAAAGCATAAATATGTACTCGTACTATACATATTAGAGGAATTCGAATATTCCTACATACAAATGTGTGTGTGTGTGCACATACATACACATATGTAGATATTTACGAGTATAAGTGCATAATTGTATCGGTATACATATCGAGAAAATATTTTTTGCTATCCCTTTGCACACTGACTCTTTAAATGGCTCCATGTTGTTGTTTTTGTTGTGACTGCAATCGACATATGTACATTGTACTTTATGCAATCTATTCAATATATTACAAGCATTTCGTAATACGCCAGTGCACCAGCCCTGCTCAAAATCCCGGTAGACTTACTTATTAAATAGTAAAGCCGGACTAGTGATATGAATTTCGATACGACACGACTTCATATCGATACCTTTGCCATTCGATACTGATATTTTTTATATCGACATTTTTTGGAATTGAGTACTTGTACCCCGGTATCGCATTGGATTCACGAAGAGGATTTTTTGAAAATTTTCTTTTTGATAGGGGCCCGAACATGTGGATATGAAATCAGGCGCAATGAAAAAGGTGTTAGAAGAATACAAGACCCACCTAATGGTGGCGCTGTAAGATTATCCTTTTTCCAATTAACAGATTACGATTTATAAAAAAAATCGGACTGAACTTTTTAATTTGGTATCGACAATTTGGGTATCGGGTCTTCGAAATCCGATATTAATGTGCTTTCGATTCTTTGTGACCGATATTGTGACGTTTTTTTTTTTAAATTTAATTAGCCTCTGAAATACAAATTTTTTACAGACAAAACTTAAGCTAAGTTATAGGATTAAAATTACAGATCAAAAATAGATTTAGGTAAATAGAAACATAGCGTATTACAAGAATAATTAATCCTTACATTATCTCCATAGAAAGAGATGAAAAGGATGTGATTTTTCTGCGGAACCATAAAGTGTATGCAATCTAAAAGCGGCGGAATATCGTATACTTCATGAATAATGATTATTTCACATTTCCTTATGTAAGCAGAATCTCTCACTCTCACATTATCCTTCGAAGCGAAGTTCTTGGGCGTCAGTCTAGAAGTCAAACTAAGCTAGAAGACAAATATCAAGGAGCGTGGTGGAGCCTAAGCAATATGTAGATAGTGGACAAGCTCATAGCTATAAAGGCACAAACTGGCGTTGAGGGTTGTGGACGGGCCAATGGAAATCTCTCTCACCTTAGTTAGGGGTCGTGCACATATTACGAAACGCGATTTTTGATTATCACCCACCTAGACTTGCTAAACAGGTCAGCCATATTAACGGAAAACTGGCAGATTGGTGAAGAAACTTGGTTTCCCATTACCTGGAACATCTTTGCCTAACATCTATTAGAGATTAAGCGCCCGACGTCTATGCCTGAGTTGTAATGACAAATTCAGGTGATTACGTATTTGTAGCATTAGATAAGAGGCATACGTATTTGCTATCTGGGTCTAAAAATGCAGTTTCGATCGTCACAACTCTGACAGCACCATTATTGAAGTAATGGTGGCGTTGTTGTTGTTGTCTGATTTTGATGTCGTCATTACATGAAGTTGTTGTCGCCGTCGCGGTAACCAACGTTATTCGACACTTCGCTTGTTGTTGTCATACTACGAGTACATTTAGCCAACAAGCGAGTGTGTGTTCGCACACATACATATGTAAATACACACATACATACACACCGAACATACTCGATGATTCGTTCGTTCGTTCGTTCGTACGTTTTCTCGCTTATTCGTATCGTCGCATTCGCTTACAATGACCCACATTCGGTTTGGATGTAAACAAAGATGACCTGGAAAAGCTTTGTTTGTAAACAAATTTCGTGTGAAACATTGGCGCTGTCACAGTCCACGAGCGCTGGCGTTGCTTGCGTTTGCGTCTAGCGATCTGCCTGCCTACGTGCCTGCCCGCCTGCTCCCAGCCATTTCAGCTTTGGCTTACAATGCATACTGTTGCCGCTAATGAAAACGTACATTTTGTAAATATGCGTGTGTGTATCTATGCATGTATCTATGTGTGTGTGTGTGTGTGAATTATAGCGAAATTCAGCTTTCAGCTTTTACGCTCAGCTAAGGTGAAACTATGTGGCAGCAGCGTGGTATGCGCGGTTGATAAGACACCGCCCCTCCCTGCTTATTTTGATATTTCCACCAGCCTTATCGTGTTGCTGTTGCTGTTTTGATGGCTGGCTGCACTTAGGCATTGCCACTGTAGATACGAGTACAATCGCATGTGTGCGAGGTAGGTAGATATGTAGGTATGTATCGTGTGTTAGTATTTACGCTCGTAGCTCGTAGCGATATTATGAATGAGTAGCCGCAATTTTCCGACGCGCCCCGTTAAAAACAATGGTAAAGTGGTAAAATAAGTAATTATTTATTGTAAATATTAGTTCGCTGGTATCTACAGACAGCCATTCACTAAAGTGTGTCTATACATGTACACACCACACATACTCGTACAACTAACATAGTTACATTTTACAAATGTGTGTACATATTTGTACTGCCTTTAGTTTTTATTTTTCAAATCCTACTCTTGTGTACGATTTGCTCATTTTGAGAAAATTATTGAAAGTTACTTTTTGATTTGCTTTAGCTTTGGAGTTGATGCATTAGACATTTTTAGAAAATTCAATCGGGATTTTGATATACAATTCTCAAAAGCTCATATTTAATATTGCCCCTTAGTTAGAGTGATTTTTGTTATGTGACGAAGTCATCGATTAGCTTATAGATTCAATTCTTAGATTTGATTTCAGAAACTTCAGTACCTTGACCCACTATAGAAGGAAGTGGAAGTATCAAACATTCCACTGAGCGGGAATCTACTTAGTGCACCTACAAATAGAGAGAACTATGCGTCTCCGGATTCTACGAGTTTTTTCTTTTTAGTCAGTGGTTTTTGTCATATGGGAAGCTTTTACAACTCTTTTGGCGTCAGAGCGGCATGCGTCTTCACCATTTCCAATTGTAAATGCGAAAGTGTTAATTGATTATGAGAATGGTCAGTTTTAGATGAGCAAAGCGTCAATTCAAAAAAAAGAATGCGCCAAATGAAAATGAGATTGCGTCAAATGGGAATGCAAAACTTATTTTTATTAAATATTTTTCAAATAATAATTAGAATTAAATTATTGGAGTTATTCATTCGCCACCGCAACCAACCACCAAGGTTCTAGGATAGGCGGTAAAAAAATACTTTTATAAAATTGTTATTTTAGTTAATTTTCTTTAACTTTTGGAAATGGAAATCTATACTGCAAAATAATCTGAATAGGCAAGTTGGACGCTGTCACGATACATTCGTAGAGCTGGGTCGTAAATAACTCTTAGTTACCGATTGCAAGGAATTTTAGTTAGTAATCAAATTTTATTAAAAAAAAATTAATTAAAATAAACAACTGAGGAATTTCCAAAACTTGGCAAAATGTCGTGTCCAAATTAGATCGCTACGGAAAAACCAAATAGACTTAAAACTAAACACTTGCAAAAATTGGTATTCTTAAATTCCGTTATTAGAATTGAGTTATGCAAACCTTATTTTATTATTATTATTTTGCTTTTTTGCCATAAATATCGTATTAAAAATTAAATAATTAAAATAAACATACATACATATACTAAGTTTAAAAAAAAATTGAGTTTAAATTGGTTTAAAAACTTCAGGGAGGAGCACATATCGTAAGTTTCCATAATTTAACGAGGAAACAAATAAAGCAGTCAGTTTTTTTTTATAGATTTTTAAACGGTTTCCCTTTTTTTAACCCAAACGACTGATCGTCGGTTAATTTCTTACGATAAATCGCAATTAATAACCGAATGCTTCGATTAATTATTAACCAATTAATCAGTTATTACATTTGTTGGTCATCGCTAGGCCCGGCTTCGTTGAAATTTAATTTGTTGCACCCAAAGTAAATTATTTCTGAAAAATATTTTTGATTTTCAATATGTTTTTTTTATATTGGGAAATACTACCTCATTGCGTTTGACTTTTATGTTAGTAAATATTTAAATGGAAACAACAAAAAATCTGCGGAAAATCTGTGAAATAAATTTACAAACACATTCACAACTTTTTGGACATCTCACCCACGATCTTACCAGTAAGAGTGCTAGAGTGAGCAAGTTAGATGTACTGTAATTTTACGTACGAGGGGAAGGTGGTTATTTTGAAGCTAACGAACCCCATTTTTTAACCAATTTTTTAACCAGTCGTGGCAGGCAGGGTATATGCATTCTGCGTAAGTAAATAAGTGAATTATTTCAGCCGCACCTTTGGCGTTTTATTTAAAGTAGTTGCTATTGTCTATTTAACTAAGTGTATTTCAAATACTTTTTTAATTGACACACTCAACCGCACTTCCATGCAGTGTTGCCACTTCGATAATTTAATTTTCTACCAACATTTTTTTTTTCAATTCTACCAAAATCCTGCTAAAACCAATTCAAGTTGTATTGTGTGTTTGAAAAAGTTGAAAGCAATTTTTGCGCTCAAAAATCTTAGCCTTGGTGTATGAAGAAAAAATCAAAGAACAGCTTTTTTTGTAATAGCACTCGCTTCTGTGCAGGCTTTGGCAAACCTCAGATCGAATGAAAGAATGTCTCACTAATATCTTCTGCCGTTTGGAGTCGACGGAAAACCGTAGATTCGACAATTTGTGGTACAACATCAAGACACACCACAAATATCGTAGGAGAGATATTAAGTAAACTTAAAATTATTCTTACAATTTTATTGTTCAGTTTGTTTAAATTTGTTTTTATTGAATTGCCTAAACTGAAGTTTAGTAAACTTTCCAACAAAATCTGCAAAATCAGAAACAATAAACTAAAATAAAGCTGAAATTTGACAAATTATTCTACCAAAATGGCAACGTTGCTCTCATTTTGTATTGCCAACATGTTTGTTGTTGTTGTTGTTGTTACTATTACGATTGCCTTGTCGCTGCTACGATCGCTTTGCAGCACAATTGACGTTTGTTTTTGGTTAGTTTGCTCTGTTGCCGTTCATTGATGGCTAAAGAACTTGGAGCTGCAAAACAACAATAACAAACGATATTTTGCAATATTGCGAAATTTGTCAATTCATTTACGAGTATTTGCCGTCCGCAACTGGCATATTCGAGGCTCTCGCCGTTTACCTCTTCATTCGCTGTTGCCTTGACTCGCCCAACATCACCTCATTCACCATCCCATCCATCCACCCCATTCACCACTTTGCTTCCATTCGCCAATTCAACTGCGTAGTTATGTGACCCAAATTGAATTGTTTTCATGTCTTTGAACTGCTTTTTGTTGTTGCTCTTTGCCATGTACAATTCGGCCTTTTGCTATTGCGGTGTAAATTTCTGAGTAATGCAACACACGCCAGACAAACAGACATACATATGTATATAGATATATACATACAGTTGTACAATATACTTTTTGTATGTATGTATGTATGTAGTTGTGACCAGACGACGAATTGTACTCGTAGTGCCGCAAAGATTGTTGCCAATTTTGGCTTGCATTTTTCGTTTTTGTTTTTTTGGTATTTCTGTAAATTTCTGTAGAGCGAAATCGACAAGCAGACAGGCATATTTGTGAGATTTCACACATGAGTCACCTGAAATGACGCAGCCAACGAACCAAATGGTCAGTCGTAAAACTAAAAATAACAAATTTAAATAACTAAATGATTTGACTGAAATAGTGTAACGTATTTACATACAAATAGGATAGATTTGTGCTATAATGGTTTGTACTATAAAGGCCGTAACGAGTATAATTTTTATAATTTTCCTTCAAACAGATGTACTGAAATTAAATCAAACTGAACTTTGAATATACTACATATGTATGTAAATAGGTGTTAGAGGCATTTTAGAATCAGCGCCACTTATCGGCTGTCTTTAAAATAAAATATTTACATTTAAATGGACCGTAAGTACGGTTTGTAGGAATATCGCGCGACCAGCGCCACCTATCGGAATTTTTCGTTTGCCAAATAGAAAACTTTGCAAACACCTCCCATAAATTTGAGCTCAATCGGTTCAGCAATTTTGCAGTCGATAAACTACATACATACATACCATCAGACACACAGGCACCTGTCATATATAAGATATACAAAAAACCAGGTAGATGCTGGCCGGGCTTTATTTTTTTATCAAATGCCCTTTGCATATTAACCAGAAGTAGCATTTCGGATTCTTCAACTCCTTCGAAACGGCTCGAACGATTTTTATGGAATTTATGGAGGTTTGAGAATATATCGTAAAGTATATTTTATGCTTTGGATAGGGTTGCCACCTCTTTTAAAAATCGAGTTTAATAAAAATATACAAAAGTTACATGAAATATTAAAATCTGGGTGTCAAAGGGTTTGCCTTGCCAAAATGCTTTGGATAGGGTTGCCACCTGCTTGAAATGCCAATTTAACTAATCATGCGCAAGTTATACGAGATATGAAAAACGGGTGTCAAGCGTTGCGTTGCCATGCAAGGTTGCTGTTGGAAATGTTATATTTAATTAAATTATACACGATTTATATGAAATAGTAAAATATGGGTGCCAAAATATTCAGTTCGCTAGAAGAAACTTTATAATCACATTTTGATGAGGGTTGCCACCTGCTGAAATAGTGTAATTAACACGTTGACGGCCAACTACGAGATAACTCGTCCTGTGTTTACTTGCCATTTTTGTGCAGCTACCATCAAACTCGTAATATATCAGTGCTAATATGTGTGCGTCCACGTGAAAAGGGCTCACTTCGGCGGTACTGGAGTTATGCATATAGGCGTCTTCCTGGTTGATCTCCGATCATTTTGAGTAAAATTAGACCATCCTAACTGAAGAATTGAGGGAAATATAGAACTTCGAAGGTGAATATCCGAAAAATGACTAATTGAGAAAAATCAATTTGAAGTTGAAAGTTGTCTCTTGTGGGCCCTTTTCTTTTTTGTGAAAAAATAAAATTAATTACTTCTATTATACCTAGGAAGCTAAATTTGGTGTCATTCGACGCGTAAATGTATATAGTTTCATAATAAACCATAATAAAAAATTACGAAATTCGATCCATGTATCGAAAAATCTATACATATATCTCGGAAATTAGATGCGACAAAGTGGGCCCTTTTCACGTGGACGCACACATATAGATAGATGAGTTCTGGGAAAAGAATAAAAAATCAATGCTGGCTTACATGAACAGAAAATTTACCGAAAAACCAACAAAAAATATAACTGTGCACGAGAATAAGGGTTTTTAATAATATAATGTGATTAAATCTAATTGTCATTTTAAGCTAAACTTTTAAAAATTGCCATGGCAGTCAACGTGCTGAATTAAATTATACAAAGTTATGTACATGCAGAAAAAACGAAATACCGTGACACGAAATTCATATACTTATAAAAGGGTTTTTTTTTTAGACATGTGGTTTTCAAGAAGAAATAAAACGCATATAATTTAATGTTATGACCAAGAATTTAGCTTTATTATAAAGATACAGATGTTTAAAAATGATTTCGAGCAAGTGACCGACGCGGCTGGCTCGAATAAATTCCAACCGAGAGGCCCATTTTTCAACCACTTTTTGAAGCAATTGGTGCCGTATGTCAGCAATATCGCGCCGAATATTCTCTTCCAATCTTCATCAATTATCTGCATAGACAAGCGACTTCACGACGTGAGATACTACGCTCACCAAAGGTTTGCTTCAATAAATTTATTGTTTCGTTGGTTATATGGCATGTAGCGCGATCTTGTCGGAACCAAAGGTCCTCCACATCAACCACCTCCAATTCAGGCATGAAAATGTCATTAGCCATGGCTCTTTAGCGTTCCCCATTGACTGTAATATTATGGCCGGCTTGATTTTTGAAGAAATATGGGCCAATGATTCCCTCTGCCAAAGAGCACATCAAACAGTGACTTTTTGAAGCTATAACGACGTCTCAAAAATGGCTTGTGGATTAGCAACACTCCAAATGCGACAATTTTGTTTATTAATGTACCCATTCAACCAAAAGTCAACTTCATCGCTGAACAAAATTTTTTTGCGAAAATCGTGACCATCTCGCTTTGGGCCCATTCACCGAGCGTTTTTCCGAAGTAAGTCTGTTGATTATGAAATGGCAAACTAAACTGAGTATAAATCAAGTAACAGCTGTCAAAAAGACCAACTCGGATAAAAGGATGCCCTCATTGAAAACCACACGTCTAAAAAAGACATCTTAATAAGAAGCTGAGATTTTATAAATCCATTAGGAAAACGGTCGAGCAGGTTTCGTCTAAAATTTCATTCGATATTTTAATCCAAGATGTGGGATAAAAAAAAAAGTATAAGACAAAATCAATTCATTTACATATTTTGGTAAGAATCAAAGGGGGCACTGCATATAATCGTTACCACCACCAAAGGCGTGGTAGTAGAGTAAGGTTTGAAATAGTGGGATTTTTAAAAATGCAAAATTCAGTATCGGGATTGAAGAAAATTAATTAAGGTAACACATTCCAAGAGCTTATGTTGATAGTTGCAGTATTCAGAATTTAGTTTATATTGAAGTTGAAAAACTAGTTGTATTGTATTCTCGTACCGCTAATTGGATCTCAGTGAAGTTGGCATAATAAAAACTATGCTCTGCGAAGCATCTCTCAGTAAGATTTCTAAAGCTTCTTGTTTTACTTAAACTGCCATTTAGGGCCTTTGAAATGTTTACAGACATTCATAGTACATGTGTACATATTCCTCGCCCACTGTGGCACAAATTTTAAAATAAAAATATTTGTACGCACGTAGTACTATGTAAGTATGTATGTATTTTAAAACGTTGCAAAACAATACGCAGTGAATCATCTGACCGATCCACTGTTGGAGATTCAGGGGCAGTTTCACCATCTAATCTAAAGCTGAAATTAAGTTTTAGTTGAGAAAAATCTTAGCTTAAGTATGGAAGATAATTTATTGGAAAATATGCACGAAATTCATTGCCATCTCATGTAGCGAAGATATTGTCCAATCGTCATCTTATAGTGCAGAAAAAATAGTCAACAATTAATTGAGGGGTTTCCGATATAATGATATGTTTTACGTGCCATTGTATTAGCTTAAAAGATATTGCATATTGCCGATTTTAGTTATTGTGAAATTCACAAATATTTTAGGTCATATTAGCTGTTAGTAAAGATAAGAACAGTTTAAGTCACTAATATTCGCGACTTAAGTTGAGCTTAAGTTTTGCTCAAAGTGGTTGGTGAAACGGAAAATCTTAAAGTTGACTTAAGTTTAACTTAAAAACGAATTGTGTTTTTACTCTTTTTGGATTGGCTCTAGTTTTTGAGATAAACGAAACTTAAGAAATTAATGAAAAAAAAATTATATGACCCAGTTCCAGTTGTATTAATTTAATTATTCCTCAATAAGTTTTGTTATATAAATTATTAGAACAAGTATGTAGTTCGTTGGTTTAAATATTTTATTTCCCTTGCAAGAGAGCTACTTTTGTGCAGGTAATGTGAAAGGTTTCCACAGACATAAAAAACATACTTGGGTTTATCCTAATGTAAACTCGGCTAAACCCCCCGTATTGCACTGTCATGATTTGCCAATTCCAGTATTTTTAGAATCATCTGCTGCAAACTGTGATGATTTTGAAATGTCAGAGACATCAGAAAATCGGACAAATAGCAGTGAAAGTGAGTTTGAAGAAAGTAGTTGTACGAAACAGGAATTTTCTACAGAAGAGCTCAATGACTTGGTTCGTGACTTGAATTTATCAAAAAAGTCGTCTGAACTTCTCGCTTCGAGGCTAAAACAAAAATCTTGTCTACAACCTGGTGTTGCTATTACAGCCTTTAGGAACCGAGAGCAACACCTTCTGCCTTACTTCACCAAAGAAGACAATCTTGTATATTGTAGTATGGAAAAATTAAAAGCAGGAGTCTTCGATGGCCCTCAAATTCGTACCCTTCTAAAAGACACTGAATTCTTAAACCATATGTCACAAATGGAATCTGAAGCCTGGCTAAGCTTTGCTAATGTAGTCAAACATTTTTTCGGAAATCATAAATCACCAGACTATACAAAACTAGTTGCTCATATGCTTCTCAATTTTCGCAAACTAGGAGCTAAAATGAGCATTACATTGTCATTTGGACAAATTCCCAGACAACCTAGGCGATTACAGTGAGGAACAAGGTGAACGGTTCCACCAGGACATAAAAATAATGGAAGAAAGATACCAAGGTCGATGGGACGACCACATGATGGCAGACTACTGCTGGAACTTAATACGGGATTGTCCTAAGCAACGACATCATAGGAGGTCCTACAGAAAAAATTTTTTGTAATTTTTTTTTAAATTAATTAATGAAAAGAATATATTTTTTTTTATTTTTGTATTATTTTTATACAGACGCGAAATAAAAATATAATTTAAATCCATATTGGTATTTTTAATTAGGTTTTTTCGTGAAATATTTAAAAGTCTTTATCTGAAAAACTAGAGCCAATTCGACAAAACTGGTATTATTTTCGTAATCAGCGCCCCCAAATTACTCTAAATCGACTTAAAAATCTCCGACCACAAAATTTTGTTCCGCAGTGTTATTAATAACCGGTATTGCTATTAAAAAAGTTAGCCCATTCAATTCGTTGTTCTCAAAAATTCCACAATCATCCGATATTATTAGATATCTGTGGGGTTTTTACAAAACCGTATAATAAGTGTAAATTTTGACAAACTAAGCAGATTTAATATCCTACGACAACAGCTTATTATATTTTTATAGTTAATGTAACACTTGATCGAAAAAAGTATTATGTCGAGAAAAATCCGAAATATACATAATGTAATCTATAAATTACTATCAACATTTTGTGCGTAACAAAGCAAACATTTTCTCTTCAATCCCACAATAAATTGTATCATCTGCATTTTCCCCATAATTTGCTTAGTTTGTAACGAAAAGTCCAACACAAAACAAAAAAAAAACACAAAAAAATTACCACGACGACCCACACAGTGGCATTTTGCATCTGCGCCGGAGGCGTGAATGAACCCGAAAATCACTACTTATACAGGGTAATAAAATTTTATTTGATTTTGGATCGGAGAAACAACGCTGATCGCTTCCTTCATGAATTGTTGATAACTTATTGAACTCTCTTTGTTGCAGGCAATCGTCAGACCGAAGTGCTGCCTTGCAATTTGTGATGCAACAATGTTGCAAATGACTTGTTGTGGCAACAGCAGCATTTGTGGCGCTTTGTTACAATCGGAGCTGGATCGCCGCCAGATCGATACGTGTCGCAATTAGGTTGGTATGCAATTTAAGGCAGGATAGGCGAGTAGGCAAGCGACTGTTTCACAAACTAAGCAGCACATTTGAGGAGCGTCCGAGTAGGAAAGACGAAAAATGTATATTTGGGCTGCACAATTTAAATAAAAATTTCTAGTAACACACACAATGTAAAGTATAAATAATGGGCAACAAAGAATTCTTAGTAGGAAAAATTGATACTTATTTCCCGCCTACTTTTTGAGAACAAATAACAGTTTCAAATAAATTTGTACGGTAAATTTGATCGGATATCTATTAACATGGCTTCATTTCTTATATACAGGGTTCTTCATTTTGTGGTACGAGAACTCATACATTTTTTCTTTTTAGATTAAAAATTTTAACCTAAATCAAACTTAATTTAGTTGTACTGTTGTGTAAAGAGTTGGAAAGCTGCTTTTACGATTCCAACATTACGAACAGACTATGTAGATATTTACCCGCGAGCGGAATGATTCCAATTCAGCAATTCAGGAAAAACAGAAGATTCTTGTAGTGAAACCATCAAAGCTTTTGGGATTCTCGGATGAAACATTTTGTATGATCAAATTAAATTATCGAAAGCTTAGTAGGGGTTTTGCTGTATTAGAATGGACTTCCATAATTTAATTTGAATGTAAGCGTTTTTAACCATAATCCCATTTGCAAGAATAATATTTTGATCCAATTTTTTTATCCGGCAAAAACTTTCATCAAGTCTGTACAGAATGGAACTTAGAAGATAAGCAACGAAATACAATTATAGCTCTACTACTTCAAACTAGTATGCACTTCACCCCGGCATGCTTTGAGACCCTTTCGCGCTTTATCAGAATACTTCGAAGGTTTTATTCTACGTATCTGTTGATTTTATAATCTTCTTCTATTCATATGGCTCTACAACCGTTTAAAGGTCTATGCCGAGAACAGATAGCTTCGCCAATCTGCTTCGGTACTTGCCGCTCTTGCAAACAGGGTCACAGATATTAAGTAGAATAGTTCTCTCGAAGGCTCGCAGAGACTGCTCATTTTTGTTCGGCATTGACGGAATATCGAGGGAGCTTTTCAATATATTCATATTTTCATAAATAAAATCTAGAAGTGTCAAAATGGTGGAGGTGGTGAATTTAGTTGCGGTAGAAAGGAAAGATGAATCTTTATTATTAAAATGATTTTTCACTGCTATGAATTGGAGTAAGTCGTCGTAAATTTAAATTTATGTTTAAAACCGAAAAGAACACGAAATTGCATATTTTTGGCTTTATAGCGAAAATTAATGAATGTTGAACAACGAAAGATCATTTCGGAAACGTTTGTAAAACTTAAAAAAAAAAATACTGGATTAGTTATTGATATTAAGAATAATAGTTTTATTGGTTGCCTTATTTGTTAGCAATAATAAATTTGAATATACCGTAGGCAATCTCTCCGAAGTTTTCACCCATTTTATGGGAGTACAGTTAGAACGCAATACGGTTATTAAAGTTGATAGTTTTTAGTTTAATGTTTACTCTTTTTGTCTGCGATGTTTTTGCAAATCAATAGATTGCAATAACTAAATAAATTAAATAAAATGAATACACGATTTTATCTACACATTTTTAAAAACACCGTTCTCGAAATGATGCCGAATTGATTTACGTTGAACTTAAACTCGAATAACGAAGTAATGCATTAATTTTAAAAAGCAAACTTATGTAATTAACGAATTCAATCCACTTTGACGTATTTTTAGATCCAATTGAGATTATGGAAACGTTCCTGAAATGATTCATCAGCTATTTCGAATTGAATAAATTTAATAAATAAGTATGAATTTAACTAAAGCGACTAAATTTGTTTCTGCCTGTCAATTATATTAATCAATAAATAAGATAAGATTGTATACTTACTGAAATTTCACTCAAAAAACACTTTTCAAACGAAATTTTCCATTTCCGCGTACATAAGTATTGAAAAGTAATGAAAATCAAGCATGACAATGGATTTTTTTTTAATGATAGCTTATTTCGCAGTTAGAAAACAATTGAAAAAGACCAAAAACAATTTAAATGGGATTCTATGTAAAAAATGGCAAATGTAATCTTTATTTAGAAAAGCATATAAAATAACAGAAGGGTAATTGAAGAAAAGGGCGGATGGTCACCGTAATCACTCCGCACACAAACCGGAATACATACGCGGAAACTATAGACTCTTAGACTCTTAGCTCAGGCGATTGATATCAAATCAGAGCAATTCAGATAGCTGCTTATAGGTTGTAAAATAAAAACAAAAATTTTTCAAGACATGACATGGATTTATAATTGCCTCCGATACAATAATAAAATTCCTTGTTCTTGTTTTCTAAATTTTCACACTTCTCAACACAAAATGCATCACCCTATAGATGCATACTTCGAAGCGATTAATTTAGAGTTTTACGTTCCCACATTGTAACATTGTAACAAATCGCAATGACATTTCTCTAAGCATATATTTTACGGTCGTTGGCTTGCCAACCGCTTCCCATTCCCACCATCCATTCCACTTGCCGCTTGATTTCCTCCTCTAAAGGCATCTGCATTCTGCGGGCAATTAAATTTTAATGGTTCGAAATATTAAAGGAATTTAAAGTCTGATATTCATCCTCATACGGTACGGAATGCGAATCGGCGAAAGTTGCAAAATTTAATTTCACAGAAAATATGAATGGGAAACAGCGGTTGGCGAGCAACTACATATTTTATTGCTTTACATATCTTCACTTTGTAGTTTATGGAAATTACTTTCCTACTAACATTTTATGCATATATGTAGTAAATGTATGTATGCAATTTAAAATGTATGTATGTATGTATGTATCTACATATTTGTAATTGCGTGTAGGCACTTAATTCTTATACGTAGGTACTGGAACTTTAGTAGAGCCACAGAAGAACCACCACCAGACCCATTCGCTGGGTAATTGAGGAAGAAACGACATTTAATAAGCGCTGCCAAACTGGTGAAAGTTGAACAATAAGAATTGTGGATGGAGTCGCATGTAAACTTTACTAACTCAATGCATTGATAGCAGTATTTTCTATTGAATTAGTTTTTCACTTGTAACTGTATTTTATTAATGCGAAAACTCATCCTCAGGGACGGAACCAGAGGGTTTCAAATTAAAAATTTATGATATATCGAAATTGCGAGTAATGTAATTTAATTTGAATTAGTAGAAATTGGCATGTGAAGGATTTTTTTGTATTCTTAATTAATTTTATTTTCTATTAACAAAATGAAAGCCAGAAAATAATCGTTACTTTGGCGTTTTTGGATCAAAAACTCATTGGCAAAATTTTGTTCACAACAAAGCTCGGATATATCGATCTAATGCTTATGCCATTTACTATAAAAATCTGACCTTCTATTTATTTAGAAGGTTTTTTGTTTTAAATGATTGCACAATTGTTATTTTGTGATTTTTATTTTTTCGATAAAGTTTTTTGATCTTACTGTTTTAATTTTTATTTTTTTCGATTAAAAATAATCGCTATTTTTGTATTAAAATTTTTTCGATCATACAAAATGTAAACAAATGACAATAATATGTTTTGTGATCAAAAAAAACTATCACAATATATCGAAAAATTTTAAACAGAAGGACGACGATTAGGTTTTATCGAAAAAATATAAATGAAAAAATATCGATTCAAGAATAACGATTATTTTTGATCGGAAAAATTAAAATCACTAAAGAACAACTAAATCATGATTTTTTTAATTTAATGATATAATTACCATCACCGTTACGGTCCCTGATTTAATGAGTTTTTTTCATTTTCAATAGCCCTTCTCCAGCGTAGATAGTTTTTTTTTATGCTTTTTAGACTTAAAAAGGATCGTTCCATCCGATACCTCTGTAACTGGCAGCGTCATCAATTCACATGTAGGCTGACAGAGCCCGTTGTGATACCACTGGCGGGAACCATACGTTTTCTTCTTCCTTCTCTTAGGAGGTGAACCACCGTGTACGCCTTATGTAGCACCGAAAATCGGGAATACTTGCCGAGCTCAGAAAGTATCAATTAAGAAATTGGTTTCGAGTCTTGGCCAGGGCCAAGAATTACCTTTGAATTATCTTCCTTATCTACTGGCATTTCGAACATTTCGACGCCTTGGAGTGCATGCCCCTATCTGCCCCACAATAAGAGCGCTCGAATGAAGGGCACCAGATTCTGCCTGTTTTCTATTTGCAGATGTTTGCAGCTCCGGTTACTTTCTCTCCTGACGTCATTTGAGGCACTCAAATTATATTTCTTCGCCTAGCCTTAGGCTCTGAGATTATAAATAATTATTGACGGCGCAGTGCATACATTGAAAGGTTCTTAAAACTCGTTAAAAATTGTTGGGTAACTTTAATATTTAGGGGTGGGTCCGGACCCATAAACTCCCTTCCCCCTGAATCTGTCGCCCAGCCTGTAGCGAGTGCGACAGATCAGACTACCAGCAGTCTACTTGTCTGACTTCGAAACATTGCTGATGTTTGAAAATATTCAGTTTGTTCACCGACTACTAGTGCTCCCTCGTGTTTGAGGGCGGTCGGTGTTGTGCCGATTATTGCAGCGCTACATTTGCTTTCATCCCACAATAATTGCCGGTATGGTCTGGCCTGACAATTCCCAATGATGCTAATTTGTAATTTTAGTGCCGTACAAAATCTTCGGACCAAACTAAACTAGCGGTCATAGGCTATTCGTCACAGGCATACATTGTAACTTAATGTACCTTAATATATCTGAAGGCAGTTAACATAACTTCTCGCTAGAGTGTGAATAAAATTATAAAACCAAAAATTAGTTACTTATTATGTTTCCCAATGCCACAAACTCCACCAACGATCACAGCAATGCCTAATTCTCAGCCAAAAGCAATACCAATCCCTCTGTCAATATTTAAACTCTGACTAATGTGATTTACCTTGACTGCTCTATTACGTTGGCTTCCGGATGCACGGGTCGCAGGGGGTACCCAATTGCGGCGATGCCATTAAAGACCAAAAGTCTTGTACTGTTAAGTTTCTTTCAATTTTTGCCACTCAAGCAAATCGGTGCTGAGTTATTACATGTACTGCACGAGTTTCAATTCAGGCAGTGCATTCAAATGTGCGACATGGCAGTAATTCTGCAACATTGTTGCAAATTTTGCACGTGCTCTGGTAGGGGATGGAGAAACCTTTGCCAGTCGCACAACAAAGAGATACTACATACATACATACATTGCATATACTACATATATACATACATTCATATATATATATACTCGTACATATATAAATATTGGTTTATTTACATCTGCGGTTAAAATACGCTTTTCGCGGAAGAATGCTTGTAGATCACGTCGTTGGACAGCTTCGTGAACTAATAGGCGATGGTAGGTATGGCAGAGCAATTGGTCCTAAAGGTCTCTTCACACATTCACAGGTACAGTATGTATATACACAAGGGTCTGTAGGTCCATAAAAATGAACTCTTTTACTTTGTCATAGCAAAATGGAAAACTGAAATACATAGAGTGCTCATTCATTGTGGCAGGCCTGCGTGCATGATTAATGCTTATTGGCAGATATCAAGAATGATAGAATACAATGTTGCACCCTCTGCGGACCGGTAGTTTTCTCTTTGTTGATTTGATAGCATCCACCTGACGTAATACAAGTATTTTTCTTTGCTATTCCATTTTTTAGCTTTTACTATGCCACTTACAGCTGCCGACACGTTTTAAAATCTTTTCGAAGTCCGAATCGAAAGGTCTGAATTCTGACTAATTTCGAAGCTTTGGTTTGGTGTGTAAATTTTTTATAGGCTTTGATTTTTTATTGAACCAGTTCATAAAATTTTCATTTTGAATGTACACTGAAGAAACAAAAGAGCCTAAGAAAAATTTTTCTTTATTTTTGTGTCGAATTTTTTCCCCTTAAATTGCGATATTTTCTCCCGATTGAGTAAAGGTCGCTTCAAAATGCATGAAAACCTCCATAAAATGAAAATTGTTTCCTGCAAAAGTAGTAAATATTTCTTCAGCGACATTTCATTCCTATTTTGCCTTCTTTTGATTGCTAATTTGCTTCAATTTAGGTAATTTTTTTTTAGTGTATGTAAATGATAAATTAAATCAATTCCATACCAAAGTAAAAAATGGATAATGTCTGAAAGGATTCGGAGCATCCACCATATAACCTGAATTTTTCATACTGCATATCTCGGAAAGTATTTGTGGTAGAGAATTGAAACTTTGTATAAATGAACAATCCCTTACTCATTAAGGAAAGTTTATGGAATGGGTGACATTTCCCACACAAACTAAATTTGTCATATTTCATACCTAGACAACTATTTAAGCTGACATATGTACTAAGGGGTGTTATTTTATTAAAAAAAATGACTTCATACCTTTCTTGGATAGTAGCATCTTTACGCTTACGCTCTTTAAGTTAAACTTAGAAGGGCCTAGTCTATCAAATTTCCAGAAAAAAAGTTTACTATATAGGCGATAGTTTTGTATCGGATGAAAATATGTGAGCTGGCTAAGGTTCCAAGTCAGTTGGATATATGTTTTTAGTTAAAAAATCCATAGGTATATAGGTGTGCAATATTTATGTACATGCACTTGTATATTTGCTATATAAAATGTGTATGCTTGAAGGCTATATGTAAATATAAACAAGTAAAAACAGCGCTGTCTTCGGCTATGCCGAAGGCTTCATACCTTTCATGAATGGAAGAATAGTAAAAAACGTGTTATTGTATTAGAATTTCGCATTACCTATAGTTAAAAGCGAAAACTTCCTTCAAATCAATAAAAATAATTCTAGTAAAGGCATTGTTATAAATTATTTAATGCTTTTCCTTATGTAATTAAAAAGAACTATGTTTTAAGAAGGGAATGGTTTTTGAATATTTTTAATATCGTATCGACGCTTGATATTCAACATTTAAAAAATACAAATAATTAAGTATTAATATGTAAGACCTACATATGTCGGTCTTTGAAAACAGTTATCAGATCCGTAAATAGTTCCCAAACGTTTAACGCTATGATTCATGTGATATTGCGCTGAGCTTATTACTTTTCGCAATAAATATTTGTCCTGAATTTATCTTGCCGATTTACACTGTGAACTCCGATCTTGATGAATACTAATATATAGCTAATAATGGTTGATGTTTGTGCAAAATGTCAAGCCTTTAGCTGTTTAAATGGAGGAGTTATGGTGCAAAATGCAATATCTGAACAATCGGTTGTATGGGAGCTATATGTTATATTTCTCCGATCTTCATGATTTTCAATACTGATACGTAGCTAATAAATAAAAAAAAATAATGGCTGATATTTCTGCAAAATTTCAAGCCTTTAGCTGTTTAAATGGAGGAGTTATGGTGCAAAATGCAATATCTGAACAATCGGTTGTATGGGAGCTATATGTTATATTTCTCCGATCTTCATGATTTTCAATACTGATACGTAGCTAATAATGGCTGATATTTGTGCAAAATTTCAAGCCTTTACCTGCTTAAATGGAGGAGTTATGGCGCAAAATTCAATATCTGAATAATCGGTTGTATTATATGTTATAGTCACCCGATCTGGCCGATTCCGACAAATGTTTAATCATTTGTACAACGACACCTGCTTACCAAATTTCATCAAAATAGCTCTAAAATTGAGGGACTAGTTTGCGTTCAAACAGACGGACAGACGGACAGACGGACAGACAGACGGACATGGCTAAATCGACTCAGCTCATCGTCCTGATCATTTAGGTATACTTTTTGATGGGTCTATCTCTTCTCCTTCTGGCACTTACAAACATCGGACCAAACTTAATATACCATTTCATTCTCATGAAAGGTATAAAAAAGCCAAGCGCTATGATGACGGATACTTAATATTTACATTTACATTATTTGTGATGGGTTTAGTCATTTTGATTTCAGTCTGCCCAACTAAAATTAAAATCAAATAAACAAATGAGCCAATGATTAATCACACGCTGTTGTTTTACTGTCATTGTCATTGCTTGGTGAGTAACAAGTTATGTCACAGATTGCATCAAATAAATAAAATAACAATAACGACCTAACTTATTGGTAATTTAATAAATGCGAGGCGGCAGCTTGTAATACTTACATAGTTACACTCATATTTACTTGCTGTTGGGCAGTTTATGAAATACACGATAATGGAATTGTGATTTGAGCGTAGTATGTAAAGTACATTAGGGTGCATCACTTCCCATGCAAATCAAAAACCGTTACTTGTCTTTCACATTGGAGTTATAAAATTCATTTTATTTCAAGACATCAACCTATATACATACATAGTTCGGAAAAAAAAACAAAATTCTAACAACAATAAAATAGAGTTGTCCTAACCAACAACAACAACATGCATATATTCATTGTAATAGTGGCAAATTGCCGTACTTGAATTGTGTTGGGATATAAGAAACAAGGAAAAAATCAATAGCACTGGCTGCGTACTTGCTCGGCAAATCGGAAGTTGTGAATTGAAATCTGGGCAGGGCGTAGCAAGAAATCTGATAAGGAGACGTGGTGATCTCCGAAATAGCCGCTATAATTTTTACCGCGTTTTTCCAATAGTTTCCTAATAAAAACTGGTATTGAGCTCAAAAATTATTGTTTATGTTTTTTATAAAGAAATATAGTTTTTTTTTTATTAATATTAAAACAAAATCACCTCGGGTCATAAGATAGTCTAGCATAAACTGCATATATAAAACTATTTAAGAAATCTTTTAATCATCTTCAATCTTTAATCTGTTTTGATTGAGGAAAAACTTGAATAACTCAATCCAAACATAACCGATTTCGACTTATAACGTGTCACTGGAAATGTACATAGTTTCTCCCCCATTTTATATTTTTTTTAATATTATTTTTGTTTCGAATTTTAAAACTTATACTGCTTTATCATCTCAGAAAGATTAAAAAAAAATAATGTTTAAAACAATTTTTTTTTATTTTTAAAACAATTATTTTGAAAAAAAATTTTTAAAACAATTTTTGTTTTACACTTAATCTTTGTAGGCAATTCCAAATCGTTTCAGCTCAAGTAAATTCTAATATTTTTCGGATATATTTTGGCGGAAGTCTGAAGCCGTAATAAATTGTATAATTCCGATGGAGAAACCGCAACTTTTTGGGATTTTACTTGGCACACCCGAATGTATTTTATATGTATACAAGTACATTGCGTACATACATATGTATGTATGCAACTCTAAATAGTTATGTGCTTGGCAAATTCGTTTTGTTTCATTGTCGGAGCTTATAAACGACCCCGTTTGTAAATGATTTGTTTACTAGTTAATTTTTATTTTTTCTTTCTCATCAAAGATTACTTCTGCATTTATTGTAAATACGTACACACATACTTATGTATGTACATGCATATGAAGCACATATACATATATTTGTATTACACATATACATATACAGTGTTGTGCATATCATAAGCAACGAATTATATTGAATTATAATACTTTTTAAGACTTACTATGTTCTTTTATTTTAATAACTTTTTTCTTAATTATTGATGACTTCAAAGCATAAACCATATACAAATACAAATTTCAAGATTTTTAGAAAATGTATAAAAGTTCGGTAAATTAAAAAAAAAATTGTCTTCAACATTTCCAAATTTTTTGTTTTTTAATTTAAGATATGCAGTTTTGTAGGCCATTTCATTTTTATATAATAAACTTTCAAATTGTGAATTTCCAGTCTCTCAAAACTTGCAAATGATTCTATTGAAAATGTAATGACTACTAATCTGCATACCCCAAAGTTTTTTTTTAGAAATATTGATTAAAAAGTTTGAACATTTTCTCTTTCGAAATGTGATGAATTTTTGCGTTTATGTTACAGAATAAGCTAAACATGATTGAAAATTAATTAATAAACATAAGTGAATTCCGTTGCTTATGATATGCCCAACACCGTACGGTGCATTTATCTGATTTTATGCAAAGGTGGGGTGTGCGCCGTGGATTAAGTTGCGTGGGCATTTCCGTGGGTATTTTCGTGGGTGAACTGAGTGCAAGCAAGTCCACTGAGTTGGCACCAACCAACCGAAATAAATTAAACAAAATATACATACTTATAGTATTGTAATAAAAGGCACTTCGTTAGTAGATATCATGCGCCAAATCACTCGATTGCCGGAAATGAAGTTGTCGCATCCGTCGAAAGCAATTAATTTTGAAGGCAAATTGTGGGTGTAAACAAGAAACAAATATTGTTGTGTTCATAATTTTTGTTTGTTTTAGATTATACATACACAAATAATGAGCCCATTGCATATTGAGCGGAAGTAATGATAATGCAGAGTCATCGTGCCATATGCGGTTTACACATAGCGCTATTCTTGCCACAGCAAATTGATACCTACCTACATACTCGTATCTGCTACTTTATGATCGACGACTTTTGAAATTAACCCAAAACTAATTTTACTAGGTTAGAGCTTGTAGAGGTAAAATAGAAAGAAACAAGAATTACCTGTATTTTGGCTTTGATTTCGGTCACCTGAATATCAACAAGTAGTAGGTACTTAAAATGCTTTAAATTGTCCGGAACGCAAGTCATTGCTAATCCAAATTACTTTGTATTAACCAAGTGTGTTCATACGTGTCATTCCTAATTGCAATTCGTTTCTGACTTCGAAAGGCTATATTCAAGTGAAACGGTGTTCGCATCGAACTGAGGTAAAGATATCCTAAGTGTCTGATTATTATGCCCGTCAAATCATAAAAATATAATTTATGGTAAAAAAGATATGAGCTGTGGAATAGGTAGCACTTCAACTGGCGCCGGTCAAGGTAAAAATCTTCTAGAGACAATAAAACTCAAAGAACAGTTGAATAAAATGTTATTATTTCAAAATCGATGGACCAGTTTTGTTATGTGATCACTCATGTTTACTTATTATCGATAAAATTTAAAGCCGACACTATTTAATTCTTGATTTATAATAATATAACTCATTTTATTTTAGTTTATTGCCAGATTTTACAAGGGGAAATTCCTTCATTTCCATCGTGATTTGCTCATAAATTAAAAATGAGCCAAAATTTAAAGCAGTGTGTTCGGGCCTAAGCAAAGCTTGACTTAATTAGAGCTTGGGTCGATAGTTTAGGGTATTTTAATGGTAGTCGTGGATCGCCTCAGCTTCGTTCAGACGATCGTTCTAACGACTTACCGAAAATTGAGGGCAATCACTGTCAAGTTCGTAATGCATAACTCTCAAATCTCTTTATGAGGATTATCACTATTTTTTGTATCATGTTTGTAACACACTTTTTCTTTCATGAGTCATTGACCAGTTCAATGAAAATGCACAGAAACTGTTAAAATCTCCGCTTCGTTATCAGACCTATTTTTAAGAATTTGTGTTGTTTCGTGGCTCTGCCGTCAGGGGATATTTTCAAAATTAGCGACAAGTGATTTTCCCAAGGTGCGTGGATTATTCTGTTGCAAGGTTATCGGAATGGAGTGATATTTTTTTATAAATAGGTATATTATAAAATTATTCAACATTTCCGTCGTCTTACTTTCCTACTCTGTTATGGCGAAGAACTCGATTTTCAATGGAATTTATTTAGTAACAAGTGACAACCGAGTGAGGTTAAATTCAACACGAATTATCAGTTTCGTGACCATTCATGAACGCAGAGTATGAAAAATCAAGAATGATAGAATACCAGATTACGACAACGCTGACAGCGTACACGTCACAGATGTTCCTGCCACAGGAATAATGAGAAGAAAAGGGCGGCACTTCACATCAACTTAGAAAAATCAAATTTTTAGAGCCATTATTGACGTCAATTCTTCAAACGAGGCAAATTCGAAGTAAAGGTAGTGCATTCGTCGGCACCTTGTCTTCTCTACATCGTGTTGAAATACAATCCTCTCTATACCAACATAGGGTAAATCTACAAATGAAGATGTCACATAGAAAAAGAACATCTGCTTGGGTTCAGAGTCAGTCAAAGAGAACTCATATTGAAGCTAATGATGGGGGAAAATCGATAAATAAAGAAGCGTTGAGTACATCAGTAGATGAGTTATTAATTGACCCCATTATGAGTTGACGAAAAATGTAACTGTATGAGTGAGAATGAGTTTGAAAATTTTTTTATATTATTAGCAAACTTCTTAAATACACAAACTGGGCTCTCAGCGGTTTTACTTTATAAATATTTGTATCACGGTTAATTCTATAACAAAAACCATGTAAGTTATAGTCTCGAACATTGTAGAAAATTTATAAAAATTTATTAAAAAAAAAAAACAATTAAAAAAAATGTCATTCTAATAACTAACTTTATGATCCGAATTTCTAAAAATATTTCGAGTATGCAGTTTTGCAGCCCCATCACTTTCAGTATAGGTACTAAAAAGTTGTTAGAAATTCTTGTTAATTTTTGATACATTTTTTCCAGCATTTTTTTCCATGGTTTCAAATTTTTAGCCAATCCAACTTTAGCCAATATTTAACTAAAATAGAAATTGCACACCCAAAAATATTAAACAATTTTTTTTAAATTGGTTAAATTTTTATAAATAATCTAAAAAGTTTGAAACTTTGACTTAATCTTATAGAATATAAATAATATAATTATTTACATTAAATAACTAAAAAATCGTGAACTCAGTTTGGATACCCCATAATAGAGTGACACCTTTCATATCACAAATCCGGGGGAAATGCTTAGATTGGTTTGTTTCGGGTGTTATTGAGATTCGACTTTTGCAAATATTATCTCAAGTGTTATTTGCAAAATGCCAACTATTCTTTATGCCAAACTTTTTTTTTGAGTATTGTTCCGAATTGAAATCATACACATGAATATCGTTTTGGGAAAGGGGAAATTTAACTTAAAATACGCTTCGTTAGACAGGTGACTGGAAATTTTTCGCTTTGGTATTCTAAAGATCACAAATTGGCGCCACATCGTTTTGACATTTCGTTCAATTATTCGATTACCTACTCCAAAACGCAATGTATTTTAGGCTACACAAATGAGGCGTTGTTTGTCCACTCAAATGCCCTGCAATGGTAGTGGTGTGAAAATTATGTCAAGCGTTTACCACGAAAAAATTCCTAGCCGTTATAAAGGTAAAATACGAAAACAAATTTCAATGACGTCAAAATATTTACAAAACAATATTTACTCCCTCCCTCCCGCACCACTTACCAATTATTTCGAGTAGTGAACGTGCAACGTACAACGGGCGCTCGGCATTTTGCTTGGCAAGGGCCTACCACCAGTAGCAGTTTTCTGAAATTTTTGGAGTAAACAATTGTCAAGCAAGAAGAAAACAATAACAACAAAAACTGCCAACTACAAAAACATAATAACCAAATAAACAAACACAAGTTCAGCTAAAATTTCCATGAATGAAAAGGGCAACAGTAAATGACGGCAGAAGCGTCACCATAGCAAAATACAAGCTCACTTAACTAGTTATGGTACTAAGGTGATCGACTAGTTAATTTTTTCAAATAGTTGGCATAGTAGTTTATTAGTTTCAATTGTGGAACTCAGGCTTGGCTTCATTTCATGAATACTTTTTGTGTTGCATACATTGAGATATTAAGATTAGCTCGTAATTTGAATTCGAAGAAAGAAGCGTTTGCGAAGTGTGAGAGTATTTCCGAAAAAATCTTTCGGGCCACCGCAAAAAAGCAACAAAATAATTTTATTCTGCTATTTTCTATTTCCATTATAGATATGTACATTATTTTAAAGTACACGACGATAGCCGCAATTTTTCAGCGGTGTTATTATCTCGTGCTCAAAGCTATAGCACCCAAATGTAATTTATTTTTGCGGTGAATATTCAAAAAAATTATTAAATTCCTCTGCTTTAAAAAGGAGTTAATTATCTCTGTATTCGCTTATTGTAGACCTGGAAAAAAATTAGTCGTAAATTTCAAAGTGTGGGCATATTTCGAAGAAAAAAATCGGCCCACCCTAAAAAGCACCAATATTATTTAATCCGGAATCATACAATTTATTATGTTTTAAGTCTTCTGCAAAACATATCTCGAAAAAATTTCCGTGAGCTTGACCGAATTGAAAACACCTCCATAAATCGAGTTTTTAAAAATATTCGGATGATAAAATAGTACACATTAAAATGTTTTCAAACCTTTCCAACCGAATCATAACAACGCGATATGTTGATATTTGCTTTAAAATTGGAAAGTGAATGGGATATTGCAAGGAAATAAAAAGAGTGAGAAAATTAATTTCCAATGTTTTACAAATCTAAAACGTTAAAATTTTTGCTTAGTTATTAAATTTTTCTTAAACCAATCTTCCATGAGAGGTCAAAAACAGCAGCTAAAATTTCTTTACTACGAATCCGTTCAAATGTATTTGATAAATTTTCAGCGAGAACTTCTCAAACCCATTTTTATTAATTAAACAAACTTAATTTTTGGAAGGTAGTTTCAAACTGGTCTAGCGCACGTAAATTTTAAAATATTTCCGAAATATTTTTGCGGACAAATCGTCTGCTATTCGGAATCGATTTTGAATTGTTGTAGACCCCTCAATTTGGACACATCACAAGTTGTAGGAGGTCGGTCAAACATCAAGCTACATCAAATTCCAAATTATGAAGAATTGAAGAGATTAATAAAGGGCACCATTTAAAGAGCCATCAATTAAAAACGGTGAAGGTGGTGAATATTGAATGGGTTATCTTTCGTTTAAACGAGTGTGATGTAAAAAAACAATAGCATTTAGACCAAGAAAAAACCGAAGTTCTTAGTCAAAGAAAAATAATCTTTGTTTTAAATTCGCTTAAAAACCCAATTATGTCATTCTGAAAATTAAATGTGTTTCATTTCATTTGTTTTTTTTTCATCCAGTCCACTTTTGTTTTACCCAATAATGTTTGCTGTTTTTTACGTTTTGTTGTCATTTTCATGAATGACATCGGCATCGGCATCGAAGTTGCCTGTACCCTGCACCCGCGCTCAAATTTTGATCAACAAGTAGCAAAAGTGAATGGCTGTTGAATTGCCAACGCCAACGCCAACGCCAACGTTAACGTCAACGACAACTTACTGCCCTGCATACTAAATAAATTTTGAATGTACATAACTATGTACATATGTACATATGCATGGTGTTGTTGTGAGTTGTGAAATTCCAGGGCAAGTGATAAATACTGGAATTCGTAAAGAAAAGTGAAGTGAAAGGAAGAATGACAATCGCGGTCTGAACTCAGGGTTTTGATGAGTGATTCGGAGAAATTCACATGAGACATTCTGCTTATTTACTAGCTTTATGGGTGGTTCAGAGAAAATCAGATGGCCAACTGCAAGTGTATTAATTTATATTTGCCCAAATAGCTGATCATTGATGAAAAAATATAAACGATAATAAAGTTTTACTTGTTCTCACAGCCAAAAATATAAAGTTTTATAATCTCCTGCGTTTTGTTTATTTGAATTTTGCGTCAAAAGCAGCCGACTTCAAGGAATAAACAACCACTGTGTCAACTATTTTATCGTACGTTAAAGATACAATCTCAAAATATCGTTATTTTCCCCCAAGGAAGGGTTCGCTTTTCGCGTCTCCTTTTTCGCCTTCGCCTACAGAGTTAAAAATATCATCGGTGACGTTGTTAGAGGTTTCCTCCTCACCTAGTCGCTTATACCTCCTCACGATGAAGGCATTTTGCTTCTGCAGAGCCTTTTCTCTTGGCGTAAGGAAGCGAGGAGAGCTCCCATCTTCCTCTCCCTCTTCTCACCCAACACAAGAGAGTCTGCCAACTTCCAAGTTCCAGCTGCAATCGTCATCATCCGATGAGTAGAGCAGCAGTAGTATGCGTCGGCTCAGAGTGGTGTACGCGTCGTACCCGTTTCAAAATTTAGTTATTACCTGCATAATTTTGTACGTATGGATGTATGTAAATAGCCTCGCTAACATTATCTAACATGTTCAAACATCTCGTCGTTCCGCTATACATATGTACATACATATACAGTAAAAGCTCCCTTAAGCGGACACTGACGGTCGCAGCGATTTTGTCCGCCTAAGGGAGATGTCCGCCCAATGGAGCGTTTTAAGGAAAATTAAATAGAAAACCAAATATGTATGGAGAATGTTCCCACCAATAAGGAAATAAATATGTTAATACATTTCAAAACATTTTGTACCTAATAAATTTTTATTATTAAAGTAAAATATTCGTGTATAAGAAATTCAGATTCATAAATCATAAACTTAAATGAAATTAGTATTAGATATTAGTACATATACAAAATTTAAAATTTAGTTTTGTTGCTGGAAAAATTTACGGATTGTTGATTGCTTTAGGTTGGTTTGCTTCCATTTTTTCTCATTTTCCACAAGACGAATCTCTAAAGACGTTAGTTGTTCATATGCAACAATATCACTTTTAGCAAACGTTTTCAAGCGAGAAATTTGTTTGAATGCTTCATGATAATTATTAATTAGATCCGAGTCTTCAAAGAACGTAGATTACAAAGAAGTATGTAGCATATGATTTCTTCTTTGCTTGTTTATAAATTTGTACATATGTAGTTATGAGAAAACTGTATAACAATTTGGGAGAGGGAGGAGAGCAACTAACTATGGTTGTATGCGTTTGCCGACCAATGATTTAAAAACTGGATAAAGCAAGACAAATGGTGAAGTTGAAGAGAGAGTTGTCCGCTCATGGGAGATGTTTCGTAATAAAAAAGTGTCCGCGTCCGTCCAAGGGAGCGTCCGCTTAAGGGAGCATGATTCCTTCCTGAAACAAGGCGAAAATTTAGGGACCAAGAAATTTGTCCGCTTAAGAGAGCTGTCCGGCTATAAGAGCTGTCCGCAAGGAGAGCTTTCACTGTATATTTTAGTGCCATAATTAGTACATTTGGGCCCAAAAATGCAGTAAAAATGTTTAATCATCTCTTTCATTCAAAGCAAAACAAAGGCATTACATACATATGTATGTACATATGAACAGTTATGTTCACAAAAATAATAGCAAAATGTAATGACAAGTTTTGATTTTTTTCTTCCATTTTCATAAAAATTACGTTAAGTCTGTAACAAAACCTTTGTTAGTTGAAGTCTAAAAGTTTCTAGAAAATTTCTAAAAATTCAAAAAAAAGTTGTAAATTGTTACATCTACCTTTTGGCGCAAATTAAAAAAAAAAATATTATAGTACGCGGTTGTGCAGCCAATTCAGTTTCAGTATAATAAAGCACAAATTTAACGTTGGTAGAAATTCGAGTTGATTTTCGATGATTTTTGTTGCAGCGTTTTGTTTTCATGCATTAAAAATTTCACTTCAAGTTTACACATTACTTTACTAAAATTTAATTTTGATACAAAACGATTTTCTAAAAATTCCGACACAGTTTTGTTGACATTGTTTCTTTTTTTAAATTGGTTAAATTTTCTAAATTTCATAGAAAGTGTGAAAGGTTGACTTACGCGATTTTTGTTATAGAATTAATTGCGTTTTAATAAAAGTTTATTAAACGTAAAAATCAATACAGACTCAGAAATTCTATAGATTTTGCGTACAGATTTCGGGTTTTTAAAAATTAGCACAGTAAAAAAAATTAGCACCCCCCCGCGAATTCAGAAAACAATAATTCCGAAACACATTTTTTTTCAAAAACGTTGTTCAGAGCATGTTTAAAAAAAATAAGCCTTTTTTTGCTTCATTATCATTTATTCTTTATAATATGTACATATGCGCATACATACATATCTTCCAACTAAATGATCGTTTCTGAATTATTCAAATTATTTTGTTCTCGAAAAGCGTTTTATGAACTTTTTATTCTAATTTCTTTATTTCCGAAAAGTTTTTTTCCCAAAAGTTTAAAAAAAAAATAATTTCAGATTTGTTTCCAAAATTCATGCGGAGCGCCGCTATCCCGATTGGCACTTTGTTTGAAATGGAGAATTATTATATCACTTGCATATGTACATATGTATATGAAATATCTAAAATTACATGTGTACATATGTACATACATACATAAGTACAAATTTCCCATTAATTGCACCCCATATGCATTGTTTGTGTATGTTCGTTAGCCCGCCCATACTATTACAATTAATATAAAATATTATAAAATGCACTTGAAATAAAACTGACTGCCTTCAAAAACAAAAAAATTTATTTTTACTTTTCTAAGAACCCAGCAATTTTACGAACAACATGTTTTTAATATTCCACGAAATTTAAAACTTGCTTCAAAAGAGCCCACATACAAACAAACATACTGTCTACCGACATTTGTTGCTGATAAAAAACTGCCGGTTTGATTGAAAGTTTCTGCGAATTGCTTTGCATATTGTATTTTACGCCGTTATGCGTAAGTAAGTCAGTAATTGGGAATTTCCATGCCGATTGGAATGCAAAAGTGGCAAACGAGTTGCAGCAGTAACAACAAAGTGTGGGCTTTATTCTCATACACACATGTACGCATACCCACACATACACACTTGCATATGTATTTGCATGTGTATATTTCAATGCAGGTTCTTTTTTGTACAGAGTTATTTACATTTACTTATTTAAATATATGTATATATGTACATATACATACATATATGGATGTATGGATGTAAATATGCACAGTAGTTTTCCAATTAAACTTAGCTTAAAATTTTTCTTTATACCAGAAGCTAAATTACGTGATATGTTTTTCAATTACAATAGTATCGACTGAAATAGGAACTACAACTTAATTAATGCTTTATAAATCAATAAGGAACATTCACTTTTAATAGAGATTCTCAAAACAAAATCAACATTTAGAAACACTGAGTTTAGCAAATCAATTGCTAAATTACCTTCATTTTGGCGTAAATAAGATGCAAGCGGAAAGTCGTCAAAACCTCCAAGAGGTCTTCGATTGAAGTTTACATTGAAACTGAAGGTCCAGTATGTTACAGAACATTAATAAAGTTATCGATTTGAGTTTTTAAAAACCGCATATAATGTTTTTGAAAAGTTAAATCGAGGACTTTATTATTTGAAACAAAAGGCGCGTGTGTTGTGTTATAAGTAGGGAATGACCGAACTTTGTCTTCGGTTTCGGCCATGTTCTTTATAAAAAAAAGTCAAATAAGCCTTTCGGATTTGCATGATAGCGATATGGCTTGCAATAATAATATTTACTGAAAGAAATCATTCATTACATATTGAATTGAACTCAATGTATGGAGAATTTTACGGAGCACAAGCTTACATTCAGGAAAACAACAAACTTGATATGTGTTCGCATTGCGCAGCTTAACGTTTCGATTTGGTCGTTAGTGCTGCATGCAAAATTGTTCTGGTCAGAAATCAAAGTGTGTGCACTTTTTTCAATTAATGCAATTTCTAAAAAAACGAAAACCTTCAAGATGATTCAAGGACTAAATTGAAACAATAGGTACTGTGCAACGAGATGGGTGGGACGTCACGAATCAGTAAAAATGTATCTCCACTTACAACCAGTCTTGGAAGACATCCCGAATACCTGGAGAGATTCAAAAATAAGTGCTGCAGTGCTTCTAATAGCGATTACATTCTTAGATTGTCACATTTCGTTGCAATTGTTCGATTCTATTCATGCTCTGGCTTTATCATTAAGTCGAGTTATGCAAACTGAAAATCAAGATCTCGATGAAGTTATAAAGTTCAAAAAGTCATCCAGATTTGGAAATAATACGATATCGAAGTGAAGAAACTCAAAATAACTTCTCCTCAGATTCGTGGGTGCAATGTGGGAAGACTAACGACATTAAAGAGTACTATCGGATTTCTACTTACATACTACATACATGGCGTGTGTTATCCATGCATCTTTTGGAAGGGTGTAGTCTACAGTGAGGCTGTTTCCGAAATGCTTGTAGATTTTCTGATTTCTCTTTTAAATTGTTTAATTCTTTTTTTTTTTGCCGCTGGCTTTGGTCAACAAAAAGGCAGTTACACTTTTCTTAGACAACTTTTTTTCCGCCATAAGACATCACTGTATTCTAACAGCCACTATTAAACCAAACAGATTAATTTTAAATATTAAATTGTGTCATTTTGTTCAGATCTTTTTTTTAACCTTGATAAACAAATATCTTGTACTTTTTGCGTTGAACTGAATACAACCTCATGGTTCCTTATATAAGGTATGCTATAGGAAAACGGTTTGTTCGTTATATGCGGTTTTTGTAGAAATTAACGTTTGTTAAATCGGAAAACTACTGTACCTATATGTAAATAAAAAAGAAGTGCTTTAATCGGTAAGTAATTATGTTTGAAATAATTAATAAGTACTTTTGTTTGAATGCTAGACTTGTGATGACTGTCGGAAATTTCATCATCTTACCAAGGAAAAATGAAATGTCTCGCTTAATTCCAAAGAGCATTATCTGGTCACTAGTCGCCCTCAGGTTTTAAATTTTAATGAGTTCAGCAAATTAAATGGAGCAACCGGCTCTTATGATTTCAAATGTCTTGTTCATTCGAATTCTGTTTAAAAATGGAAACTATTCTGGATATATTGGCTTGTTGTCTAGTAGAATCTTCGTGTATTTTTCAGGGACCTTAGTCGTTATAAGTTCAATCAAAAACAAATTATATTTAACCAATCGTTTAAGGTCTTCAATTTTGCAATCAATAATAACAACAAATTTCTGAATTTTATTTTAATTTTATTTTTATTTTTATTTAAAACAATTATGATTTATGAGGTCCTTTTTGTTTCATCAAAATTATGTTTAAATTTATAAAAAATATCGCTTTTGATGAATATTAACTCCAGACTCCCATTTAGAACGAATTGTTTCTTTATTTTTATTGATTTCTACAGCTTTTGTTTTGCCAGTATTGAACATTTCAAAGCAAAAAACAAAAAAAATGTTCACAGTATCATTTTGAGGCGCATTAAACTTGATTATCCTCTATTTGACAAATACGACATGAATGTGCGTAAAAATATTTAAAATGGGGCTTACTTTGTTTCGTTTTTATGAAAACAACTACAAAGCTTCTTTGGGATTTTTTTTTTTAATTTTGTTGATTTATGAGAAAGTTTTTGATCAAAATGGTTTCAAATATAGCGTTCGCGGTCGGTTATTAGAGTTTCCGGTTATTAGGATGATATTTGTATGGAAAAATTAATTCGGCTATTGAAGCTGTGCGCTTATAACGACTGTCCATAACAAGGAATTTCCCTGCATATAAGTATGTATATTAATTTACTTATTTTAAAAATTCTGCTAGTCTATACCAATAGTCAAATATTTCTAGATAAATGCAAAATAGAAAGTTAAATTTTTTATCGAAGGTGCCACGCCCCCTTGTTATAGCGGACTTATTTTTAGCTTTTAACCATCGTATTATTTTCCTTCCTTGCTTTTTTTCCTTTGCATTACCTTTCTTTTCCTTCCCTTCCAAATTGTACGAGTAATTAAACGCACTGCGTCTCTATCTGCTTACCCCGCCCATCTTCTTTTATTTTCAGCAGTTTCACGCCAATAGTTTCCGGTTTCTATTTAATGTTGTTACTGTTGGCCAAATTTGGTTCACACGTGTGCTGGTCATAAACCGCAAAGCATAGCGCCCGATCTACCAACAACTCCGCGGTAGCCAACGCGAGCGATAAACAGTAAATTTTGCATTGGCCAAAGGACGGCAGGGCGGATGTCGTTAGATACACCCAAAATGTATGTACGCATGTGCGAATATTTGTGTGTGTATGTGTGAGTGTTGCGTGCATGTAGCGATTACTAAGTGCATACATCTGTGGACGTGTTGAACTTCACGTAACGCGCAATACGTGGTCTAAGTCACGTTGGGTAGCCACACAATTTACGAGTTTAAATTAAGGCACACGCGCACAGCCCGCTAAGGGCTTTATCTATGTCTGTCTGTATGTGTATAGATTTATATACATTGCACTTTGATCTTATTATAATTCGGCACTTTTATTTTTGTTTTTATTTTTTGTTGTTATTGTTACTTCTTTCAAAATTTGAATTCTGTGTGTGGCTGCTGTTCAAATTTGTTTTTGTATTTTTATTATGCTGCTCGTAAAAGTTGCGTTTACTAGACAATGGCATTTTATGGTGGCGTTGACCATTTTACGACTGTCTATTTGTCCCACGCACAGTGGGCTGCGGTCTATGAATTTGGCCAATAAAGCATTGACATAAAATGTTTGTAACGATCAAGTCGGTATATATTTTTTTTAAATTTCATTTTCTGCTCTGGCATCTTCTTCTCTGTCTTTTAACCATTTGCTGCAAACCAAATGTGAATGGACCTTGTCAAAGGCTTTTCACAATATTTTCTATTCGAGTATTTACAGTACATTTACACTGTTGTGGCTGTTTTGGTTCTCTATCTATCAGAGTATTTTTCCACTAACGGTCTGTGGTACCAGTAGTGTCAACTGTAATGAAAATTATCATATTCGCACGGTGATTTTGTACTTTGTTTTATGCTCGTTTTTATTTAACTAGACATCGTAACTCAAAGCCAGACGTTTTTCATAATAATGCAAAAAATACACTCGGCGGCTTGCCATTGCCTGTCGAGGGGCAAAGATAACGTTTCTATATTTTTTTATGTTACCTGCCTCGGCACGGATTTGAACCCAGGGCGCACCGAATGAAGCTCGCTCGCTGTACATTCGACTACGACGGCCGCCTAAGTTATATGAAATGTTAAAATACAGGTATCAAAACGTTCGTTTTGGCAGGGAGAAGATTCATAACTATGTTTTCCAAAGGGTTGCCACCTGTTTGACTACTCAAATTTGAATAAAGTTATATGAAATATAAAAATATGAGTGTCAAACCGTTCGTCTGGGCGAGGAGATTCATAACTAACTTTTGCGATGGTTGCCACCTGTTTGAAAAGCAAAATTTAATCAGAATATACACAAGTTATGCAAAGTGTTGATGTCAAACGGTTCAACTCGGCGAGAAGAAGGTTCATACCTATATTCTGGAAAGGGGTGCCACCTAATTTAAAAGTCGGACACTAAATTTCAAACCATTTTGATTAAACAATTTCATAAACGGCAAAAATTAGAGAAAATCGCAATCAAACTTTTTAGTAGTTCTGATAAAAACGAAAAGAACGAAATCCCCTTTTAAATATCTGTGCACACATTCTATATACATATGTTATATACAACAAAAGTTGACCACTTATAATCTCAATTTAATTTTATAATAATCTTTTGAAAATCTATAGCTCATTCTGTAACTTAAAACATAAAATGCAAAGTATGAAACTTTTAACGAAACTTTTCATCGAATTTCAAAAAACTTAAAATTTTCAAACTTTCAAACCATTTTTTTCAAAACTTTTCGAGTATGCAGTTTTGCAGCTGATTATATTTTATTATAATAAGATTGAAAAGTTGAAAATTTCGATGACCATTTTATATTTTTTTTTTTCGAAATTAATACATTTTTCAAAAAGACTGAACCTTTTACTCATATGGCTTATGTTTTTGTAGAGAACACTAAATTTCTCGACAGTTGCGCGAATCATCTTCTAACATCTTACCTTAGAGGAACACACTAGAGTTTGACTCGTTTTCTAATCGTTCTCTAACCTAAATGTTTGTTGGGATACTTGTAACCTTCTCCATCCGAACTTCAGGTGTGCTGCTTCAGTTTCTACTAGAAGAGATTTATCTGCAAAATTTTTGCTAACATAACCTCAAAAACATTCTAAAATTTGTCAACTACGCTAGTTGGTTTTAATGCAATGCGCCGAGGTTCTCAAATGATAAATAATAATGAATAGTTAAATAAAGATGCGTGTGTTAAATTTTGCTTCAACTGGTGGACGAGGTTTGCAATACAAATCAGCTATAGGTTTCGATAGTGATTAGTTAATATTTAAAAGTATTTGAAAGTTTTTCATAAACCACTCCAAAAAGTCACCACTTTTACATTCGTCATACAAATTCTCTATAATAGAGTTGTCTTAATTAATCTATACTTTCATAATTAGAGAGCAACAAATGCGATATGCACACACATCCATAGACCAGTGTACATATATACACACATACTATAAGTTGTATATACATATGAATGCAATTGTGAGAGTAAATCAAAATTTGACTTATTTATTTATTTTTCGCTACAACTCAATAAAGCAAAAAATGCGCTACTACAAAAGAGAGTAAACGTAATGAAATATTTTTGTTATAAAAAATGGCGCAGAAATGGCGTAAGAAAGTGTTCAACAAATTCCAAACCACACATTACAAAAACCGAAATCTTTAGCAAAACAAATGAGAAAGAAAACAAGTTTGTGGCGATTCAAGCTAACTTCAAAACTTAACGAAAAGCTGTAGAATTTGGCTAACAATTGCGCTCTGCGGTGTTGTCTTGAGCTTGAGGGGGGCGGTTTGAAATAATTTGCTTTTGTTTCGTTTGCATTTTGATTTTCGGCTATTCACTTTTGTTGTATTGCATTCACGTTCGAAAATGGAACAAAGTGAAATGTGCAAAAGTTACAGGTCGACCGCTTACATACAGACAACGAGAAGACATACTCTAGAGTTTGAATGAAATGCCGGCAAAAGCAACCGGCCGGAACGGCTACTCTCGCACAAGTCAAAGTAAACGGTGGGAATTTTTTGGCAGCACGACGCCTTCTTCTCCTCTATTCCTGCCAAACGGTAAACAAAAAAAAAAGAAAACAAAAATACCGTACATCTAAACAATTGTAACTTTCACATTATTTTAACGCTCAAAATGAAGTTTCGTCGCGCACTTTTCCCTCCTGCCTTGGCCATCGGATTCTTTCAGGTCGCCACACTAAGGTTGTATGGCTGTGTGTGTGTGAGAGTAACCTGCAGTCTTTCGGTAGTCGATTGCCACTTCAATACTAGCGATGCACTTAGTGTCTTCTAACCACTTTCTTCACTAGGCATTTGTAGTGGCTTAAAGGACAGTTAACGGATTTTCGTTTTGTGTATCTGTTATCTCTCGGGTTTCGCTGCTGTTCGGTTTTAATGCTAAATGAAACAGCTAGGAAACTAATAGCTAAAGAAATAACCGATCAACATAAATATCAAGGGGATACAATGTACATCTCCATGTTAAATTCGCCAGTTGCGAACGAAGAAAGTCGGTTGAGGCGGGACTAGTGTTAGTTCCTAAAAGCGTAGGAAATCCCCGATTCGGAACTAACTCCAATAAACTACTGGGTATCTACTATGTGTATGAAAACAATAAATTAAACAACTACCAATAATGATGATGAGAAATTTTGCGAACATATTGGCGAGGTGTATGGGGGGAGACCACATAGTTTTTGGTATGTTCACGTAAGTGACCCAAATTTAACTTAACAATGTTTGATATAAATCTTGTGGCAACGAGGTGTACACAGCCTTATTCACTTACACAAATACAACATACACATGTTTTTAAATATAAATAAATGCACATGAGTGTATCGAAATTTTTGTTTTTCTCTGATCTTCTTTGAGAAAAATTATTTGCCGGAAATTGATACGCATAAGGTATTAGTTATTACACTTGATTGCAAAAAACGAAAATTACTTCGTTAAGAAGTAGTAGCCCCCGTTAAGGGCTAACTTTGGACAACTGGACACGAAAGTGAGTTCAAAAAAATCGAATGGACATATTTATAAATAAAGTGTGTTTTGAGTTCTCTTTCAATTATCACTTCTCTGAAAAAACTCCACAGTCAAGACGTATTTAGCAAATTCATTCACAATCTTAGATCCGTAATATTTTTAGTTTTTGATGTGGCAATTGTCAGACAGGTTAAAGCGAATTGAGACTATAGAAAACGAACAATCCGGGGCTAGCAAAACCGGTAGAATGAAGAGGTTTTTACAAAATAAGCAAGGTTTTCATGATACATTTTTTGTTAATTTGATATACGAATATAGTTCCTATTATAACAGAAATCATTTAAATTAATGTTTTCAACTTAATAAAAAATGTACGAAAACCCAACAAATGTTCATCAAAATTTAAAAAAAATTTACACTTTATCAAACTTGCACTTTATTATAACAAAATTAAATAAGCTAAAAAAGTGCAAAAATATTTGCACATACTTCTAAAAAATTTTAAAATTTTGATAAAAATTTGTTGAAATTTTAAAAATTGTGTGCAGCGTTTCTAACATCAATTTATTTGGGTTTTGTTATAGTATGAACTGTAGCCGCTCGGCCGCTTTTTCTCGCGAGCGTTAAAAATTCGTTATTCGAAAACCGAAAGTTGTTTTGTAAACAAATATTCAGTTTGCCAATCCATATAAGAATGCAAGTTGAATTTAAGTGAACAAAATCAAATCAGCTATTCTATTGATACCACTTTCTATAATTTCGTCTTACCCACAGTTAAAGCAAATACTTTCTACTTTTAACAAAGTTTTTCCAGCAAACAAATACTTTGATTTTGATTCAATAAAAAAAGAGGATCTGCTTTTAAGAATAATCAAAGATATTAGGTCTAAGTCAAACGTAACAAGTAACAAAGAATCTAAGTTCAAGTGCAGCTGAAATTTAAAAATCCAGCGTAAGAATTTATTTGAAATCAACGTTACTTGTTGTATGCAATCAAAAAATTTAATCTTATATATATATAAAAATTAATGTGATCCCTCTATTGGCGCATCAAAGCAAGCCGGGGTTTGTAGTACAACATCATTTTGAAATCTTAAGCGACGTGTATTCATTTAAATAAAAGGAGAAGAAAATTAATATGATTTGAACGTGCCAGACCTATTTCCCAAAAATTGACTGCAATGCGTGTGGATTTGGTCCGAGACTATGCTTTCTTACTAGACATACAAAGTGTGTACGAAGTTTGGTTGAATTTGATAAAAAATTTCGGAGATATACCTATGTATTTGCTCTAAGTTGAGCGATACTAAATACCATGACCATTTCCACATCATTTATGAATCCATGTATTTCATTCGTAATCCCAATCGCGTCTATCAGATTGGAGCAAATTACTTTCTTTAGTTAATAAATATTGGATTTTTTTATGTTATGATGTTATGAGAGGTTGGCATCGTTTTTGTACGATTTCTGCAATCTTCGAAATTTTGGTGGCAGAGTTTTTAAAATATACCTATTTGTCCGAAAGTGGGCAGTACCACACCCATTTCCAAATATATTTGATTTAGTGTATTTCATACTAAATGTGAGCAAATTTTCTTTAATGTTGTATTGTATTTAACATATGTAGATATATTCGTCATATTCACATCGGAATACGCGTCACACTCAATAGAAATTTGCATTTAGATTTACGAGGGCCAGACAACAAGTGAACTGTGAAGAAAACTCGAGTGAATTGACTGAAGAAATTTTCACAATTCACAATTCTGCGCATCTACTGGTGAAAAAGCACGTTTTTCAATCTTATGACTTATTATTTTTCGATATTCATCACGATTTATATATTTTTCTTGCCAGAAGTACCAAACGGTTTCAACGTTTAGTTGGAGACTTCGAAAAGATGGAAAATAACTTACTTCTTTCAAACTTAGTTCCACCAAGATGGACAGCTCAGGATGAATTAATTAAGGTTGTTTGGATTAATTTTGGAGAAATTGTTGATGTTTTAGAAACAAATCTGAATGAAAACTTCTGACTTTGATACTAAATTTCGTATAGCTTCATCTGGCCTTTTCCAAAATGTTTTACATTTCGATTTTATTTCTTCTTTATTTCCGATGATGAATGTTTTGTTCAAGGCGATTTCATATAGGATGGTGTTGAGATGGCAGCTGCGTGAACTCGCTTGATGGTCTGATTGTCAAAACTATGTGTTTGTTGTAATTCTTACCAATTCTCACTGCCATGGTGTAAACAATTTATTTTTGTTGCTGTACGCTCAACACTACCTGGTATATTCTCTTTGTTTGTATTCAAAATTAAAAATTTTCTCATGGTCTTTAGAAGTTGAAAATTTAAATGTCGTCTATGCTTTAAACATGATGAACATAAACGACGAAAACGAACTGAATAATTTAATGCATAGTTTGGAAAAACATCAGGAAGGCGATTTTGCTAAGCAACACCGAATACGAAATGCACGAAGAAAACGGTAACGAGTTCAAAGAATAATTTGACTTATTCATCTTCAGTCTTTGGAAAAACTTTGGAAAGAATTTTTTTCAAAATTTGAACCCGCTCAGAAATTTTTAAAAAATCCAGCCAACAGGATAAATTGTACTCTTAAATCGATCACTTCTATTATTAAATTTCAATCTCAAACGTATGAAAAAGAGCCCGAAAGCATTCTTGTATTTTTCTCGACTCGTGTGATCAGTGTGAAAATTTCGACGAAGCTTTTCCCATGGGCTTACATAATTGTTCGTTTCGCTCTGTTAATTTAAATTGGCAATGAATTCACTCCAAACGACAATAGGCGGTGGAAAAACTTAGTAGAGCGTCTTATGTTCCGTTTTTCTACAAAGGCTGTGTAGACTTTGTCTAAATTGAAAACCCGAAGGGTTATTTAGCACTTAACTTGGTTCGCAGTTTCATTTTCATCTTATGCTGTTTTAAATATACATAACTAAAAAATACTATAACTATTATACATAAAGTCGGCAAATTTTCTTTACCGAGTCGACATTTTTAACATGACCCACCCTTCTAAACTTATTCGACTGGATACGCCCCTGAGAGGACATTTTCTTTTCAGAGTTACTACAATATTCCGAGTTCATTTCATGAATGTGTGAGGACTAAATATTTCGGGACCATTTCGTGATACATTAAATGTATGTGCATTTGTGTGGATATCTTCTTCAGCAGTGTTGTCAGTTTCAAAGCCTCTATATTTTAATGGAGTCGGCAAAGTTGTTGAATTCTGAAAGTGTACCTGAAAACACAAAAATATATTTGGGCGAAGAATCTAGGTTACAATACATATAAGAAAGTGGAAATAGTATCCATGTAAATTATGCCATCAAAATCGTAGACTTGCAAATTCTTGAAAACTATCTACTCCTCAAATTGTTCGGAAAAAATTTTAATATCATCGTTTAGCATTCAGTTTCCGGATTGTTTGCTATTTTTTGCAATAAGAACTTTCACCAAGAATATTAACGGCTGTGGTTATAAATTCGTTCTAGCCACATTCCAGCTTCATTTATGAAGGCCAAGAAGTCATAAAACTTCAACTACCAAAACGGCATTCGGACACATTAAAAATGAATGAATGAACAGATTTGCAATGGAAAGCAAAATTTCGTTTTAGTAGAAGAATTGCAGCAACACGACACGTCCTTCCACGAATTGAATGCGGCAAATGAGCCATTGAACGGTTCAATGTGAAATAATTTGTTCACAAATCGTCCATTTGCACGTCTGTCCGTACAGACTGGTTTGTCTCGAGTTTGTTTTGAAAATTGTGCGGGCGACACTGAAGCTCTGGAATGCAATGGCCTGAGAAACCGAGTAGCGCAACATAAATAAAAGGCACGTGAAACACTGCATGGGTAATGCAGGGCGGCATGGTGATGCCAAATCGGAGAAATTAAGTGGTGCAAACGAATTAAAGAAAATGCTACAGAAAATTTTTTTGAGTAACCCAAAAAACTCGAAGAATAATTAGATCCAAGAAAGGATAGGTTATAACTATTTGGCTTATTGGATCGTAACAGAGGATCGTAACAGAGAGAGAGAAGTTGACCTATGTATGTATTGGAAAGAGAGACTACAAGGCTCAAAATCAGGGCATTCGCCAGGCGCTCTTCTTGAAGCTCTTCTATGAGTGGCAAAAGCAGAAGGCATTCAATTTGATCGACCCCATACAAACAATGAAGAAAAATACTCGCGACTCTCAAGAAGGCCTGATGGTATGACTCTTAACTCCTACAATCCTCTACTATGGGTTCAGCTAAACAGGAAAAGCTGAATTGAAGAATGACAGCTATCAAACTAAAGCAAAATTGGAAGGGAATTTCCGCAAGGAAATATTTACTCTTTTTGAAGAAAACTTTTTTCTTTTTATGTAAATTTTTATTAATTTTGAAATAACTTGTACTAGGCCAACACTAGGCCCATTTTGAGGCCATAGTATACAATATCCTCCCCTAACCTTAATTTTATCTTTTACGTTGTTTCAACGCTCACCCGGGATCAAACCATTTTGTGAGCGTAATGAACTTAGGCACTGCTCTTATATTGATATTTGCTATCTATCCAAGGGTGTGTAGAGATAGTTGCCTAAGTGTATTAAGTCGACTCTTAGTCTCAAAGCATCTCTGCCGATTAGACAGGGGTGCGCAAGGGTTCTTGTGAGAGTTGATACCACGTGATATATATATACATATATCATAAGAGACCCGCCTGAGTCTCGCGGTTGTACAGAGAGGGAGGTTTCCCCACCTTTATTTTGCTCTTCCTAGCACGAAGTTTGAAAGTGGCCACTGGTATAGCTGCCCAATCATTTCCCGCACGGTGGGGCCAATCGTACCTTTACTCCCCAATTCGACAGCCTTGCAGTTATTCTTAATGTCTCGGTGTCCATGTTGAATTGTATTCTACAATGCTGGATCATCTAGTTTACAGATCTGCTGCATTCCGCGAAAGATTTTGTATTATCTACGCATACATTCAGGGTTTTCAGGGATGCTCGACTTTCAGAGAAGATAATTAGCTATGTTTTTTCTTTCAATCTTTTGACTAGGTGCCAGGTGGTATACACTTTATTGGTCGGGAAGCCCAAAAGATGCCTCTTATTCTATCTCTGAGGAGAAGGTTCCTTGTCCATCGAGTTTAGAGTCAAGTGGTGGGACCTGGTGCTTTGTACCGTGTGGTACATATCATTAATTCGGTTTCGGTTGGGTTTACAGCAATACCACATACTTTGGTGCAAGTAACTAGCAAAGTGAGATTGCAAGGGGTTAAAAAAAATGGCCCTGTCTGGTTACAGCAACGCCATCGGCATATACAACAACACCACACCAATATCTGAACTAAACCGGAAGAAAATATTGCAAATTGAAGACAAAATTCCGACATAATAAATAAAGACAAATTTTCTTTGGTCCTTTGTTCAGTGCATTTCCTCTAGATGCCAACGAATTTTAAAGCAATTCATCCAAGTTTTTTCCATTAGGAACGACCGCTAACGTAAGACTCTTTCAGCTACGAAAGCTCCGACGCTGACTTCTTGGCCCAGTTCAGCAAAGAAGAGACCATCTACCCAGGGAATATTCTGAGTTCGTAAAATCACTTCATAATCGACAATGAAGGGCTACTGCAAAATTATAATAATCAAGCAAATATGGCAACATTACCCACGCATGCAAGTTCAGTGTACTAACGGAAGGTCAAATAACATTATTGAAATGCTCGAATTTTAAATCGAAGTGCAAATATTAATCATCTATGTATGTATGTTCTCGTATGAAACCAAAAGCAGTCAAAAAAAATAAACAAAATACCCAAACACCGAACTAACCAAGTATGTATTTAGTTCTAGCGAAAAAGTCTCAAGCGGTTTGAAGCGAGTGAGAATCAAGTGGCTTGGGCCGGATGCAAGCGCGTCACTATCTTTTTGTGGCATCCTTTTTCGTACGGCGCAAAACAACCGTTGACAGGCGCAACGAGGCGCACCGTACAAATAACTTGCGATACCAAAAAAACAAAAACAAAAACCCCAGATGAATGAATTTGCCACTAACGCCGCCGCTGCCGCCACTGGACATTGCACCGCCGCCACATCACGTTTGTATGGATGTTCATTTATTTGTAGTATTTATGTATGTATGTAGGTATCTCTAACTTTGCACATGAGCTCGTTTTGTGCGTCATCGGATCCGCCTGTTGAACTTGACAATGAACCTTCTTCTACGAATAAGGACGAACCAGCCAAACAAAGCAATACAACAACAAAACGAGGTGACTTACCTTTGAGAAGGACAAACACAAACAGACCGATGAATAGAAAGAACGCACGGCACGAGAGCAATACTCAATGAATTGTAGTGCAAATGTTTACCTAAACGCATACATACATACATACATACATACAAACATACAAATAAATATATACAAATATACATATGCATATACTCGAGTAAATGTGCGACCTCTTGTCTGTTTATCTTTTGGCATTGTCTTCCTTTTCGGTACGCCACGATTATCGTTTGAGTTTTCTTCACACTCACCAAAAACTGCAATTTGATTTGATTTGAACACTCACGGCGGCGGCAGCGTATTGAGGATGAGAGTGTCTGGACAGCACCGAAGCGCGGACAGCAGGATCAATGTGGTTTCTGTTTACCTTTCTGGCCTGAGAAAATATTTTATAGCCTTCTTGGAAATTTGGCGGCAAACTTCTTTTAAACAAATAAACAATAACGCACATCCGTAGACTACTCCTTGCACTTTTACTTAGTAGCTTATGAATGAGGATTACGATTCTGTCGCATTCATTTGTTGTTATTTTAATTATTTTTCGGTTATATGTGTCAGTTTTACAATATCGCACAGGATTTATCAAACGAATTCTTAAAAGTAAGATTTTCGTGGTACATATGTATTTAGTCATAAAACCGATTCGTGGAATATTTTTTTAGAGTACAGTTACGACGGCATTATTGTGGTGCCTGGCTGGAAGAAAATATGCATCGTAGTGTCATTTTGAGTAGTAACGAGCTGCCGCTAGTGGAAAGACTGCGTTATGTACAATGGATTGAATGGATTCAAAATGTAGCCAGCCGAGTCGTTGCCAGAAACGACCAGGCGGCATGTCTTTTCAATTTTTAAATCGCGTGACATTCAATTATTCATTAAGGCTTCTGAAGGTCTAGTTAAGTTACCTGACAATAGATACGCAAAAATTATAATTATAATTTTCAATGCGTTAAAAAAACATTCAACTAAGTACATACGAAAATTAAAGCCAACGATTTTCCAAATCATTTTTCTGAACTCTGAAATCGGCAGATTTTATATTTGTAGCTACACCCGGCAAAAAAGATCTGATCACAATGAGAATGACAAGGAAAATTTAAATCACCATACAAGGGGTTATTGGCATTTTCGGAATAAATCTGGTGGCAACCTTATACAAAGTTAATACCAATAAAATGCAAGAATGATATTCTATAATTTTGTACTAAATGAAATTACATACATACATATCTATATCTATAAGCATATAACTTGTTTGTAATATATAGACTTAACCCTTTCAAGGGTTTTATTGTTAAAAAAAATCTTCTAAAATCATCTTTTTTGACACTTTAAATACATATTAGAAATATGGTTAAAAAATACATTAACGGGTTCGAAGAAACTTATTTGGTCAATCCTAAAACTTATCTCAATTGCTTGGGGAATTACAAAATTATATGGGGCGTGTTTCTTAATAGCGTCCTCTACTCTCGACGCTCGAAATTGAGCGATTTTTTGGGAAATAAATTGCAAAGGATGCACTGAATAGGTTTTTTAAATTTGTTCTTTTATTTTGAAGCTACATGTTTCGACTTTTTTAATTTTATTTTGATTTTGAAGACCAAAAACAAAAAAAAAACAGTGGCGGTCTTGGGACGTCATTGATTGCATTGATGTTGAAACTGCGTGGGTTCCGTTTAACTAAAGTTGTGGGCAGTAGGGTAATCTGTAATCAGATTGATAATTTCCATAGCCACAGTTACGTTGGCTATATTTTTCGAGAAAGATTTTTTTATTTTGCCAAATGTAAAATTTGTGCATCGATAATATGGAATAAAATAAAATTTTGCAAGTCATACTCGGGAAAATATAGCGGTATGTTTACAAATAATATGAAATCGGACCAACACTTTTATGGAACAGCTAAAAAAGTACTACTTTCGAAAAAATAAATTTCGGTGTATAACTAGAATGTAGTAACTTAAGTCCAGTTTCGATCCCATCAACATTCAAATGAAGGCGCTTTTCACGATATCCTTTCTAAGGCGTATTCTCAGAAGCATTTAAGTAGATTGAAATTAAAGAAAGAAAATCGACTTTTTGAAACCGCTAGAGTAGAAGATGGTTACATGGTGTCGTTCCAGTTTCTAAATAATAATAATAACAATAATTAAAATTACGAAAATCTAGTTTTAATGAAAGCAAGCAATTTATAAAAACAAAAAGTTATACGAACGTTTTTCGTCTAGAAGGCCACATCTAGCATGTTCTGATAAATACGTTTTTTATTCATAGAAATGTGTCCGAAAAGCTGCCCTGTAATCATTAAGTTTGTAAAAGGCAAATTTCTGTTATTTGTCCTGTTATAAATTTCTACAAGTAAAATAACTACTTACTTTTAGTATGTTTGGTTTAGTTTGAATTTCGTTGATTCCAATACCTTCGAAGTCAATGCAAAGCGTGCTCAGACGCTGAATGCTAGCCTAGAAATCTGTGAACCTTGGTTCAAACCTTGGTAAAGTCTAGCTAGATAGAAGTCTGATGAGGAGATGTGGCGATCTCCAAAAGAGCATTTATAACTTCTAGGACTTTGAAAAATTGTTGCTTTTTCGTAATGTTCCCTAATTAAAAACTGGCTCAACGAGCTCAATAAAAATACAAATTTTCGAATATAAGACTGAAAATAATAAGAAAATTATTCACACTTATTAGATTTTGTCGTACTCGAAAGACGACACAACGCCGAATCCGGGCTGTCTCTCCAAACCTTATTGTACTCCATAAACTTACAGGAAGTTACAGGAAAAATGTTCCCGTACATCAAAATTCTGTAAATGAGAGCGATTATGGGAGAGTTGGGTCGAAAACGAAGTTGCAAGATTATGAAAGGTGTCAAACGATTAGTTGTTGCACAAAAGTAAACAAAAATTATACGTTGGCAAGTTTATAGTGCAAAATGTTAATGTAAATTTTAATAATTTTGCTGCATTTGAACGAAATTAAATTTATTTTTAATTTGACAGAAACAGTTTGACGTTTTTACATGAAGAATAATGTTTTGTGTTCCCGTACTTTTTGGTTGTTAGTCTTATCTTTTAGCCTCACTCTGGAGAGTAATTTTGCTAGATGACATTTGTACAGGATTTTACAGGCAAAGTACTGGACTACGTTGTGAGCCCCTGAATCTCTCCCCCTCTTCTTCTTTTGTGATAATTCTCAAGTGTATTTCACAAAAAAACCAGAAGTGTACATAAGTTCAATTTATTTAGTAGCCTTTATTACATTTCAATAAAATGCGCGCCTGATATAAATCTCCATTTCATATTTTGCGCAAGTTTTACATATGTACATACATATGTGCATATTTGGACTACGATGGTATAGCATCTAGCAGATAACAATTTCCAATCTAAATACACTTCTTGATCACCCTGCCCCACATCATCCGAGTATGTGGTATGAGCGTCGCAATCGCTACAATCTTTATGACGACATTTGTATATAAAACTAATTTATTTGCCTCACTCCGCCGACGCTCTTGAGATGACTGCATGGCTGCTACAAAAAAGGGCATAAATAGGAGTTCATATGCATGTCCTTGTTTGCACATATGCACACATGTGTGTATGTACATATGTATGTGTGTATGTATGTTTTCGTATGTCTTTACTAAACTCATGATAAATTGCTGTTTTATCAAACGAAGCCATCGCATTTTCATTAAGTGCTTCGCCACCCATTAATTTCGGCAGTAGTCCTTCCGGCTGCTAAAAGCTGCGTGCCAGTGTGAGCCAAAGTCCTTAAAAGTTGTTTATTATCGCTCGTATACTATGCGCTGCATCTATTGTATGACCAAGAATATGCTGTACGACTCAGTAGCGGCCAATGCCAATTTGTGGCTCATAAATATGTTTAGAAAATTATTAGCCACAAAACGTATGCCGCAGTGAGCTAAATATCTGCAGTTAAACATACATACTATACTATAAGTAGATATACATAGGTTATTATTAGTTAACACAAGGGGAATAACAAAAGTTCGTTTAGTAGGCCAGACAAAAAAAACACAAACAAAAATCTTTTCGTATCTTCGCCTTGTTTGCTTTCTTTACACAATCACCATCGATTTCATTGCAGTTTTTAAGCCACTTTTCAAAACGTTCTTCAAAATCTGCTTTTCAAGCTTATCAAGTTCCCTTTCCCTCCCCGGTTCTACATCTAAGGTATGTACATATATGGTGCTAGTCCTATTTCTTCAATGCCAAAGATCGTAAAAAAGTTACTCGTTATTTTAGCAGTGCGAGCCGGCGGATCGGCATTATGTAAAAAGTAGACCCCTAGACTAGCAAATCCCCTTTCTGTCGGTTTTGGAACATTTTTTTTTTAGCTTTTGTAAGCAGTCTTCGGCATACCATTTTGCAGTTAACGTTTGACACTTTTCCAGGGGATTTTTGTTGCGTGGGCTTTGTACCGTGGACTGTTGTTTGGTCTCCCGATCGTATTTATAGCACCAAGATTCATCACCACTAAGAACTTCACTTTCGTTCGTACTGGGTTGGATAATGCAGCTCTTATCTGTAGGCCATATCACCAATTTGCAGTTGATAGATTTGAATGAAGTGTTTCTGTAATTTACTGTTAGGTCAGTAAAAATTACTATCTTTTTACACGTCATAAAACAAAAGTTCCTAGTCTGCCAATTTTCGAAATTATTTAGAAAAAATCGAACAAAATGCACTTTAGCCTCTTTTTGGGTCTCATTTAAATCCCAGATTATTACTTAATATTCGCGAGACAGCTGTGGTGTTCAAGGCAAATTCATCAGCAATCATTTCTTACAGCAATTGTGGTTCTTCGTCAACTTTGGACTTCACCAGAGCTTCAGTGATTTCATCAGCTGAAGATGCTGATCGACCTTCTCAGGGCTCGTTCTCTACAGAAAAATGTCTTGCATGAAATTTTCGAAACCACTTAGAAGTAGCCTGCAGAGACGGTGCAAGCGTTCCATATGCAATTCGGAATTTATTGAATATTTTTAATGGCTTTAGTTTACGCCGGAAACCGAAGAGAATCACAAAGCGAATTTTTATTTGTGTAGGTGTTGGAATTTCGTCTGACCCATTCTCAGTTATTCTGCGTTTTCTCGTCCCAGTTTTAACCGTTCGTTCTGAAGGCGCCCGCCGTAGCCGAGTGTGTAGCGTATGCGCGCTTCATTCGTTGGGTCCCGGGTTCGAATACTGGCTGGTAAGTAAGGAAACTCTTTCTAATGTCGTTGGCTCCTTGGCAGTCAATAGCAAATCTTCGAATAAATTTCTGCCATGAAAAAACTTCCCACAAAAAATCATTCGCCGTTCGGAGTCAACATGCAACTGTAGGTCCCTCAATTTGTGTTACAACATCAAAACGCGCACCACAAATTGTAGGAGAAGTTCGGCCAAAATCGCTTAAGCGGTTTTAGCGCCAATTAAGTATGTAATTTCTGAAATTCGGGATAAAGTCTCCCACAAGAAATGCAAATGATTTGATTTTTTTTGTTTTATTATTTTATAATTGCCGACTATGCGAACTTTTATTGGTCCTCTCGTATAAAAGTTCCTCCATCAATTCATAAGTAAGTATGTAATAATATAAGTATATATCTAAATATTTGAGTGAATTCTAAGAATATAGTAGAGTAAGCCACTACTGATTTACGGCTGCAATATTTTATCTCAGGTCTCTGAGCAGATTGGGTATCCAAGTGGCGAGCAAGTTTCACCACCCCCCGCCTAGTAGGTAGGCTGAAAATAAAAAGTTGGAAAAGCGATTTGTTGTGGCGCTGAGATAATAAGTTAATGGTAATAATAATTGCACTTTGAATTGAAAAATCGTTTTCGAAAGTATTCCGTTCCACACATGCATTGCATACTCGAAGGCAAGCACTGCAATCCAAATAGCTAGCTACATATTCGTATTTGGTACTTGGGCAGCAGGCAGTTTGAGCCTGATGTTGCAGCGCGCTTGTCGGCCGGCCTTGTAACTTGTCAATTTTGCTTGGGTTGGGCGAGATTTATGTAAAAGTTTTGCTCTTATCAATGCGGCCACTTTTGTGCATTCGGCCGGCGACTGGCAGCTGCCTCTTGGCACACGTCTACTGTCGTCGCTTGTCGTCGGCGCTTTTGCTATTAAAAAAGTTCACAGACACATTTGTCAATTTTATGGTGCCAACAACACAAACAACAAATGTAAAGCTGGTAGGATGGAGTGGAGCCGCGTCGCATCGTCATAATTATGAATCATGTTTTGTGTAAATCTCCCCCTGACGTTCCACAACTCCTGCTGCCCGGCCCTCATGCTGCTCAACAACTTCTCTTGGCAAATGTCCTGTTGGCGTTCTGCTTTTACGCTATGCAATAACTTCGGTGGCAAACTATCAGCATACTGCAGCAGTTAATTGCAGTTGCAGCAACGGTCAGTTGCTATTCCGCTAAATTCGCTTTAAAAATAAAAGTTGAAAAATCGAAAGTTGGAAACTATGATCGATGGCAATTAGCGCGTTAGAAGGCCAATATCTCCGTGTCGCAGAATTCGGATTTAATTTATTAAAAAAGTTAGTCCTATTACGATGGGCATCGAATAAAGCGATGCACAAAAAAAAAAACAAAAAACAAACTGACGGTATGGCAATTGTTCTGTTGAGTTATTGACGTTGCGCAGGAGAAGAGAGTAAAGCTAATTTTGGACACAGGCAAATCAAATAGACCTGCCTTTCGAAGCGCTTGGAAAAAAAATATTTAGGCAATTCGAAGTATTTTTTAGAAGGGAATCCTTCTGAGCGACAGTGTCGGTAATATCAGAGTATCAGTGTTGCCATTTCAGCTTTTTTCCGGCAACATCGAGCTTTTTTTATTTTCTTTAAGCCGGCAATCTTTAATTTCGCCTCTAGCTTGTTTTTTTTTAGTTTTATCTTAAAATTATTTAGCTTTTTGATGTTAAACGAAATGTTTTTGATTATTTAACTCATGAAAACAGTAAATTTGATACTAATGAAATAAATGCCATCGAAATGAAATGGAAAAAATTACACTTATGTATATCAGTGAAAAATCTACAAACCTCTATTGAATTTTGGGCAAAGGTTTGTAAATATAAAAACGCGACAGGCGAAAATCCTTTTCCTACCCTTTGTAGTTTTGTTTATAAATCGACGCGAATAAGCGAATATTAATAAGCGAAAATCGTATACAATTTTTTATGAAAACGTAATACCAAAAAAATATTTGAATTGTTGGTTTATATGTTTAGATTTACACAAATTTTGATTATTTAGTCTTTTTATTATGCCTATTTAGTTTTTTTTTCAAAAAGTACTGCCAACACTGTAGGGTTTAAGTGACAATTTTTTCAAATCCGCCCTCCAGTCTCGTTGGCAGGTACTTTTATGAACTTGCGGACGAGATCCGAACGTACACGACACAACCGCTGGATCCGACAGCGCATTGATAGATCATAAACAGCATTCACCTAGACACAATCACCAACTCTCGCCCAGTGAATACTGTCATATTTATCAAACCACCACCCATTGCAGAAGAGGAGCTTCAGATGCTTCGTTACTTCCGCGTTACTCTGGCTCAACTGCGTTTGGGTACTGTAGTAGACTTAACTTCTACCTATTCATCCAGAATCAACTCCGACATAACCAACATATGTCCGGCATGGATCTTGAGACACTGAAGTCACTATTATCTCTGTCACTTTAATATATTGTACACAGACTTAACTCTAGCTGAATATATTCCAGTCAAATTTTCGTAAGTTATTTCTGACGTATTTGGCCCTATTATAGGATACTAGAAAACTCGCTAGGTGTTGAGTAATTTAAAAACGTATTTATGGACCGATTTCATCAAATTTAAAATGCATGCCTCTTGCATGATGAATAAAACGTGTGCAAAAAATGGGCCCCAAGTTAGGTTGGGTCGGGTTAGTTATAAAAGTCTAAGATATTCAGAAAATCTTTATTTATGAACCGATTTCGATGAAATTAGAAACGTATATTAATAATGGCGACGGGAAATACTTTCACGAAAAGTGAATCCACCATACAAGTATAAATAAAAGTACGCAAATGGTGCCGCGGCTGCAATTTTCCTTGCCTTTCCTTCTATAGCTATTTTCTAGTTATGTTCGTGCTCGAGTATTTTTTACAGAACTGATTAAATTTGATTTATAATTCATTTGAAACATTTTTCTAAAATAATTACATTGGTAATGGGCGAAATATGAACTGTCTGCAGTGCGGAATCACCCTTTCTTTTTTTGTGGACCACATTTTAGCGGTCGTGGGTCATTGATGGTCCAAGGCCTATTGGTTGGGAATAGTTGATTTAAAGATTCTGATTGATGATAGTTAGTTGGATGCGTTTGCGCCCACTGTAGGCATTGCTTCTAAATGGCAAATGGCTCAGTATGAAGACTTTGATGCAGCTCCAAGAAAAACTGTCTATTTAAAATCTTTAATTTAAACTTAATACATTTGTATCCTGTTTGACTACAGCTGCCAGCTGTCCGCTATTCTTTCCTATACATAAAATATATATTTGTACAGGGTGTGCCATCAGTTCCTCCGGTATGAGAATGTTGAATAATCTTTGAAAGAAATAAGAAATAATAGTGGTTTTTTTTATGTAGTTCACAATTTATGTGGGCTAGTTTTTTAAAAACAAGATCGATTAAATCGCCACCTTTATTGAACATCACAAACTGTGTTCGTGCATTTTCCATAACTTCTTCGAGCAGCGCGGTCGGTACGGCAGCTTCTTTGGCACGAATATTTATCTTGAGCTCGTTGATGGTCTGCTGCTTGTTGGCGTGAGCTTTACGCTTTAAATAACTCAATCAAACGAAGTTCGGGGAGTGTTAAATCGGGATATCCTGATGGACGGACAATATCGTCTCTGTTCGATATTACACGTCTATGGAGCTTTTGCCGAATAAAACCGTAATGCTTGGGTCGCTGCGTGCCATGGTACCCCGTCTCGTTGAAATCAGAAGTCAGTCAGACCCTTTTCACACGTTTTTGGGCAAACAAAATGCGCCAACATCCACCCATATACTTTACCATCGACTGTTTCGACTTCCTTAAAGACTTACCGGAGGAACAGATGGCGCACCCTGTATATGTATAGTGCCAACGAATTTATGTTTGTATAAGAATATAAATTTGCCTGCTCTATTATTCAATGCCACTTCACGATTCTTGTTTGCTCATTCTTTATTCATTAGGTAGGTAGGTAATCATATTTGCTGCGACTGACTGCTTGTCTAGTCGGCCGGCTGTACAATTCACAGACCCAATTTCTCACCATCTTAGCAAAAGAAAAATACTCACTCACACACACATGCGCACTTATATATACATATGTATATTCTAAAATGCTTATGTTTTATATATGGATTCGCAAAAGAAAATCCCCCCAAATTCGGTCGCAGACAAATAAAATATGCAGACAGATAAATGGTAAAAGGTTTCACGAATTTTGTGCGCCATTATCGTGTGCGTGTGTTAGTGCCACATTGTATTGTAGTTGTTTTTGTGACGCGTTAATGTGCAAATGCCACAGCAATGAAGCGCACAATTCAATTACACGTTCGACGCCCCTCCGACACGCAATATCCACCATAATCTTCACAGACACCGCGTCAGACAACTGCGTAGTATCGTTTCCTGGCAAAGTTGGAAGCAACTGCAAATTTGCAAAGAAGAGAAAGAAAAGCTAATGAAAAATATTTCAGAAAAAGCTACGCAGCAGCAGTTCGGTGTCTTATTGGTTTGGGCAATCGGTCGGTCGACAGGGTTTATTGACATTTACGCACGTTGACCTTGGAAAGTCAAACATAAAGTTTATGAGATTCATGCGACAGACGGGTATGGAGTGAGACGAAAGTAATGGAAAGGGACGGTGTACCGCAGACCAAATTCGAGCTGAGCTTTATTGTGATTAAATCAACAGGAATGCGAAATGCGACAAACAACCCCGAAATGGATGCACGACCGTAAGCAAGGCTCTAAGTACGGTATACGAGTTCATCTGGATTAGAATACCGTACTACAACTAAGCTTGGCAGTCGAAGTGACTATGCAGGGACATAAGGGCGCAAGGACGCCTTAAATCCCAAACAAATGCAAAGTTTGCACATTACCCTCAAAGGCAACGCAGCGACAGCAACAAAGGCAATTTGGCCCGGAGGCTGGCTGGGATACCCAACCTACCGCAGCATTACATCACGTAACGCACCGCGTCGTCTAAAGTGGCGTACCGAGGTACTCAGTACCAGCGACACGTCGGCGGAGGCGGCGTAAAGAACGTTGATATTCGGTATGCCGGCATTCAGAGCCAAGGGGTTTTCAGCGGCTAGCGATTAGTGCGCGCTGGGTTTGTGTGTATGGAACAAATGTGCCAGATGGATGTGCGAGCACGCGAAAATTCACAGACGGAGCTGTTGACAGACGGTGCGACAGACATCAGACAGTAGACAGGGTTGATTTCATTTATTGTTTGGTCTATGCCGCACACCATTCAAACACTATTCGCACAATATACGAATATTCGCATATTTTCGGTTTCGAGCAATGTACCCATTTTACTTTGTTTTGTTTTGGCCAACGTTCCCGCCAAACGGCTGGGCACATTTTGTTTATGTTTGTGCCTTCGAATAAAGGGCAACGCACATTTCAGTATGCCACATGTATGTTGTAAGTATGTTGCTGTGTCTGGCCATTTTCAACCTTTGTTGTTTGTTGCGAAAGAGACAGGAAACAAGAAAAAGTTCGTTAAACTCTGCAAAATGAAATAGAAACTCGAGCCACTGCAGCCAACAACAACACATTCGTTTTACTGTAGCTCCTGTCGCTTTTTTGTCTACGGCCGGCATGCGGCAGGACCCTTGTCGCAATGCGTACGAGTACGCCGCATGTACGCATTAATTTATACGCACATTCCATTTCCCGGTTTATTGTGTTTCGAATAGGGCTGGTCTGGAATTGTTGCAGCTCAAAGCGGCTGTTAATGGGTACTGTCTAGCAGTGCGGGGAATAGGTCGGTCTCGTGGCGGTATTATTATGAAAATGCCTGCGGCGGGCATTCAGTGTATTTTCTTAGCGCAAAGCATAAAAAACAGCGTCATTATGGTAGTTATTAGAATTCCTGGTGGTTGTTCTTGAAGTCTATTGCAGACGGGTGAGCAGGTGAAGGAGAGCATGTCGTCTGAGATCAGTCAGAAACACAGGAAAGGTTTGCAGCATCGAATATGTTGCAAAATATTGCAGCTCCACTGGATACGAAAACTTGATGAATCTATGAATCTTTGAGGGGTCGATTTATCCACTTCTCCAATACCAGCCCCGGAAATAGATGCTGCACTTGGAATCGAACGAAAAAATTACTTTTTTTCTTCTTCATTCAAACAGAATATGCTCTTGTTGTATTAACTTTGGGCGACCTATACAACAATTAAGGTGGATTAAAAGATTTTAAAGTCATTTGCGCATTGCATGTATGGAACTCTGATAAAAAGCGCTGAGTTATAGAGAAGTGATGTCCAATGGATCTGATTGATTTATCTTTATCTTTATCTTTATCTTAATTTTTATCTTTATCTTTATCTTTATGTTTATCTATATCTTTATGTTTATTTTTATCTTTATCTTTATCTTTATCTTTATCTTTGTCTTTATCTTTATCTTTATCTTTGTCTTTATCTTTGTCTTTATCTTTATCTTTATCTTTATCTTTATCTTTGTCTTTATCTTTATCTTTATCTTTATCTTTATCTTTATCTTTATCTTTATCTTTATCTTTATCTTTATCTTTATCTGTATCTTTATCTTTATCTTTATCTTTATCTTTATCTTTATCTTTGTCTTTATCTTTGTCTTTATCTTTATCTTTATCTTTATCTTTATCTTTATCTTTATCTTTGTCTTTATCTTTATCTTTATTTTTATCTTTATCTTTATCTTTACCTTTATCTTTATCTTTATCTTTATCTTTACCTTTACCTTTATCTTTATCTTTATCTTTATCTTTATCTTTATCTTTATCTTTATATTTATCTTTATCTTTATCTTTATCTTTATCTTTATCTTTATCTTTATCTTTATCTTTATCTTTATCTTTATCTTTATCTTTACCTTTATCTTTATCTTTATCTTTATCTTTATCTTTATCTTTATCTTTACCTTTATCTTTATCGACATTTTGTTCATGAATATCCATATTTTACAACATTTTTTAGGCGACATAAAAAATAAACTTTGCAAAATAACTCTTAGACATATTTCTCCCGCATAACAATTACCATCATCTTCTCAGTTAGCGGTAACCGCTTAGGCGATTTTGGCACGCCATTCGCTACTTTACTTTGCTAACTGGCGCCAGCTAGAGACCCCAAGTGAAATCCCTCTCCATCTAGTCCTTCCAAAGTTATAAAATAATTTAAATTCTGTTATTCAATGTTTGTCCACAAAATGTTTAATAAAATAATTGAACTATCTTATGTGTTAAAACTGATTTAATCAAGAGTCTGATCCTCAAACCAACGTTCGTTGCCCGAAGATAAGCGCGGTATTTATTTGTGTTTAAATATTCCAGCAAATTACTTTTCGTTACTGTTTGTTTTAAATTTAATTATTCACTGTGTTATCTTCCAAGCGTGACCCAAATTTATTGTTCAATTTTCTTTCCTCATAACGAGATTCAAATTGAGTAATCCCGGTATTTTCGGGTATCAAAAAAGGCTTCTGGGATCCCTGGATCCCGATTTGACATCCCTAATTTGTGTACATATTTGGCTTTCTAAGTAATCAGCAGCTTTGTCGCTATTTACAGCTCCATTAACACATCTCGACCGCAAACTCACCTCGATTACTCAACATTTCTACTCGTTCTCGCATCGAACAGCACACGTGCAATTAGCGCGAATTTACGAGTAAAAAACATTCATAATTGCAATTTGCGCTTCAACTTATCGTATTGGATTGTAATGATTCAATTGTTTACTTCTAAAATTCTTTTGAATTATTCCAATAATTTGCTATAAATAACATGGAATATCTAAAGTAGAGACGATAATTGATGGCGCATGAGTTTTGTTTATTTGTTAATGTTGATTTACTAACCAAATGCGTGTAGACTCACAATACATACAAAAGTTCAATGCACATTAACTAACACATACATATGTATGTATGTAGATATTGATGTTTCAATCAGATACATACATACATATGTATCTATGCACTTGGGTGGGCCGCGAACTACCAAAAGCATCACAGGCTGCTTCAGAGAAAGATTTGGCCCAAAATCTGGTATTTCTAATTGATGGAAAAGAGCGAGATAGCCGAATTGAATAAATTGAGAAAATTCATATACAGACAATTTTAAATTTTTGACATGAAGTATGATCAAATACTTTACGAAAGAATATTTCAAATTATATCCATTTCACGCCATATTTGGAAACTTTGTTTTCTTGTAATTAAAAAAGGATCATTAAATAATGTCGTCTGAATATTTTGCATATGATTTATCACCAGGTGACGAAGAAGTACGCTCTCCAACCGTGGATCGACGTTTACTCTGGGATGTGGGCAATCCCTTTCATTTGAATGCAACATAATTTCAGAAGCTGTATCGGTTAACTCCAGACTTGGCTGAATACCAAATTTCTCAGCTTGACAGAGTTTCTATGGCCCAAGTGGAGCATGAAGCTGCTAAACAAATGTTTGTTTCAGTGTTCTCACCTTTTGTGGGAGGCATTATTGTGACCGTCGATTGTACTCATGTATCAATTTCGGCGCAAAAGAATCATGTGGAGACTTACATATGTTAACCACCATATCTACCATTCAAATAATGTGCAAATGGTGAAAGCAACTTTTATCAGTTTTATTCTATAGATAAATGACCCTAACTAAAAAATGTAAATATAAAACCTAAGTGCCCTGGAGCAAAAGACGATTCCTAATAAAGTGAATTTTGAAAACGAAAACCATGGCATAATTGCAGGTGATTCCGGAAATTCCTTGCAGTCTGGTTGATGACTATTCTACCAAATCAATCAGAGGATAGTCCGAAATTCTGCTACAATGAAACATTGTAATATATAAAAAAAATTATAAACGTTTGTATTAAAAACGCGCTCAAATTTTTATTCGTTTAATTTTTCTCTATTCGTCGTTAGGGAATCGCACTACTGGTTTAGTTTCTCGCAATTTCAACTATACATATATAAAAGGAAACACAGTTTCAGAACGACAATACCGTTACTGTGCTTTTGCGGGCACTTTAGAAATAGGTAGCGGAAGGTTGCTAGTTATGATAAGAGTGTTCGATTGCCATATAACTTGTTCAAGCTGGTACAAATTTGTACCAAATCGCGTTCGTTTAGGCAAACAAAATGCAAAACTTGCAAGGAGAGAAAGCAATTTTGACACTTTATTTGGAGGCGAAGTAGCTAGTTTGTGCAATTAGATACATATTTCAAATTATAAATTTGCAAAAGTATAAATAAGAGTCATTTATTAACGAGCAAGCGGAAAGCAAAAAGCAAAAAAGACCAACTGTATAAATATAATGATTCAATAGCAAAAAATCAAAAGCGAAAAACTCTGTATGGCTGTCTGTCATTGAGAGAGTAAGCCGCCCTATTCTATGAATTTATTTACTGGCTAATTTTGATTGGGTTTTTGTAAGGAACAGTACAGTATTTAAATGGAAATTGACTCTCGATAAACCTCGACCACCATAACCAAGTGTTGGTGGCCGGGGCGCGGAACATCAAAAATTATAGACAAGTTTCTTTTTGTGACTTCCGAGTGTATTTTTCCCATGAAAAAACTTCTCACAAATATCATTTGCCGTTCGGAGTCGGCGTAAAACTATAGGTCTCTCAATTTGTGTTACAACATCTATACGCTCTTCAAATATTGTAGGAGAAGTTCGGCCAAACATCAAGTTATATAATGACAGCGCCAAATTATTATTATTATTATTATAAAATCTGTATAAAATTATTCGAACCTGCAAGGAATGTGAAACCTCGAGAAATTATTCCGAACAGAACCCAGTGGACTTGCCACTTGCCATTATTTGCATTTCGTCAATTCTGGTTTTATGCTCTGTTTCGAAGTTGTGCACCCACCATTCGATTGGAGTTTCAATAACAACGTTTGTCGGCCCCTCCACTGAGTTCATTTGAAACAACTTCTTCTGTCACACACATTGCCAATGTCGACGACCTTAAAACGGCTGCGGTGGCGGCTTATTTTCGAGTTGCCAATTCACTTTGCCTCACACCTCGTATTGCATCCTTTCCGTTCATAGTCTTTATTCGCAAATTTCGAGTATCTGCAGTAGGTAGGTATTGCATTAAATTAATTTCATCCCTACTTTGAGTTTTGGGCATATACTGCTCCTGCTGTTAGTGTTCTGTTGTTTCGGCCGGGGTTGGTTTGTTGCTGCTGTTCTCTGCAAATTCGGCTTTGTTTGTGTCTTCTGTTTTGTGCTAATATGAAATGAAATGCATAATAAAATGAAATGCGAAACGTGCAAAATTGAAGGCAATGCAAAACGAATGTTATTGCTTTGTGAAGCGTTTTCCCGCCAAACGAAGATAAAAACTCACCGACTCAACGACACATCGACTCAGCGACACATCGGCTCAACGGAATCATCGGGCTTCAGCCGTAGACAATAACGTGCGACAAGTCGTAGGTCGGTTACGGTGTACGTCGCAGCGCAGTTGTTATTGACGTAAAAGGCAGCGTCTCTGCTAACGCTGGGTTTGTTTACCAACAAGCAATTAAATGAGTCGAGTTCAGGGCGGTGGAGATGGGAACAACGTCAGCTTGTTGATGTACCGAAGAGTTGCTTGGTTGGTTGGTGGTGGTGATGGTGATGGTGTTGGTGGTGGGCCAAATGCAGCCGACAAGGTGCGGTGTGGTACAGGGAAGTAGTAGAGTCCGCTCTGTTCCATCACCCGTCTCTGCCGCGTGTTTGGAGTGTTGGCTAGGGTGCGGAGTGTCAAAATCGGTAATTCGAATGTGAATGTTCTATAGTGTGAATGAACTTTGCCAAGGACAATGATCTACGATTGAGTGTTCTGTGTACCATCGGTGGTGTGTTCCTGCTATCGGTTTGACGACTGTTAACTGTTGGTTGATGGTAATTGTCTGCTTGGCCATGCGGACAGACGAATGGACGACCGGGCGGACGGACGAACGAATACAGAGCGCAATGCGAGATTTTCGATATTTCAAGGGTTTGGAGTTGGTCGGCTTCTTTTATTCATTTTTATGTGCCATTTTATTTCATTGCTACGGTTGAGCGCAACATCAACGGTGGCGGCAACAACAACAACAGCGGCAACAGCGGCAACAGCAGCAGCGGTATCGGCGGATGTCGAGTCATCAACGCCAGTTGAATGGGTACTACCATCATCGTCATAATCTACCACATCATTGCATGTTTAATGCTTGGCCGCCTCATTCGGAAGGCAGACAACAAACAACAAACAACACCAGCTTGCAGCCAGACAACAGGCAAAAGGCAACAGAGGACAGCGGTGGACAAAATAGTAAAACAACAATGGGAATGCAAATGCACAAAGTTTCAAAATAAATACTAAGAACAAAATAAATCGTTAAAATTTGAACCTAATGTGACTCCTGGTCCAGTGGATCTAATTCGAGCAAAGCTTTGTTGCCACCCTTTCACCGTCATCAATGTGTCAGATGTGTGTGTGCAAAACATTCGAACGTTCGCGCAGCAGGTATCTAATTCCCACATGTGTCGGTCGAAATGGTGTGGTGTGAGCATCTTTCCTTCTAATCAGTGTCAGTGAACTTTGTTAGCGCCATAAGTCGCATCAGACGCGCACAAATCGGATGGGAATTATTTCGAAAGTTGTATTGGTTGGAACCGAACATAAGTGGACAAGAGAAACAAAAATTCTTTAATGTTTTGGTGCTTTTGTTTTGACTGTACAACCACAAATCAAAAATCAGCAGATACGTACCATTTTGATGACTGATTTTTTATTCTATTCTCATCATTGAGCCTCAACTCCAAGGGTATTTTGCTTTTTTACTCTCACAATGAATTTGTCATTACAATGTGAACTTGGATGCAAAACTATCACAAGCTTTTGGTAAGAAACTCATCCTGTAGGTGCGGGGTTAAATCATGGTTTTTTGTTGATATATTGGGATAAGATCTGTCATTTTTGCTCATTTCTTCGGAGAGTGGGTCAGCTTACATCGAATAGTAATACATACACCCCATATTCAGTGTCGGACAAAATATCTCCAAATACACTTAAAATTGAAAACCGTAAATAATTACTAGAGATGGGTTTCTACCAGGTAAATACTCTCCTTGGGTATGTGTTCAAATCTCGGGTAAACAAAAAAACAATTTTTCAAAGTTGATGTATATTGGAACGATTTTCCGTCATCCCTTATCAGATGTCCTTTCGGCTTTTTTTCCACTGCTGATTTTCACATCCCTAGGAATATTGAGTAATGCCAATCATTTCATTCGCTCTTCTTCAGTCCAGTAAATACGGTTTGAAATTGTTTTTAATGAAATCGCTCACTCGATGCAACTTTCACTGTCATCGTTGCGCCAAGTCGCAGAAATTAGTTTTTGGGTTGAAAAAATTGACTTAGCTAATGTCCGAAGCTTCGATAAACGTTTTTGCCCCTCCATTGATGAAATATTTGAACCAAGCCTGAAGCCAGAAAAAAATGTGCTACGAGACAAGATCAATCCTGCTTACCTCTTCCATATTCATATCCAATTTTGCTTCTTCAATGAATTCAGGAACGTCGTTCGGCCAAACTTTCCGAAAGCCATCAAAGGTTTTGTTTAACTCTTCTTAATTAAGCTTTGCACATTTTGTTGGAATTACGTTGTGTATCCTAGGCAGTAGTTCTTTGTGTTCCATAAATCTTTAAAAAATCTCTTCTAAATACTAATTCAAAAATGGAATGAACATGAACCGGCGATAATATCCTTCAGCATTTCCAGTATAGCTGCTGTACATTGGACGCATCTCCTTGATTGCTTCGATAATTTGGCTTGCTGACGCAACGCATCTTCTACCTGAATTGAAAAAGACTAGAACTAAATTAGGTAAAAAAGTACTCATTGAAAGCGTGGTGCATACATTGAAAGATTCCTAAAATATTTGAGTAACTTTGTTATTTCAGGATGGGTCCGGATTCATAAATGGAAAGTTGATAGAACGAATCTAGATGAACTTGCAACAATTTCAACGGAAAATTCGATTCAGTCCAGTGATGTCTAAAGTTCATCGAATTCTCTCGAACTATCATACCCTTTATCAAATAATGACTTATTCGTAGACAAATACATGAACAACTTGCCCATGGCTAATATTATACTATTTGATGCTCCACTTTTTTGGATCGCGTATTTAACATTTTAGAATAGAATGTTTCTACCAACAAAATCTCTGATAAATTCGGTAATAATTGTGTTTGAAGTTATTAGAGAAAACGAAAAAGCTTTAACCCATAATTTTCTAATAGAAAAAAACAATTTTAAGTAAGCTTATAAAAATATACATATTTCTTCATAAATTAAAAACATCAAGAAGTCTTAAACCATGTTCACATTACAACGTACATAACATATTTTCATCACAATTACTTTGCACAAACCAAGTGCGTTTATACTTCTCATTTTTAATTTGGACTGAATGCTCGGTAGCCACAAAGTTGCTTGGGTGTTTGATCAAAGGTAAAAACGTGAGAGATTGTGAAGATTTTTAATATATTTGAATTTTATTGTAATAATATATATTTTTAAAGAGAAAACAGCTTCTAACGGCAATTAGAATCAAGGAAGAAATGAATGAAATGCTAATGTTCCAAAATGTATGGTTTGGTTATGGAGGAGTACTTTTTTCGATTGTTATCGATACAATTTAAACCCGATATTGATTTGTTCTAGATTTGGTTTTTGATTTACACTTAAACGAGTAGTAAAAACGAGTGTAAATAGCGCAATGCAATGGAATTAACAGTTTGAGCGATATGTGGTAAGTATCAGGACGATTAGGTTTCATACATCAAATACCTCATTTTATCCTAATTTATTGACAGATTTTACGAGACGAAATAACTTTATGTCATCGTAATTTGTTAATAAATGGATAATGATCCATAAATTAAGAGAATGTGTTCGGCTTTTAGCATTCGCTTACTAGTTTGTTATATATTTCGCACATTTCGAAGAGTAAGGGGGCAGCCTATGATTTATCTAGTACTCGTAATTTTTTCTTTTTACGTTTTCCTGTAAAAAAACAGGAAAAAAATTAATTTTTGCAAATGCGTCGATCGACTTAATTAGATGGGGGTTCTATAGTTACTCTCACGCTTAATTGGGTCGCATTTCAGACATTATCCTTGAATGTTGCATAACTCTTGTCAGCCATGAGTTCTACTGCAGCTACAATTCTCGACGATATGGCTCAGAAATAACTAGGTAATTTTTCAAGTTCAGAATCTCGGTCTTTATGTTTTTTTACGCAATGCGCGCCATATGTCCTAAGCAAAACACATTTTGGCATTCAGTTCAATATTACTGGGAAAATTGTGAATACAAGTAGAAAGTGGTGAAAGTTGTGCTGCTTTTACTTTCAGTCCCTGTTTTTCTCAGCTCTTAACCTTTTTCATATACACCCTTTGCTCAAGCAGCAGTTCAGTGGTGCCAATGTTCGGCACAATTGTACAAATCCCTTCGTGCGTATTCTGATGCGATTGCCAGACTGATAATAGAAATTGGGGTGGCTGCCGCATTCGACACGACAAATGCGAATTTTTCCTAAAACTTGGATTTTATCTAATTAAATAAATAATACAGCCACTCCACCACAGACGCAGTTTAAATGTCTGGCAGAGTGTCTAGGGAGTGTTCGCAAAGAAATCACAAACTGTTATTGACATGCAGATGACATCGAGGTAGACAAATGAGATGGTACTGGTGTGGCCCGCCATTTAGAAAATGGGCTTAGTATGCGGCATGCCACCCAAATTTGCAACAGACAACCTGGAGGCGCACAAAACGCAAATAAAATAAGGCTTATGTGTAAATACCTACAGTTACTCAGAAAAATATATATGCACTTAGTTTTCTTTTACAATATCACAATATTTTTAAGGAACAATTTTTTCATAGCTCTTTTATAAAAATAGAGATAATTTCATAACGTAAACTATATAAATAAATGTTTTAAACTTTATATAAAATTTACGAAAATGCAATCAAAAAAATCCAATCAAAAAATTGTCATCAAATTAAATTTTTTTTTTTTGAACTACGTATACTTTTATAAAAATTGTTGAAGAAATATTGAATGTGAAATATTATACAACAAATAACTGCACGTTGCCTGAGAGAAAGGAGCTACATAGTCGGTTAAATTTTCCATCTGGGAAAAAATCTCCACTTCGACGGAAGGAGCGCTTTCGTAATCTTCGTACAGCTGATTGTTCTTTATACCACGGTATTCCGTGTCATGAGAGCGAAGTTCGACAAATCTGACAAAATTATATATGTATCTCGGTCTCCGATTTTAGAAGTGTATGTATTTTTAAACTCAACCAGTTAAAAGCTGATTTATTAGCCGGTGCAACTCAGTGACCGAAAAGTAGGTAGAATTTTTCGACCGCATTCCAATCACAAGTTACATTTGAAACATGCGGTTAGTAACAGCCATTTTCTATGTATTATATAGATAAAATTTCCTACGTAAAATATTTAGAAATATTCACTTTTCTTTGCCGAAATTCTTTAAAGAATATTTTTTCATACAAAAGTTAAAGGCAAAGGGCTTGGAAAAACGATGACTTTGGAAACTAAATGTTTTTGAAGATTTCAAAGTCGTTATGAAATTGATTTCCAATAAAGTCTTTCTTACTTCTGTTTTTTCACAAGCCAGTAATCAGGAAGATTTCTTATATAAAATTAGGTAAATTTTCCTTATCCACCACTGGTACAACTGTAGTGGATATCTTTAATTCATATCCTATAGATTGGCGCGTAGCAAAGCTGCTATCGAAAATCGCAGAAAAGTCTGTTTCGTAAACCAGTTTTGATGGGCGCCTAGCAATTCATATTCTGAATATTTACTTTTAGTTGTTCCTTACAAACCCACGTAACAAATACGAAGAGATACTTATATTTGTAGTATGTATGTAAATTAGGGTGGTACTGAAAAGCAGGAAGAAAATTTGTTTCCTATGTAGATTTCGGTCCATTTTGGAGATGGTTTAGGCGTGTCACACAGGAGGCGAAGTTCAGATTCCTCTATGAAGACTCACAAAACCAAAACTAAATTACTTTTTATTTACATCCTAAAATGGATACTACTATGGTCGACTATATTACATATTAATTTTAGGTTTTTGAGTCTTCATATGGGAATCTGAAATTTGACCACTGGGCGGCAGCTTTAACCATCGCGTATCGGGTGATATCTTCGACTATAGAAGTATCGATTTTGGCAACAAAATTTATATGTGATATCTTTGATGGACGAATTAACTTTGAGGCTGGATGAGACTAAAAAAATTGTTCATTTGATTTTTAAGGGCCATCCTAATGCATACACCTTTTATTTTGTAACTACTTGCATTTGTATTTTGTTTGCTTTCGATTTTCGATACTCAAAAGCAGCCACAAAACCTTACAAAATCTCAAGGCCAAATGAGCTATTGACGCCAACCACGAACGTCTGTACTAGTACTAAGTAGGTAGGAAGGTGCTGCTTAGGTGCGCAGGAGCGTGGGGTGACCATTTGTTGCGTTGTCTGATGACGCGCCCAGTAATGCTGGTGTAAGGGGTTGTCCCTGTTGACTGTCCAGACCAAGCCCACGTGGCTTAACTACAAGCCACAATACTCCAGCAAGTAGATTGTTGATCTTTGTCGTCTTGTTTGGGCATTTCGGCGTAGCCATGCTGATAGCCTGAAGCTGTGAAGGTCACTGACTGCTCCGTCGTTAACGGCAAGGACAGAGTGAAGTTAGGCGTGCAATACAACCAAATGGGAGGCTGACTACCCAAAATACCAAAATACCCAAGGACGCGCCCAAACAGTTTTAACAAATTTTTATGGTTATAGCTGCTTCATTGCTTATTTATGTAATGATATTATTCGGCCTGCTTTATGTCTATTACAATTTGTACGCAACGACGCTACGAGTCGTTCCATTGCCCTTTGAGCAGCCATCAAACTGTACGCGTTTGTCTGCCTCTGTCAAAGTGATGCTCGGGGTGACTGGGCTGGCTGGGTTGACTGTCTGGCACGTCAATAGGGTAGGTTAAATGGTGAAAGCAATAATATAACATTTAATATATTTCAAAATGTGTGCGCTACCTCGCATCTTTTTACAAAATATATCGACTAATAACACACTCCGTTAGCTTAGCAATACAACATAAATTTGACAGGTTTCTGTCTGTCGTCTGTTCTGTATATTGTATTTTGTGTGTTTATTAGAAGAATTAGATTGCCACACTCCAAAAGTTGCAGAATTTCATGATATGCTTCGCAGCCTTGAGACTAAGAAGTTTTTCGTTTTCTTTGTTTAGGTCATTGCCATTAATTATGTTTATTTGGGTTCTTTTAATGATGGTTTTACTTTGAGAATATTTTGAGACTTGTCTTCGCGTTATAATGAAAAAGTTTAAACAATTTTCAGGTGTACATTTTGTAAATTAAAGGAATATGGAAATTAAATGCTTCCTAGTAGATCGGATATAGATGAGTTCACAAAACTTTGATATCATTAAATTGCTGAACTTTTTGTTAAAAAAATATTAAATTATATTAATTTGCTGCAAAGATTAAATTTGATTGATTACATTTTTGCAAAAGAGGCGAAGCGACACCGGCGGAAATCGAACAATGTTTGGATGCTATTAACGGATATTCTTCCTCTTCGTATTCCACTGTAAAACAAATGGGCTAAGACAATCAATTGATGACGAACCGCATCCAGGACTACCATCCATTCTGATAGATGAAAACACGAAATTTGTGGAGGAGATAGAACTGAAAGTCGATTGGCTAAAAACTGAAGAATTACCAGTTATGACTGAACTTTGAAAAACACCAGAGCTTACAATCCATTTTATTATGAATAAGGTCAGTGGGGGTTGGTCTTCTTTCCGCTGTTCAAAAACAATGGAGGAAGTGCTGTACTCAATTTTTATCTCTTATTTCTTAAAGCCCAAATGAAAGAAAGAAATGGATTCAATTGTTATTGGCGATGTAACCACAATTCTTTATCATGATCCTCTGTTCCTCAAAAAGTATACCGAGATTCCCGTGACAAAAAAAAAGCAGAGTTGACTCAATCTCAGAAAAAGATTATGATTGCAACCTTTTGGGATCTCGAAGGATGTTGATGTGTCATGACAACGAGCCGATTCACACATCGATGCTTCTAAGGCGGTACCAGTTTCACTGACCTCACCATTCCACTATATAGTTCATACTTTGCTCCATGCGACTATTATTTAATCTCTAAATTTAACACTAATACCACGTCCAAACAAAAATTTAATCATCTCAAATCGAAGCCAATTCATATCACTAGAGGTTTGATTCATCTCTTGGAACCCAAAGCGAATTAATATAAAATTATAACAAAGGTGAATTCAAAAGGGTGCAACATATCATTATAAAGCCAAATAGAAAGACGGGAGCTATTCATTTTTGGGAAATGAAATTGTAAGTTAAAGAAATGAGAAATAATTTGTAAATAAAATATTCCGTCATTTGCTTGTCCGACATTCTCACGTACCCTTCACATCAAGAAGAAGAAATCAACTGCTCTACTAACGTCACCTTTTATGAATTCGCCTTGATGGAACGCTATTACTTTTTGTGAATTCGCCTTCGGTTGTTTGGTTTCACTGTAGTTTGCAAATCAGGGATGCAAAGAGAATTAATTGAGGACTAAATCTTGATCTCTAGGTAACGGGATTTTCAAGCCACATTTTTGTGTGGCGAAATCTGGCCAGACCAAGTGGATTGGTGAGATAATTTCTCGAATTAAAAAGATTAAGAACATCGTATACGGATCAAGTGAAGTCAGCTGTGTGGAATATTTTAAAGTTCAGACTATTTTTTACGGATATAGAAATCTTTGTGAAAAGTGTATTATACTAAAGGGAGATTATATTGAAAAATAATAATAGTGGATTCATTTTATAGTTCAGCGCAGAAATATTTGGACATACTGATAGGAGATTTTTTATCATTAACGACATTGATGTACTTATCGATATTGTCATCATGCTAGTCGTTATCGTCATCACAATTGTTTTTTTAATCACATTTCTATTACGGTTTCCCAATTTTATTTGTATGCGTTTTGATTTGTACGCAGTGCGCTTAGCGATTATCATTATCCTCGTCCATAGCTTTTCAGGCATTACTGTAGTTATCGCAATAATTATAATTTTTCATATCACTATCGCTATTTTCAATGCTTCGTTTTGTCAATTCGTTCCCTTATAGTATTAGTTGGGTTAAATTTGACCGCAAATTTAATTTGCAAAATACTGTTAGGTTACAGCTGTTTACGCCTTAGGAGCAATAAGAGTTTTGGCCCAACGGACCCCGACATGTTTTGCATGAAATAGACAGAATTTCTGGCTAATATTCACCCAGTCCAAACTGGGTGGAAACCCACCGAAAACCTCTGAAAATAAGGTCCTGTTCACTCTCAAAAACTCAACTTTGTTTTTACTAGTAGTTGTTCTTGTCGCGCTGTTGATGTTGATGTTGTTGAATCCCGAATTTTTTGCCAATTCCACTTTGTGTGGTCGTTCGCGTGGCTACAAGAAAAAGGCGGGTAATTTTATATGTTGCTGCAGTTGGCGTTGAACGCTTGGCATCGCGAAGTCGACGTGGCGGTCTGTTGGTAAACAAACAAAAGCCCAGACAAAAAAGCAATAAAAAGGCCAAATGCAGACAGAATGTGGGGAGCAAAGCAAAAGGTCTGAAAATGCCCCACACTCGCTCCCATGCATAGCACACACACACATCCATTTCTATAGCGTTCGCACGCGTGTGTATGCCTGTGTGTGTGTGTGCATTGTGTTGTCTGCGCGCCATCTGCAACGTTGCTAAAAGTTAAGCGGCAACAGCTTTGCAGCAACAACATAACAAAACCAAAAAAAAAAAAACAAACGCAATCAAGCTGTGAGCAACCACATGCGACGGCGATGATCGTAGCGGTGTTGGCGGCAGGTGGTTGGTGAAGCGGCCAGTGAATTTCGTGCAACGTTTCAATTGCCGCCACTGTTGCTGCATTTTTTGCACTCGAATTCACACACACACAGACGCGCGTTGATGTACCCAACCAGTAAATTGAGGGGGGGGGGGGGGGGGGGGGGGGAATTGCAAATACTATGTACATACATTAGTAAAATATGGGCATTTTATCCGTTTGCTGATTTCATATTTTTGGGGGATTTTTTTTTGTCTAATTAATAAGCACAGGCACATGAGGCTTAAGTACAAAATAAATATAAAATTATAATAACTCAAAAAATAATTCTTTTAAAGTTAATCTAAAATTTTGAAAACAAATTAAGCTCATACATTAAATTTTATTCGCTGAAGAAGTCGAGAGCAATCAACCTTGCCGAAAACAAAATCAAAAACAAGAAGACTGACTAGAGACTTGTCCCATCTGATAGTGATTATAAACTAATTAAACGACAACGGAACAATCAAAAAATCGCATATAGCAAAACGAAGAAAGACCTTCTGAACGCTTTCCATACGCTGTATGTGAATGTTATGATAATAAAAACTGCGTATTCAAGTTTAGAAGGAACAAAAACTGAATATAATATTATGTAAGAAAAAATGAGAAGATTTGCGTCTGACAAATGCAAGTTTAGTTGATAAGTTTGAATATGTAATTTAAAGGCTTGGTGGAACTAAGTCTGGTACCAGACTACATACATACACTTCGAAGTCTTTAATTTCTTTAACCACAAAACACGACTTCACTAAAAAATAGGAAGTCTGCAGTGGTTTCAACATCTTGGAATAAGTTACTGTATGGCACTTTGATTTCGGAATAAATTATAAGATAAACGGCATGTAGAATAAATTTAATTTGCTGATGAATATTGGTCCCGTTTTAATGTAACCGAGTTGCAAAAGAACGTTCTAACTCGGATAAAATTTTTTTTGGTTACAAAAGCAATCCTGTTCTTGTTCTTTCGTAAAAAACCGATTTGTTTAGTGATATTTAGAAACGTGAAATAGTTGTGCAAACAAATTTTTGGTTGACGTATTTATATTTTTTAAAACACTATGCAAACAAAAATGAATTACGTTTTAAATCTAAATTTCCCATGAATTTTCTTGGGGTTAATTCACAATAGCGCTGCTTTTTCACTTTCCAACACTACATCTCTGGTCTGATATCATATTACCGAGTTGGCTCAACTCGCATATTTTTCGAAGTTAGTGTTGTTACTTTATATGCACCTAGTGTTCTTTTGCAACGCGGGTACAAAGAAATGGGCCCATTATTGGAGATTTAATAACTTAGTATATAATAGTTTAGTTTTTTTCTAATTTAATAGGCAATTTACGTAAATAAATGCCATTTTTCATATTACAAATTCACAATACATTTCGTAAGTGCGCCTCGAACCAGTGCTCTCATAGGTGTAATCCGTGTCCATATCACGGTCGTCATGTGTGAGGACTTTCGGCTTTGAAATTTCTACACATCGAAAGGTGAACTAACCGCGTAATTTGAAAAGGCTGGAAAAGTTGAGGTTTGGTTTCTTACTGGGTGAATACTTGCAGCATAATATTCACCTACTCACACACTCATACTATGCACATGCGTATGTGTGTTTGTGTTTGTATGTTGTTGGTAGTGCGTTTGTGGTTGTGGTTGGCCATTGTTGTCTGTTCGCTGGCGTTTTTATTTACCTTGTGGTTTTTGTTTTTGTTGTGGTCGTTTGCTTCTACTGCGTACCAAAATAGACCGATGTATTTTGTATTTGGATTTGGTTGTATGTTGCCATATGCCTCAATAGCTGCAACACTCAACCATAGGTGGCAACAACAGCAACAACAACAATAACAACATCAACACAATCATAGCCATAAAACAGCACAAAATTGGCGGGAACTTGAGAATTGGCGCGCTTGCTTCATTTGCGACGCGTCCGTCCATTCACCCTACGCTCATCGTTCATCGACGTTGCTGGACGAGTTTATTGCTTTTGCTGTTGTTGCTATTTTTTCGTTTTTAATGGAAACGTAGTGAGTGCAAGTAGTGGCCCCAGCTCATGTTGTTCTCCAGCTGCTGTTTGTAAATATTCGCAAACCTGACGACGACGAGTGGCTCAGTTCAGTCTCTTTTGTGACTGTGCATCGCCCAGCTGTAAATGCAATGAGTGAGTTGTTCCCTTCATCTCAGTCTTTCGAAATTTATGATTCATAATATTTCACATGGTATCGTCCAGTTTGGTTGTGGGATATAACATTTTTTGATAATTATCGATACAATTAAGAGCCAACACTGATTTGTTCTTGATTTGGTTCTTAATTTACAAGGTGCAATTACTTAGTTTCATCATAATTTGCTATAAATTAAGAATGAGCCATAAATAAAGATAGGGTGTCCGGGCTTTAAGCGGTCATGGAGTATTGAATCGATTAATTGAAATAGTCCAAACCCAAACGATAAACATTCATAATATTTCACATGGTATCGTCCAGTTTGGTTGTGGGATATAACATTTTTTGATAATTATCGATACAATTAAGAGCCAACACTGATTTGTTCTTGATTTGGTTCTTAATTTACAAGGTGCAATTACTTAGTTTCATCATAATTTGCTATAAATTAAGAATGAGCCATAAATAAAGATAGGGTGTCCGGGCTTTAAGCGGTCATGGAGTATTGAATCGATTAATTGAAATAGTCCAAACCCAAACGATAAACAATGTGAAGATTGTTGACGGCGAAATCTGTACACTTTTTTGAACCGTTATTTCAGGCCGAGAGTACCAATACTTGGAATATTTCCAAATAAATGAAGTTGCAAGCAACTGTACAACGAGCGAACGATAGCGTACTTTTACAAACTTTTACTGCATGAAAACTACGTTTTCTCCTCTTCATTTTTAGTGCGGACCAGATAGTCGTTTATTTTTTTAAATTCAAAAAACTCAATTACATTATAGACTAGCAAAAGTACAATTTATTAAGGAAAACAAATTGGATTCAACTTAAAAATATATGCACATTAAGGTGTTCCGCCAAAACAAAGTTTCGGTCTCTAAAACGCAATTATACATTTTATTATGTTTTATCAAAGTTGGTCAAATTTTTTAATATTTATGTATGTGCATTACTGTTAAGCTTTAACTGTTTTCTAAACTGAGGTAATTTTTGACAAACGATGTTTATTTATAAATTGGATGCAAATTCAAATCGGTACAGCTGACCTAAAACTGAATATTATTGCGAAATACTTTCTTTAATTAATTAATTCCGATTGGAAATGGTACCCAGATCTTTGTTTTTGTATGGGGAGTGATTCACCCTAATGTGCATATTCTTGAACAAATTTTTAAAAATATATGCCATACTGTAGTTCTTCGCAAATGTTTCATTTAAAAAATTTATATTAGAACCGGCCCAGTACGCTGAGAACTAAAGCGTTACAAACATTATCCATAGAACAAATTTTATATAATTTGTATGGATTAAATCAGTATATTTTTGGATTATTCAAAAGAGCCAACATTCCCATTATTTACTTAAGGAAAATGCTTATTTTAGGCACACACTTTTCGATGACCACTCCTTTAGCAAAACGCCACAAAACAAACACTATCGTGAGCACAAGAAATAAAAGAGTTTGAAGTTACTTCTCAAACAGGCAGCGGATCGAAAGCTCGTGCCGTCCGACCGTGGAAACCCTGCTTGGAAACTTCCGGATTTTTCAAACCGCTCAGATAGTGAGGTTCTGAAACGCGTCCATTCTAACAACATACCCATACGAAAAGACAAAGACCGAGTGGGTAGGTCTCTATATATTTGGCCTCATCCTATAATATGTATATTTTGCAAGATATTGTAAATATCATTTATATCGTAAGACCTAAGACTGTACACAATAAGTAAATAAAGAAAATAAACTGAAAGCTATTGAGTTCCTTCAAGCGGACATAAACCATAACCACTTGCTGTGGCCGGTTGTTCTCGCAAATTTAATGCTGGGCTTTTGTTGCAATCCTTGCTCTATAGATGGCGTTTTCAAACCGATTGCTGTTGGAATGTTGTAACCGGTAATTCTTCCGCTGCTGGTATGATTTTTGTAGTTGCTGTTGTTGGTTGTTGATTTGGGTGATGGTTGTAATTGCTTTGGTGCATTTGCTGGAGCCTTCCTTCCATTTCACACCAACAGATATGGTATGGATGTATCGTATAAGCTCTAATGAGCAGCGATAAAGTTGACCATTATCGGCATGATGAGTTTGTTGTTGTTGTTGTTGCTTCCTGTTGTTCAGTTTTTATGCACTTATTTACGTAGCAATGTTGACGTTTGGCTGATGAGGATTGAAAATATTTAAACAACTCTTCGCCGATCGTAAACTACATACCGGCGCACAAACAATTTCGCTAGCACTAAGAAAACAATAACAAAATACTTGTGCATAAATGCAAACAGCCGCATGAGTTGTAATGACCGGAAAATTTAAAAATATAAACATAAATACAAGAAAATACATACATATGTGTGTACAATAAATATATGAACATATGTTGCCATTGTGGCTTGAGCTCGAAGCCATTTTATTTCGAGAACATTTGGATTGCAAATCGTAGCATCTTGCTTAGCCATTTTGGAACGAACATTGTTTGTGGCGACATTTATGCTGATCTTTCCTAAGGTTTGCGGTTCTAATGCTAATCAATTTTTCGTCTCGTGGCTCGGATAATAACTTCAGACTTTCTGAATGGGTCAGCTCCCTTGGAATCTAGCAGGGCCATGTTTCGCAAACGTATTTTACATCATTTAAGTCGCATACGCTTTACATTTGATCAAAATCGGTTTATAAACGCGACTTTTATAAATAACTTGCCTCCAGCATCACTCAGCGCCACCTAGCGAATTTTCTGATAGCCTATAATAGGACCAGATACTGAAACCTATTTTGAAGTTGAATGCGTACAATGAAAATTGCTATCAATTTATGTATTTATGTATGTATATATTTAAATTCATATATAGATATTGCAAATTGAAAATGTAAGAATTATGCGGGCGAAATCGAATGCGTTTTTTTTTAGTTTTAACACTGTTGTATGGCAAAACGATGGAGTAGCTTTTCTTCAGTAAATATTGATACATACATATTGCCATCTAAAAACAACGCTCTTTTTGCTGAGGGTCTTAATTTACGAGTATAACACGCTGGAGGTTTGAAGAATACGATGTTTCCCAACGTAACTTCACGTTGAACTCAAACCTTAAAATTTACTGGGGGCCTACAGCCTTACGCCACATCTCTTAGGTTTGCAATACTCGTATAGTTGACTTTGCAATTAGTTCCAGCTCATTTTGATTGGAGATATCGCGCTATAGAATGAAAATATATCTGAGCTCTCGTGGACCCATTCAAACCATTACTCTGAGTTATCTGTGGTTACTATCGAGTGGACAATGATGAGTGAATTCAATTTGTAATTTTCACGTTTGTTTATATTTATAAACCTAATTCCGGCACGCTTCGCTGCACTCTTCAAATAGAATTTATGAAATTTAATGAATTTGAATTGTGAATAGAGATATTTCGGGTTCTGCTCAACCTATTAGGTAATTGAAACACACTATTTATATTTAAGTTGCTAATACATACATACATACATGTTTGGAATTCGTATCAAATCGGACTGTAAACACAGTTTTTAGAAATATCTCGGCACCAGCGCCACCTATTGGATTTTTTTTTGCACAATAGACACCTTTTGCTAACATATCCTACAAGTTAGATTTCAATCGGTTCAGTTCTTTTCGAGTCTCTAAACTCTACATACGAACAGACGCTCAGCCCCTTTTTATATAGGATATCGACATGGGAAACCCGACAGACGTTGTCCTGCCTATATTTATTTATTAATTGCACTTTGCATTTGTTTCGGTCTCTCTCACATATAGCTTGTGTGTAATTTAATTAAGTTTGACTTTTAAAGCAGATGGCGACCCTCTCAAAAGTATATCTAGCCATGAAACCTTGAGTAAGATGGGATGAACCATTTGGCACTTGTGCATAATTTAAATAAATTTGACTTTTCAAACAAGCTAGCTATAAACCGTCTTCTCAACAAAACGAACCATTTGAGGCTCATATTTAATATACATATGTATAATAATATTCTATTTTAATATTTAATATATTTGTGTATAGTTTAATTAAATTCGACTTTTCAAACAGCTAGGAACACTCTTCAAAATATAGCTAGCTCAAGCCTTCTTCTCAGCGAAGCGAACCATTTGACACCGATATTTTGATATTTCATATTGCGTGTAATTTCACTTAATTCGAATTTTGAAGCAGGTGGCAACCATGTATCTCTCTTCATTCTTACCAAGAATGGTAAAACACAAGATTGCGCCTTCCGCGGAGGTCTAGTCGTCTCTTTGTCGATTTGACAACAACCACCAATTCGCTGACGAAATATTTTTTTTTTAATTTTTCTTTGTTATCTCATTCTCTAGCTATAATTACGTCACCATCAATTGATCGCAGTGCGAAAGACGATATATGTACAAACGGAAGAAATTTCGTAAAAATCGTTCGAACCGTTTCGTAGGAGTGCGACCACAAACACTGTGACATGAGATTTTTATAAATATACATATGTATGTATGTATGTATATTTTGTTCGCATTCCACTTTGCAAAATATTGAATGAGAACATCGCCACAGACCATGTTCACATTTTGCTAAATCTTTCCATCAAGCGCCACACTTATCAATCGAAATGGCAGTAAAGTGAATTTAAAATTAATTCTCGATGAATTCATCAACATGTCACGCAGTCGTCTAGCAACCAACCGATGGTGTGAAGCAGAAACACCAACAAAAATAGAACGGGTAGATGATAGTGCGTACATATAACAAAAATTGTCTGGCAGTGAGGGGATAGCACGTCTGGGTATGTGGCTGCGGTCGTTGTGTTGTGACTGTCACCAACGGATTGCGATCGATGTACTGCGACGCATACGTCACACATGTGACACACGCACAGGTCGTTTCGATGGAAAGTGAATTGTCGCCAATTTTTTAGGCGAATATTTAATACAATTCTAGGCGATCGATCAATAATAATATACAGAGGAATAACTGCAAATAATTTGCATGAAAATTTACAAAATGCACGAATTCAGGTACAATGTAAGGTTGATGCTTAGAGTTTTTAGCATTTCCTAATGTCGTCATAATTGTACTTCAACTGTGTACAGTACCAATGCATGGGATATAATCGGGCGAACCTCCATTCATTATTGAGGCGACAATTTATTGAATTTTTGAAGTAAAATTTCTTTAGCGGCAGTGATTTTTTACATCGCGTCAGAATCGCTTCACTAATTTCTACCACTATATTTACTAATATCAACCACTATTGTTACTGATGCTACTACCACTAATTGTACTAATTTCTACCACTATTTCAACTAATTGCTACCACTATTTTTACTACTTTCTACCACTATTTTAAATAATTTCTGCTGTTTTCACTAATTTCTTCCACTTTTTTTTTACTAATTTCTTTTGGTATTTTTATTAAATTCTTACTAATTTCTACCACTATTTTTACTGATTACTACCACTATTTCCACTAATTTCTGTCACTATTTTCATTAATGCTACTACAGTGCAACTTCGATAGTCCGGACATGCGCCAATCCGGTCACTCCAATAATTCGGACGCTTCTACATTTCGGACAATTTAAAATTTTTACCTCTACAATCCGGACAAATTTTTTTTTTATGCAAGAATCAGCTAATTTTGACACTCGTCAGTGCAGTCAAAAGAACAAAAATTTCTACAAATCACAACAACTCGTCTTGCGACTACTTTTATAATTATACTATGGTTTAACCGTTTTTACCTCGCATGTTTTGCTATTCGCACTGTCATTATTTCAGTTTCGGTTCTTTCCCTCGTAAGCGTGTTTGTCTAATTTCGTACCAAGTACCATGTTTTTAAATAATAAACGCAAACATAAAACACTAACTTTAAAGGAAAAGTGTGATATTTTACAAAGTCTTGATGAGGGAAAATCTATTAGGCAGGTTGCCGAAAAATTCTATGTTCCCAAATCAACGATTTGCGACATTAAAAAAAATAAGGAAAAGATAAAACAATTTATTTCGAATACCTATAATGGACCAGGTAACATTTGAACCAAAATAATGTATGTATTAAACCGTTTTCATAATATAAAACTTTCTTTTAGGAAAAAGAAAAGTTATGAAAAAAGCAGAAAATCCAGAAGTAGAGGAAGCGCTTTACACATGGTTTTTGCAACAAAGAAACAATCATATCCCGATTTCATCAGAAATTTTAAAAGCAAAGGCCAAATTCTTTTATGAAAAGATGACGGGGAAGGACGATTTTTCAGCGAGCTCAGGCTGGTTAGATAAATTTAAGATACGGCATGGTATTCGTTATTTAAAAGTTTGTGGTGAAAAAGTTTACAGCGATGAGAGCGCCGTAGAGCCTTTTAAAAAAAGTTTGCCGACATTGTTGCTGAGATGGATTTGAGTGAAGAGCAAGTTTACAATGCAGACGAATCTGCTGCTTTCTGGAGAGTTTTGCCTGGTAGCACATGGGTGCATGCAAAGGAAAAATCAGCCCCAGGAAGAAAAATTTCCAAAGATCGAGTGACATTTATGCCATGCTCAAATGCTGCAGGAACACATAAACTGCCTCTTTTGGTTATTGGCAAATCTGCTAATCCAAGAGCCTTTAAAGGTTGTAAGATTCCAGTGGTATATAAAGCAACTAATAAAGGATGGATGTCAACGTCACTTTTCTTCGACTGGTTCAAAAACCATTTTATTCCAGACGTAAAAAAGTTTCTAGTACAGGTTAACAGACCACTGAAAGCATTATTAATACTAGACAATGCTACTTCACATCCTAAAGCGGATGAAATTAATTTTGACCCAAATTTCAGAGTTCTTTTTTTACCACCAAATTGTACTGCAATCTTACAGCCTATGGATCAAAATTTAATACAAAATGTAAAGGTTGCTTACAGAAAGCACTTACTGCACCATATTTTATCAAAAAATGATGATGATGGCGATGTGGTTAAAGTTTTAAAAATGTTTAACCTTAAAAATGCTGTTTTCTTCTTGGACTTAGTATGGCAAAGCATTAGCGAAAAAAATATTCAGAAAAGCTGGTGTGCATTGTGGCCAAGACATGCATCATGCTGGGATGATGAAGATATGATATTCAGGTTTTGCGCCATGAACTGCAGTCTGATAGCATCTATGCTGACATAAAATCCATCCAAAATATGATTGGAGCTATGAATTTCAGTACTACTGACATCACTGAAGAAGATATCCAAGATTGGGCAACTGGTGCTAATGAATTTCCATTGGACTTTTCCGATGAAGAAATAATACAACACGCTAAACCAATTGAATCGTCAGTGCTGCTTACGGACTCTGAAGACGACTATGTAGTAATGGGATGTAATAACAAATATCTCTAATGCAGATGCAAAGAAATCATTTGCAGTTTGCATTCAGTGGGCTGAAGAGAATAATTTGGATCTGCAGGAGATTCTCTTGTTGAAGAGGCTAGAAGAAAAAGCACAAATATACCATCTCAACAAAGTTAGTCAGCACAAAATAACTTCGTTTTTTAATAAATCATAGTATGTATGCTCATATGTACATAAATGTATATATACATATAAATATGGATTCTTTTTAATATTATTTTTGTTTTTTAATAAATATATCTGCAACAAAAGAGTAAATTCATGTTTTAATTCACTTAAATTATTTCAAACACTTCACCTACTATAGTCCGGACAACTCGATAATCCGACCGAGCCTAAAACTATATGTGTCCGGATTGTCGAAGTTGCACTGTACTAATTTCAAACACTATTTTTACTAATTTCTTCCACTATTTTTTACAAGTTTTTATTACTTCTTTCACTACTTTCTACCACTATTTTTACCACATTCTACCACTATTTTAACTAATTCCTACCACTTTCTACCACTATTTTAACTAATTTCTGCTACTGCTTTTACTTATTTCTTCCACTCCTTTTACTCTACCACTATTTCAACTAATTGTTACTACTATTTTTTAATGCTACGAATTTCCTCCAATATTTTTACTAATTTTTCCGCTGTTTTTACTAATTTCTGTTGCTGTTTTCACTACTTTCTACCACTATTTCTTCCACAGTTTTTTACTAATTTCTTTCAGTATTTTAACTGATTAAATTCTTACCAATTTCTACTACTATTTTTACTGATTACTACCACTATTTCCACTAATTTCTGTCACTATTTTCATGAATGCTGCTACTAATTTCAATTCCTATTTTTACTAATATCCTAACCCAACTTTTTTTCTAATTTCCATTACTATTTTCATTACTTTCTACCACTATTTTTACCACTTTCTAACACTGTTTTATCTTATCTCTGCCACTATTTTCACTAATTTCTGCCAATAAAAATAAAAATAAATACTACTGATTGCGTCGACTACTTTTATTAATTTCTACCACCATAAAGAAGTTTTACTTCTGGCTAGCGCTCTTAGGTGCAAGCGTGTTTTTTTTTTAAATTGTATAGCTTTCACTTCTACTCGGCTTCAAAGTTATCTGGCTATTTACTGCATACTTAATAAATTTTTTTGCAGGAAATTTTCCACAGGGTAAATAAGCCGTTTCAGCCGACTGAGGCCTACAAATAACCTTTGGATCGTCACTTCACACATTGTATTAATATTTCACTAGATTACGTCGCACAATCACAGACAGATGATAGACAGACAGACATTCTAATTGGCAGAACGGTGTGGGCAGAATTGTTGTTGAAAATCAACGCATGGAGGCAGTTACTTAAAATATTTACTTACCTCAGTTTTCTTATTAACCGGACTTATTAATTATCGATTTCTAAATCATACAATATTGTTTAGTTATTTAAATATTAGAAGCTAATTCCTTTTGAGTAAATAATTTTAGGAACCTCGTAATTTGTATATATGTTTGTATGGAGGCATATCGCGCGCTTGCAAGAAGTGTGGCATATTTTAAAAATGAAAGTCTGGAGGAAATCGACTACAGTTTTCTATTCCAACACCTATTTATTTATTTCTATTATTTAGTCATCGAATACAAAATTTCTTACTGACTATGCTTACAATACAATTTAAATTTATTTGTTTAATAATTTAATTAAAGTAGTTTGAGATTATGTTTTTAGAAATACTCATAGCTTGATTTGGTTTCGTGGAATTTACGTAAATTGAGTCAGATTTCTTAGAGTAATATTGAGAAGAATTCTCCGCAAAATTTAAGGTTAATCAATCACATTAGAAAAACATTGAACATAAAAGCGCAGGATAGACATTTTTTCTTATTCATAAACATCCATTCTTATTCATAAAAGATTTAAGAGTAAGCAATTCTGACGCGTCAACGTTAACAAATCATTTTAACACAAATTATAAATTTATTTTAATGCACCACTATTCTCTAGTCTTATTTACGAGGTGAATCGTGGCCAGACCTGACGAGAAAAAACTTTAAAAACTCACCACGTAAGCCATATTGTAACCAAAGAATGTTGATTACACAGAGGTTGCATCAATCACTCCCACTGTTTCTCTAATAGAAAAAATGTTCATTCAATTTCACCATGCCAGAACTAATTTGCAGGTATGGAAAACAGCAGTTATTTCCGAAAACTGTCATTGAAAAATTCAGTATGAAGGAAACATTCTACAACCAAGTGTAATATATCTATCGATTTCTTAATTCATCGAGAATCAAATATGAAAATAATTTTTTGTTTGCTATTTTTATGCAAATTTAAAAAACTAAATATTATTTTTGATTTTTATTTTATAAATCTAAAATAACAATTATTTTTCGATTTAGTGAGTGAGATATTGTGAATTTTCGAAATGGGACGTAGCCACAGTGTTGCGAAACCGGAATTTTTTGGAAATCATATTGCCTAAACTTCTACAGATTGGTCAGAATGAAATCCCAAACAGAATGAGTGAAAAAAAAATTTACACCGAAAAAAATTGTTGGGTCAAATTTTCAACAAAAGTCAAAAAAAAAAAAGTTGTTCGAAAAATTTACAAAAAAATTTATTTTAATTCTTCTTTTATTTCTGATAAATACCCTATGATTGGTTTTTTAAATAAAGTATAGGGTGGTCCGAACAAGATTTATAAACGTCAAATTTTCATGATAAAAATTTGACGTGGGATGACGGAAAGTCACCCGAAAACCAATATGATTAAATTTTTCAATAAGTGATTCCGAGAATTTCCGTTCTATTTCTATGGAATAAATACTGAGAGTGATATACTAAAATCGCTATAACTCCCAGGAGGGCAGGTATGGGCAGCTGATTTTTTCACAGTACGTTGAAAACAAATTATGTAACATTTCTGTAGTGGTTTGGAACTGGGACTCTCTGGGACTTTTTAGATATTGCTTACCTAACCCAAATTTAAAGGAAAAATGGACCTTTAGTCGGGTTTTCGCTCTAAAAAAGGTGCATATGAAAATGTCGCAAACAACATTCCTTTTTTTTACAGAAGATACTTGTCCGAAGGCAGATTTTTTCCGAATCAAAATATCTGTCACCAAAATCAAATGAGATTATTTTGAATACAGCCCTGAAATCCCCTCTTTTCGTGAAAATTTTGTATATTTGACTTCTAAAATCAATTAAAAATCAACGGGCCAACATAAAAATAACTTTTATGTGTTTTTTGTTTACTTGGAATGTCTGTGACAGAATTGCATCATTAAAAACATTGAAAAAAATAACCGGAGAAAAGTTACTTTTCCACTAGCCGCAACACAGTGCGTAGGCAAAATATAATTGTGAGAAATTATTTCTCGAATGCTCTCGAGGGAAATAAGGCGAAATGCAATAATTAAAATGATTTTTATAGAAATGATTTAAAAAATAAAAGCCAGTGCTTATTTATATTGATAACTTTTATAAATAGAAGTCTTCAATAACTGCTATTGTTGATTTATAAAATAAAAATCAAAAATAACTATTCTTTAATGAGAGATTAAATAAAAATCGAAAAATAGTCGCTAAAGAATGATTTTTATAACAAAATTTGTAATTGTTACGGTCTCTGCTAAGTTGACATAATATGCTGATTGATTTAAGAATATGATTTGATCCAATGGGTTTTTGGTGTGATGAAATTGGACGAAAATTCTTGCCACAAGAACCGAAATGCTATGCAATCAACTTCTTTGTAATCTACGTTCTTTGTTGTAAGTATCTAAACACAAAATACTTAAAATATCAAGAAATTTTTTTTTTTAATAACAATCTTTTTCCGAAATATATCACTTTTATTGATATTTACTAATTTTATTTATTTGCTTTGCGATGCAACTTCAAAAGAGCAGCACATGAACAACTCCAGGATTTTGTAGGCCCTCAGATGATGCAGAATTTATACGTAGAGTTGGTGGCGTCGAACTGGGACCAAGTGGAAGTCAAACAAACACCTTTTGTATTCAAAAGTTCCCATACAATGCAGATTAGTTTTCCAAGTTTCAAGAATCTCCTTAGGACTGTAACCTTTCTTTTTTTTACCTAATACATAGTAGCAAAAGGTAGTAGTAGCTAAAAATTCATTAGCGATTGCGCATTAAAAAACTTACTCACTTCCGTTCTTTTGAGTGGAGTCTGAGTGGGGCCAAGTTGTTAAAGGTCCCAACAAAGGTTGCCTTTTTCTCAATTTCTACCAAAACTATTTTATAAATCATATTTCTATACACGGGTCCGAATATCCAAAACGTTTAGAGTTCAAATCAACACATCCATAATAAATTCTTTGAAAGTTAAGAGTTTTAAAATTTCATGCCAATTTTTTGTTTTTATTCAAATAAATAGTTAATATTTAGACAGCATTTTAGCGGTTACACCATGCACTGCTTGGAATTTCTGACTCAAAAGTCTATCCCCCCTACTTTTGAATTTTTATTATAAATTATTTGTTTGAGTATTTACCGCTATCGTTTCAATATTTTCCACACGTTACCGATTTTATGAGCTCCTTCGTAAATTTAACGGTGTAAGTAATGGTTTTAAAATTACTTGAAGATAAATTGTGTTCGGTGCTAGATAGCTGAAAGATATTAACATGCCTACCAAATATAAACTCCATGTAGCATGTTAAGCAACATTCTGGTCTTCTATGGTCTTCTACCATTTTTACTCCAACTAAATTTAAGGTTTATGACACACTTCAGACGTGAGCGCTAGAAATGGGTGAGTCTTTGTTGTGCAGTGGAGAATCACTGTTAGGCAAAAAATAAAAAAAAAAACAAACAACTGTTGTAGCAAATGTGAGAAGAAGGTGGCGGCATATGCAATTCGGGACTGGTGTGAATTTTTATAGCGTGCAATGGACTGAGTGGTGGCATGGTGTTTTTATGCAGCAGTACCTGCATACCGAGCGGAAAATCTAAGGCTTAACATATGAAAATTCCATCACGTAACAACAATAATAAAACAAAGCATTTACCAGTTCGCTTTTTACGAGTGACAGCGATGGAAAGTTTTTCAAAAAAAAATTAAAGGCTTTGAAATTTTAAAACATGGAATCTATGGCATTTTGAGTTAAACGGTTTTGGTAGCAATTAGACAGAAAAAGTTTACACTCATCAAAAAAAAAAAGTTGAACAAATTTAAATTGAAATTAAATTGAAAATTGATATTAATTTGGCTTTTATTAGAAATGTGAAATTTTATTTAGCTCGAAGGTTCTTTTTTGTAATTTTTTTCAGTGGATTTATTAAGTCTGCGGCTTCATATGGTCTGCAAGCTACTTAAGAAATTTAGAAATCAATTTAAAAATAAAGTGCAAAGATTTTACCACGAGCTCTTCTTCAATGGATATTACAATCTTTTTCATTGGTTCCTTATCGAATTTCAAATACAGTGGCTCAATGCCTAAATTGTGCAATGTTATTTTTTACAATAGTGAACATATTTTTTGTGTTAATTTTTATAAAAATATGGATCACTGCAATGTCATAAAGCATAAAAATCTATTTTTTTGTATTTGTAAATAAGTTACGATAATTTAACAAACTTGCATGCAGGTTCATAGCCCATTAAATTTTAGCATAACAAAGTGCAAAGCTATCAAATATCAATGGTAATTTTTGGGAACTTAAAACTTGCATTTTATTACAATAAAATTTAATATAATGTAACTAACTATATTTTTATAAAAAAAATTGCAAAATATATAACTACACAATTTAAGCTGTGACCCACTGTACGTTTACTTGAATACTCAACATTTGTTACCGTGCCCAAAATAGTTAGGTTTCAAAAACTACGGCATTCCCAAACCTAGGTTACCACAACGGAATATTCAAAACCTGTGCATTTATTTAACAATTTGTAAATCTTTAGTTAAATCGGTCTTTACGAGCAACATAACGGAAGCGTAGGGCGAAAACACTTCAAAATTCAACAAACATGAAATTAACAAACTTTCATCTCACAGCATTGTTTAATTTTTAATTCTGGTGCTCTGCCAGCCAATCTGCTGCAGTCAAATTCAAACAATGCGACACTTTTCACAGCATCAACGCAATTCAATTACGAATTAAGTTTCTCAACTCGCAGAAAAGTTGTGTCTTTCAGTTGAATTCAGTGCCATTCCAAACGTCATCATCCACCCACCATCATCCACCTGCTGTTCACCATTGATTTCTGCTATCTAAATTGGCTTAACTGCAATGCCATTGTCCCCGAAATATCTAAAGGTTCGTACGTATTGTGTAAACTATTTTTAATTAAATTTAACAAAACTTCTGTTCGTCTTTCTTTCACTCACCCGGGCACAATAAGTCTCATTCGGTTTTCAATGCTACTTCAACATTTACTTATTTTATATTGTTATTATTGTATTATTGCAATTTTTCATTATTGAGTCCGTACAAAACTTTGACGTTGATTTTTTTTTTGTTTTTTTTTAATGCTAACTGCAATCAAAAGAGAGGAACGCAGGAAAGCAAACTTGAGGAATAATCACAATGTCTTGTACAAATAAATTAAAAACATATCTGCTAAATGCAAAATTTTTCCATTATGGAGAAATGCTCTCAGAATGACAGCAATAAACTCAATTTCTTTTTAAATAAAATGCCGATGTGAAATTTGTATTTCTAATTGAAACAATTCATTAAAATTGGCCTCAGAGCTCTGAAAGAGGAAATTAGTACCCATGGATTTGAAAAAAAGTCGAGCGACGACTAGGTCGACTAGTCGTGAAGATCGTTTAGAATTTTTGTAAAATTTTACATATAAAACAATCAGAGGGAGGTCCAATGCCAATATTTATAAAATTTAAACTAAAATCTTATGCACTTTGGTTTTGATGACTTGCAAATCTCTTATTTACATATTACCTAAAAAATATGGTGCCAATACTTCACAGAAATTTAATCGACTTTTTTTTTACTTTATCTTGTCAGATCTTTTGTAGGTGCTTTTGTCTAGTCTTGGCCTTCTGTGATATTAATCAAATGTTTATCATAAGACAAAGTCGGTCGGATGGCCCGTTAACGCACCACAATCTCTTTCTTCTCAGTTTCCCTACCTAACTCAAATATTGTACATTACTGGAGGTAATCAATAAGGATACAACTCTAGAGTTATAATGTCCGGCTCGCAAAACAGCTTAGGCTTCGTCGAGCGGAATTCTCGACCGCACTAGCTCCAAACAAGTTCTGAACTAGCTCGAAACCAATCCCGCGTTAGTTCCAATTATCCCATATTATTACGAAACTAGTCCCGTACTTATTTCGCACTGATTACAAACCGAAGTTGTCCCAAACTAGATCAAAGGCAGTCATGATGTAGCCATCAACTATGCCCGTAGTCATTCCAAACTAGTCCCTGCTCCTGAAGTAGTCCCAAAATGGTGGTAAGTTGTTGCCGAAATTATCCTTAATTTTTTTTCTCCCCCCCCAAATTCTTTTATTTATAATCTGTCTTTACACAGGACAATAAGCAAATGTTCTAAATATATGTACAGAACTTAATATTTTTGGGCCCCAGTGGGCGTAAAAGAAATACTTAATTGTATACTTAGCTTAAGCTATAGATAACACAGAAACTTAGTGACTATTTATTTCCTGTACGGGAGGTCTAGAACATGCAATCGTTTCAGTCGAAACGTTTCATCTGTTTCATCCAATAAAGCAATAGCTAAAGGGTTGCTCAGCCTTTCAAATTATCTAGAACTAAATTGTACCTTAAATGTACTCGAATTAGTCCTGAAATGTTCTCAATACAATTAGTCCCATAATGGCCCTGAACTAGTGTCATATAATATGTAAATTATTCACATGTATGTTTGTCGTGTCGCGCCAATAGCTAAAGGAGCGACTTCATGATCTCGTGATGGGACTTTGTGATGCGACGTTGAAAAATCCGTTCATCAAAAGTTGAACCGTAAAGCAAACATACAAAAGATGATCAATTGAATACTGTTGCAGTTAGAGTCTTTGCCAATGGCAACATCATGCCGAAAAAGGCTAAACAGTTGGCTGTTAAAATGAACACAGATTTTACACTGAACATCGGCTTGCTATGATGTTGGGAAAATTCTTTAAAAAAGTGGAAGCGGTTCTGGATATAAAAAAAAATGCCAATGAGTTCACCAAAATGCATAGTTCCAAATTAATCAGCAGCTATAAAGTGTAGAAAAATAAATAAATTTTTGTAAATGCGACAACCGACTAAACTAACCAGAGTTTCGGCAATTGAGTCGTACACTTAGTACCTAATTGCGTAATTATCCGTCAAATACTTTATATACATTTAAAATTCCACCGCTACTCTACTCTTTTCGTGCGTTCCACCGACATTTTGTTCATCAATGTACATATTGTTTTATGTACGCATGTAGTTAGTTGTTGCTGTTTTGTTTAATTTAAATTTATCAAATAAATTTTATTGTGTCATCGCCGCTATAAATTAAACGCAGCGAGTAAATTTACATGTTGCGTGCCACACAGCAGAGCGTTTGGTTTTGTTGTGTATTGGCGGCCTTTAGTCAGTCGTACGCTTTGTTGTTGCTATACAAGTGCGCTTTCTTGTACACTGTTGTCTGTTTTATGTTTTATGGTTTTATTGTGTTGGTTGTTTTTTTTTTTGCATTTACACTCTTAATGTTATTTTAATGTAATCGAGTGCCTTTGCTTGCGGTTTTCATTAATTCATAAACGAAAATACGCAGTTAAATGAATTGACAGACAAACAGACGGACGTCTCGGCGGTCAGACAAGGCAAGTGCATTCATATGAATGGAAAATGAAATTCAGTTGTATAAAATGCATAAATAAATTTAATTGAAAAATTAAAACTCATTGCAATTTGCTTGCTGTGTGTGTTGGCGCTCGTTCGTCAGTTCATTTGAGGGGCGTTGCAAAGCCTTCATGTCATGTCACACGCACATTATCCACATTTTAAATGTCAGAAAAAGGTGTTAATCCAATATATAATTTGTGCGATGCGAATAGCGCATAATGGAGATAGCAGTAAAAATTTATGTATGTAATTTTCAGTTTCTACTTTAGCGCCACACTAGATTACGTGCATAGATACACACACACACACACACGCACACGCACACTTACATAACTATGTATGGGTTTACATACCCCAAATGACGAGTACATATCAATTTGATAACTACTTATAATTTTGTCAAACGTTTCAGTTCAATGGTTGAATTATGACAGCCATCATTTTGACAAATACGAGTAAATATGTATAAAGTTTTGCTTTCTCGCGAAACAACGGTACTTACATGAACCAAGGTGAATTCATATAAGGTGGATTTGAATGAACAGCTGAGCGATTTCGTGTAGTAGATCTCTTGTTAAACGACTAGTCGACTAATCGAACGGAGGCGGTTAGTCGATTATGTAAAGTCGACTATTCTTTTATTAGTCGACTAGTCGATTAGAAAAAATTGGTTTTAAAAAATCGTCGACTTCATCTAATCGACTAACCGTTTCCTTTCGACTTTTTCGACTACCCCTCGTTTTTGATTTTTCTACTAGTTGCTTTCTTTCAAAACATATATGTAAGTGTTTGAATGTGTGTACTTATTGACAAACACCGTTTTCCATTTATTGTGAGCAGCTGTCACTATTCCAACAATTTCGGTTAGTCGATTTTCAGACTACTCGATGGGGAGCGTTAATCGAATTGTAGGTATTCGACTACCAACCATCAAAAAAGTTGCTAGTCGACTAGTCGATTAGTCGATTTTTAACAAGAGCTCTAATCTGAAGCCATATACACTTTGAAAGCTCAAGTCGTAGAAGCAAAAACAAAATACATGTGAATTTTGTTGCCGGGGGTTCGACATCGCCTGGTATAAATTCGAACTAGAACTTTAACCAATCATCTTTCACTAAAATTTCATTGCAGTGAGTTCAATGTTCTAATTTTACGCCTTAATGTCCAAAACAAACTATATTGCTAATAACGGGTGATTTTTTATAGAGGTCTCATTTGCCGATAACGATTAAACGGTCACAAATTATTCAGATCCTATTAGTTGTGATTAAATCATTAATAGGCATTCGATTTTTCTAAAGCGTTTGATTTGGTAAGGCCTGGCATTCTTCTCTTCAAACTGAGGTATTACTTTGGTTTCAAATCTGCTTCACTCAAATTCATGAACAACTATCGCTGAAACAGATACGAACAAATCCAACGCGGAGACATCTTTTCTTGTCGCAGAAAAGTCCCTACTGAAGTACCTCAGGGCTCGATCCCAGGTCCCATTAGTTTTAGTGCTCTCGTATATGATATTTTGTTTACTGCTGCCTAAATTCTTGTATTCGTTAGTATCCTGATGACACGCAGATTTTTTTCTCACTCCTCATTGGCCATGCTGGATTGTGATGGTTACGTTGCTCTCTTCTTTTTTCTTCTCCAACAGTCACAATAAGTTAGTTAGAGAGTTGCACAGGCGAAATTGGGAGAAATTTATCACAATTTGGTTCAAATTGTTCTTCATTCGCAATTTCAACCGACAGATTTTTGTATAGCTAAAATGGGAATCTATGTAGATGCAATTTCAGCTGAAATTGAGCACACTGCTGAAATTTCGCAATTTCGGTTAATAACGCTGTCAGATTTATTTATGGTAAAAGAAAATATGACCACATCTGAGTGTTCACCAAAAATATCTTGGGTTCCAGCCTGGATAACTACATGAAGGTTCGCAAAATCTAAATTTTGTTTAAGTTAATTAGAAACCGCCAACCATGCTATCTCTACCGGAAACTAAACCTAGTCCAAATGTCTCATACCCATAATATTATTTGACCTAAGAATAATACTTTAACGTGAAAATCTGGAATTCTTTACCGATCTCAATTAAACGTATTTAAATAAATGGATGCTTCAATGGAATGCAGTTGCAAATCTTCTTAAGTAATATTTTTCTAATGTACCTAAAAATCCTCCCTTCTAATTATTATTAGTCTATTGTATCTTTTTATTTTTTATTTGAATGCCTCGAGGGAGCGAACACAACGTGTTCTAAGTGGCAGTGCTATTACTATGGTACCTAAATTGGGGCTTGAAGCGTTGCCTTTTCCAACGCCAATTAGTGGCGGCGTGCGTCTATCCTCATTCTCTCGTAGTTCGCTGATTGGTCTCTTTCTTATTTTTATCTTTCTTCATTTACACTTTTGTGTGCCGCACCCAATTTCAAGACATGAGAAATTTTGACAGTTCGTTGACGCTTGACGCTCAAAATTTAGCAATCTACAAGAAATGTTGATATCTGTAAATGTGTGTGTATAAATTTGTCAGGTGACTCTATATATGTAACTAATCCAACAAATAATTACCAAGCTCCTAACTTCAATATGATCCTTGGCAAAAATACTACCAGACTAATGAAGTCCATTCCAGTGTAATGGGCATTTAGCGGTAGAAAGAACAATGTCATCTGCCAATGTGGCATATCCACTGAACTTTGTCATTTAATGAAATGCTTCCAGCAAAGTAATCTTTCCTTATCACATCTACTTATCCTGTTTATTGCTTTTGAAATTTTATCGTTTTTTTTTTAACAGTTTTGCCCATTTCAGTGGACCAACAAACTACCAAACTACTAACCTACTTCACCGATTTACACATTCATATTTAAATATTGCTTAAAATAATATTTTGACTTCGTTAGATTTACAAAATTATCCACTTATCATGATTGGCTATAAAGCTTGTCATAACTCATCGCTAAAAGTGCCACAAACTGCACCAACGACGCAAATGAAGCAACAGTTTGCAAACAACTAACTCAACCTCAAATGGAGCGTCCAATAGTCGTTCATTTGCTTGCCCCTCAATCACAACAACACCAACACACACATATGTATGTAGCTGACAAAAAGCAGTAATCTATGCGAGTCCTTAAGTTAAGTTAAAAAGTGTTTAGCGTCCCGAACAGATTTTCTCTCCATTAATTTTTACTATACAACTTACAGAGTGCGACAAGACCGCAAAGTGAACGTTCGCTGCTCCCTCTGCCAATTTTACCACGCGCCCTACGTTTCCCTTCAAATAAGATTCGTCGTTGGTTTTTTTTCTTCCAATATTGTGTTAAATTTAGTTTGAAAATGTTCACGCCAAAAGCATATTGCTGCCCTTTCATGGAAATAGTGAAAATGAGTACAATATCCGGAGGGTTACGAGTACAACGGAGTACAACGGAGGGTGCAGATGCGAGGCTTGAGGTATCTATGAATCCCATTAACCAAGTATTCGAGTACGAGTAATTTTTTTTTTGCGGGCTTAGGGTTACTAATAACATTCGCAGGAAGGAAAATGTTGCCGGATTTACAAAATGCATGCGGGTGTAGGAAAGTTTTAGGATTGAGGGCAGCAAAATTATTGGCAACAGCAGGAGGAGCAACAGCATTGAGTTGAAGGGAACTACTGATGCTACTAACCGAGACTAGCGCGAAAAGTCGTAGATTCTTAGGTTAGGTGCACATGGTGGGTGCAAGCAATTTTGTTAAATAAACTGCAAGGACGAAGGGTGAACTTGTTTGACATTGTCGAGCTCGTTTCATTACGCCGTTACGCCTGTGAGTGCTCGAGCACCCAAACATCCATATTACATACTAATGCTAGCGTGGGTAGCGTCTAACCTAAACAAACACTGGCAGGATTTTGCGCGTGTGTTGCCACTCCAGCCACTCCAGCCACTCCAGCCACCAATGCAATCTACAGTTATTGCTACTCGAGACGACTCATTGCCCAGTGGCAGTGCTTGCAACAAGATGCACAAACTTCCATGCATGCAGTGGCTTGAATGACAGCAATCGTAAATGCAACAATGTTGCATAGTTACACTTAGGCGACATCGACACCATAGCATCATTCTCCACACTGGTGGCATTTTTGTGTGGCACACTGGGAAATATTGGGTGTTGTGTTGTCGCACGTGGGTGGATGTGTTGAAGTTGTTGGTGGTGGTGGTTGTGATTATCGATCGAGATGTTCTACCTATTTAGGTCACACGCGCGGAATATGGTGGCAAGTTGCAAATTGCAACCAAAGCGCAGTGGTGGCAAGAATGAGTTGCAATGAGTGGAAATGGTGAAAATGTTATAATAATAAGCCCCACTCAGTAGAGTGCGCGCGTGTTGACATTTCTTGTTGCATATTGAAATTATATTTCGGTTTATTTTACTATTGCAACGACAGTTTGTTGTTGGTGTTGGAAAGTAATTTCGTTGGCATAGAGATTTCCATTTCCATTGTCATTATTGCTTGTCAGTTGGTTGAAAATTGGCTGTGCTGTCACTGGGTTGTTTTTGTTGTTTGCAAATTTCGTTGTTTGGATATGAAATTTTGATATTTTCATTGGTTTTGGCCAATTCGAAGTGCATGCGATAAATGAAGATAGAGGTAATCCGTTGATGCCCGTATCAAGAATTATTAAATATATTGTGTAAAATTTAACTCATTTTAAATTACCGAGAATTCATATTTGCTGCCAACCGATTAGAGCCAACTGACTTTTTGAGGGCTTAGTTCGAGGTTGATATTCTTAATACGAAATAAAAGTGGTTTGAAATTCGAAAAAAAAATTGTTTCGAGCAACTGCATTAATATTTATTTCAGCTTTAGAAAACTGTAATCTTATGAAGAGGTATTATTGGCCATAACAATATTCTATCTAAGAGAAGTGTTGGCATTGGAAATAAAAATAAATAACAAATAAATTGGGTTTAGTATAATTTTTATTATAACAAATTATTTCATCTATAACCAACCAAACCGCAATAGTTAAATTACAGGCTTTTAGTAATTTTGTGATATTCATATCTAATAAAGAAATTTAAGGTATGACGAAAAATGCTGGTCGAAAAATGCTCGGAATAAGCAGAAAGTAGTAGGCTTTAAAAAATATCAATTTATGTCAATATCCTGGTCGGGCAATGGAAAATTTCCTTTTACAGAAAATTTTTAAATTTGCCAAAAAAAAAAATATTGAAAAAGATTCAACGAGATTAGCATTTTTATGCTTAATAACTAGCTTGGCAAGTATGGTTAAGTTTTATTTTCCGTAAGTTGTTTTGTCGATGCATATCCATAACGTGTTTCTGACGTTTATGGGCACAAAGCTTTGTCTATCTTTTGTGATTCGGCGTTTTTGAAATCAATGCTTTGTACAATGATTCAATCATATGTACAAGGTTTTGTAAATAGTGACAGCTAAATTCTGATGCTGCACAATCTAGAGTTGTATTTTTGGAGTAGGGAATTTACAGTTGCATTTTGAAAGTCTACCTTAGTATTTTAAACAGTATAGAAAAGTTATGTATGTATATTGTAGATTGTATTGAAAATTATTAATTAAAAAATTTGATAAAGATAAGTAAAGAAAGCGCCATCTTCGAAGCCTTTCATGCATACAAAAATTTAATTTACTCTATTACTGCGATTGCGTAAAAATCTTCAATTAAATGCAATAAATTAAATAGCTTTAGAGTAAAACCTCATACCTGAACAAGCAGTTGTATTGTTACTATATTTTATAATGCACCGAAATTTAAGCATTTCCCAGTGGTCCTTTTATGATTGAAAAGTAAATAGCTCTAAACTGCCACGGGTTTAGCTGTTAAGGAGTTTCTAAATATGTATGTACATACATTTTGACACTTTCACTTATATTTATGATAAGTGAAATGAGCGTCAAATTTCATGTTCTAAAGAGGAGTTATAATGTAAAATTTATTATCAGAGCAATCAGCTATATGTGTCGATTCCGACAAGTTAATAATACTTAACGTTATAAAAATGTTTCTATCTATCTAATTCTTGTCAAAAACTAAAAAAAAAAAACTCGCTGGCGGGGCTAAATCGAGTATGATATTTTCATTGTATGAAAACCATTTTTCTAAAATCTTTGTGCTCCGGGAATTTCCCGTCCATTCTCTGTTGTGAGTCAAAAGCTTTTTCGCGCGATATCCGGTCGTTGCCCTCTATTGGTTTTATTTGAAGAACTTATAATTCCACTACTATTTCCACACATATTTTTCTAGATCCGTACAAAATATTTTCGTTGAAGGCAACCCTGATTTGTCAGGTGGGAACGAGAAAGCTGCTTATTTACAACACATTTTATTGCTGAACCATGGCTTTGCACGAATGCAAAGAAATTTGATGATGTTGATGAAGTCAGCCTTTATTTTTACTTTTCAACTATGATATTTTGTGTTTTTTCTTAAACCGGTTTTTATTGCAATCTTTATATATTGTATGTAGATTGCCAATAAATTTTTTTTACATAGTAAATTTTAATAAAAATCAAAATGAGTATTGTATTAATATAATTTGTTTTAATATTTTTTGTGTTAATAATTTTAATATAAAGCGTTCAAAACTGCCTGTAGTCTGCTTTTCATAGATTTAATTAGTTTTACTACCAAGAAATTTGCAACCATTCTTCATTAATATATCTTATCAACTCACTTCGGTTCTTCGGATTTATCTTTCCCGCATGTGCCCGCAAATTCTTAACACCGTTGAGATTTGAACTCTCAGGAGGTGCATATAGTCTCAGTTGCAGTGATAAAGAGTCAAGTTTTCGTCGAACTCATATTTAGAAGTACGTAAGTGGGACCGCAAAATAGTAAGATCTTACTTAGCCCCCATATGACCCTCTATATAAACGAGGTCTCCAATTCCTGTGTTATAAATGCAGACCGTTACCGCCAACGATTTTATTATTAGGCCTCCTTGAAGTTTGAGCGAAGCCAAATGCGGCAAAGCATTCTCTGCAATAGTGACTCCTTATATTTTAGCCAGATCGTATGTGCAGGGTAGATATAGTAGGTGGAGCCCGTGACGCTACCTTGTGGTACAGCAACTAAGCTTTCGTGGAGTTCAGTCTGTTCTTCGCCTTGTTTAACAAAAAAGTAGTGTTTCTCCAGATACGAGTAGGATTTGATAAATATGTAGAAGTTGGCCGGTATAATACATAAATGATACTTATAATATTTACTGTACTGAGTTATACTTTATAGATAATACATCAACTTAAGATAACCCCATTGAGTGTTAAACGCTAAGGATGCTAATTTCAGACCATTTTACAGCTATAAGAAATATGAAATAAATTGGCTTCGCATTCCCCCCATAAACTAGCTACTGCTGTCGCACAAAAGTGACAATTTAAATTTAATAAACCACAAATGAATGCACCAGTTTGCTAAAAATGTAGGCCATCCTTCAGCTGCGGCCCTGAAGACCCACAACGTTGGCCTACAATGTAATTATTTTATGTTATCGTTGTAGCAATGCTGCTATTACAGGAACTCGCCTTTGTTCGGAACGGACTTCCTTTTCAGTTGTCCTGGCGAAAACCACTCATTCTTTTACCATTTGCCAGCAGCAGCCATCACAGCCCACCGCCTACACTTCGCCATGTGTACCTACTCTTAGGGGAATGGGCTGTATTGCGTCAGGCATTGGTTATCTATGCTGCTCAAAAGTTACATGGATGGCGCACTTCCCTTGAGTTATAGATATGCAATGGCAGGCTGTCAGCTTCAGGCTCGATTCACACACACACATGCACACACAAACACACTCGAAAACGCCATTGCTGGAAAGTGAAATATTTCGATACGCGTGTGGATGATTGTGCTGTTCGTTCGTTTACATGGCTGTAATAATATTATTTTTAACAAGTGCAATATTATGCATTAAACTCTGCTTTGCACTGATAAAGACGCAATGTAAATACCAGTTGAAAAGACATATTCCCATTACATTAGCAAGGCGAGCGAGTGTGCATTAGAGTGTTTAGGCTTAGGTTTTTCAAATCGAATAACAATATGAGGTCAAAACGAACATATTTTCAAAACCCTCAGGAAAGCGCTGAAGGAAGAGAGACGTATTATTCGCAAAAAGAAAAAGAGACACCGAAATATCTAAGTGCGTAGAGCTTGAGATACTGGCTGAGAGGAAAAGTGGCAAAAATTTCACCAGAAGTTGCGGCAGCTTACGTAAGGTTTCTAAGGTAAGGCGGCAAGTTCCTGCGAACCGGCTAAGACCGGCGAACTGGCGACTGATGTCCAAATCAAACTTAAATTGTGGAGGAAACACTGTTCCACTTTGTTAAATGTTAAACAGCAAAAGCGAAGAAGATGAAAATCCCGAACCTCAAATCGTTGATGACGGTGTTGAAATCCTGTCGCTCGACCTCGATGAAGTTCGAATAACAATAACGCGGCTAAGGAACAACAAAGACGTGGGCGCTGATGAACTGACAGCTGAGCTCTTCAAGTTTGGTGACGTAGAGCTGGTAAGGTCCATGCACCGGCTTATTGTCATAATATAGTCGGGCGAATACATACCCGCCGCTTGGAATTTAATCTCCTGAACATTTCATATATATCGAGTGTGTTGTGCGAAAGACTGAAGCCAATCGACAACGAACTTATTGGACCTTATCAGAATGGCTTTAGATCTGGCAAATCCACCATCGTGTGAAGAGGAACGACACACACCATCTATTTGTCGACTTTAAATCAGTTTTCGACAGCGCGAGAAGAAGTTGCCTATGTGCCGCGATGTCTAACTTTGGTACCCCTGCAAAACTAACACGGCTATGTAAAATGGCGTCGATCAACACCTCCAGCTCAGCCAGAATTATAAATGGACCCCCGAGCAGTTTTATACCAAACGACGCTTCAGACAGTGCGATTTCTTTAACATTATGTTGAAAAAGATTATTCGAGCTGCACGCCGACATAATTGGCCTCAACAACAGCGCCATTAGATCCAACCTGGATAAGCTGAATAAAGAATCGAAACGAATGGGCCTGGCGGTGAGTGAGGGCAAAACGAAGTCCCACCAATGCCACTGTTGACAATTAGAACTTGGATAAAGTAGAGTGCGTTGCCAATCTTGGAATCAGCATCAACACCGATAATAATGTCAGCCGTGAAATTCTACGAAGAATCCCTCTCGCCAACAAATGCTACTTTTGGCTGAGTTGGCACCTTCGTAGTAAACGGACCAAAGCCACGCTCTCTAAGACTCATATAATGCCCGTGCATTGCAAGGCGAAGAAGCATGGACGCATTCAGCATCGGATGTCTTGGCCCTTAGACTGTTCGAGAGTAAGACGCTTGGGCCTTTACGTCTTTGCGACGGCGAATACCGCTGACGATGGAACGATGAGCTGCATGAGCTACATATATGGCCAATTAAGGTTCAGCGACTACGCATGTTGTACGTCAATTTATTCTGTGCGAAAACTTTTGCATTCAAGCAATTCATTAGGGCCACTCTAGTGTGTACAGACGACCAAACGAGCAAATGCGCAGTGCGGTTTCCCCCACACAATGTTATGAATGCATGTGGAGGATGTCAGCCTGCAACTGAGCAACCGCATAACTTCGCAGTGGAACGATTTGACGCGTGCTGTCAGAGCAACCGACCGACTAAGCGAACATAAGACAAGGCAGTTAGGATGTGGTTTTTTTTCACATTTTGTAATTTAAATATGTAGCATGTGTGGTTGAGTGTTGTAAATAATACAAACATAATGAAGGACTTTTCATTACACTTGACAGCCGCGATAATGGCGAACGTATAATAAGGACAAATGACGGCAGACACCGTTCTAGGGGCGGCGAGAGGTGCACGGCCATTTCAGTCCATTAACTTTTGTGTAGATATATACGATCATATATTTGTGAAGTGAAACTTCTTTAGCGGATTGAGTTGGATTTTTTTCTTCACCACTGCATTCCCGTCTTCATTTACATCAGGCTTTTGCTCAGTTTTTGAAATCTTCTTTCACAAGCGGTGATTGGTTTTATATTTCGTTTAAATAAAATTATACAATTTTACGCACAATTGCAAATTTTGAAGACTTCCTTCATTTTTCATCTTCGTTTCGATCTCGGTGGTATGGGCCATTTGGTTTCCATTGCTATGCATTTATTTCAACACTTTAAAAGCGAAATTATTTTTCAAGCTGAATGCTTGAAATAACTGAACAAGCTGGGCGAATTCAGTTTTTGACATTTCACTCTCAAAATTACTCTAATAATATACACAGCGGATTCACTTTGTTTATCTTACTGTCACCTTCTATAGCATTGTAAATATATTATTTAAGGAAAATTTTAAAGGGAAAAAAATCATTTTGGACATTATTTTTTAATCATATGTCATTTTGATAGTGACAGCCCTTTCTCGCTAGAAATATTGACAGTCGGTATCTATAACGAAATTCATGGTACGTATGTACATAATGAGAATTTGTGCTCTTGCGAATATCCCGAAAATTTTAATTTTTGAATATTCACTTTATGTATCTAGGTTATATTCGCATAGGCCTATTGGCACACCGGGTACACAAAATTAACTTCAGTACGCCTGCTGCTTGGTATGGGAAATGCAAAATGAAACAGTATTAAAAAAAGTACTATTGTTGATTTTATCCTACTATTTAGCACCTTTGGAAAATGTTATATAACATGATTAATTTTTTCAGTGTTCTCACGTAGCTAAGGGTTTCGTACCTTAAACTGTATCAATGCCAAAAGTCCTTTATGTGATTGCTCCGCGCAATTTTGGCGCTAATAGCAACAGAAATAGAAAAAAGCTATTTTTGTTTTTGTGAGTATTTTGTTTTTGCTTTAGCATTAACATTGTGAGTAACGTCTGTGATTAGAATGAACACACACGTTAAGAATAATACGAATATCTGTTAGGTTTCGATTTCGGTTTAAATTTTTTGCAACAACGTCCGTTTATGCTGCAAAAAATATTTTAAAGATTTACTAGTAGTAATTCCTGAAAAACTTGCCTTCCTATCTCCTTGAAGGCGCTCAGCCTAGACTCCAGGGAAATGTAGCTATTTTACGAAAATCAGGCAACTAAATATACTTTACATGTCAAGTAACTGCCAGCTTTCACTCCAGCCCACATGTCGTTTAGTTTGAGTGACAACTTCTGCACGGCATCACCACACGCTCGTCTGCCAGACTGACTTTGCTGTATTTCTTAAGCTCACACATCTGGCAACGAGGCGTCGGCGACATCATGGTTGATATATCGCAACTTTAATAATAAAATGAAGTAAATAAAAATTTTTGTTTTATGCGGCAAATTGTTTTCAGGTTTGAACAATTTTTGTATCCATACATATATTTCGTTTAAAAAATACAGAGAAAAATCCACAATTGTATCTGCTCCAAAGTTGTGGAATTTTGTTTACTGTTTTACTGAATGCTTTCTCTTTCCTCAACCTAATTATTTTTATAATAATATTTTAATATGTGAAAAGTTCGAGTTAATGCCTTTTATTGTTAAAGTCGCCAATTTTGCTCTTCACACAAAAGGCAATCACTTAGCTTGTACTTAGCGTTGGGCTTGAGTTACTTTGTCACAATGAGTTGCAGTTCGGTTGATGAACAGCGCCAGGCTAGGATGCTTAGATTCTATTCTAAATACGTACATACATAGTTGTTGATTTATGTGAGTTAGTGGAAGAAATGTAAAGCAAATTTTCGGAGGATCAGGGATGATAAATAAACTTTCCGAAATTGTGCCAAATGTCAGACAAAAAATTTATCAAATTAAACAAAAACGTACTAATTTTTTGTTTTTATATTTACAGTGAAATATATTTCAAATATATTTGTAAATTGGGCTATAAATAAATATATAAAAAAATTATGGGAATAAGGAATCATAATAAAAATTAAAGGTTTAATTATCTAGAGTAAAAGAAAATTTCTGGGAAATTTACCGAAGGAATTTCAAAGTTCGATTCAGCCGGTGTTCTAAATCGTTAATATATTCATATTAAGTGAATTTTATAATATTTGATTTCATTCTTTCTGCAGAGACTTCTATAATTTGAAAATTGTAATTAGACATTGAGAGATAAGAAATAACCGTCCACCTCCATCGCCATATACATATCTAAACTTAACCTGCAAAATAAAGAACTCACACATAATTTTTTAAACTTAGTTATCGAACCTACTAAGAGGAATAAGTCCAAATAAATATTCAAATTTAAAGATTTTTCCAATTCGCTTTCAAATATTTGAAGAAAAAACTCCCAAAACACATCAATTAATTCTATCTTTTCCTGATTCCGCATAACATTAATTGCAAGTTTTGTTCAGAATTCTTTATTCTCTTTTTTTTTATCAATTTGTAGACTAATCTTTTGTCAGCTAGCTGTTGCAATCACAAATAGGAAGTGGGAAGGTTGTAATCGAGGCGAATTCATAACAGGAGGTGTTGAGCGTACAACAACAAAAACATACACTGACAAATCTTATGCACAATGACAGTGAGAATCGGTGAGAATTACAACAAGCACAAAGTTTTGACTTGCAGTCCATCAAGCGAATTAATTCATCTGCTTTCTCAACACCTCTATTGCTAATTTACTTGCCTGTTCCCCGGTAATAAAAGTTTTTCAAAATTAATTGTGATCTGTTCAACACAAACCTTAATTTACGTGAGGAATTTCTAAAACGCTATTTTGGGTCCTTTCAGATCAGGTACTTTAATAATAAGATAACAAAATTGGAAATGCCAGGAATTTTTGTTTTTAATTACACAAAAAAACCTTTCATTGGAAAAATGGGTTAGTTTTAACTAAATAAAATAAAATAGTAACTAATAAAATTTTGACACTTTTACTAAGCCGGCAAACATTGTTAAACTTCCTTCATTGTGCATCTTCGGCTATCCTTTTAAATATTTATGAAAGATATTTAAATTAATTTTTAAAACAAAGCATTTTCATTGATAATCTTTTGAATTGTATGAAACTTTACATTTTGTAAATAATTTCAACTATATGATAAAAAATTATCCTCTCCTACAAATATCTGATGTGGCAATGCCTTCGCAAATTTTTGCATATGGCGAAATGTCAATAATCTGCTTTATAAAAACAAAAAAAAATCAAAATGGAACTACCTTTTTTCGTGTACCATGGGATTGTCTAAAGTTGATCAAATAAAAGTTTATTAGATATGTTCTGGCATACGGTACATTTGAAATCGACTCGATTTTGAAATTTTTTTTTTGGATTTTCAAATCATGGCCGTTTAACTAAAAAGAAAACTAATTATAAACAGCGTTAGATTCTATGGAAATTGTATCAAAAAGGTTAATGTGTTAATGAGTTTTGCCTTCTTTCATCAATGCGGTAGATGGAATTACAGTAAGAATTTTATTATGTCCTTGCTTGTACCACGCTCCATAATTTCAATATGGAAACTGAACGATCAGTAAACGCCAAATTCTATATTAACTCTTAACTTCGATATTATAGAGAATTTGATGACGTCGACTGGCGAAAGTTATCAAGAAGTCTTTGTAACATTCGTTCAAGGGGAGATAGAAAAGGATATCTTTGCACACACGCCCCTTTTACTTTTTCTATACCTGAGGTTATGTTTACTTTACGCGAACAGCCATATATTTATATTTATTTATTATTTAAGCACCATAGTTGCATAGAACACGTGTGACCACCGTTCCACCCGCCACCGTTGCGGGAAAAGTGTTACAGGGCCGAACAGGCTACTTGTGAGCCTTCACCTCAAAACCAATGAGCGCTACTCGACGGCCATGCCTCTCACAGCAGTGCTGGTTTCCCTCACATACACACACACTCACCCACCCACACACACTTGCTACGCGACCTGGCGGATCCCTGCAAAGGGCCTGTCGTGTTTGGTGTTTTAGGTGCAGTTGCACCTGCAGTTGCAGCCAAAACTGCACACCAATGCAAATATGAAGTCGCTTTCGGTGGGCCAAACGAAGAAGGAAGTGGAGCCAAGGGATTTGTTAAACTGGCGCGAGGCCTGTGCTGTCTGGCGTTTGGTGCTCAGGGCGCCGACAAACTAGGTTACTTTATAAATTAGAAATGGTGTCGTGCCCTAGTTTAACGGTAAATTGTGTACATGAACTTATATGTGCATTATATGTATATGTAGGTGTGCGTGAACGTATGCTCCATAGATTTACATGTGTTCTCCTCTCATCGGTACAACTACCCGCTAGGACAGAAAAAATTCGAAACTTACAAAAATTACAAAATTTTTTGTAAAGAATTTTGGAAACTTACTATGATGCAATGTGAATGACGACATTCTTTTTAAGTCAAACAGATATACCAAAGTCTTATTTACATTGTTTTAACCCATAAATGATGACTGCAATAATCGCACCCGACAAAAATCGAAAGTAACTTCAAGGTCGGAATTTTAAAAATTTGTTTGTTTCATAACAGGTTTTAATGCATTTTCTGGTGTTCAAGATTTCTGTTTAAGAATCTTAAATTAAAGTTTAGTCTAAGTAAATTTTAAGACATTTGCTCTCCCTTTTCGTTAAAAAATATCCACTTTATGTTGGAATATTGTTTATAGCTTTTCCCATAACTGAACTAACCCCTTTTGCTAGAACATACAATTTCTGATAAAAATTCTGTTATTTGCTATTTTCTATCCAGCCCATACATTCGAAATTTCCCCTTTTAGATTTAATGTTTGTGTGGTGAATCCAGCTTTTTGTGTTTCAGGAACTGTGTTCATGAGTCTTTAGAGATGATAATTCAAGCAGCCCTATCTTTAAAAAGTGTAACCCCTAATTATGTTGTTCAATGCTATTTTGAAAAAGTTATTATTTTCATATTTTTTGAGCTTAACTCGATTGCGTAGTTCTTTTCACAAAATGGAAGGACGATTTTGGAAATTAATAATTAGTTTTCCATTTAAGGGTTAACAATATGAAAAAAGTTGGCATATTAAGACTGCTGGATGACAACTCTGTTTTTAACAAACTTTGTTCATTCATTTTGCTTAAGATTGAAAAGCACTATTCTATTTGAAATTAAGGGCACACATTTTTAGTCAAAAAAGAAATTGGAAGGTGTGTACAGGTTTAAAGGAATTGAATTCTTCGAAAATGGCATTTCTAGGTTTTCTTGATATGTTGAAATAAATTAGAGCAGTGTGTAAAGCTAGGAAAGAAAGAAGGTTATAACAATTTCGAAATTGGTGGTTTTACCTGCAGGGTTGCAGTGGTTCATCCACACATAGCCCCACAATGTGATATACACAAACATGAACTCTAATATTTTTTAAATATTTACTTAGCTCTTTAAGACTTGCATTTGCATTGGCTAGCGACTGGGCAAACAAGTAGTAAATGGCGAAGGATCTGCACAGGTAGTAAGTAGCAGAGTTGGATTGACCTGAGTCGGATTAAATGGAACACGAGACGAGTGTCGCGGTTTGTGTTTGTTTTCCTATGTAATTCTAACCTAGTTTAGTAATTTCTTTTTTCTTTCGTACATTTTTCCCTTACGTCAATATTTAAATAATCGGTTTCAGCAACTGAGGGACGGCCTTTACGGATTATACTCCTTTACAAATGTACATCCATGACAATCGAAAGCGGATATCTCTTAAACGCAAATCTCGGCTACTTCAGCTGAGAACCAAGCCAATGCTCATATTAAACACTAAAAATTTAGGCAACTAAAAAAAATCCTTCTAATTTGGTGAATGTAAATGTACAGAAAAGTATTAGAAACAAATGTTGTTCAGACTTCGGGCTACAAAATTTCTTAAATCATTAATTCTTTCTTAAAGTTTTTTTTGGAATTTAATTTTCAGAAGAGTTCTGAAGTATGTATGCCATAGTTTTTTCAATTTTAGTATAAAAAGTTTCCACGGCCACGATTAAAAAAAATAATAAAAAATCATTGGTAGTTTCTAACCAGTTCAGACTTAATTATATCAAACATAAATAGGCTATTAAACTGCATACCAAAAAATGACATCCTATTAAAAAATTGGAAAAATGTTTTTAAAAATTTGTTGAGCTTTTATAAATTGTGTATTAAGTGTGAAACAGTTTTATATAAAAAAATGTTATGAAAAACCTTGGTAATATTGTAAAAGGTTATGGTTTTTCTCGCCAGTGTAAGCAATTTGATTACAAAATAAAAAAAAATCATGCGGTAAGGGAAATGCTAAGCGTATATGGAATAAACCAACACACTCCTTCTTTTAACAAGAACTACGTTCAGCGACATTGATTTTTTTGTTGTTTGCTTAGATTTATTTAAATTTTTAAATTTTGAATTTTATATTGTATTTTGGACAGAAAATAGTCGAGTTTTATTTATTGCTCAAAAAGTAATCGCTATACTTGAGTTCTATTTTTTGCTTGTACACTAATCGTTGTTCCTTGAGTTTTATTTATCGCTTGGAAAATAAAACCCAATTTGTAGGGCTTTTTCTGCAAAATGTTGATTTCCAAAAAAAACACGAACTGATCGACTCCTTGAAAACTTCATGTTGAAACAGACTATTTGAGCCTATTTCGATAATAAGATAACAATGGGATCTACACGTTCGATCTTTTTAAATTCCATGTTGAAGTTATATATGTAGATTGTAAAATAACTGAAAACACAACGGTTAGTACGTGTTCTTTGAAAATCAACATTTTGCAGAAATGCGGGTTAACATTTTTTTCATTTTAAAATTCAAAATTGTTTTGAAAAACATGAATTTCGAAAAACATTGTCGGGGTTCATTTTTCGCAAAGCTATGGGCATTAAAAAAATGTTATTTCAAAAAAATAATACAAAAACTGGCGTTAGATACAAATTTTTTTTTTGTTCTTAGAAAGTACAAGTTATTTTTTGATTTTTGTGTTTGCTCATAGATATAAGTTTTTTTTATTCAATTTACTGAATAAAGAAGAGTTAATCTACGAGATGCAATGATCTTGGGATTGTAATTATTGATTTCACTTATCGCTGAATAATAAATCATATTTTCTGAGAAATAAATGAAACTAAAAGAATTAACTTTATTTCTTCAGTAATAAACCAAACTTAAAAATAACTACTAAAAACATATGTTTTTTTTTTTTTTAAATAGAACTTATAACCATTGCAGTCGCTACTACAACTGAATTAGTCATGTCAAATTACCAGGGACCGAAAATAATCGATATTTTGAATAGGCAAAAGTTCTTTAAAAACAAAACTCGAATATATCAGTATAATCATTATGTCATATGCTATACAAATCTGACCTTTTTTTTATTAAGACAATTCGCTATTTTGTGATTTTTATTTTTTCGATCACATTTTACTGAAATTTTGGATTTTTTAATTTTTTCCATCAAAAATAGTTGTTATTCTTGGATTTCTACTTTTTTTTAATCAAATTTGATAATAGTTTTTAATTTTTATTTTTCCGATCATATTTGATCGATATTTTGTGTTTTTTATTTTTTCGATAAAAAAAAAGAAGATTATTCTTGTATTTACAATTTTTCGATCATAATAAACGCAAACAAATTTATCGGTGATGACAATAATATGTTTTACTGTTTAAAAACTAAAACTCAAAGAATAACGATAATTTTTGATCGAAGAAATAAAAATTAAAAAGTAATTATTAAACTTGATCAAAAAAATAAGAATTAAAAATAACAATAAAAATTGATCGAAGAAATAAAATTTCAAGAATAACGATTATTTTTGATAATAAAAATAAAAGTCACAAAGTAGCGATAAAATTATGTTTAAAAAATATAAATTATAACCGTTGCGGTTCCTGCAAATTTCACATACATACATATGTAACTTTGTGCAATATTGAAAAAATTATAAAGTAAATAACTACTATCCATTCAAATTTTCGGAGTGCCTTTAATTTTTATGTAGGTCATTGGCTATTTGTTTCCTTGATTTGCGTTCTACACAAAGTGGCGCGTGCGCACAGAAGTAAAAAAATTATTTTACTACGAGTACGAGTATTAACTATGCAAAATTGTTTACAACCATTAATGCACTAAAAGCTAAACCGTTTGTTGGACTTTTTGCCTTAGTCACTGCATACACACAAAATACAAATAAACTTAAGTAACAGTTGCAGCAATTGCTGAAAATCGACTAAAGCTTTTGCTATTCTTACACAATGACACAAATGCATACATATATCTACATATGTGTGTGTGTGTACAAAACGTGGATTTGTTGTAAGAGAGACAGATTTCAAGAAAATAGTTTTTGAATAAACTAAACGGAAATTACCACTATTTTTTAAGTGGTGTAAATATTTAAAATATTTGAAAGCTAAAGTGGCTTCTTTATCACTAACTATGGGATCATAAATATTTACATATATACATATGTAAATTTTAAAATCGTTTTCTCGAGTTTCTGACATTTTTGAAATATGCCACTCTTCCATACTATGAAAAAATAACAAATAGATACCAGTCAAGCATTGTCGCATATATTATGTTTGTATGTACATATGTATGTACTTGTGCAAATGTGTGCGTATGTATGCATTTACTATATACTTACACATACATATTGTCTGGCTATATATGAATCCACTCGTACCGAATGCCCCAGTCCCAGTTTTATTGCAAGGCCTGACCTTGGCGCTCAGCACTGACCCGCTTTCGGGCTCGCAATAGTATAGTACTACTTTTTGTCGCACTCGTCGCACACTTTGCACTCTCTTGGCGATCCGTTGCCGCACCAACCGTCGCCGCGTCACGCCACGCCACTTGACTTTGTTTGCCGCTGCAATTTATTTGCTGCACTGTACTTTGAGCTGTAAGCTGCTGGTAGCAGGTGAGGAGTAGTCATGCCGAGACGGGCAACATTGGCGCCAAATGTCATTGCTGCAAATGCAATGAGACTGGCGCTACGATGCGCCTTTGAGCGATACAAAAAGGGCCTTGCATTGAGGAAAACCAAATGGGCCAATTGTGCACGCTAATTGAAATGATTGGATATTTGTTTTGTTTTGAATTTGTCGGAACTGACTGACAGAGCTTAATGTTTGTAAAATATAATCAGATGGCTGCAATTCAAAGCGACGCATTGACAGGCTGACATTAGGCGAAGAAATGAGAATATTTGAGAAAAAAAAAAATACATATGCACATATCGTTGATTAAATATTGAAAGGATTTAACCGTAATTTTTTCGAACATTTTTTTTTTCATTTCAGTCGGGCGCATATTTTGATAAGTTTAAATTTAAAAAAATAACAGTTTCATGTCCACTTGCAGAAAATCCAGAGTTAAATTTGTAAATAAAGAGATAATCAACTCGGAATTACATTTTTAGTTTTATACCCCTCATGTCAATTCGAATTTACATCTGGTGATATCGAATGGCCAACTTAAAGCCGTAAAAGCAAAAATAAAATGCATGCAATTTGACATTTCTGGTCATGAGACGAAATCGCTCAGCTGTTCTTTCAACTCCCACATATGTATATGAATTCGTCTTGCCAGATATTGCCAAGCAGCAAATAAAATCCAATGAAATACTTGAAAAGTTTGATATATTAGACCATTCCGATTATAATTTTTTTGGTTATATCAAAAAAGTTCATTTATGATAGAATATCAATTAACAATTTAACAATACTTTCTGCGCGGTGTAATTGCTATGCCGCCTACTTCCCCTGCCTGTCCATAATAGCTTGACATCGTCTTGAGCAACTTTCGCTTAGTTTTCCACCATAATCTGCAGACCGATCTATCCAAATTTTGTTTAGCGGCGTTGAAAGTTCCTTTGTTTCTTCCTCCCCAAATTTTCGGTTTCATTAGAGCTCACACATTTTCAATTAGGTTTGCATCGGGATTTTGTGGAGGCCAATCTAACTGTTGTATGCATTTTTCTGCTTTTCAAGACGCGCATAGTCGACGTCGGTGGTTTTGGTATTCGCCTTCTTGGAGGATCTACTAACTTGCATTCGGTCAATAAAGTTTTTCCGCGGACTTTAGACAATATACAATTATACAGTTTGATTATAGACTTATCGTCGAGATTTTGTGTAAAGACAGTCAAAGTACGGAAACCCTTTTCAAAAACAACAAAAAAACAACATTCGGAGAAATGGACCATCGCAGAACATTTTACAGACCGCTGAACAAATTTAGGGCCTTTACCAACTCCAGTTTTCCTCTAGCAGTTTCAAATAACGAAAGATGATACATCTGTAAATATCCCTTTGCTCTAATAGTCGGTTTTAAATATGCGCTTCAGTCAAAAGGGTTTTTTTTGAAGTGTGCTCTGCTTTCGGATTTCAGGTTCTCTCAATCTCCGACTGATTGGACAAATGAAAATGTCTATTTTTTTGACGAAAGCCTTAGTTTTGCTTGCTTTAGGCTAGGGGCAGGATTTTTTTAAAAATAAATTCGTAGAGGTTCCGTCTTCGGGGGTTTGAGATAGTTTTTGTGGAACCACTGCTGGGATTTTCATTGGCATTGCCCTCAACTTTGAGCTGATGATTTCACTTCCCCACAACGTGACTTGATTTTTTAGGCTAAAATGCACTTCAGAATTTACTGCATTGTTGGTTGAGTTATCATACCTTGCCTACTATATTTGGCAAATCTGTTTTATGAAGCACACTGTAACAACACAACACTGAGTTAGATAGATACTTAGCTTACGTGGAATAATCGCGATTCGCGCAGATTTTTCATTCAAGGGGTCAAAAGTTTCTGGTTTGTTCGCCGAAACATAACCCCAGACAAAGTAGGGGTCGAGACCTAAAATCTCACAATCACGTTAGGCAATCGACTAGCCCTTTTTGTACGCGCTATTGAAAAGCGATGTCTTCTCTCTTCTGGCACGACTCTATAGTGCTCACCCTTGATGGGAACGTTCTTGCAGTTGACTTTTTAAAGAAGTCAAGCCCATCGATTGAGTGACTTTTTGTGGATGTAAGCGAATAAGCCTGGGCCGTCTGAGACCCTCAATAGTTACTACTTATTCGGCTCTAAATTTACCTATCCAGTATTTAATTCTTTGGAGAATTACCAGCTAAGGCAAAAATGATCAGGTTCCATTTAAGCTCTTTTCAAACCCTTCCGCGCCAGTCCATTGGTGATCTTGTTTCGCGAGACAAATGCGCAGAACAGATTTTTATAAAATAAAATAAAATAAAAATTCTGTTTTATGTTTGTGGTTCTACGGAATGTATGGTTGGGTTATACATAACTTAATTTAATTGCAGGAATAAGTTTTAAGTGCAAGCTAATTTAGTTACTGCGTTTTTCTCAATAGTATAGAAATTGAAAATATTTACAGGAAATCATATGGAAAAATTTTTCCTATATCCACGCGTATCTATTGCTGATAGCTGATCTCACTTCGTAGCTGAAACGTCTTCCATATTTACTACGTATATTTTCTTTGTTTTTGTTTAACTGTTTCTATTTTTCAAATTGCCTGCAATATGCAAAATACATATTTGCGAAACACCTTGAAAATTGCGCAAAAAATGCAAATTGCTAAGCTCGAATATTCTACAGTTCGAATAGAAATGGGTCGAATTGCAACATATTGTTGCAGCTACGATGTTGCAATTGAAGCGCCAATGTAGCAAAAATAAAATTGCATCAATGAATGATTTCTCAATCGATGGATTTTTCTATTTGCATGCAATATTTTTGCAAAGGCCGATAAATAATTCATAAAGGGAATGCACGCGTGGTTCGAATGCCAGTAACTAAACCTTGGCATATCATCGGTATAGGCATACAAAATTGTGAGAGTGAGAGCGATTTGCGTCAAAGATCCCCGTTGGAAATTGCAAGACACCGCAAGCGCTTCGTGGCATTGGTATTTCCATTGAAAACGCTAAGTGTCACCAGACAGCAACCGGATGAATGAATGGAGTGGACGCAACTCCGCTGACTCATAGCTGTCAAGCAACATGGTACCAGGGAAGGCTTCCCAGCTGCAACCAATGGACATGCCAAACAAAGCGTCTCGAGAAGTGTGACACACACATGCGCTCCCAACTGCATCAACTGCATCAACTGCAGTCAACCAAATTGCGTGGAAATTCCGCGGAAACACTTTGTTACAATTGCGGTGGCGGCGGCGACGGCAGCGGCGTTGGTGGCAAAGGCGATGACAGCCCAAATATGCAGACACATACACAGAAAGACGTACCCACAATTGCGTTGTCTAGCTAGCTGGCTAGCTGGCTGGCTGGTTAGCTGGTTAGCTGGTTAGCTGGTTAGCTGGTTGGCCGACTGGTCTGTCATTCATTTGCTTCATATGACTCACGATTTGGTCGCAAGCACTCGTGTGAGCAATTGAGTCCAGCGCATCTGAGCTCTATGCAATTGGCGAATGCTGTTTTTTGTTGTTCGTGTTGCTGTATGGTGCAGTGAAATTTAACTTTCTGCACGGTCTAGTGACTGCTGCCGCTAGCTGCTGCTAGAGCGGCTTTTTCGTTGTTTTTGCATGTGGAATTTATATTTCTTGAGAACTAGGTACGCTAATGCTGGGGCTGAGATACTCAAAGAATACAGACACGTCCGTCACTATGGTCCACTTGATGCTCGCCCAAGCGCTTGCCGTCGATGGCTGGCGGCCGGGTGGCCACCGAAGTAGCACATCATGGCCATGTGTGGGGTGTGGGGTGTGGGGTATGAGCTGTGGATTGCGAATTGCGAATTGCGGATGCAACTAGTGCGATGGCTGGGGCGACGATTGTTTCATGGGGTGGCGGCATGACACACTTGGTTACACAATTGTTACGGGATACTCGTCTGCACTCTAACTAGCACCAGCACTTGCCTCCGCCGCCGCCGCAGCACGGCAACCCATTATAGGTATGGCATTTTACTTATTTTTTTTTTTTGTTTTTTTTTAGGCGAAGTTGTTTGCAATGTTGCATCGCATGATGTTGATGATGAACTTGCAACATTGCAATGCAAGTATATCAAGACTGCAACTATTCGCTTACACCGCAAGTGCTTTTTGCTCAAGTGGACGGATTGACATGCACACCGTCTGGCGGCAGGTTCTCTGACGCCACATTGCAACTTACAAGTGCACATTGCGTGTGTTGCAACGTTGTATTGCACATAAAATACAAAAACACAAAAGCGCTATTCGTACCAATGAAATCAAGAAAAGAAATGTGTGCACTTAAGTAAGCAGTAAATGAATGAGATTTCTGAGTAGATTAGACAAAGACAAATACAAATACACAGACAAAGACAAAGGCAATATTCTTCAAGCTACGAGTACAACAAGGCTGTGCGCCCTAGGCAAAGCAAAAGTACAGATATGATGTCGATTTTCATAGGCTATTAGCGAAAATTAGCTAATGCCGAAGTAGGAAAGTAATTAATGAAATGTGTCTTAGCTACATACATATGTGGGAATAATCTCACAACAGCCTTATGCCAAAGATACAGTTGTCCTAAAGTTAAAGTTTCCAATAAATTCGAGTCAATAAACAAAGGAAATATTATATATGTATATAATATACTAAAATACCTAAGCAGTAGCCGAATTCCCTGCACTTTATCTCCTCTCAGATATATTCGCTAATAAAATAAATCCACAATCACACCAGTTAAGTTGGCTAAGTATATTATATATGTACTTCATTTTACGGCCCACCCAAAATGCCAAAATAAACCATTGACCCTCCGCCACCCTGCTGTACATCCGAACGCTTGGAATGACAACAATTATTTCCGCTTCATAAAACCAGTACTCTAAATTTGATTGGTTGTCATAAAGTCCCCGTTCGAGAGCTGGCCACGCGCTACTTATTAAGCATTGAAGTTGGCACGTTGCAGCCATCAATCGGTTGTATATGGAGCTCGTGGCAAGTGCAACACTTAGGGATTTTTACGACGCACATTTCATGGTTATAGCGGACAATGGTGCGTGCAACTACGACAGTGTCGCCCAAATAACTATTTGCATGCGAATACAGGGAGTACCAATGTGTGGTCCACAGTCCACTGTGTGGGTAGGGAGAACTTTCTGGGCCTGTGCAAAGTGGAGCTGCCGCTGTCGTGAAGACATTTATTGTTTTGCTGCTACAATGGCGTTAAATTTGTTGCCCAAAACACTGGACCATGCCTTGGGATTTTGTATGCCAGCTTTATTTGGACTCAGGGACAACGGATGAATAAAATAAATGACAGAAGTCTTAAAATTCTTCTTCTTAATTTACCCATAACCGCCTAGGAGATTTTGGTCGTTTTCTATTTAGCGCGCCAGTCGCTCCTTTGCTTTGCTAATTGGCGCCAGCTTTTGACCACAAGCGAAGCCTAGGTTTTCTCCACCTTTTCTTTCCTCTTCCACCATAAGCTGTTACCGCGCTTGGTAATTTCAGGACTGGCACATTTTTTCCATACGTACAACAAGAACTAGCCAACGAAAACGCTGACCTTAATTGGTTAGATTATATCAATGTGACGATATAACTCTTACAGCTCATAGTTCCATCGTCTGCGGTATTCGCCGTGGCAAGGATGTAAAAGTGCAAACCTATTTCGGAGAATCTTACTCTCAAACAATCCAAGGACCGTCTCAGCCGATGCTGGTAGCGTCCATGCTTCATACACAGTCCAAAGTAGCATTTGTTGGTCAAAGATATTCTCCGTAGGATTTAGTGGCTGACATTATTGGCGTTAACGCAGGAATTTGTCGTCGTACCAGTTGTTCTTTCGGGCTTGCGGGAATCCAAGATCTTTTTCTGGGGCGCGACGTAGAGAACAAGAAAAATGTGCTCTCAATGCTTGCGAGTTCCGGTTCGCTGACGAGTGCTCTTGATGAGCAAGGTATGAGTGTCGAGTGGCGAAGTTAGTAGCTGTTAGCTCTGATTGCAAGTTTCCGACATCGGCTGCGAAAAGATAATCGTCCGAGTCGATGCTCGATCGTCGGAGTGCAGACTGCCACGAAACCTGGTGAATTTTTCTACGCTGAGTTGTAGTACTACCATTTTTCGGTTCCGGCAAAATCGATCAGTCTCAGTGCCTTATCGGAGGTTTCGTAAATATTCTCAAGAAAGCACTTAGTTTATATGACACACCACTTCGCCTTTGCTCTGAACCTTCTCCGAAACGTTCGCTCCGCCGCTGCTCAGATTGCACTCCTGCTGCCCTTAAATGATATTCCCTTGTAAGCAACATATTCTGCATTGTTGTTTGATGTATTGTAATTGCTTAATTTTCATTTTTATTTTAGTGATGAGAAAGTAATTCCAAGCGCCATTACGACGCTGCTACTATTACTGTGGCCACAAACGCACCAATACATGTAAACATTTATGTATGTATTTATTTACATCCGCTTTGATCGTTTTGAACGTCTTTGATGAAATATTAAAATTGCAGTACGAACCAATAACAATGAGCCATGTTGTTTCACATTATCGAGAAGCGCAAATAGCTTGAAGACGAACGGAACGAATAGCGGCAATACTCGTAGCAGCAAAAACGCCAATGTGTTTGCTGTCACCGCTGGATATAAATTGCTCAATTCAAAAGTAAGCAATGCACTTATGTTGAATAAATAATGGCTGAAAGTACTTTATATTGGCATATATCCCATGAATTCTGGCAATATTTGCACTTTGCTTCTGCTGCTGCAATCCCTTTGAGTTGTTGGCTGTGGTTATTTTTGCAGCAATTGTAGCTAACCCTCTGGTGTCCAACTTCGGTCAATGCAATATTAATTTTTTATTTATTTTAGTTGTTGCCTACTCTGCGTTCTTTATTTGCTTTACTCACATGCAATATTTGAACACTAAAAACAGAAACAAAGTACATATTTTCAAAGCAGTTATTCTTTGGTGCTGCAGAGGAAGACGGAAGCAGTGTTTGGTTATAGTTGAGGACACAAGTGCTTTGTGACGCCACTGTGAAAAAATGCTGCATGCCAATAACGGCCATTTTCAGACAGTTAATGTTCGAGCCGACATGTCTCGCAAAGGCTGAACAGCTAAGGAGGAGTGTCGCGATGATTCCGCCACATCATTCCCTGACGATTCCTTAAACGGCAGCTATATTGGTGGAAGATGCGTCCGTGCTCTGGAAACCAGAATTTGAATTGTATGAAGAATTCCTGGCAGATGACGTTTCCTTCGACCCATCTGTGCCGCCTCGACCCGTCCGAGTAAGTAAAGTGGTTGGCTCCATTTTTCGGTATCAAAGAAGAGACTGCTAATGTTATCACGCAAATTACAAAAATTCTAGCTGTTTGTATAGTTTGGAATGCTTTCTAATGCTTGCTTGGCAAGAAATGGTGCTTGCGACGGGAACTTGTGGCCTGGATCTACAAAGTGGTAATTACATCTTATGGTCTTGCGAAAATCCATTGAAGTCAATTATATCGCTATGAATATATAGAAGGCGGTCACCCTGTGTTGCGACCTCTGATTTGCCATAAAGCACCAATAAATTTTACATCAGGAAGTCTGCTTCCCACAATGTTTGAAGGCTAGCGTAACAGGAACTCTGGAAAGAACGGGCGTTTATTCAAAGACGCACTGCAAGACTAAATACCTATAGCTATTCTATTAAACTAAAACTTCTGTATCTTGTTCCTCTCAATCACATAACGCTTCGGACCATCTGTTTGTACGAATGACTCGAAAGCGGGCCCACAAACAGACATCTATCTGCGTCTTCCAAATTCCACGAGGGTTTTTCAGTCTGAGGTTTTTGCCATCTGGGAGGCTTGAGAACTCTTCTGACGTCGGAGTGAGCTGCGCATAGCTCCGAACGGCTTCATCCAAGACATCTTATTGGCCGTAGAGGTTCTTGCACCTCTGAGGGGGACAGGTCTTCCACCACTGGCTCAACTTGACTGACTGCAAAGGGAAGAACTTATATTTGGCCTCTGAACGCAAAAGCATGTGGGCCTCTTTCAATTCGAAAAGCTCTTCACTATGATTAAAATGTAATCGCGGTTTTTATATGACACAGGTGTCTATGCTGTCCAAATTGGATTGGAACTATACGCTTACTGCTGCTGCTGCAACTTTCCAAATGCGAAAGAAAAGGTGGAACAACCCCTTTTAGCTTTCTACAGAACGAGAATGAGATTGCTAGGCAAATCCTATTTTGGAGACCTAAAAAAGCTGGCCAGCGAACATGCACATAATTTGGTTAAGTTCGTAAACTCTACAAGATGGGTCAAATGAAATGCGAGGGTTTCCTTAACTCTTCTATTTTTCATTGTTTATTCTTTCACTGGTTACATTGTGTTACGCCTCACTGAAGCTAACCCATCGTAAGAGATCTATCTATATTTGAGTTAATTTTATTTTCATTAAACTTGTAGCCGGATCAATTAATATAAGTCCTGCATGTTTTTACACTGCGGATGAAATCAGGGTTGATTTTTTATACAAATCCAAAAAGACTGTGACATTGGATATATTTACATATGTACATATGTATGTAGTTTCGCAAACTTTTCTTGGTGGAAAGCACGAAGATATTTAATGCCTATTATTACACCATATTTAATATTAATGTAAATGAGGAAACCGAAAAAAATCCAGAGGAAAGGCGAGCTTGAGCAACACTATGCCTATGAGTATCATAAAACTGTTGTATGTACATACAAAAAAATTAGAAATAATCAAATCAAAGCGGACTTGTAAGATGCCGACACTAAAACCAGCCCACAGCGTCGTCACATTCGCATGCAGCAACAACAACAATCGCAGTGAAAAAACTAACGAGGGCAAAAGTGGCACTAGCGATGTGGCAAGGGGTGGGCAGTTTTTCATTTTGCAGCGGAAAATGAATTTTGGTGTCTGCTGGTAAGGTTTCCACGAACAAAAACACCACGCTAAGCGACAAGGCATGCAACTTTTACACACCGCCACACACACCCAAACATTTTGTATATAAATAGCAAAACAACTTTCCTACTGATATTGTTGATTTTTTTGTTTCTATTTTGGTACCGCTACCTACTACTACGGCACACATACATATGTACATACATACGTACATTGTGAATGTAGGTAGGTGCATATGTATGTACATATGTGTAGTGTTGTTGTGGCTGACAGCTTTTTGCAACTAAACAGCTTTCAGTGGAAGCAACCAACCACCCAATCACCTTGGCTGTTTCGCTACGCTTTGTTTGCCCCTTTGGTGGTGCGCCGTGTGTCTTTTGGACTTTGGACTTGACGTGCTGGTTAAATGTGGCTGAAAAGAAACAGTTCCGCGATGCGAAGCAGTAGTCAAAACAAAGATCAACAAAGCAAACCGAAACCAACAACATATCTGTGTAAATATATGTACGTGTGTGTGTATGCATGTATGTGTGTGTGTGTGTATGCAAGTGTGCGAAAAGTAAATCCACAAAGCACAAAGAAAACGAGAATGAAACCAAAACAAAGCTGGGAAGGCGAGTTGCTGGTTTTTGTTGAAATCAAATACGAGAGTTGGTCGAAGGGGAGTCGCCGTTGGCGCGGCAAGTGGGGCACAATATTGTTGGACTTTTTTTTCAAAGCGCTACAACGAGCTAAACAGAAATAAATCTAGAAAATATTCAAACGACACATGACGCACATCAATATATTTGTGTACATATGTAGATAACACAAGGAAACAGCATTTTTGTTGCATGAAAATAATTATGACTAATATTATATTTTCTCAGGGCGCTGATTTCAGATATGAAGTTAGTTTTTTTTTTGTCATCGGCTGTAATTTTTGGCATACAATTAAAATGTGCACAGAGCGAAAAAAAAACACATAAAATGCGCTACAAATCCGAACAAAATTTAGCGGATTTCTCTATGATTTTTTCCCAATGAGAAGCCCTTCTTATTACGACTGGGTATGTCGTTTCAATAAAATCAAGAATATAATCTGTAAAACTATGATGAAAATCTTTTCAATAAAATTAAGAAGGGAATCTGGGTTTTCATTAGAATCTCAATTAAAATAATTGGCGCCTACATTTTTTTAAGTAGATCATAGATGATTATAATAATTTTAAGTACTTATTTAATATTATGAAAGATTTTACATATTTGTTTATATGATGATAGAACAATTAAAATAATTATTTATAAAAGCTAGTAGTATGGCACGTGCTATTTCTTGAACATTAATACAAGTTTAAACAGATAAAGATATTTATTTTTGGAAACACTTATTCATAGATCATTTTTTATTTCTGAAATCTTGTATTATTTTTGAAATTTTTGAAACTCTATTCAATAAAAATAGTATTCATAATATTAAACTAAAAACAATATTAAGTAGATTATTCACAAATTACAAATTTATGTTAAGACGTTAAAAGCCAAATTTGAATTAAAAATAACAAGTTTTTTTATTAATAAATTTAATAAGATTCTAGTAAAAATGAGAGGTTCTCCTTACTAATTTACTTTATATGATTCTTAATATAAAACAAGTAGATTTCTTCTAACAATTGCGTAGTTTTGAGCAAAGTTCGATAAAAATTAATAAAAAAAAAGAAGTGATCTCTTTATTTCCGGCCGTTTTCCTTCATATGTTACAGGTGGTGATTAAATTCCGATGATGGCGTTGATCGGGCGGGAGGTGATGAAGATGTTAATTGACTCCCGCCAAATGTCGTTTATTGTCTGTCTAAAGTTGGTCGGGTCCAGCGGATCCTGGTCATATGTAAAGAACTACAAGTTATTTTCTTTCAATGTTAAACTCAATGAATTTTCATTGAAAAAAAATTATATATTCTAAAAAAAAAACAAAAATTATTATCAGGTTATTAACTCGATTCAAAGTCCTTGACAATTTTTACGAAGTAAATTTTTATTTTCTGCTTTATCTAACAAAAAATTTCGACTTTCATTTAGCATAATTTTCCATAGCATCTAACAGCTTCTGCCGCTGATCTAAAACTTCAATTGCAAATTCTGGGCATTTAAAAGTTTTTTCTTTGCTTTTTTCTTTTCATTTTTTCTACAAAGCAAACTCTGGAACAAGTATTGTTATGTAAATAAAATTTATGTAAATTTAAAACTCTTTTGCAACAGTTATGTACACTGAAATGAATTTCTTTTAAAGACCAAATAGTAGGAGTAAATTAAAAAAAAGTGAATGCATAATTGATTGGTGTTAGATAAATTCGCCTTGCCATTGTATAGAAATATCGTCGAGCAAATGAATAGCACACCCTGAAATAAACTACAGGATCTCTTGTACAAATTATTGTTTTTTAACAGCCCCTCATGGTGGCAATAAGAAGGATGTGTGCATGTCCGATTTATGAAATTATTTGCCATTTCACTTTTTTTAAACTGTAATGGTCAGAGATAACTTTATATTTTTATTTTAGGTATGTTCGATGACAAATTATGTTTAGAAGATAAAACTTAGCTGAAATATTGGTAGGCATTCCAATAAAATGCTACAGTTTATGTACTTGCACTCAAAAAAGGGCCAAAAAACGATCTTCTTTATTTTAATGTTGCAATTGTTTTTTCCAAGTTGCAATATTTTCTCAAAATTGAGTAAAGGTTTCTTCAAAATTAATAAAAAACGACATTAAATGAAATCTATTTTCCCCAAAAGTAGTAAGCGTCACATTTACCAAACCTTCACCACGATTTTAATGACTCGCACATATTGTACAAGTACTATTGAAATTTTCCATAACCATTTTGCATAAATACAGCTAAATTTCATTGCTTTGGAACGAACATGGTTCAATATTACCTCTGAATTCCAAATGCGACAATTTTGGTCTTACAATTTAGTTCAATCCAAAGACGAAATAACAAAAAAATTTGTTTACAAACTTTAAGCGTGTCTTTTCGATTCACAAATCGATAAACTAGAAAATAAAGAATTCGATTAATGAAAACCAAAGAATAATGATCTGATTCTTATTTCTTATATCATGATTACAAAACTTGTGTAAACCTTTTTCCTCTTTCTTTCTTTTAAATTGGAACTTCGAAGGCGAAGAAAGTAGGTGCACCGAGTATCAGGAAAAGAGAAAATTGGTTGATATGTTTTGGATGTGGTTTCCCTAACTATTTGAAAGCAAATTTCAGTAAAAAATAGTAGACTTCTAAATAGATAAGTCTTTAAACTAGAATATTTATTTGTTTTTTTAGATGTCGAAAACTACAAACAAACTTCTTCATATGATCTTATTTGGGCTTTTCCCTCTTAGTACCTTCAATAACTACATTAAACAAATTCTATTTATTTGCAGGTTAAATTTAGATCTTTGGAGGCCAACGGTTCTTTATCTTTCCATTTCTAGTTCTAATTTCCGAAAGAAAGAAGTCTTTATAAAAATTTAGCTATTTAGCAATCCCCACATGCTATTTTTATATCTGCAATGCAATGTAAGTATAACTGAAGCTTAAGACTCTGTTATGCATACTTGGCAGTGCATTGCAGAAACCTGTCACATAAAGAGTAACATCAATAACCAATGGATTTTGCGGTCAACTGATTGCCGAATGCAGTCGCTCATGACACAAGGGTTTGTTAAGTTTTAAGTTATACGTGACAATTCTCAAGTCATGCCCCCTGTCCGGTAAGTTGGCCTAACAGAACCTTTAGAGTTGATTCAGCGCATTAGTGGCAGGCTACAACGGCAATAAACAGGCAATGGGAAATATGCTATAAATCAAATGAAGGAGTACAGGTGCCACAAACATTTAAGTAACCTAACTTATGTGTGTATGATAAGTATCGCATGTAATAATCGTTTGCCCCAATAAAAATTACTTCCACCATTCCAATTCCAACTTAGAATACCGTTCACGTACATACATATGTATGTGAACACATGTAATATATATTTATGTATATATGCACATATATAATAATTTCCCATTTACACGAACTGAATACAATATGCCTACGCTATTAATTATGTTAACAAATTACTTTAATACGGAAGTAGAAGAGATGGCGTTAAGTGAAGGTGTGCCAAATGGCTAAATGAACATTCATACGTAAATATGTTAGCAAGTATTTACCATATATGTGTGTGTGTGTGTGTGATTGGTTAAACTTATAAGGGTAAGCAGATTAAAGGCAGCACCTCGAATTAAGCCTCATTGTTAGCCCAAAACACATTCACATTTTTACGCCTAAGTATTGCGCCTCATTTTATATACACACATACATACATACATACATACACATTAGACTGGGTCACGAAAAAAATGGAACAATGACCCCTTAGTTATAAAGCCTACTGCACGAAGCTGTTAGGTAGGTTAAAATAGCGCCACACTTAGGTCAAGTTTGAAAGGCCTATTTTCGGACCACAATTAAATTTCACTCTACGGTATTGCCTCTGCTCAACCATTTGGGTTATTAGATGAATCTTAGCAGTTATCTTTTAACGGTATTTGTCACCTGACTTACATAGGCCAGCCTGAAATGTTGATCCAAAAAGTGCGGAGTAGTCTTGAGGCTTTTGGCTTCACCTTAGCCCTGCTCCCCCTACCAACAAACTTGTGCTTTCTTCATAACGGTTTTAATTATGCCCCAATTTTGAAGCGTAATATATAATTTGGTAGCTACAGCTAATTGCAACTAGCGATGGCATTACTAGTAGTAGTAATGATTAATTGGCAGCTTTCGACTAGTTACGTACATATGTATAATCTTTATTATTACATATTTTTTTATTTTTATTCTCTCACTTTTATTATGATATTTATAACAAAAATCAAATAACCTGCTTAGAAACCAGTCTACAACTTGGTGATTGCGGTTTGATACTAGGTACATGAAACAGCTCAATATAAACTGGTCTCAAAATCGGCTTTCACGGGACTAAAGATCACTTTCTGAAGACTGGCATAAGTCTACCGTCGCGAATAAAAGTCGAGCGGATTTCGTCGTGCGTTTACAGCGAATATTCGCGACGGAAAACTCGCCGTTCGACCGCATTGTGCGCACAGTCTAACACACAGAATATCAGTTGTGACAAGTATTTCGTTGTAAGTCTATTTGGTTTTCCGTAGCGGAAGAAGACGTCCCAACATCTTAGTTGAAAGGACATTTACAGCTGGTAACTAAAGGATGCCTTTAAAATCGCCACATGCAAACTCCCCTTTATGTATCGAGCAAATTGTCATTTTGGTCTGGTCTAATACCTAAATATATATATGTGTAAAAAAAAATACGCGTACACGTAAACAATATTCATTCTTAAATATCCAAATAGCCCACACGTGATATTATATTACATTAGATATATTCGAGTGTGTATCCACATATTTAGCAATTCATACAGCTCGTGTGCACCATTGATAAGCACAACAAATATATGTAGCTCGTCTAGTAAGTAATTATGAGGTAGAAAACTAAACGTAGGAAAATTAAGAAAAGCATACCGAAAGCAGAGGCATGCGACTAAGTTCTTACATACTATATGTACATATATTACGTGCGAGTTAGCCAGGCAGGCTATATAAATTAATGCAATGGGAGCAATTACACCAAGATTTCCTTGTCGTAAATTACAAATTACTTCATTTATCACGAATGTCTTGTCGGGTGAGTGGGTGAGAGGAAAGTAGTCCAATAACTGACAGGCCGTACACTGAAAAACGAAATGAAACAGTAGACATTGCTTTAAATGCTAAGGCCACGACTTCCTGTAAGCTTCTGGCGCTGGTTGTTCCACACAGTCCCACCAGGCTTTTGGATTTCCCGCATCGATAGGCCCATGTGATGGTGATTGCCGCGTTGCAGGATTTTGCAAATTAAATGAAATCAAAAGAAAAACATTAATATACCATTCAAGAAATAAAGAAGAATTCTTCGTATTTCCCTATGAAAAATATACGAACAAATTAAAATATTAATACAGTTCAAGTTAGGCTGTTTATTCAGACTGCGGATGTAGGAGAAACAGCAATATATCGAGAAATCGCAATGCCATCAATATGAAGCATCAACGTTTGTCGGTTTTAACATTAATCTGATTTTAGCCGATATATCAATTATTCCCGAAAATATCGGAAAAGTGGCATTAACCCATTTCTGCAATTTTCCAGCTTGAGGCATTCTGCAATTTTTATAAAAAATAAATATACGAATTGATGAACAATAACAATAATTAACAGAGGCTTTTAGTAAATAATTTCCACCACTATCAATAAGCGCAGATACCCTTAGTGAACGAATCGAAAAAGGCAACTCGTAAATCATGTTTATCCGGATGGAGCTCGAGTGTATATTCTGCATTATATTAACGTTGGCCCCTTCTCGCGGTTTCCGATGCAAATAAAAAAAAGGGAGCTACTTTTCAATGCGATTCATATTGGAGGAAAAATAACGAAACAAAATTTGCCTTAGTATCGGGTTTCGATATGAGCCGATACTGCTTCTTGACAAGATTTTCCAACTCTATAAATTACAGTGCATGGTTCAAGCAAGAAACTTAAACTGATTTTATATATGAAAGCCTACAGTGTTCTGAGCTAACTTCATTTTAACCATGCAATCAACTATTGGTTTGCATTGACCATATACGCACACAGAGTTCATGATAATCGTATTATTTCGAGAGTGGTATAATAATTAGGTGATAGCAATGGCTTTTGTGAGTTGCTATCGGAAAATAGGAATAACAATTGGCTGTTAAAAACCCTAGGTATTTGCCGTTACTCTCGTAGTACTCATTCATTCATTTCGACCATTCCGTAATTGGTTCTGCTTCATTTGTGAACGCGCCACACCAACGACGAATTGAATTTCCGCCACATCCGCCTTTTAATACAGCAACATAGCTTTTAATGCCGCCAATATCAGCACACACACACACACATATATATATATATACTTACATATTGTATACCGCAAAACGTCCGCACCATCAACTTCCCAACTTCCCAACTTCTTTGCCTTTTTTGCAAAACCAACGCGCGCCCGATGCAACTTCCTCACGCAGACCGCCCGAACGGAAGCGCAGCGGAACTCAGCTCAGTGACCAAGTTGATTAAGTAGGTAGACAACACAGTTGCCGCATTTCCTTCTTCAATGCAAACAAAAGTAACAAAAACATCGTAAAAGGCATCAGGTCTTTTTGAAGCGACAGCAAAAGCCATACGCGGTGCCCATAAAGGGCGCCAAATGCCAATGGCGAGGGTGGGTGGCGCGCCAGGGCGCTTGATTTTATGAATGGGGAAACGTGCGAGCTAACTGTGTGTGTGCGTGTAAAAGGTGTGGAATGAATAAAAATATTGAATACTGCATTTAATAAAAAGCTGAAATTATTATCGCGAAGATAAGGTGAATCCAAAACAAACAAACATCCACGCCAATATGTAACTAGCTTCCCTGCAGTGAAAAGCCGAATAGTCAAGGTAAATTTTGATTAATAAACTGGGCAATGTGGAAGTTCCAGCGCCGACAGGAAAGCGCAAATAATCGACATCTATGCTATGCACACAAAGATCGTGATGTCGTGTGGCAGCACTGGTCTTGGGCGAGTTGGATTTTTCAAATTTAATATGTAGATTAGATAATGGAATTCACTTTAATTAAAAACAAATAATAAAAGCAAAACAAACTACCTTTTTGTAAATTTTTAAAATAGCAACAATAGAAGCATCGGAAATGGCATCTCTATATCTAAATGCTAGAAGCTAGCATGTCAATGATGATCTGTATGACAATGATCGGTCTTAATATTTTTCCGATATATCCATAAGCGCCGTTAAAAATTTTCTTCTACGGCATGATCAGCCTCTTCTGTAGTTCTCAATATCTGCTAATCAAGATGAGATCGGAGCGGATCGCAATTATACTTAAAAGAGCATATTTTGTTTTCACACGACCCAACAGCTTCAAAACTGGCATTTTCTTTTCAGTTTGTAAATCTTTTCACTTCCAAGACTGATATTTCAAAAAACTGGTTCGGTATCAACGGTATCTCCAGGCCATTTCAGAATTACACTGTTTTAGACCACAACTGAATGGGCTCTAAAGCTACATACCCAACAATTTTCGAAACCTAAAAAAAGGTTCGAAGTTAAAATTTGTTGATTTTCCTGGGAGTGGTAAGAAGTTTGAGCGTTTGGCTTACATATTTTTTGTTACAGAGTAAAATAAATTAAAAAAAAAATATTGGCATGGAAAATATAATGAATATATGCTCTTCAAAAATATATAAGAGAACCAGATTTAATTTCTCGATTTAACATGAGCTTGCCGAAATTTTACTTTTAATTTTCACTCTATATTTAATTACATTTACAACTTTTTTATATTTAATGCATTGCACTAAATAAAACAACATTTGAATAAAGCTGTATAAAAACATTTATAAGAAGGTTAATTTTATATATTTATTGTTGTAGTAAGATTTGTTTAGAATTCAGTCAGTCCAAATACTTAATACGGGTAGATGTTGCAAATGAAATAAAACCACAGCTACATATATGTGGGGTAATAAAAAAATCCTGTTATTTAATAAGCCCATTAGGTCCCACTGGTCCCCCAACAGAAAATTACGTCAAATTTCACCATATAAGAACTAATTCGATATTTGCTATTTGTTATTAAAATCTGAGTAGATTGGTTTCTGGTGTGCTGAAATTGGACGAAATATCTTGCCACAGGAAACAAAACACCATGCAACTTCTTTGTAATCTACGGTTTTTGGTGCAAAATTGTCAGGCGTAGTGATGCATTCGAGATCTGAAATAAATGTAATTTTATACTTCATGGGACAGTCAAACAAAACTTATTATGTAAATACATACATACAATGTATGTGCATACATAAAGTGTATTACAAAACCGTGTGATTTATGTTTTATAATTATTCTCATGATACAAAAGAGAAGATAGTTTCAATAAACAAATTTTGACGAATAATAAAATTTCTTGAAGATTCATAAATTGTAAGTATTATCAACGGTCTTGTCACTTAGATTATATGAAAATCAAGCTTCTGAATATTTTCTTTCCCATATTTATTCCAATGCTATAATATTTCATGTCAAAAATGATTACGATTATGATGCTGGAAATTTTTTTTTAATTGCGTGATTTGAACCTTTTTTATTCATAATATCTATATACAATTTAAACATCAAAAGGCTCTTCATCATAATTAATCTTTTTATTCTAGAATGAAAATACTCTTATTTTCATATACAATTTTGGTTTCTTTTAGCGATTTAAAAATTCAGTTCTAAAAAAGTCCTTCCCAACGAAAACTTTTTTATGACATTTTGATTACACTTTAATGAACTTTGAACTTAAAATTTTCGATTTATGGCAAAATTTTGAATTCGGGTTTTAAGACAATCGTCCGATAAATAGTTAACATACGTATAATTTTGACCACTTTTTTCGTGCATTCCGAAGACACATTTTTGGGATTATGTAGCCAAATCATATTCCACGCCTTTCAATTAACTGATAACTCTACAACTTGATGTTCTTCTTCAAGTTACTTAATGAAAAATTGCACGGAAGAAAACTTTACTCCAAATAATTCACATATTTGCTATAAATTTTTATAGTTTATGAAGGCTCAGCTTATTATATATATTCACTACATTCAAGAATGATAGAATACAAGATTGCGTCTTCCCGCGGCGAAGTGACAGATCTCGCGTTTTTTAAACAAGAATACGGTTCTAAAATGTAAAAATATGGATATATAGGCAGAGGTTCAATAGATCAATCTGCAAAATACTATTGTTCCTAATTTGTGAAAAAAGCTTTGTCTAATTGAAGTTGAGAATTGTCAAACTCGGCAAAACCAAAGTCGCAGTTCCTCTGAAGGTGTCACCTTCTGCATTCAGTACAGCGTGGCCTACCTTTCATTTCTTTTATGTTTCATAATTTCACTAAACTTCAAATATTTTCGTTTACTTTTATAAGAACAATTTTTTACTTCTAGTGAATCAGGTAGCAAGAATTTGACATTCCACATAATTTTATTAAAAGTCAAATGGTGCGCAACAAAAACGAACGTCAGTTAATGGAACTATTTTGTATCATGATTATTCACAATTTCAATTTTTTTTTCTAAAGTTTTACTAAGTGGCGTTATTCTGGATACTCAAATTGGAAATGAAATGATAAATTGGTCCTTTTGTGTCTGCCTAAAGTGTGTCGTTTTGTTTTTAGTTGTCGCTAAAATTTTATTTTATTGAAAAGCATTGCGACGTCGATGTTCTTTACGGATATAAGAAATTCGAGGTGTGATTAGTTTAGCAGTGGAAAATTATAGCAATTTGTATTACTGAGTGTAAGAATTGTGGTTTTAAGTAACAACTGCTTCAAAGTATTTGTTATGATTGAATACATTTTTTCTGTCCGATTTCGCACGATAAGATATACTATCTACATATATCCAACAAAAGGCTTTTATATCTACTTTAATCCTGTTTAATAAAACTACTGTTTTCAGACGTCACAAACAGTCAAATACGATATGATAATGATGCATTTCGATAAGTGTGGTCGGTAAGCGTGGCAATTGTCTAATATTGTTTAAATTAGAATATCATGTTAAACTTTCTCTTCTTACCAGATTTATCAAATTTCGTTGAAATCGATCAAGTAGTTTCGATGTTAAGCAATTTTAAAATTTTGATATGTATGGGCGGTGGGCATGGTTATAGGTCTATTTCGCTGACTTTCGGATCAACGTCGTATACGATTCTCAGAAGCATGTGTACAAGATTTTTTGGCCGCAAAGTCATGATTTTTTTTTTATTATTATGAACAAATTTTTTTTATAAAAATTAACGAAAAAGAAAAGCATTGTGAATATTGTAAAACAAAAATCTCTATGTGGACGTTTATGCAACTCACTATAAATAAATTGACCACTTTTGTTTACTGCTTCATTTATGTGGAATTAACCGTTTTGAAGGTGTGAATAAAATACAATATATCAAATTGTTACTAATTAATCAAAGCTACTTACATATTACATTTGAATCTTAATGCGTTATTTTAACTCAAAACAAAAAAAAAATACATATACATACATATACATATATGCACATAGTAAGTATATTTATGTAAATCCGCGCTAACATAAATACTTAAATAGATAGATAGAGGCTTCTACTGTTTATTAAGCGAAAACCGCGTAAATTATGAAATCAGAAAAAGATTGAAATTGTCGACAGCTACAACATGTGCTGCTTGTCGTCTGTCATTTATCTATCGTCTGTCTACCGATTGCCATGAGGCACCATCACCAAACAACTAGACGCCAGACGTCAAACGCCATTACCACCAATGGCTATTACAGCTGCGAATTGAGGCTAAGGTTGATTTATCTGTTGCGCATTTTCATCACTTTTCATATACATATCAGACACACATACACACATAGTATACTATCTGTATATTTAGAGTGCATAGTTTTCCCATTGAAAATGCGAAATGCGACATATCTACATATGTACATATTGAGTTGCATATGATGATATTTGTATATTGATATATTTGTATGTGTGGTGTGTGTGTGTGTGTTTTAAAGCATAATTGTGCGTAAATAAATGGGGATTTGAGCAACTTGGAGCTTTGCCGATAAATTTTGCCAATTAACATACATTAATATTTGCAAAATCGATGCACTACTTGGGTATTTACGTATTTATTTATTTATTTATTTATTATTTATTTATTCATTCGTCAATGAAACAGTGGTTTCTTACATACTAAATACATGATAAAAAATAAGACACTGAGACTATGTGCCAATTTTTACAATTAAGGGAATTAAATAGAAAATATTAAAAAATAAAATTTGTAAAATAAGAGAAATGCCGTAAGATAGAATTCGAGATCTGGTTAAATTCATTTAAGGTGGGTACCAAAGGGGCAGTTCCATGCAGTTACGCTCAGTTTTATAGTTTTCACAATAGAACGGCAAAAAGTAACGGCAATTACGCTGCTGGAATGTTGAAATTTATGCGCCCTAACAGGAAAGGACAATCAATACTACCATTAATAATACTAAAAGCAAAAGGAATTCAGAATAATTAAAAGAATAATTAGTGCGAAATTCGAAAAACAATCATTTGGCGCATGTTCCAATTTATTTATGACGATTTTGTGGAATGGCCTCGAAATGGTAGAATATTTCAAATAGGAACGAACAAAAGATAAGTATAACAAATTTAATAGTATATTGATCAGAGAATTGCACACAGTTCCGCTTCAAGAAAAAAATAAAAATTAGAGATAAAAATTATACCAAGATCTTTGGCCTCCACGACAGATTCTATTGGTGACTTCGCGATGCTATAATTCGTCGACAATGCACTGTGAATTTTCGCATCAGTAACTTTAAAGCACTTTTATTAATATCACTGGTCGACGGCCAAAATTTACCAGAGACGCCGTTATGAAATTCGTATGTAAAACCACCCCCTGATTTCAAAAATCGAGTTCATTTTTGATTCTATAGTACCGTTTTTGAGATATTTGCAATTTACCGTTATTCGAAAAAACCAAAAAGATGGCTCCCTTTAATTACGTATATCTCACGAATGGGTCAAGCAATTGCAAAAAGACAAAAAGAATCGGAAAGACGATAAAATTTGCTATAAATGCATCATACATTATTTTTGCTCAACCAGATAGTTTTTGAGATATTAGCTTATCATTTTAGATTTTTGTTTTTTTTTATGAAAAAATATGAAAAAAATTACTCTTTGCGAGGGCAGCATTCCAAAACTACAACTTTTTTTCCAGATATTTTTTCTTTACGTAAAGCTCTGTTTAATTAGAAAAAAGATAAGCTATCATCGAAGAAAATCGATGCAAAACTACGTAAGTTATAAACGATCAAATAAAAATACCCAGGATGCGCAATTTCAACGTATACCTCAAAACGTATGTATGGTATAAAGAAGAGTGAAATATCTAGCTATGCTCTGTTTCTATTGAGTTAAAAGTTCAATTTATGAATGAAATTACCCATATTTTTAACTTTTTTTAATTTATTTATGTTTATACTATATTCTAACAATCTTTATCTTAATTTGATTTTACTATGTAGTCGAAATAATTATGTGTTCTACTTTGACGCTTATTCAGTTTAGGATCGGTTTCTCTTATGAGAAACCAGCAGTAATCACCCATCATTGCGACGTCCCAGAATCCTTGATATCAATTCTCAATTAATTTCATTTGCTGATGAAACCTTTCGCCATGTTCGTCACTTTCGTCGCCAAGAAATTAATTTTAAGAAGCCTTTAATATTTACCCATTTTCGCATAATTATTGATTAAGTCGTTCACTATCTGCTCGTAGTTAGGGCTTTTGTGTCTACCGAGAAAAGAAGCAACGACCTTTTCAAAGGATTCCCACGCTGCTGCCTCAACTGATGAGAGTAGTCCTTTGAATTGATTATTGCTGATCAACTTTTTTATTTGTGGTCCAACAAAAATACCTTCCTTTATGGCTTTTGGCTTGAGAAGAGGGGTGTATTTGATGTTATCCACACCAACGGTAAACTCGACTCTTTCCGGCCAATCCTTTCTGACGTAGTGGTCCTTACGAGCATTCGACTATTTGAAAACAATTTTTCCAGATATTTCTCAAGCCAAAAGCCATAAAGGAAGGTATTTTTGTTGGACCACAAATAAAAAAGTTGATCACTTCAATTCACTTTCTCCACTCACATTTGAGCTTTTTTCCGGCAAATCTTGGCGACGAAAGTGACGAACATGGCGAAAGGTTTCATCAGCAAATGAAATTAATTGAGAATTGATATCAAGGATTCTGGGACGTCGCAATGATGGGTGATTACTGCTGGTTTCTCATAAGAGAAACCGATCCTAAACTGAATAAGCGTCAAAGTAGAACACATAATTATTTCGACTACATAGTAAAATCAAATTAAGATAAAGATTGTTAGAATATAGTATAAACATAAATAAATTAAAAAAAGTTAAAAATATGGGTAATTTCATTCATAAATTGAACTTTTAACTCAATAGAAACAGAGCATAGCTAGATATTTCACTCTTCTTTATACCATACATACGTTTTGAGGTATACGTTGAAATTGCGCATCCTGGGTATTTTTATTTGATCGTTTATAACTTACGTAGTTTTGCATCGATTTTCTTCGATGATAGCTTATCTTTTTTCTAATTAAACAGAGCTTTACGTAAAGAAAAAATATCTGGAAAAAAAGTTGTAGTTTTGGAATGCTGCCCTCGCAAAGAGTAATTTTTTTTCATATTTTTTCATAAAAAAAAACAAAAATCTAAAATGATAAGCTAATATCTCAAAAACTATCTGGTTGAGCAAAAATAATGTATGATGCATTTATAGCAAATTTTATCGTCTTTCCGATTCTTTTTGTCTTTTTGCAATTGCTTGACCCATTCGTGAGATATACGTAATTAAAGGGAGCCATCTTTTTGGTTTTTTCGAATAACGGTAAATTGCAAATATCTCAAAAACGGTACTATAGAATCAAAAATGAACTCGATTTTTGAAATCAGGGGGTGGTTTTACATACGAATTTCATAACGGCGTCTCTGGTAAGGAGAAAAAGTTGAAATTCGTGGTCCAGTGTATTTAAACAGAGGCGTGACTTAAAGCACCAAAGACTGTTAATATCCGCCTGGAGTAGAATAGCAACAGTTGCGTATTTGATCATCTTTAAAGGTATCGGCATATAGCAGAAAATTAGCGAAAGAAAAACGTGAGCTAATATCGTTTGAAAATAATACAAAACTAAAAAACCTAAAATACTTTCCCGCGGAACACCAGATGAGGCAATGAAAACTACCGATATGCCTTCCAGTGAGACAACACCGCGTCTCTTAGTTAAGTAGGATTTAATCCACTCCAAAAAAACAAACAAAATGGAAACCAATATAGGCGAACTTATAAGGTAGAATCAAATGAGAAACTCGGTCAAAACCTTTAATAAAACCCATGTATCTGCAGTCAACCTGGAATCCAGCCGAAAAAGATGCAATACAATATTTACAAAATACAGCTAAATTGGACACAACAGATCGATAGCCATGTTGGTTTGGCAGGATCAAACTTTTAGTGATGAAATACACATTTTTTATTTGACTATAATTATCTCAACCGTTGCTAACTTAGAAATGAGCCTGTAATTGCGAACATTATTTTTATTCCCACTTTTATCCTCTTCAATCCCGAATCGAAAATATATAGTAGAAAAATAAGTTTTCATGATTTATTTTTACTAATTGCGATCCAAATAGTTTATTTAAAAAAAAAAATGTTTTTAATTTTTGGTATTTTAGTATTTTATTGTACACATACATATACGGTTGGTGATGTACATATGTATAAAAAAAAAACTTAAATACTTTGTTTTTTCCTTTTTAAATTCAAAAATCTATGTAAATACCCTTATTATTTAAAGAAAAAGTAATTCATATTTTTTTTTATTTGGAAAAACATACATCAATATATCAAATGCGTATGTATGTGGTATTTATATACCTATGTATGTATTTTTATGTTCTTCGGTGGTATTTAAAAAAAAACAATTGTTACCATTAACGCAAATGTACAAATCAGCCTGTTATACATTATCCAGCAGTTTACAATGATTAAGTCCAGGAAATGACTAAATGCTCGTACTGTTCACTTTTTGGTACACAAATAGCAGCGGTACAATGAAACATAACGGTCACAAAGATCTACTCCACCCATATACATACTTATTATACATGCCGACAACGTCAGGGTGAGGTAATGCAATTCTGGAAGTCTGTTCTTTAGACCCTCGCTGACATCCAACTTCTGGCTGAGCTCCAATATACATACGAAGAAATAAGAAAAGCACTATTGTTGTTCTTCCATTTCACTGTGGTAACGGTGACCTGATCATTTTCTCGTACCCATTCATCCCATTCTTCTCTCTTCAAAACTTTGTCGTCTCTAAATTTTTTTTACAACAGGTCCAATGCATTCAATTCGTAACTGTACCAGTTTGAAATATATGTATTTTTTTGCTCTCAGTGCTTCGAGACTTGTCAAGCTTTAAAACTTAACTGTGGCTTGCTGCAAGAATGAAATTTTTCAGACAAAACGGATTTGGTTTTGCAGACATATACTGTGGAACTAGGTATCGTCCCGAAAATGGGATCACCTGTTCATCTAGCGATGCATGATATGAATGAAATAGGCAATGTCTTACATTTTTGTTAGAATTTTGTTCATGGAATGGTCGAAGCTGACAAAATCGGTTTCTCGACATGCTATCAGCAATTATATGAACACGAAATTCAACGTTAATTGAGAATAGCCCTAGCATCCCATTAGTATAGGATATCCTGTCAAATGAAGAAGCTCTTGTGCTGAAGTATTTAAATAATTGTGATTTAATTCTTCAAATGAAATGAAAGCCCGTTTGTAATTTGTGCGGTTTTTCCCCAAAAAGACATTCCCAAATATTCCATAAAGGCATCTAAAATAGATTCTGGAGTATCTTCATCATAAATAAGTAAATCATATTTAGCAGGCCAAACTGAAAATCTAAGAAAGCCAAAGAGCTATGGAAATAAATCTACATGTTTAAAACTTCGTATTTACCCCCTATTTTTAAGCCATTTCAAATTACGTGACTGAGAACCTGGATTTACTGATGCCAAATTGGCAGATCACCTGGTGAACATTGACGCTTTCTTCAAAGTGCTCACCACTACGGTATTCGAAAAAATCCTGCACTTGCCGAAGAATTGCTTCGTAGTTATCGTTTTATTCATCGAATAGTTTAGCATTGCTATTATTTATAAAGTTTTCAATTTCTTCATCGTTGTGGTCTTCTTTATCTACAGTTTGATTCGAAAATAAAATCGTTAGGGATTATTCAAAGAAAACTGTTTGTACAAATCACCCAAAGAGCACATACATGGACTTTTTACCACACAAACAGCCACAGTCCACAAATGTGGGCATGCTTCGCAGACTGGTTACTTCCCTAATTTCAGGTATTTTTTTTCTTATTTCTCTGCATTCGCATACAGTTTGTTTGTGTTCGAAGAGGTTAAATATAGGAAATTTTCCATTCATCTATGAATATACCCGACGCAAGAGAAGGTAGAATTAAAAATACGTTTTAGAGGAAGAATGAATTTAATTGAATTGAATGGAATGCTTACTAAAAATCGGTAAAATGATTTATCTAATATAAATGTTGAATATCCATAAAAATTTTTATCACACACATAAAGAATGATAAAAAAAAAAATAAATGTTACAAAACAATATAAAATTATTTTCATTTCATTTGATATTATCGACTTCGAAAAAATTTTTCAATTAAAATGAGTATTTTCACGAATCGACATTCAAAAACTAACACTTTTGAAACAAAAAGCATATGTAGTAATTCATATAATTCACATTAAAAAAATGAAAATATCAAACGAAAACAAAAAAAAAGATATCAATTTTCATTCGCAACATATATCTTTTCTAAAAATAAATAATTAATAGAAATTGATTAACATAAAATATTCTGATGAATTAGAGTCTTAAAAGACATATGTATTAAATCAAACACAATATCGCTGGAATAGCTCCGAGCGTGACAAACTCTCGTTATGATTATTTGGCTGATTTACCACTTCAAATGACAGACCGCTTCGACTTTTCTATGCTCAAATTTTGTAAGGTTACAGCTCGGGGAATTTTCCTTCGAATTGATTAAAAAAATTTACCCATCATGTATTCATGGATCAGCGGGTAAAGTTCTGGAAATGTCGCCCATACACATTTGAATAATCACGCTACAAATGTTATCATAAGTACCAAACTTGGCAAGCATATTTATGAAAACTTTTGAACAAAATTATCGTTTTCAAAAAATAGAAAATTTTCCATGAAACTAATCTTACGGTCGGTCGCTTACACTACTAAATTAACTCAACAAATCAGCATTGTTCCAACTCAGTTAACTCTCCGCTTGCATTGCCTTCTACTCATGAACAAATACAATTGCTACATATATTTATTTTTTCTTTAGTCAAATGCAGCACGCCATATATTACAAAAGACATTCTTATGTAATTACCGAATGTACTTAACTTTGCCATATTGTATAAAATGTAGTGGATGGCATGCCATTTAAAACAACAAATTTTACGATATCAACATTCCAAACTCCCATTCAAATATTCTTTACGCCCCTTCATTTTATCGCTTTCTTTGTTTCTTTGTTTCTTTATTAGTCACCGCATTGTCAGCTCGTTTATGGCGGTGGCGCGTGTGGCATGCAACATGCCAAATACTCGGACTATATCGTTTTCCATATCAACCGGGGTTAGCATTTTTTACGACCTGCAATGATTTGCGTTCATTAAAAAAAATTATCTCATCAAACGGAATTCGGTAGTAAGTACTCGGTACTCGGTTGATAGCGTTTTGATGGTATTCGGAAACAAAATTGTTCGGTGACATGAAAACATCTGCAACATGCAACATTTAAAATTGCACTGATTGCACAGTTAACTAATTTGCTGCGATAACACCTATGAAAGTGGCCGCATGCGCCGCAGCTGTGATTGTCAGCAATTCAGTTGACGTGCCTCAACCACTCCATCAAAGGAACAATGTTACTTATACTACGTACACTCTAAAAAATGGCAGACACGAAAGATCCTGCTAGAACTTCAGATATGTGGAGCGCACTTTTTTAGCTACGATGTCCAACTTAGAGACATACCTAAATTGGCGCGTCAAGCGAACTGTCATGCACCCCACAATAAAGAGGCGCTAGCGTCGAGTAAATGGAATTTTCAATTTTGACAGCGCCTTACGTCCTGCAGTTGGGTTTGGAAGCTAGAAGAAAAAGGGAAAGAGTATAAAAATTAGAAAGAGGGAAATAAAAATAAAATAAAACGCTAAGCAAGGAACTTCGAGCGAATGAGAAAACGTCAAAAATTAGAAGCGGTTGGCGTTAGAAAATGCAACGCGTGATGCACCAATTTAAGTATCACAGTAACAGTTTCGAAATGCTAACCATTCAAAGAGAGCAAAACAGGAAAACTCTCTTGGATATGTAGGAACGCGGACCGCTAATCCTCTCTTTGTCGACTTCACAACATCCATTCATTCGCTGACGAAATAAAAGTATTTTCTTTTATGCTGACATTTTTTACACAAACAAAACTTTCAATCATTCTGCTATATTATATACATATACTTCCTCTTTTTTTTATTCTTTTATTACGCCACTTTCAGTTGCTCTCATCGCGAAAGGCATCATTCTTGTAAGAAATCCTTAAGCTCAGTTATGGTCTCCAAAGATCCATAACATCCTTTGATTAATAAATTTACTTGTTCTGCCAAACTTCGTATCTTTTAGTCAGTACCCGATGCCCCAACGATCTACAAGACCTCCTCGAATTGCTGTTTATCTTTTTGGTGCAAAATCTCTGTGAGTGCAAGTAAAAATTTGCCTTCCGCAATACCTCAACCTTCTCACCAGAACCTATAATTTTTTTTTTTTCAAAGTTTCACAAAGCTGCAATGCTAAGTCGGCAAAAATATCCAGCTGTTTACTTTACTAACTTTCATTATGCCCTCTAAAGGGGCGGAACAGCAAATGACACTCATCACCTGGCTGCTTGTCCGCCCAACCAACTGCCTAGCTCAATGCAAATTTCGAGTGTTGGCGACACATGCGAGATGCCGCCAAGTCAGCAAATGGCTGAAAGTACCAGCTTGATGGCAGGCGACAGTCGACAGTTGTTAGTTGCCAGTTGCCAGTTGTAAGGTAACGTGTAGCGGCGGCAATCTTTGCCGTTGAAATGTTGCAAAAGTGTAGAAAGCGTCCGATTATTGGCGTGGTGGTTTTTTGCCACCATTGAACGCGGGCAGGTGCGATGGCTGAGTGCCAGAAAGATGGTAGTGGTGGTGTTGAGGGCCTTCAGGCGCCACACAGCACTGATGCAGTCGAAGCCCTACAGTTATAGTAGTTATTGTATATGGAGTTGTTATTGTTATTTGGCTGCCTCTTTATTAGCAGTTAGTGCGCGCCTGCAACGTCATTCGGAGCTATGTATGTATATACCCGGCGCCAAAAGCTAATAGCTGTTCCAAACTATTATTACTAGGCTCAGGCACACAAGTAGTTTTGTGTAAACAAAGTAGTTGCAGTTACATGCCACAAATTTCCTTGTACCTATTAGTCATTCTGCCGCTATATGCCATAATTGGCTGAGACCCTTTTCAGGCTTTTACAATCGACTTCGCAGTAAAAATATTTGCAACAACTGTGCCAGTTAGCAGCCGGCTACTTATTTAGTTCAAACATCCTTGGCCTTATGACTTTCTTCTATGCGACCTGGCAACTGCGAATCACAATCACATTCAGTGTAGTTGGCTAATAGCAGCCTTTAGATACTTACAGACGTATTTGGCAACGATACTTTATTTTTATAATTGCCTATTTATAGATAGAAAAAAGTGCATACGAAGATTGGGCTGCATCACTTCCCCTACAAAGCAAAAAAAAAACAAAAAAGTGGGCACTCCTTTTCCATCGGAATTACAAAAGTCGCTCGGTTTTAAGACATGGTAAAAATATTTCGCAAACATATTAAGATTTAAGTGAGCTGCTCCGATCTGATAATAACCCGTTTTGACCATTTTTTTGAAGATTGGTTTAAAAAAATTTAGAATAACTCACAAAGTTGACCGATTTGGCCTCATAAGAAACTAATGCAGTGATATTTAAACTATTCAAGTCCCAATTTAAAAAAAAAAAAAAAACAAAACGAACCTAAGGAAATTTTGTCTTATTTTGGTGTAATTTTTTCTTTAAATTGCGATATTTTCTTCAAAATGAATAAATACCTACCACCGTGAAATGAAATTTGTTGTCTCCAGCGCCATTACATTCGCATATTTTTTTCTTGTGATAGCTATTTTTCTTCAATCCAGATAATTTTTTTTAATCGTCGCACTTGTTTTTTTTAATATTATATTAAAAACTCCAATTTTTGGAGGAATTTTCAAATCGGTTTAGCACACGCAAGTCTTCATATTTTTTCGAAACATATTTTAAAACATAATCAATATAGATATACATATGTATGTAGATATATGGATAATAAATGGAGCCGTGTTCTGTGTATCAACTTGGCTCAAAAAACGATGAATGGATTTCAACCAAATTTAGACATTATCATTAGACCCGTGGCTATATTTAAATCCGTTAGGTGGCGCATGGCTCGAGATATTCAGAAAATCCGTATTCATAGTGTGATATTGAAACGTTAAATGTTTGATTAATTTATTTCTTAATAGTAATGATGCAGTTTTCAATTCAAATAAATTAGTTTGAAATGAATTTTCAGCTCAGTCGGTTTAGTAGTTTTCGAGGCTATAAATTGCAGACCAAGTAGAAAATATATTCGGCTTTGAAACAAGATTTGAAGTTTGTATGATATCTATGAATCGTTTTTAGCAAAGTTGCTTTAAATTCTTCAAAAAAAAAACTCTTCTTCAAGCTCCATAATTACATATATTCAAAAGCTATTTTGGAAGTTTAAACAATGCTCTTCACGAGAAATTCGCTACATATTAAAAACGAATTTAAAAAAAATCTTTCTTTACCGTTAACAAACAACTCTAGCAAATTTTACAGCCTCTTGGTATTCTGTGCACATTTATTGCAGTTGAATTTTGTTACCACTGCTTTTTTTTGTGGTAACGACGTGGTAATAATACAAATTCATTCTAATTTACAGTTAGTTTTGCGTAAACTAAACATAAAAGTGGCAACAGTGATTTGTAATATTTGGCATTTTTATTCGACACCGTTGGCAGTGTTACCATTTGCTACAGAATTGCCCGACCCGTTAGTTTGAAAAGTTGCCAGACTTCCGCCTTTTGACAAATATTAAGACTAATATGAGCCGGGTCGCTTTGAAAATTTCTCCAAAAATGGAGTTTGGAAATTTTAAAAAAATAGTGTAAGGCCTTTTTGTCTGCTTATTTAAAAAAAAAAATTTTGTAACTAAAAATAATGATATTTGTGGAAAACAAAAGCTCGAAAGCAAAAACTCTTAAGTAAGTTTCAGTATTCGCCCAATAAAAAGATATCAAAAATTGGTTTATTTGCCAAGAACTAGAAAGGTTAAGAAATTACCTTTAAAATGATGTATTATTAGTCTAAAGCAGCCAGGTATGTTTTTCAAGTTTTGCATTAACCAAACTTCCGAAAAGTGTGAAAAATTGGTTGATGTCTCTATAATGAATTTTCTAATTCCGATGGAACAACTGTACCGATTTTTTGTTTGTATAAGGGGTGGTACCACCTAATGTACATATGTATTCTTAAAAAAATTCAAGAAGCAAATATGCCACTTTATTGTTTTTCGCAAATGTTCTATTTAAAAAAATATATGTAGTATTGAAATCAGCTGGTACTTTGAGAGCCACGTCGTTACAAACATTCTCCATATATAGTCAATTTTATAAATAAGTAATAAGTCTAGATGTACATATAATAGATGCATACTTTGTTTTTGTAAATTAATACGTACATATGTATGACAATACATTAATGTGTATGTGTTTGTATGTATTTATGTAAGCACACTAATTCCTAAAGATAAATATTTCATATTAATGATATCAGCAAATTTGTTATTTTGACCTTTGGTCAACGGCTCACCAAAGTTGTTTACATTTTCCCCCAGCCTTATAATATGCGATTTTGTTTATGCTTTGCTTTATTTGTATACGTAGTATGTATGTATGTATGTATGTATGTAGTTATGTAGTACAAATTCGTATGTACCGAGTGTACTCACATTTTGTTGATGTTGTGTTTATTTAATGTATCTAATTTAAATTTACTTTACCTTGTTTTGTTTTCGAGTTTATTTTGTTTGTGAATTTGTTTTGATCATTTCGAATTTTATAACCACCTTGAGATGTCTGATTGTAAACAAAATATTTAAAAACGAAATGACAAAAACGTGGAAAGAGGAAAAATAATGAATTACTCAAACACGATGAAAATAACAGCTGTTTATAGTTTAAATAGACAATGTAAATAATTGAAATTTCAAAGTCGATTAAAATTTTAATCGGAATCGAGCAGCAGCTGGTGAATAGACTGGTTCAGGGAGGGAAGAAGAATACGTATTTTTAAAATGATTTACACTGGAAGTATGAGTATGCTTTTGTGGTTCTTAATTTTGAACAGCGACTGTAGCGAGCGCGCGTTTCAGAGAATCCCGGGTTCGAATCTCGTAGGGATTAAGTAAACAACAACATTCCGTCGTCGAGGTTAGTAGAGCGATTCCCTAACTTTAAACGATGCGACAAACGCAATTTTTGTCGACAATATTTGCCATTTAAAGTAACGATAGCGCGATTCTCTAACTTACATATTCTAAACGGCATTTAACAACTGCTTTTTTGAATTTATTCAAAGTGATAAACTAAATGTCAAAATAAGTGACAGCCATAGAGTAAAATAGAAAAAAAAGAACAAATGAATACGTACGCATTTTTATGATTTTTTTTATCAAAATAAGTCTATCGAAATATTAGTTTATTTCAAACTAAAAATATTTGTAATTATCTTTAAATATTTTGAAGCTTTTTGTTTGTGTATTTGATGCAAATTTGCTTTTGACCTGAATATATTTATTAAATTTTTGTTTGTATTCAAATGATTTCCATCCACTGACTGATACAACAATTTTTTCCAAATAAAAACTATTAAATCGGTTTTTAGCGAAAAAAATTACACTCGTAAAAGAGATATCGCTGAAAAATGATTAGATCGTAACAGTTTCACAAAGGGCGTGAAACAATATACACATATACGGGCATGTTCTGCAATTCACTTCCGAGTGAATTCGCGTTTTATGCGCATCTGAAACTGCCATGTGAAGTGGAAATTTCCGAGTGAAAGTGAATTGCAGAACATGCCCGATTCTTAAAACTTTTCATCGATACTTGTAAACTTTTGATTTTTTTCCTTGAACATTTAAATACAATAGTTATTTTCGATGCTGATCTACTCTACTAAACTCTCTGTTAATATGGTACGAGTATTCCTATCCGGTTCTAGAGATATCCAAGTCTTGTTATCTGTTTCGTCATTTAAGGTATTATAAAGAAGTTCTGTATTTCTTGCTGAAATTTTTTTGTTATATTTTGTTTTGTGAAATTTTATTTCTTCTTATTTATGTTTTCTACATAAGCTACTACTTTTGCATGTTTTCCTTTTGGGTTAATGAATTTCAAAACTTTTAACATAATAGGGGTAAAATTTGTTTAAGCTGTCAGTGTTTAGCATACTTTTTAAATACAATTTGCTTTAAACGAACTCTGTTTTCCCAAAAAGTAGTGAATTCATTTCTTGCTTTTGACAGTTGTTTTTTTTCAATTCGAACAAATTTTTTTTGAGAGAAGTGATTATGCTTATATTTATATATATATATATATGTGTAAGCAGATACCTATGTATGTATTCGGTCTTATCTAGTCGAAATAAAAGAATTACTTCAATAATTCCATTATCATTCATCTTTTGAATTTTTGGAAACCCACTTTTCCATTGCGCGCTCAAATCAATTTTTACGCCTTTGGATCTCTAAAAACTTACGAAACTATACTTATAAAACATTCGTAGAAGCACTAAATATGTGTAACTTTATATAATTTTTTTTTTCTTGCCTTGCTTTTTATCTTTAAGTTTTTATGAGTATTGCCATTTCTCCCCAATCAGCATTATCGTCATCTGTTCAACTCCTTTCGGTCGATTTCGCTTAGCTGATGTTTTTTTTTGTGTTGTTGTTGTTACTGTTGTTATAGTTGTTTTTGGCCAAAAAATGTAACTGACAGCCGTATCGAAAATAGCTGCCACTTTGGCACATTTTCTGTGATTTATTATCGAAACTGCGAACAGCGTTTTATTGGTGTTGTTGTTGTGCAGTTGCTCCCGAAATTGGCTTCCTGGTCGGTCCATAAAACTCACAAAATTAAATAATGTCTACTCACTCGTCGCCGTTCCTTCCTTCCCCTCCCCAAATATTCGCATCCCACCCACAAGTCATTCCAACTCAAAAGCGAATCGATTCAAAGCGCAATGGAAGACAAAGAACGCCGACAAGGCAGAAAGAAAAAAGCGCAAGCTTAAATACCGCAATCAATGTGTATAGTTAGGTAGGTGCATACGAGTAGATATGTAGACATTACGAGGAGGCGCTCAGTTGAAAATAAGTTACCGTTTTAACGGAAGGTTTTTACGAAAAATTTTTCGATATAAATACATTCAGGTAAGTGCCTGAATAAGGGTGGCCCTTAAAAATCAAGTGACAGATTTTTTTCAATCTCACTCCCTCAAATGTTAGTTCAGCTTGGAGACGTTTAAGGCGAGACGCACAGGGAACAAAATTCAGATTACGCTATGAAGATGCAAAAAAAAAAAAATATGAATTAATGTTAAAGGTATTAGATATACCTAAAATCGATACAACTTTAGTCAATGATATCACATACGAATTTTGGTCCCAACTGAGTTTTCATAAGGTAATCAGATCACTGGACCCTGAGCGGTATGCCTTAACCATCCCCAATCGACAGCAAAATTTATATATGGTACTCGTAGTATCGATGTAGGGGTTGAGGTTTAAGAAATCTATTGAAAAGTACCCTTTCTAAAAGTGAGTACCACCCTAATCGGCAAACATATTTATGTATGTATGTAATCTATGTTAGTATGGGTGGGAGTTTCTGAATGTAGGCAACATCGGGCTTTCCGCTTTCAAAGCCAAGCGTGCGGTGGGAATATAAACATTTGGCTGACCTGCTGTGAGCAGGAGTTGAATATTGAAAGGTACAAATCCGACTTACATCGAGCGACAGACAGGATAAACATCTGGTAAATATCATTTATAAAAGTGGGTTGTGCTTTGGAGTCTGGCGAGTTGAAATCGGAAGCAATTTATGATGCCTTTCGATACTAATGTGCATACAGTGTGAGAAAATATATTTGATATTGTGCAAAAGATTGAAACTCTCCATTGCACTATGGGCAATATATAGACTTTTTCGTATAAAGTATAAACATGAAGATATTAACCCCAAATTTGATTTGAGAATATGTTATGTATTCCTAAGAAGACATATCAAGCTTGATCCGATTTAGGCAATACCTACATATATTTATTACTTATATTTAGCCACCACCTGACTGATTTTTCTGTTTTTTTTTTTTTGATGCCGCACTCTTGGCAGATTTTTATTGAAACTTCCACCCCTGCGTCGACTGTCGTCTGGCAGTAGAATAACCTCAGTCCATTGATTCGATTATATTTATGTATTGTGAAACATGATCGACAAAAATTTGCATCTAATGAACAGTTGTAGAATGTTCATCGAAAGTCGGTCATTGAACGATAAATCGGCACACATAATATCGTTGATCATCGATAATCGACTAGAATAATAAATATTGTTTATATTTCCTAATCAAGATTACAAGTCTCCTGAATTCTAAAAAAAATTAAAGTTGAGAGATTAAGGGTTTTCTAAAGAAATGCACATTTTTCGAAAAGAGCCAAAATAGGGCAAGAAAGATTAGATAGTTATTAAACTGCACATTTTTATTATTAACTTACCATTTTCAACTTTACTCACAATTTTCCAAAAATTATTCTTTACGAATCACAACAACAATTATTAGATTTAATCTAGTATTATTTATAAAACGGACAACAGAAAACAATAATAATACCTGGACTGGCGTTTTCAATAATAATTATTTTTCAAATATTGTAACTTTTTAAATAACTACGGACTGTTTCCGTTAAATTTTTCAAAACAGATGTGTCTTTCGATCAGGGTTTTTTGAAAGCTATGTACATTGAAATCTGCTCGATGAGTTCCTGGAAAAGAGCCAAAATATAACTGCAAAATAGTACACCGAAGACTGCTTACCAAAAGTTTTGGGAAACCGGAGGTAAGAGGATTTGTGGCGTTTGTTCTTACCTCGTCATAATGTGCATACCTGCTCACACTGCTAAAATGGCGAATAACATGATTGTGACCTCCGGCATCGAAGAGATGCGACCAGCACCGCAATCCCTGGAAATTGAGAAGGAATGCTCTTTAACATTTAACATAAGCGTGAATAGCAAAATTTTGAAGGCTGTTTTGATCTAAAGGCTTAAGAAAAGCATTAAAATTAATGGCGATAAAAAAGACAAAGATTAAAAATAAATACGAAAATAATTTTTTCGTTTGATTTTTCTTTTCTAGTCAACTAAGCGAACTTGAGTTAGTCCTGGCTTAGCGCATACACACGTGCTTAATATTTACTCTGGAATTGACTGCAGATCCAAATGATTGCATCGATCATTCTAGCTTTGCCTCACAATTGTTACTCAACAACAATTATAAAAAACAGGTGTCCAGCCAGTTAAGCAGAAAATAAGAAAACAATATCAGAACCAACAATAATTTAGTACAGTTCAATGACAACAAATACAACACATTTGTTTGTATCATATCTAGTTCATAATTATTGACCAAGAAACAATTTTTCAAACACAAAGAAAAATCCTATACAAACGTTCATATTTGAAGATATAATATATATTATGTATATATTATATAATTATGTAAATACATATGTACATATATCTACATACGTTCTTACAAATAAAAATTTGCAATGACTTGCCAATCAGTTCGGCGTTTTATTTGAGTACATTTTTTATATAGCCATAGTCGAAGGCTATTAATGTTTTGTTCTATAAATAAACACACAACGATCAATAGGGGCCAATGATCAGAAGAAGAAGGCGCCGATCTAACCAAATACTGTAAACACACTCATACCAACTTACATAATGTTGTACTTAATGGACGCTGTAAAAACATACTAAGTAATTTTGGCTAATTCTAATATATGTACATACTTACATATATCACGCCGGTAATTCCTTCTCCCATTTAACTGTCGAAATTGGAAATATCAAGTGATGCCACATTATTTTCCAGTTGGTACTTCCAACGCAAAGGAGAGCGCCTTCGTTTCCTACTACCACAATCCTGAAGACACTGGTGTTGTGGCTTGGATTTCAAATTCATCGACAAAGACCTCTCCATTAAGCACCTCCTTTGCGAGTGTCCTACACTACGAGAAAATCGTTTCAGATTTCTGGGGGACAATTTTTTCGGAGACCTGGATGACTTAGGTGCTGTCGGACTGGTGGAACTGTTGTGATTTACCAAAAGACCGGGATGGTTTAAGAAAATGTAAGGATAGGATGTGGGAAAATCCCTTTCTGGACCCCATAATGGTTTCTGTGGCCGCCGAATGAACTTTCTATGAGAGCAGCCCGATTAAGCCAACCTAACCTTACAGAATGTGGAAATGGGGCTTTAAGTTTTATTTTTACGAAAGCTTGGTCTACGAACCCTTTCCTATTCACTTTGTTTATACTTATTGTGTTAGAGACTTCAAATGTAACAGGTTTCTCGGAATAGTTTGGGTCCTATTATATTCCATTAGCTTAGTGGTAAATCCATAGGCATAACTGTATAGAAAGGAATCCCGAAACGAAGCAAAATATAAAAGTGAAATATCCAACAACTCAATACAAAGCCCGGACAAAACAAAATTCATCATTTCACCTAAGTGATCTTGCCAAAACTAAAACAAAGAACGCAGATTACAAAGAAGTTGCAGGGCGTTTCGTTTTCTGTGGCAAGAATTCTCGTCCATTTCTCCACACACAGAAATTAATTGGATCTAATCGGATTCTAATATCGATGAGCAAACTCAAATTAGATCTGGCATGGTGAATTGGATTGAATTGTTAGAGGAGCGGTGGGATGGGATGCATTATCTTTGTAATCTACGTTCTTTGAGTACAACTTCCGAGCCGAGTCTACAAAGAGATAGAGAGTTAAATATGGGAGTAGCAGCGGTTGTAGCCGTAGTAGTAACTTTTGTAAAAATAGTAGTAGAAATTAGAAAAAATAGTAGTAATTAGTAACAGTATTAGTAAAAATATTGGTAGTAACTAATAAAATCAGTAATAGTAGAAATTAGTAAAAAGATTATTAGGCATTAGTAGTAGCATTAGTAAACATAGTAGTAGAAATTTGGAGAAATAGTAGCAGAAATTAATAGTAGTTTTTATACAAATAAAAATAGTAGCAATAGTAAAACTAGCAGTAGAAATTAGTAAAAATAGTAATAGTAATTAAGGGTGGCACTAGTAAAAATAGTAGTAGAAATTAGCAAAATTAGTATGAGTAACTAGTAGGAGCATTGGTAAAAATAGCAGTAGAAACTAGTCAAATATAGTAGCATAAGTAAAGATAGTAGTAGTAATTAGTAGTAGCAAATAGTACCAGAAATTTAAGAAAATAGTAGTAGTAGTTGGTAGTAGCATTAACAAACAAATGACAGTACAAAATAGTAGTATTAGTAAAAATAGTAGTAGTGGCAGTATTACTAATTAGTGGTAGTAGTAGTTAGTAGTAGTAGAAGGCGATATCGACGCGACCTTCATTACGCGATGTAAAAAATCACTCAAGCAAACAAGTTTTACTTCGGAATTATGACAACAATAACATATAGAAAATTGGCAGTATAAGAAGCTGCTCTATGTTTTTCGGATGGGCACATTTACAATAATAAATTCAATATTGGTCATGGTAAAGCAGAAATCCATCCCATGGTTTTAATCTTCTGCAAATTCGAATAATTTCAATGAAGTGTAAATTGTCATCATTCGCAGAAAATCATCAGAAGATTATTTATCCAAATTTGCTAATGTCTAGTAATTTTAACAAATCTGCTTAATATCCTATAAGTATGGAAATCTTCCATTCAAGGTAATCGTGATTCATGCGATCATAAATTATAAAAACGAGACTTTCAAAACAATAACATAAACATTTAAACAAATCTACTTACATACATATGTATGCGTACTGAGATCTGAATGTATTTTTAAAAATGTCTTTGTGTCTCTAATTTTAACTAAAAATAAATGATAGTATAAATCAAGATATAAATAAATTTGTGAATTGTCGATTAATCAGTGCCAAAGGCATTCATACATAAATTTTGAATATGGAATGCCTACACGCAAAGATTTTAGATGCTATAAATACAAAAAAAAAAAAATAATATTTTTCCTAAGTAGTTTTGAGCGCGCACAGAAATATCATATGGGCATTTGTATTCACATAGTACCAAAGTAAATACATAGATTCACATGAATGGGAATACACGTTTTTGTTTGTTTTGTAATTTGCCTAATTGGCGCATAGAGAAAGTTTGCGGATTTTTTTTTTTGCTTGCATTATTATTTATTTTGACTTAAGTTTTTTTTTGTTTTTGCTGATTAATTTTCGAAATGAATGGGACTGCAAAATCAAAACGTACTATCGCCTGCAGACAACAACAAACCCGTAGCTAAACAAACTCGCTGAATATGAAATTTTCGCAAAGCATTACAGCACTAAAAGTTGTCTTATATGAATATAAATTCATTTGACATTATTACCATTATGTTGCTTTTCAGTTTATTTTTAAATGATGTTTTCCACGTTTGCCGAACTGCAAATCTACATACATGCTTATGCAGATGATATCCAGTTTTACGTATCTGGACCTGTTAGTCAAGCCGACTGTCTTTGTGCTAATGTCAATGGGGCGCTATCAACAATCTCCAGATGGGCGAGTGAAAATCGTCTTTATTTAAATTGTACTAAATCTTGTGTGTTACCAATATATAACAAAAACCCAAAGACTTTAATTTCTTACCTCCGCTTTACATTGACAATGAGCCTATAAGGATAGTTCGCAAAATAACAAATTTAGGTTTTCTCATAAACTCTAGTCTCACTTGTACTGATCATGTAAACAAAGTAGTAAGCAAGGTATATGCCACACCGAGGAATCTACGGCAATCTGGATTCTATACCCCCTTGCAGACGAGACGTCGTCTTGCTATACAGCTAATTATCCCAATTATAATGTATTCCGATCTGATATATAGTAAGCTGGATAGTAGCTCGGCGCGTAAGATTGGGACATTGTTTAATAATGTGACGCGCTTTGTTTACGGCTTACCAAGGTTTGAACATATTTCGCCATGGAAGCGCCGACTTTTAGGCTGTGAGATCTCGGAGTATCACAAGGCCAATAATTGTATATTTTTATATAAGCTTATCACTTGGAAATCTCCTAGCTATCTCTATGATAAGCTGTGTTTTACCAAATCTGCCCGCATATTAGATCTTATAGTCCCTCAGTTTACCTCAATGGTCTCAGCAAGGCTGTTCTTCGTTAACGCTATCCGCATTTGGAACTCTATCCCTGCCAATATTAGAAAACAGATAAACAAAAGCAATTTTAGGGAATCTATCTATAATTACTTCAGTACTTAGCCTTTAATTGATATCCTATCTTCAATCATAGTCCTAATTTATTCATATTTTTGTAACTAATTTCTTTGTTAAAACATTGTCAACTCGATATTGCATAGGTGACTAGTACACACCTGTCATTTAATTTATATGTTTTATTGCTTATTTATATACATATGTATGTACTGATTATTAGCTTACTTTAGGATCTGTTATGTCTTGTTATTTATGTACATATGTGACTCTGAAATTTGTTGTACTATAAAAGATTTTAATATCTTATTGTACTAATTTGCCCTAATAAATAATGAATATGATTGTGAATGCTACACGACTTCCTCCATTCGCATTTCCCAATTTCTAAAGCTCTTGTTAATCGACAAACCGTTTCTTAAATTTTTTTATTATAGCTATTGAATTAGACTGATCTCGATATCCGCTGGGTATGTAAAGGTTGCTCGAACTTTGGCACATACATATGTATTTGTTTAATCGACTTTTGTTTCCGGGTTATCATATGGAATTAAACTCGGCTGTTACAATTTTGACCGCAAGCTTATAGGAAGTTAGTGGGTTATTTTTGCAAAAAATTAGTTGTGGTTTTTAATAATATCTTTAATATAAAAACCGGGTTTTCAGATCTCGATTAAAGTTATCAAAGATCACTTTATTGATTGCATGTTGATCGATTTATTAAAACCATTTGTTAACGGGTTTTCTATAATCTGAATATTAGCGCGAAACACTAAGGCGGTTTACCCACTCTCTGATTAATATTATTTCTTACCGGACGACGACTGAACGTCCGAAAGCATCAAATAATAAATTCGTCTGTGCGTAACAAAGTTTGACTTAACTTTTCACAGGCATTAGATTTAGTTCTGAATATCTGGTAAAGTTAATCAGATGCTTACTGCGCTTACGGGAAATGAGTAAATACTACTTCAGGGACTTTCCAGTTAAGTTCTGAGTTCTGATTAAGCATTAGCTCATATATTGTATCAAAGTGTATAGAAGACTATCTAGTAACTGTGTTTTAGAATATCAAATATTTATCGGACAATCCTCGACATGGTTATTCTATAACTAGGAAATAGCCAAGGCGAATTCATATAAGGCCGAGGCTACAAATGTCAAATTATATGCATTTTGTTTTTGATTTTACGACTTTGGGAGCGGAAGTCATGAAAGTCAAATTTCATATAAACTTTGACAGCTCAAGCCGTAGAAGCAAAAGCGAAATACATGTAATTTGACATTTCCAGCTGTGTGACGAATTCGCTCAGCTGTTCACTTGGACCCAATGATGCATGGCAATGTTGCAACTCGTTTTGGCAACCCCTACCTAAATGTAAAAACAAAAATGGTATAAATTTGAATACGCATTTGAGCAATAAGAAATGAAATATTTTAATACCTAAAAGTAACAAAAAAAGTGCAAAGAGCGACAACGCAGCCACTCACATTAATGTTGGAAATTTTTCAGTTCAATAAGGGTAGCCACCTTTTCTGCATTAAATGGAAAGTTAAAATCTCTAAAGAAGTGGAGGGAGCTGGAACTAATAATCAAAATTTTTGAATATGGAGGGAAAGAGCCAAAATCTTCTGCAAAAAAATTGTCTAAAAGCAATTCGAACCACTTCAAAAATAATTTATGATTAAAAGCTTTAAATTTGAATGAAAATAATGTTCGAATAAAAGTCTTCGAAAACTACAAAAAATAGATCTTGCTGACAGTTGTTGTTAAATTACATAAATAAAATAACTAGTTTTAAAAAATATTTAACGAAATTATAGAAACGGAATTTTATAAAGTTTCTTAAAACCGTTTTATTTGGAATACATATTTTTGTAATCCTTTTACCTATTTACTCATCATAGCAACGTCGGTGAAAACCCCATATGGAATAACTGTATGTGGATTATATATTTTAAATAAATAAACTGTTGACAATTATAGAATTTTTGAATTTATTTTGTTGATTTGGATATAAATTGAAAATAACCTGTAGGCACTTTAAAAAGGCGCCCATTCATTCAACAAATCAAAATATTTAATGTTTATCAATAACGCCTTTGGCGGGATTTCTAATTCGCCAAAGCATACACATGCACACATACAAATATATATGTACATGCATGCAGTTACTAGGGTGGTCCAAAAATGCACAGGAAAATCCAATTTTAGAATTTTCATACTCCCACAACCCCGAATTATAGCAAATGGAAAGAAGAGTCCCGTGTGTTTTTACTTTGAAATGGTTTATTAGTTAATTATTTAAAATTTAAGCCTTTGAAAGTTCTAATGTGCATATTTTACATGAGAAACGTGCATTCATTCGTATAATTGCTATAAAAACATTAGCAATTATATATTTTTAATGGAATAAGGATATTTTGCTTCAGAAATCTTCAATAAAAAAATCAGTAATTTTACAAATATATTAACTATTTTTTCCATAGCCAAAAAATAACTTCACAAAATGGAAAAACGAGTATTTCCAATAATTTTACCTTTATATTCTTTTATAAATATGCAACAGAATTTTATTTAGTGCATATGCTCTGAAGGGGAATATTCATATGCGTTAAAAAAAATATTTATATGTGGGAGTGGTGTAATCCCTAATCACCTTTCCATCCTGGCAACTCTTGTTTTTGGCAACACCGGCATTCAGGGGAAGAGGCTGAATTACAACGAAGACGGTCGTGTGCATACAGAAAAACTTTCATTTAATTAATTTGTTCCTTTAAATTCTTGAATTGTCATTTTAAACTTTGTATTCATTAAATATAATACACAATCCCCTATATACAATTTTAAATTATTTTATAGCAATTCTAACAAAAAGGTGTATTCTCCCTGCGCAAAATAAATGGAGAAAAGTTAAGTCCTGCGGCCCTAATGAAACAATTTAGAAAAAAAAGTTGTTGGGAGTAAATTTATTTTGATTCCACCCTAGTATTCTTGTATATGCGTAATACTACAAATTGACTAACGAAAACATTTCCTATTCATGAGGGAATAATGTGCGACATCGCCAACAGTCGCCAAATGTCCACAGCCACATAGTGCCCGGTGGGGTATGGGGGTGGGCATTGAAATGGTGGCATACTGCTTGCAATACGTAAATTCCAAAGATGCGTTTTATTGGATTTGAATACACAAGAATTGTGATATAATCACTTTAAATGTATGAATATATAAATTTGAAAACCCTGTAGGAAAATCTGAAGATTATTTTAAACCTTTACTTTAGTATCGAAATTTTGTTGCCATTTCCAAGATCAAGTTACAATAAATTTTTGAGCTCTTGTTTCCTGAACTGGATCAAAATCAAATGAAATAACTTTTTGAAGAATAAATTAAACAAATGCGGTTAACTATATAGCTGAGTCGCTACATCCTACAGATTCATGATCGGAGTTTAAATCAAATTCGCCTACAAATAAGGATTTTCGAGACAACCGGGCTCCAGAGTCACATATTGGTCCGATTTTCAAAAAAAAAAAAAAAAATATCTACTAGTTTTGGATCGGACTGCAAATACAGTTTTTAAAAATAGCTCGATTTCATCACTACCTATTGGGGCCGTTTTCCCCCTATGCCTAATATACACCCTTCCAAACACATCCTAGGAATTTGAGCTCAATCGGTTCAGTAGTTTTCAAGTCTTTAAAATACAAACACGGCCATTTTATATATAGGAATTGGGACAGAAGAGTCGGGTTTTAGACAGGTGCTTAGTAAATTTTGACTGAAAAAATTTGGTCATATTTAACATTTCTCAATTTAGTTCAACATTTTATAATTTTATTCAGTCCTGCTATATAAATTCTGTTCCTTGAAATCAGAAAAACTTTGCAGAAGACATTATTGAACCACACATTTGTTTGTTCTATGTTTAAGATTTCAAAAGTAAGTCGTATCAAATGTGATGCATTATGCGATTGATTGTTTTTAATTGACCAGCAATTTGGCTTCTTACTCCATTCCATATTCGACAAATTTTTATCTCGTGCAAATGAAGCATACTATTAACATTTCCTCAGTGTGTGTGATTCAGTTTATCCCGAGCCCTAGAAAGTACTAAAGTTTCTAGAACATATACCAAATTATATTATCATGTGATGGAGGTCAGGTGATTTCATTTCGAAACCGAAATTGCAAATTGCACGAATTTGTTTAGAGAGGGTGAAATTCACGCGAATTAAATGAAGTTCGAAGTTAAATTCGAAACAGCTGCTTTTTAGCTCAAATTAGCACCCAAGTTGATGTTTCTTGCTGAACAAAAATTTCAACGATCCATCAGAAAGGATTCACATGTTACATGCGATAGAACGACGGTGTTCAAAATTTCGAAAGTAATGTTGAACATTTTAGAATGGACAGTGTTCAAAGAGGATAAATTGAATAAAATAAAAAGGGGCAATCGCCCGTTTAATCTAAATTTTAATGACAAATATGTGATACTAGTGACTGTCTCAATCGACACACACCAAATTACTAAAACCTCAAATTAAAAGCTGCCTGTAATTTTTTCTTCAATTCACGTACCCACATCGTTGCGCTTTGAAATTCGAAAACGATTTGCTGCCGTTGAGAATTTTCATAATGTTGCAAAACCGGGGTAATTGAATTGAAAAAGGGTCACCATATTTGATTTTGGCTTTACTATCTAAATAAAAACAATAATAAATTTGAGGCTTTGACTGTAATTTTTGTTACATGTCTGAAACAAAAGATACAATAAAATCAAGTTCAGTTGCGATAAATCCAATTTACTAGTACTATATACATATACATATCGAAGTTTACAAGTGTTTTGTTTTTGCTTTCATGACCTCAGATCTCAAAATCGGATACACAAATACATGTAGTAACTTCTAGCCGTGAGGGTTGCAAAGATACACAGAAATCGAGTCGGTGCGAGAAGAAGAGTTGCATTTCCTTTATAACTTTTAAATTATGAATTTTTTTGTATGGTCTATTTTCTAATATAACTCTGAGCAAAATTTAAAAGCCCGACGTAATTTTCGAAAATGGTCAGAAAATCAAAACTTTGAAAATGTCGGGGCAAAGGGTACCTATGGCCACCCAAAAAGAATAAAATTGCCACTCTAGTCGGATAACGGCAACACTGCACATGACCGACAGTTCTTAAGCGAATTTGTATTCAAGATCAGGATGTTTGCAAAAATATGTCGGTATGTCCACTTTCCCTACAGGTCAACTCTCTCTATGTGTGTTCGCCTATTAAATTTTACAGCGTTCTGCATGTCAATGAGCGGCATTGTTCGTGTCACCAAGCCATTGCAGTAACTGAAACGATGGCATTCCTCGCAAAATATGCGCCAATATGTGTCACGCCACATTACGCATACACCCCCGCCTACTTGGAGGAGCATTCCATTTGGAAACAGATTTTTCCACTTGAAATGAACACCGCACAAACTAAAACAAAAAAAAAAAAGTAAACAACTGTCAATATTATTGTCCGAGATGTTTTTCTATGCCTATTTAATCCGCGCTAGCCGCTCTCATTTTTCCAATAATTTGTAATCAAACGCGCATACGATTTCATGTTTTACCTAAGTACATATGTAAATGTCCCCGTAAGTTGGGAATTTCCCTGATTATTCGCTGGGAGTGATCGTTAAGAATTATCAACGACTACTTTAGATTTGCATTTTGTTATTATTGGGATGTCATGTTGTTCTCTGTTTAGCTTTAGCTGTTTTTCCTTGCCCCGATCGTTGTGTTTATTATGATTTCAAAATGTTTAGCGGAGGCGGCATCTGCCAGTTCGTTGACGTGCGACTTGGTTGGGCTATTGAATCTACATACATACATACATACTATGTACATCCCCATATATTTCCATGCATGTGTGGAATTTTAATGTCGGCAGTTATCGCTCGAAAGGAGTGCCCATGACGCTTCTCCAGCGAACACTTCACAATATGTAGAATACTTATGTAGAATATGTAGATATTTATAAACATAGCTAGATGTGTAGATATTTACTGGTTATGTTATTATTTTCCACTTAAAATTTATTATTGTTTTTATTTACATTTCCGCGGAAGAGCTAAAATGCAATAAAGCGAATGCGAGTTTCGACACTGAGCACAAATCAGGTTTCTATTTATAAACCCATGACTTTTGTGGTTTTTACGTAGAAAAATAGATTTCAGCAAATTCAAATTAAAATAAAAGTCGGTTATGGACATTAGCCGCAAGTAGAGAAGGTTGATTAAATTGTGGTGGTTTAAATTTTATTTTATATTGTATATGCCCTTTAGCAAATATCTACGTACTTATGTTTTGATGTATGAATATTTAGTTGGGAGTTTTTAATGTACAATATATGCATTTTATGTATCTATACTTCTATGTACATATATGAATTTTATGCAATTGATGATATCGAGAATGTTTGAGACATCTGCGAAAACATTACAGCGCATCACTCCCCATCAAAAACCGGTGCGCCTAGATCAAAAACAGATGTGTGGGAATTCGTTGAGGAATTTCAGCGCTTTTACTCCATCATTTTTTCAACATTTTCTTTTAGTGGTGTTATTTTTCAGAGTTACTAATAAAACGGGTTTCAACTTTAAACAATGCCTGTTTGTTTTGTGTTAGGAACACTACATTTTTTTTTGGGATAAAAAGTGGTGGATTTCAGTGGAAGGTAGTATGCGAGGCACAGAGGGAGAGAGAGCATCTCAAAAGGCAATTTATCTGCACTACATATGTACATATTGTAGCTACATAAACAGATTTTCTAAATATCTAGCCACTTAACTAGAATACTAGAATATAGCTTATGTTTTTGCTACGATTCTAAAGAATATACTGTACCTACACATTTGGCTAAATCCTTTCATTTTATTTTAAGTTATGGCTTTTCATACCTAATTTCGGGCTTTATTTATATAAACATGGGGGTTTTCTACGGCAATGCACTTAATTCCAGCTATAAGTATTTATATATGATAAAATAAGCTAATGTTTTTATTGGAGAATGGTGAATGTATGCAACTTGTATCTTCAAATAACGCCCTTTAATTTGATACATATACATATAATCTGTGTATGAGCGGTAAGTAGATTTCCATGAAATAGGTACTTGAAAAAATCGATTTGTATGTGATCAGAAAAAATGCTTATTCTATTGCCTTGTATAGTTTATATACTTTCTTTCTCAGTCCCTCTTTCTATATGTTATATTTTTCGTCTCTGCTATGTACATACATACATACATATGTAACGAAATCGACTTTAAATATTGTACTCTCCATATGCGATTGGCCGCCTAAGAAGTTTCACTTCCAAAAAATCGGTAGTGTTTTCCATCGGATTGAGAAAATACATTACTTTCCAAAACAATAGCCAACATATTTGGATAATCTCAAGATTTACATAGGTGGATTGAATCGATTTGAAGCTACCTCCATTTTTATGGTTTTTATTTCTTTGCAGCCGCACGTTCACGTTGAACAAATTTTTTAATATTTTTAAGCAGACCTTGTTCGCTCACGCTTTTTATTTGTAGTTTTATTTGTAACGAGCTCTATTTTAAGATTTTTTTTAATTTTGGCGGGAGTCTCAAAATATAATGAATTGTATGATTCTATATACATACATCTAGATTGTTACAACCAAAAACCAAATTTAAATAAATTAATACTACCTCATTACCTTACTTGCTTTATATCAAATTCTGGTGACAACAGATGAATTATGGTATGGAAATTCCAGAGTGGGACAATAAAATTTTGATTAAAATTCTAAGCACGGTTGCCTCTTTGGTGGTTTTTATTGTCACCGCGCTAATTTGCGTATTTTGTAGTTTTTCTTCTAATTAGTCATTTTTTGTTAATTAATTAAAAAAGTTGGAAAAGCTGCTAAAACCAACATTCCCAAAGTTATTGTAACTTTTGAAGTTTGTAGATATGTTTTAAAAAAAGAGAGCCCAAAATGCCCTTATATACCTACATACATACATACATATGTACATATGTATTACATAAATATATTCCCACCAGTTATGAAAATTTGCAATTCCAATTATTCATTTATAACACTCGTTGGATTTGCAAAGTTAGCACGAATTTTATTTTTATGGCCTACTAAATTTTGCCATGTTCCGGAAATTGTTGTTTCCAAAAACGGAGGAGAAATAGACATCACTTTATAGGAGAAAAGGGTAAAAATTAATCAATAATTATTAAAGTTAGAATATAAATTTTTCGGGTTTTCTATAATTATTATTCAAAGACTTGAATTATAAAAATACTTTCTTAAAATCGTCAGCGTAATAAAAACTTTTCAATCTTCCGAATACTTTTATTTTGAGATTTATATTATAAAAATCTTCTAGTGCTAATTATTACTGAGAAAAAATTGTTTAAGCCTTTTTTTAACCATTTCGGAACTGGCACGGTACTAGTTCGAAATCCATTTTACTTCTGGACTAGTTCCGGGCCAGCTCGGGTTCAGTTCACGACTACTCACTAACAGTGACATCAGAACAAGTCCCTAACTAATCCCGTGGTGGTCGCGAAACAGTTTCGTTTTTCAATACCTAAAAACAGATTTCTTACCCATAATTATTGTTCCAAGACTTTTAACATATAAGTCTCAAAACAATAATTATAGATAACTTTAAAAGTTTGTCTTTTACTTACTTACTTAATTGGCGCTATAACCGCTTAAGCGATTTTGGCCGCACTTCTCCTACATTTTGTAGTACGCGTCTTGATGTTGTAACACAAATTGAGGAGCCTACAGTTTTACGCCGAATCCGAACGGCAAAATGTTTTTGTGAGAAGTTTTTTCATGGCAGAAATTCACTCAGAGGTTTGCCGTTGCCTGCCGAGGGGCGTATTAGAAAACCTTTTTCTATAATTTTTGGATGTTAATTGCCCCGAGCTGGATTCGAACCTGGGACCCACCGAATGAAGCGCGTACACGCTACACACTCGGCTACGGCGAATTGGAATGACTTTTTTAAAAATTAACATGAAACTTTACAGGAAATATTTTCGTAGCATATTTTAACCTATTAACACCTACCCCAAAGTGGCATTTTGAGTTTTACTTCAAGAAACCTAGAAAAAAATTCGAATTTCGTTAGATTACCAAAAGATTCTAAACACTTAACCGAAAGAGATCTTGCGGTACTTTGGCCTATTTTCGTTGAATCGCTTTCCGCATGGTGCTGATACTGGGATATTTGTTTGTCTCCCCCATACCATATTTTCCATTCAAATTGGAGAGTCTAAGCGCCGTAAGTGGGAGACCAAATTGAGGCCAAAAATTTCATAGAGGATGCAGAATTTGCACTTCGCATTTCGACGAAACTGATTTCCCCCGGTCTTATGGAAAACGTCAACGCCATCTCCGTGTAGAAGACGTGCCGTCGTTGTGGTGTACAGTTTTTAATAAATTTGTCTCAAGATTATTTATAAATGATAACAGAAATTCAGAATTTACTATACGGCTATGATAAGATGGATGAAAGTAGAAAAATTTTCTAAATAGTCTGCAAATTCTGTTCCGACTAATTTTTCCTACAATCTTGGGCAAAATTTGTACTAGACGTGAAGGAGCATAATGCGTTGAAGTTAAAAAAAAAACAAATACCCAAGTTCACAATTCGGATGCGTTAGTAAAATGTGTATTTAGTTTATTTTTGCTAGCACTGCGAACTCGAATATTGAGTAATCTAACAGCCGGCTAGCAAGACTTCGCAAAAATCTGCCCTCCTAATTTAGACGATGCTGCAAGGAAATTATTTTATAAATGCTGGATTCAATTTAGAAGTAAGTACTTCAATTTAGAGTTAAGTATTTAATGGACAATCAACAAATACAGAAGGGGAAAGAGAAATTATTCACAGGTCAATTCCTATTGGGAATAACAGTGAAGGAAACAATTTCGAATGAAAATTTGGCTTAGTATCGGGTTTGGATACGAGTATTTTTTTTTTGTTCCTACTCAGCAATTGGTTCAAACGTATCGATACCAAAGTTATTGGGTATTGTATCTTTCCATCACTAGTAAAAAAGTATTCAAATTAAATCCCAATGACAATACCTTTTTTAATAGATTGCTTTCAAAATCAGTTAACTGAAATTCAGTTTTGTTTCGTAAAATTATAGTGGAAACTCTAACTAACTTTAAGTGCTTGTGATTTTAAAAGTGTTGTTTGAATTGAATTGGTGAATTTGAATTGGTATAAATACGTATGTATGTATGTATGTACGCATGTGTGAGTGCTAATTCAAAACTACTTTTTCGAACAATTTTAATCAAACAAATTTTAATATTTATAGCGTATGTACTGCGAAATTAATGAAACCGCAGTTACGGATGTATGTACGCTTTTTTTTCAGCAACATCAATTAATTACTATTTCTAATTCCAAGAATAAATTAGCAAACAAACAATTTACATAAATGAACATTGAAATGTTTTTTTTTTATTTTTATTTTTTGCGGTATGTGCAGTGGCATTTATAAATAAAATACGCCCACACATTTTTTTTCCATAACACATAGCGTAAGACACACAATGCAAACCAATTCGTTTGTATTTAAGTTTGTGTGCGTGTGTGTGTGTGTGCAAATTGAAAAAAAATTCTCACAGTTTAGTATGCGAAATATGTAGTAATGCGAATGTTGCATGCCACAGACCAGAGTGCGCACAGCTGCGCGGCATTACTGAGCGATGACGAATAATGATCGCATTATTCGCATTTTTGCGGTTTAGTTGTAATCAGTATTGCCACTCAGTGAATTTCTTTTGCAAGCAGTAAATATGTTGAATATAATGTTGTATACATTTTTTAGTTAGGGAATATTGTGTGGTAAAATTTCTTTATCTGAATTTTCTAAATTTTTATTTATTTCCTTATGGAACATATTATTCCAAAAGTTTAAGTTTTTTTTTTCAAAAATCATGCCAATTAATGTTTAAAACTTTATACAAAATTTATAAAATTTTAACCAGTTTTTAACAAAATCTCTCACTTATTTATGATAAGTTTTAGGGCATACAGTTTAGAGCCTATTTAATTTTCGCACAATAAAATGCTATTGTTTTATTTTTTTAATATTTTTTTTGAAATTTAATTAAATAGGCTCACAAAAATTTTCTAAACATTCTGAATAAATTTTTTATAAAGTTTGACACCCTATTTTACGTAGATTTGGTTTACGGTATGAACCAGTGGCGCTCATAAAAAAAACAATATTTTGGCGGAGGTGGTTTGAAGTTTTTTAGTAGTTTAACAAAAAAAACTAAATTAATTTCAAGATACCACCACAGTTTTAAGATTTTCGTAGGGGTTTGAGACTCAAACCCTTAGGGCGCGTCAATGGTACGAACTATGTTTTTTACATAAAATTAACGAAAAAAAATTCATTGCGAAAAATCTTTGCTAATATTTAAAAAAAAAATCCACATACGACTGGATTCCCTACTCTGAGTGAGTATCTGTGTACTTTACAGTGGTCCAAAAAAGCGAAGTTGCTAGGATGGTTCTACAACGAACAAAACCATTGCCATATTTTTTGTTGTTGAAATCCAAAAATATTTCGACGTAATACGCAAGTGTTTTTTTTTTCAAATTCTTCTATATTAACACAAATTTTTTATTAGCCTACTTTTGTATTTTTTTTTTAGTTTTTGGGAACCCATCACAAAAGCTAACACTTCAAAGTTATTGAATAAAAAAATAGTCTCCTTAAAAATATTGATTTTCGACGATTTTACACCATTTCTACGAAAAATGGTTTCTTCTCCATAGATAATAGGCCGGACGCTTTGAGCGGTTTGCCCGACTTCCAAATATTTTTCGATTTCAAAAACAAAAAATGTTTGTACTGCTTTTTTGATGTGAAACAAACCTAGGTAGTGAGAGCATTCAAATTCCGATTTAAATTTTTCCGCATGCACTTTTGGACATTTAGTGGCGCTATGATTGTTGACAAGATTCACAATATTTTTTATGTAAGTTATTTTTTGTTAAAGATTTAGAAAGATTTAGTTCCACAAAAATATGTAATTCACTTTTTTTTACCAATGTAACGGAATTTCAAAATCTTAAAAAAAAAGTCAATAGGATTGTAAACTGTTTATTTAAAACTTCTGTAACAAATTGAATTTCAGACTAACCTAGTGTTCATTGCAAGTGACTAAAAAAAATTGTGCTGACTGCGCTGCGCTTTTGCTATAATTAGAAATGAATTTTGTTCAAGCCTTTTCGATTGCTGAAGCTATGAAAATGTAGCCATTTACAATTTATGTAGCTAAGTGGCAACGCTGTTTGTAATTGCCATAAGCGGAGAGGAATGACGAAGCTGACATTGACCCGGGACAATTAAGAAAAAATATTTAACCATTTACATAGATGCATTCATAAACGCATACATACATACTGACACACTGAAGTTTTTCGAATGCCCACTAGGAAAGGATGAACCGTTGATGTCAAAAAAAGCATTAACATTTCGACTCGCTTCTGGGTTTGGGAAAAAATCTAAAGCAAATTGTCGATATTTACTTGGACAGGGATTGATGATGTTACTAGAAACTTATTTTTGTGAAAATTGTTGTTAGAAAGTATGCAATATTAAATTTAGAAATGGAAACTTAAAATATTTGAAAATGTAGAACATGTTTGCGGATGTCAAAAAACCCGAACTAAGTGGGGTGAAGTTTAAAAAATAAAATGACCTGTAGTAACAAATATTGAATAGGGGTATTGAGCCAACTAAGCATTCATAATTAATTATAATTAAATGAAATTTTGATTAACTCAAATTTCGAATAACAATTTCATCGCCCAGAGACCCATTTCGAAAAGTCCAATTGGGTTAACATATCTAGATTTGTTAATGAATAAGTTTATTGCATGTACTTTAGTTTGTTGCAAATGTATCTACATACATACATATGTGTGTAATTATGTACATATGTCTATTACACTGCAATTGCAGCAACATTGTAGCCATGTTTGTTTGTTTCATGAATGAAACCTACATTCTTATAGAGACGCATACATTTATACATATACATATATAGATAATAGATATATGTATGTATATATCTGTATATATGTAGAATATGTATACATCATAAATGAATTAATTGACTTGAATTCATTCATTAAAAATCAGAAGCGGATGTTGACGATTTGTTGTGCGGGCAGTCAACCGACGAACGTCAAGTGAGAAAAACAAATGAATGCATACACAATTAAATACATACATACCTATACTATATATATATATATATATATACTTACATTCATATGATTACATAAAAGTATGTAGATGAGAGTGACCTGCTGAAAAATTGGCTAAACCGTACTATTATCATTTGGAAACGTCAAGATAAAAACGCAAGAGCCAGACTAATAACTCGGTGCCACAAAAGAAAAGCAGGTAGCATGTACTTTTTATAGCATTTAGTAGAGGTTGTTAAACAAGCCTCAAAAATAATTTTAAAATTATTGAAATTTTAAAAACACCACCAAAATCTTGAGTTATGATCAAAAAACCTGCAAATCGGGATGTTGAATCAAGGCAGCGCTTATAACTTGGATAGTTTTCAACGCATTCTGAAAATCTTATGTAGGTAAGTTGAGAAGCAAAAAGTTGTATATTTTTATTGATTTTCAAAACTTTAAGTTTAATTGAATGTCATTGTATATGTGCACCAAAAAGCTTAAGAAGTATCAAAAAAAAAATAAAATATTTATGATGAGTTTGGGTTAAATTTAAACCCTATACTTCTATTAAATCAATTCTTAATACTTTACATAAAATAAACTTTTTACCGCTTGTATAAAAAGCTTTACACACCTCAATTGCATGAAAATTTTCAAAATTATAAAGCTTTACCAGTTTTGATATGTTTGTGATTTTTAAATAATTCCTAAATTCGGGCAAAACACAGAAAATCTTAGCTGATAAATTTGAAATTTAACATACAATTTAACATTGGTCACTTTTGCGTTAAGTTTAAAAACGTTTTTGAAAATGTGCGTAGCCGTTCAACTGTGACGCCCAACACAACATTAATATAACTTAAACATTGTAAAATTGTAAAATAAGATGGAAGACGTTCGAGTCTCTAAATTCGATTGAGTTTTGAAGCCTTCTGAAGTAGATATTGCTGCTATACTCCACAAATGGGCGTGGTTAGGCAATGGAAATCAATATTTTGCTATTTCATGTAACCTTTTAACGAATATAGGGTGTATATTATACGACCGGGACTTATTGACATTTGCTTCTTATTTAATTTTAATAATTTTGTTTCATCAAAATTTCAAACTTTTTATGGAGAATTTTCCGAAAGTTGTTTGGTATGTACGTGTGTGAATTGTTATTATCTCTGGACATAGTGCCCGATTTTAAATTCCGAAAGTAAATCTTTTTCTGAAATATTAAAAATTGAAATAAGAAAATGCTGTTCTCATAAATTGTAGGAAATTGTACATATGAGATGATGATAAGCTGTCAAATCGTTTTGATATCGGTATCGTTCTTTCTAATAAGAGTTTTGTCTAAATCCATTGTTCATCCAAAATGTATCTTATGAAAAAAAAATGACAGAAACGACTATTTGTTATTAGAAAAGCAAATAATGTCCTTACAATCAGCCTATTTCTTCATTTACACCGCCACCCTTGAGGGGGCCTGAGACCAAAACGTTAGATTTTGGATTATGCTGCATAACTTGAAAACTTGAAGTCCTTTTTGAAAGAAGTCAATTGGTTCTTTAAGTAATTAGCCTGTCGATAATATATAACCAAAAATGATCATTCGTTTCCAATTAGTGCCGAAAAAATGACGTCAAAATCGAAAAAACAGGCAAATTGGGCGGAAATTTCAACTTCTCGCTTAAAAAACACGTCATACTCTTTTCAAATTCACAAAACACTATATACATATATTTCGAAAGTGTAAATATTCACCTATCCAAATCCGTTGAGTACTTTCAATTCCATTGAAAAAAATTTTTTTATGAATTTTTTAAAACGAAAAAACTAAAAAAACGGTTTTTTGACTTTCAAAAAGATTTTGCGGGTGTTAGAAATCTTTTGAACCTGGTTTCGTGTACTATTCGACCAGATGAACAATTTCTACTAGATCGCTTCAAAAGTATAAAATCACAGTCGGACGGTGTTATTTGTAGGCTAGTGAGACTGAAATTATGGGTCCGTTTTTAAGTGCAGTATTTTATAGTGAGAATATTTTATTGAATTGCAATAAAAAAGGAAATAAAAAAGCCTTTTTACCATTTTGCCTTCGGTTTTTCTGTAAAATATCTTCTGCAGTAGAGTCTGCAGAAATTTGTCGAGAAATATTTGCGTTAAAAAACTTTTGACGAAAAGCCGTGAATGCGTTGTTTTCGTCAAATATGCAGTGCAACTATGATACTGTGATTAAGAACGAACCCTACAAAAACCTTTCATAATATCACTGTGCTCACCATAAAATTATAAGACTAGGGTATTAGAAAAACGAAGGAGCAGTAGAATATTAGACTACCCTCCATTTTTCCTCTTAACGCCACTTTTTTTTTGTATTACGCGCTGAAGTTTTCCTAATTCAATTCGAAGTATGATCTAAATAACTAGGAAAATCTGGTATAAAATCACATGAACATATTTGTGTTGAGCATTTTAACCCTTCAACAACCCTAAACATTTTAGTTTTTTTTTGTTTGTTTTATGCCTCATTCAATTTTATTATAACTTCTTAAATACCAGATTGGCGGTAAATGTAAAAACGGATGGATCGAAACTTGATGGGAACTCTGTCTAAGGATAAAAATTAGGCTCCCAGATCACAGCAGCGTGTTCCAGGCGGAGGTGGCCGTCGTAAAGGGAGCGACCGAATGGTTGCTTACCGGAGCAAACTCTCTAAGGGAAGTGAATATTTACACCGATAGCAAAATGGCAATCAGAACTATGAGCTCAATAACAATACAAGCGAAAGCAGTTAAGGATTGCCGGACTTCGGTTTCGACAGCTTCGGAGTATTTCTCCATCAAATTAATCTGGGTACCTGGGCACAGAGATATCAAAGGGAATTGTGAAGTGGTTGAGTTAGCCAGGCAAGCCACAGCCTGAAAAGATCTTCTTAAGCGTGGAATATGTAGGGTAGCGAGGTCCCTTTGGCAATAGCAGGGCACGAGAGCTTCTACGGTTATCCAAGGCGCAGCTCTCATTGATTATGGGGGTTGCTGACAGGGCATTGTTCAATGAAAATCCATTCGATGTGTGTTTGGTGGATGAGAAGGTAAAATCATCACAGCACTTTTTACTCACCTGTGCTTCCCTCGTGACACTAAAATTCAGGTATTTGGGACGGTGCATATATCCGGATAACTGCATCTACGAATATTCACTGGATATATATGGTATCCGGATTTTACCGGTGCCTATGGATACCCGCATGAATACCTGGATATTCGAATATGCGAATACTCCAAACCCTAGTAAATATATATAGCTTAATATTTTTTCATTTCTAGGGTTCTGTCATTCCTAGCTTATTAAACAGGAACATAACTAGATACTACTAGATACAACCAAAATCAATTATAAAGGTCGCCGCCACATCATTCTAAAACATTGAATTAAAAATGGCTTATTTAAAAATGTGTACCAAAAAATATTATCAGGCTATCTAGCGGGGTTGTTAATTGGTTTTTAATTCTCAAAATTTAGTCCATTTCCGTACGTAAACGATTCACATATATGTACATAGATACTATAAATACAAGTCTAAGTCTAAGTATTTCTGCACAATTCCTCACCTTGCATGGCCTTATCAATGAGAAGTGTCGGAAATACATTGTTGTTGCTTGATTTGATGGCAATGATGTGCCTTTGGCAATATCACGTGGCCGAGTAGTACAATTAAAAATGTACAAATGTTTGTTTTTGTTGACTGCCGGTGATTTTTTTGGGAAAATACGCTAAAATAATTATTGTTCGATGAATTGTCGGAAAGGAATTTTATCGAAGTGCAGGTGAAACTTGCGCACAACGCTTGGCTACCAAAGATAGGAGCGTTAACTTATCAGTGCTCATTCATTTCGATTACGCATTTTGTGTTTTTTTCTTTTGATGAACTTGAAGTTGAAAAAAATGCAGATCACGGTATTCCGTAGAACTTAAAACAAGTGTCTACTATTCATGAATTACATACATTGTTTAGACTGAGATAGGAATAGAATTCTTAGCTCTTAGCTCGTTAATAAAAAAGTGATTTTTTTTCAAACAGTATGTAGTATGTAGATACATATGGATTATTGCTCGATAATTAATGTAATGAGAATATATTATTCTAGGTAAGTAATAATTAAGTAGATCAGTTTGATTTTCTCATTTTCTCATCAACAAGTTGGTAAATTTCGTTCACAGCTCTTAGGAAAAGTAAAAACTTCAGATAAAGAGATACTTAAGAAATGCTCAAGTAAATTGCTTGTGTCAACCCACAGCTATCAGGAAACAAAATTCTTTCGCTACTACCTTTCTCTAAAGTTTTTGACAAGGAATGAAAACGCGCCCCAATATTTCTGAAAATACGGTTATTTATTTTTATTAATGAAATCGAAGTTAATTTTATTGACCTCTTATCAAACGTCATACATGGTTACTTTGTATTATTAATTTTCTTTATTTTCTTCTTCTATTGTCTACAGTTCACAGTGAATTATTAAATTGCAAAATGACTGCATCACTACTATTTCGCGCTCAAGAAGTATTACCAAAGTTTTCTTGGGGGTTTTTTTGAGAGCTGTAGACGAAGCTTTAGATGGAGCCTGAACTGAAATAAATACGAAGAAAAACTATGATACCCATCACAGCCGTCACAGTGCCTAAAGTTGATTCAACTCACTTGAATAAAATATTAGTTCTGTTCCTGTACTCTATGAACTTTTAGGTTTTTACACGAACTTACAGGAAGTTACAGGGAAAATGTGCTCGTATCTCAAAGTCCTTTTAAATGAGAGCGATGTTTGGAGAGTTGAGTAGAGAATGATATTGCAAGGTTGTCCCGAAATTTTTCTAATGGCGAAGTCATGAAATGTGTCAAGCGATCAGCTGTTGCACAAAAGCAAGCAAATATTGTGCGACCTCGCATAAATGGAGAAATTTTTCACTCCCTTAAGATCGGCTTGAGAGAGAAGATTCTGTACTCAAATTCGTTACGAACATTCAAAATGACATGGATACAACACTAATGAACTTTTAATTTTTTTCAACCAAAGCCAAAACTGTGTAAATCTTTCATGATTATTTTACTTTTCGCCTCCATCGTAGGTATAGTTCAAACATGGTCCATGTGCTAATTACAGCTTCGTCGAAGAACCACTGACGTCACTTTTATTGAATCGTCCATCAAAGTATTTCTGTTACTAGCAGAATTGCTATTTACTATTTTTGCTATTTGAGACACGAACATTTTAAAATGTGCAAAAAGTACAAGCGGAATAAAACATTAATGTAGTACCATAATTGATTCTCAGAAATTGTCATGTTTGTAGAATACACATAAAGATTTCGACCGAAGCATAGCTGGTCTACGGTTATGTTAGAAATACTTGACGACATACAAATAAATCTTGGTGACTTAACGGTGGCTTAATTCCACTTTGGCTAATTGATTTTGCTGAGGCTTCTTTGAAAACTACTCGTATTTTAGATTTTCTGATGGGTATGTTAAGCTTATGGATTAATGATATGTGGAGCTATGGAGTGAAAACATCGAAGAAACTTTACGAGAAATTTACCAAGTCTTGTGGGCATCAAAATCTGATTATCCGTAAATATTTTTAAATCTATAAAGTGAATATGACTGCAAGTTAGCTCTTCTCTTTTCTCTTTTCCCTATATCTTCCTCTTTTATTACACCAAACAAAATTTTCGTGATTCCTGTTATTTGATGTTGGATTTTTACTTTAATTTTAATTTTTTCATTTCTTTGTAATAATAATTCGTTGACGGTGTTCTGCCTATATTTATTTATTAATTACTCTTTGCACAGGTAACCAAAAAACGCATTTCGGTTTCTGTCGCATATAACAGATTGCAGCCCTCTCAAAAATATATGTATGGACCTTGTATCGGCCTAGAGGAACAGTTTGACGCACATACATATATTATTATCTTATATCTTTGTGTATAATTTTATGAGAAAAAAGGTGACAACCCTCCTCCAAATATACCATTATACTTTTTGCTAGCTAAACGAACAGTTTGCACCCATATTTTGCTATTTTACATAACTTTTGCATAATTTTATTAAGTTCGACTATTTAAGCAGGTGGCAACCTTCTCGTCGGCGAATCGAACAGATTGGCATCCATATTCACATATTTCATATAACTTGTGTATAATATAAATAAATTAAATTCAACTTTTCAAACTGGTGGCAACTCTCAATAATTAAGCTATGGGTCTTCTTGCCGACACGAAATGTTTGACCCTCAAATTTTATTATGTCATATAATTCATGTTAAATTTAAGTAAATTCGACTTTTCAAACAGGTGGCAACACTCATAAAAGTCAGCTAGGAACCTTCTTTCGGAGACGAACCGCTTGCCTCCCATATTTTACTATTTCATATAAATTGTGTATATTTTAATTAAATTTTACCTTTGAAACATGTGGCAACCACCATTTCCAAATCATAAAATTACTTACTTTACGTCCCATTCTCATACCGATCAAGTATACATACATACAAAATTTCATAAAACTCGGTTGAGCCGTTTCGAAGAGGATCGACCACAACACTTGTAGTTCGATCACGACACTTGGAGCCACAAAGCTTGGGGTTTGATCTATATTTATATATATTTATATATATATGTACAAAATGATATTATTTATATATTTACAACATTTATCATTCACATGTACCTACGTATGTTTGCGTTTTTTCATGGTTTTTTGTTTTTTTTTTTGCTAATGACTTAAACTCCATAGCTAATGTTGAGAACTAAAGCAGTTGTTTACTTTTGTAATCACCGTTCATACAAACAATAAATACTACATCATCATGATTGCGAAAATCAACTTGCATATAAGCCGATAATTAATTTAAGTTTTTAGCCATTGTGCGGCTATGGCTCACGCGGAAGTGTTTTTCTAATTTGAAAGCTTCAAAATTGCTATAAACAACTTTTGCCAAGCAACTTTGCTATCTGTTTGCTAATTTTTGCGAATCGCACCTTCACCACGAAGATTAATTAGCGTAGATTTTATTTTGTTACTAAATTTCAAATATACAAACAAACATACATAAAATCCGAATAGGGCGTGCCGGCGAGAGGATACTTTAAGCTGAAAAAAAAAATACTTCTCAGAACAATCCCGCTTAAGTAACTTAAATTTTCGTGCTACAATTACAACAACAAACATATTTATTCTAACTTTTAAAGCCTTCTTCTTCTCAGCTTAAAGACAACAAGTGGAACTCGAGCTAGTGGGCACCTGGATGTCGATTTCAGTTCCTTTAAGTACAATGACAACGGACTAGGTTATTTGAGTAAAGGTGGCGTGAATACCAAATCAGAGTCTGCAGTTACAGTTAAATTGCAGTAAAGGGCTTGGAGACTGCTCGCACCTCTTCGAAAATTGTCCAAGAAACTAAGTTGAGAATGAACTCTGTTGGTAAATGAAATATGCTTGAACTCATGTGGGTGCCAAGCCACTTCTGTGTTCAGGGTAACCGAACAGCGAACTGGCAAACCGCAGCGAATTGCAAGGCCAAGCCATCACAGATGTCATGAATAAGACGTATGAGAACCGACACCTATACAACAACCAAGTACTTCCTCAAAGAACCAGACACGGTGGTGGCGAAACTCCGTCTTAGGCAGGGAAGAAAGGAATTACAAGGCTTGGTTGGATTAAGTGCAGGGCAAAATACATGAGAGCAACAATGAACATCATCGATGATCCGAAGGGCACATCTTGCTTGGAGGATTATAAGGATAGCACAGAACAATTACTCTGTATCTGGGACAGATGTTCTTTATTCCTCGACAAGCTTCTCAGCTTTATCAATGTGTCTGGATGATTTGTAGAGGAGAAATGAAGTCTTATCTCCAACTTTTCCTCTATCCCTCATTCCATTCATCCTTCAAACATTTTCTACCACTAAAAATTGCATGTAACTACCAATTCCTTTGCTAAATATAAATTCTTGAGTCGAAGAATTGGGTCCTCCACTGAAGCGACCGATCCGGGCGTTACAAGAACTAAAAAACGAGTTGTCTAAAGTAGTGGTGGATATACTCAGCACACTTTCAATGTCCTAGCATGGAGCACTTCTGCGAAACGCAGGTGCTAGATGAAGCGGGATGCCACAGCCCGAGGACAAGAGAAAAAATCTGCGCGTATGAGCGCGATTAATAAATGAGAGTAAATTTAACTGCTTGTTACTCTCACGGATGACGGAGAGTGGCGGTTAATAGGCTTGGGCAAAATATATCGGTAAATCGAAATATCGATATTAAAGGAAAACTACTCCGATATTTTTAATCGATATTAACTTGTGACTGTTAAATTTGTATCAAATGCGATATTTTTCAAGCTCACGTTAATGTTCACGTTTTCCAAGTATAAATGTATATTTAAAAATTAAAAGATTTTATAACCCTGGTAAACAAACGTAGCAGTTTTTGGTAAAACAACCTGATGTAAAAGTTTTTTTTTATTACATTGAATGCATCGTTCTTTAGGAGGCATAACAAAGTATGCCGGGTAAATAAATACAATAAAACTGCCAGATATCTATTATTTTTTTTGGCCTATAGTTGGAACATTTTATGTAATTGCGCCTTGAAGTAAAAAAAAAAAAAAAAATATATATATATATGTGACGCGACGTTGAAAATCATTCTCATGCTTAGTTTTATTTCAATAAATTAATTTTTGTAAAATCATTCCATAATCATTTGTTAAATTTCGATATTATTTCGATAAAAACCATTTCCGTTACCACTCTGTTGAGATTCGAATTCGGTCAAATTCCTGGCACCGAATTCGACAGAGCCAGTTATTGAAGTACTCGGAACCGCGCATCACTAATAAGCCCAAATACTATTTGAATTCCAATAAATCTGGATGGCGCATTTGCAGCAGGCTGTGAGTAGAGGTATTCATGAAGCCATAACTAGTACCGACTAGTTCTCAAACATTAGGTTGAAATGACTTCCATCAATTCACTTGCCTCCCTCAATCGAAGGTCTGTGTTATTTAACTCTTCTTTTCGAAAGATTCGCACCAATTTGACGAACGTGTCGGTGTTTGTCACCGGCGCTTAGAGCGGAGGAAAACCCACAATGTTTGTATGTATGTACTCGTAATATATGTGTGTCATTGCCGGCGTTGTTGGGCAACAGAATGGCTGTCGTTGGTTTGACAGCTGCTCCGATTATGACGCCTATGCCCTGCCATGAGTAGCACAGACAGCCATCCCCCTCCTCGACTTCTATTCTACTCTCCTTTTAAGTTTGCCCGCCATCTAGGGAGGCTTCTGGTACTGCTGGTCGCTTGGCTGCTTGAAGCTTGTCATCTACTCGTTTACCGTTGTTTTTGTAATTGTGTCTGCGGTTTGGATTAGATTGGTTTACCCTGGCTTAGCTTGGTTTGACTTGGCTGAGTTTCGACACTTTTTGCCTAGTCTACATCCTCTACTTCTTCCATTCGCCCGCTCTGTTTGTTTGCTTTGCCTTTGTTGTTGCTCCCACAGTCTTTTTGTTGTTGGTTGGATGGCTTAGCGTGGAGGCGAGCTGCCGTTGCATTAATATTCCACTCACATTTTCTGATTGTGAGTCATTTGCGAATTTATATTTTTCACATTTTTTTTGTCATCGCCCCTGACGCTAGTTGTCGCTGTCATCGTTGTTGTTGTTGCTGTTTTTGTTGTCGCTGTGGTAGCTGCGTGGCTTGGCTTTAAATTTGCTTTTATTAAGTCCAACCACGCGCTCACCACCACCACCACCACCATCGCCTCCACCATCACCAACATAAAAAGCAGCAGAATCAAAATTCGCAGTTGATCGAAGTGGGAGCTGGTGAATGGTGAATGGAAAATGCCAGCTGGGCGCTTGACTTGTAGTCACTATCTGTAAGTTGGTTCTCAGGCGTAACGCCAAATTTGCCACTGCTTCCCAGAAAGTCTGTGTAGTGTCGAGTTCGAACAGTAGCTGGATATAGTTTTCGCACACGAATGAACTTTTGCCAAATATAAAGCAGATGCGATTGATGCCTACTTCGATTTCTTGAAAAAAATTGTGTTATATACCCAAAAACGGTTATACTTGGGCGAAACCTGGCAAGGTCACTTATGTAACACATTTTTGATCGGGGCATCTAACGGCACCAAGATGCCGCCACGTTGAAAATTAGTGGGCAGGCACATACTGTGGTGATCACATAAATAGCACACTTGCATAGTTAATAATATTTCCAACCATGAAATTGAATGATTTGCAATACTGCCCGCGTCTACCAGTAACTGCTCCGATTTCACCATACCAGAACTAATTTGACCTTTGCTGATTGATATTAGAATCTGATTAGATCCAATTGGTTGCTGTGTTTGGTGAATTGGGGGCAGAAGCCATGCAACTTCCTTGTAATCTACGTTCTTTGTAGCTATTAGTATAACATAGTACCATTACGAATTTCGGGAACGCTTCTAAAACTAAAAAACAAAATTATGCAAAATATATTCGAAATGTAGTTTAATTCGATTTACATAAAATTTGTAGCGGTTTGAGATCTTACTACAGAATAATATATGATTTTTACCTGTACACTTTTACAAAAAGCGTTGCCAAAATGATGCTGACTAACCACCTTAGTCACACAAATAAGTATCTATACGCCAGTCGAATTTTCAAAACACACTTTGGAAATACCGCTAGCAGTGCCAGCTGGCACGTTTAGTGAACAAATTTTGAACTATTTATGGTTGGGTTCGCGAAATGACAAATTTTCTACGGAGAACTTTTCGATTAAACTCAAGTAGCTAAGTTTTCGATTTGTTCAGTATAACGCATTAATTTTAAAAGGCAACTAAATATATGTAAGTAATATTATGAAAGTAGCAATTTAAACTCATTTCACTTTAATCTATTTTTTTGGCCAATTAAATTTCCCTTAATGATTATTGAAGCGTTCCGAAATGACTCGTCAGTTATTTCGAATTATTACAATTTTACCCTCTCTGTCTGAAAATTCCCACTTCCATGACTTTGACCCATATAAATTTGAAATTTACTATTTATACAGTCGAACTCGTTTCGGCGCGGTTCTTTTTAACCCGGTATTTTCTACAATCCCCCATTGTCTTTTTTTACGCTCTATTTACGCTACTTTTGGAAAGCGGTTCGCACTTCATTCGGATTTTGTTCTTTTGTTTTATTTTAAATGCGTTTTACAAGCGCGATTGGAATTGCAAGTCTAAGTCTTACATAAGGATGTACAATACTATCCAATAATGTTGCGGTGGCAATAGACCGCAGTACAAGCCAATTTCTATTTACATATTAACAAAAATGCAAACCTGAAGCCATGTAAAAAAGAACAAAATTTCAAAACGAATAATAGACAAAACTACTGGTGGTTTTAAATGCTCTGAAAATTGAAGAAAAAGCCGCAGGCATTTCCAGGAACCACAAAGCCAATGAATCGTTCATTCCAGTTCATTTCATTAAAAATAAGGAATGTGCCATTGGAAGAACTTTCACTGAATGCAGTTCCAGTAGCCTGGCGTATTCGTTCAACACTAGTCCTAATGGTTAAATTTGAACGCGCACTTTCAAGTTCAATTGATACTGCATAAAAGAGAAGGTCACACTGGTTTATGAAAAGTTTAAAAGCGAAGAACAATCTACTTTAGACAACCAGAATATGGAAAAAATTTGTGCAAGCAATGTTTTGGCTCAGACGCTTCTTAAGAACTAATGTGAAGATACCAGATGAATGTGCAGAGGCAGCAAAACTTTTTCCCCCAACTTTTTTCTAGAAATGACTAGAGCTCATGGCTTTTAATTTTTTTTTATTTTAAGAACTAAAGTAAGGATTTATTCGTTTTTAATATATATTTTTTAATATAATTTAAGTTAAACATACATATGTATGTAAATGCTCTGAAAATAATTCTTTGTTGTAATAATGTATATAATAAATTTCTTCCCTTCCCAAAGTTCTGGCTACGGGTGGAAACTTGGGTATTTTAAGGCGGATAATTTTTTACACGGATTTTTCGCCAAAAGGAATAGGTAATTTTTACGCGGTTCAAATTGGAATAAATTTCAGTATCAGTAAACCGCGTTAAAATGAGGTTTACTGTACTTAATTGATGAATCATATATGTAAATATCTGTTTTCATTTCAAATACTTAAATAAAAATGTGTGCATTTTTCATTTCCAACTCTCGGTGTGCTATTTTTGAACTCACCTCTGTACATATCTTTGTTTTTTTTTTTTTTGCATATTCCAAATATTTTGTCCCAATATTTCGATAATCTCTGCACTCAACCTTACAGTTATAGGCATAATGTAAAGCACACATGCACCGACATTTACTCACACACACACACACACATGCACATAATCGGCATCTGCTACGTGCCACACTTACTTGAAGCCGCACTTGCCACTCACATACACACACATACATACATGTGGACATACACACATACATATCTAAATACATATTTACCTGAAAAAAAAAGCAAAATAAAAAAAATTAAACTTGCATATCCGCTGCCCTACGCCACGACTCCACTTCGCCCCACTCCCATTCCCTCAGACCGGCGCGTGCTTTTCGTTGTCTACTCTCAACATGCAACCGGATGTAGTGGGAATTTTTTGCAAGTTGCGCGATTTTCCGCCATTCTATGTATTTTTTTTTATTTTTCATACTTTGCTTTCGTTTTACTAACCACCATAAACGCTTATTAAATAATAAAATGGCATGCAAGTTGCTATAAGTTATGCCGGTGAGCTGCTGAGCTGCTGAGCTGCTGAACTGCGGTCGTTGGGCGGCGTTTGACTTGTCGACGATGGGGCGGGGCGGTCAGGCTATGTGTGGTGCGCCAGAGGAGGCAGGTATGTGACGCGCCTAATGCAGAATATACACGCTCTAACCGTTGGATCAACATGCCAATGTTGGGCAAATGGTTGTATCATTTGGATATAGAGTGGTTGTACAACCGATGTGACGGTTGGATCCGGAGTTGGAGAAAAATTAAAATGCTTGAATTTTTGGTTGGCGGAATCAAACGGACCCAGTGTTTAGTAAAGTTCTATAATATCATTTTTTCTTTTTGCTTTCCATCTTTATATATGTACATAATTTAAGTGATATTTCCTTGAATAAAATAAAAGTGAAAATATTAAAAATTGGACACATTCATAGAAGCGTGTAGTGAATGTGTAGTGCCAAGTTTTTAGCACGATTCATATACGAATAGTAAAGTTGTACAAACGTTGTTCAAATTTGTATACCAAAACAGAGCCATTCAATCCTTTGTCCAACGTGTTGAACCAACTGCGGGAGCGTGTATACTTTACATAACGATGACAGTGCAATATTTACTGTTGTTATTGTTACTATGTTTTTTTTTGTTATTACTATCTATTTGCCTGCTTCGTAATAAATGTATGCCGTGACATTCTCTTTATTAAATATTTGTATGCCTGGTTTAAAAATAGATAAAGTCGATATTTGCATTAAGTGTTTACTATTTTCAGCCACAAGTAGTCGAGCGTCGACTGTTAATGTGAACTCCAATACTTGCAAATGCATTTATATTTGAGAGTTAAGTATATATATTTATTTGTATGTTTGTATTAGACCAGTTCAATTTTGTGTGAAGACTTTCCATTTTTTTTTCTTTTCGCACAATATGTACAAGATTGCGAAATTCGGGAGAGTAACTTGGCTGTGACGTCACACCATTTTTACCTGTGGAGAAAAATGGGAAGAAGCACGTTTTATTATGTGTTAGAAAGAATACAAACTATTATTAATATATACGTTGGAAAGAAAACACACAATTGAGGGAATACATACTTATTTTTTTTTTGTACAGAAAATCTGTTGTTACGTAAAAGTTCTGTCGAAATTTCAAAGAGAGAGTTAGCGGTACCACAATATGCGCCACCTTCGGTCTTCATCTTTACACCATTTCCAAAAATGTACCAAAAGTCCAACAAAATACAACACAATTAAAATAAAAATCGTTTGGTGGGAAATTTGTGGAAGTGAATGAGTATTTTAATGTAGTAGCGCGAAAGGAAATAAATACATATATACATATGTATATTTGCTACGACGCTGCAGACTTCAAAGTGTTGTGAGAAGTTAGCTTTAAGACAATATTATAAAACAGGGAAATTTTGTAGTTACTTTGCGAAGTTTCTGACGTCAAACCAAATAATGCCAGTTATGCACATATTTCTTATATTCATATTTCTTTCATATTTATATGCAATTTCTGGGAATTACCACTTAGATGAAGTAACAAATAATTAGCTAATAATCGCATACAACTTAGTTTATGGAGCTTCACTTGTAATTATCTAGCGTATTACGAGTAGGTACATTTGCTTCAGCAAACAGGAATTTTTAGTCACTTAAAAATTGCCCTTTCAAAAACCAAAACTGAAGATCACCGAAAAATTTCAAAAAAATCCTAATAGAAACTGAAATTTCTTTGGAAATCGCCAAAACCAAAACTGCAAACAATTTCAAAAGTCAACGTAAATTCCTAGCCTCCTGAAGCTTGCGTATTGTAATAGTAAAATTAAATTGAGTAAACATTTTCAATTTTTTCTTTTATATGATTGCTTTATAGACATTGTCCTGCCCATATTTGTTGAATGATTAGGATATGCAATCAGAAAACGTCTAACGAGTTCTCTCAAATATAAATTGTGTATATTTTAATTTAATTCGACCTTTAAAGCAGGTGCCAACCGTCTTCTTTTTACTATTTCAAATAGTATATTGAAATTTCCCATAACCGAACACTCATCGTCGCAGGGTTTTGTCCGGTTATGGAAGATGCGGGCTTATGGGGAGATACACAAAATATATATGTATACATTTATAAGAAATACCGCTTTCGATGGGCACTAACTGCAGACCCCCATTCACAACGAATTGTTTCTTTATTTTTTATTGATTTTCTTTTAGCTGTATTTTGCCAGCATTAAACTTCACAACGCTCTATTAGAAATGTAAAAATATTTAAAAGCTTGATTGCCATTTTGTTTTTAATTTTTTAATTGTTCAAATATAGCGTCCGCGTCTGGTTATTTGAGTGTCCCGCTATTAGGATGGTATTTGTATGGAGAAATAAATGAAAACTCGTTGGCACGAAATTTGTCGGGCTATTGAACCTTTCCAGTTAAGAGGAATTACACTATACCTCTGTATTATTAAATATTTAAATTTTCAAACAGATAGTAGCTCTCCTCAAAATATAACTAGCTATAAAACTTCTTCTCAGCGGTATGAACTGTTTGACATCCATATTTTAATATTTTACATAACTGAGGTGTAAGTTCAAAAAAATTTTGCTATTCAAACAGGTGCCAACCCCTTAAACTCTTTAATTAAAACCTTCTCCTCGCCAAGACGAGCCGTTTCACACGCATATTTTCGTATTTCACATAACTGGTGAATAATTTTATTTATTTTCAATTAAATTCGTAAAGATGAACCACTGGACACCCATAATTTAATATTTTAAATAACTTGGGTATATTGTAATTAAATTTGACTCTTCAAACAAGTGGCAACCCTCCTCAAAAAATTTGGGTATGAACCTTTTCCTTACAGAGACCAACCATTTATCAGTCATGTTTTAATATTTCATATAACTTGCGTATAATTTTATACGACAAATTATAAAATGAATCACTGTATAAATACATACATACATATATGGAATACCGAACTAAGTACGGACACACGCACGAGCCAGGCATGAAATCAGATTGTTAGGCCCGTGCTCAAGCGCCCCCAGCGGTCCGCGCCTACCGCTGCTACCAGCCAATAAAAAATCTCCAAAACAACTTTTGAAATAAGGTCACATCATTCAGATTTTGTTTTTGTTCTCATTTTTTATTTTCTGCACATTTCCATGTTGTTGTACAATATTTGAACTTCGTGGTCGCGCTTGACATCGCGTTCGTTGTGCTTCCCGTCATAAATTACGTATTAGATTATATTGTTGTTGGCACGCATTACACGCCCCAACGCAATTAAACTATCTAATTGGAAGTTTGGTGCACTACTATCCGCCATTATCACCCCATTCCCCCAGCAGCCGACATCAAAATTAGACGGAATTTCTATAGTAAAATTGCGGAGGTAAACGTATCTCACAATTGGTTTGACTATTCTATTTTAATCGATGATAGATATAAAGTGTAACAGCAGAACAGATTTTGGATGGGCCGCCGATACGTACAACTAGAATGCCTAATTTTGGTATCAAGCCCTGTCATCAGAAGCATCTTGCTAGGGTGCCCTTGGCATTATTTATACCTCAAATAAAGTTTTGACACTCCCCTCACTTATCATGAATCGAAGTCGTCAAGATCGAGACACTATAACTTAAAGCTCCGTGAAACTGATTGTTCAGATATTAGACTTTGTTTTAAAACTCCTTAATTTAGACTGCTAAAACTGTGAAATTATTGTGTGTTATTTAATTATCACTCGTACATAGTATAATGGGAAAATTATCAAGGTCAGTACTCTAAAAAGTATTGCTTCCATACCACTGATTAATTTAAAACTCCTTTATTTTATATTATAACTAGTAATAAAAGACCTTCGCACGACGGGATTCAACGATTTTGTATCCACGCAAATAACGCACTACAAAGATATCAAAACTTTTATATTTTTGTTAAGCATACTTTCAGGGTGAATGCAATGGAACTAACAGTTGAGCGATATGGGGTGAGTAGCAGGACGAGTGGCTTTTATATATTAGGTATGATGAATTAAACTTAAATTTTTTATATTCATTAAGTTTTGTCTTAATGCAATTTATTTCAAATAAAAATCTCTCAAAAAGTATGTGAACATTTGCAATGATTTTTTCCCCACAAAAGGGTTTTTTGTATTGCTCTAAGTAATGCTGATTTCTTATTCACCGAAAGAAAACGCTATATTTTTTTTAGATGTACATATGTCTGTATTCACTGTATACAACTGTATGTGCGATTGTTAGAGCGTACATTTCATTTCGCGACAATTAATAAAAAACGATTAATTGTTTACTTTGTTGTAATCGCGGCGAATATCATTTCAAGTAAATTGTTATTGATGTTGTTATCTGAAAATTTCCTGTTTCGTGTGAATCTGTCGAGTTATAACCGGTCAGCGCCATACAATGTCAATTTCTGCTTTTGTCAATGGACAAAGTGTTGTAAATAAATAAACCAAAAAAAAAAACGTAATCCCAGCCAGTAGTTGGAAGATGATCGGGAGATTATTTCTCATGCTATGCATCCACAATCCAACTTTTAGAGAAGTGCCTGACAATAATTGCCTTAAAGGCCGTTTGATAACTGCCCGATTAATTTAGTTTATTTCCACAAAATTCGCTTCACGTCAGGTATCGATTCAAGTTAACTTCTGATCAAGGGTTTTGAGAAAACAGCCAATAAATATTTATTTTGAGTACGCAAATATTTTCAAAGCTTTTGGAAAATCGGTCGTAACCCACTTGGTACGGCGGCGTTTACATCAAAGAATTTTTAAGGGATCGTTTGAATACCAGAATTAAGAAAACAAACTGACGTGTTTGCTCTTTATTTCAAGATAAAAAGGATAATATTCTTGAAAATAGCATTATGTTTATAAATTTGTTAGCGCATGCAAAAATTTTAAGATACCAAAATTTTACCTCATTTCTCTCAAAAGATTAGCAAATATAGTATTTGCACTTTTTTTCAAAATAAATATCGAAATTATGTCGGTTCGATAGTGTTATCTGTAAGATAGAATTTAAAGGGTTTAAAAAATAAAAATATTCTGATTTAAAGAAGAAAATGTACCTGCATTTATTTGCCTAAAGTATTTCTGGTACTCCAAATGTATGCGCGTTATGAATTGTTTGGATCAGTTGCCGAGGGAATAAGTACTAGTAGTGTTATTCCGATACAAACAAGGCACATTAAACTGGGTTGAATTTTTGATTTGTTTTCATTCGAAAGGGGTCCATGATTTGTCAAACGACAGAGGCACATAAAATCGTCTTCTTCTTCACTCACTTTCATTTATTTTTCACACAGCATTTTTTGAGGTTTAATGGTTCACCAGCAACAACAAAATATACGTCAGGGTTGTATTTTCTCTAATGCGGTGTTTTTAATACCTTGTACTTTTTTGTCTCGAATCCATCAAGAGAGTACTCAGGTGAGTATTAAGTAACATATGAAATTATTGACGTGCTCTTATAATATCGTTTTGCTAGTAGCAATTTTATTTTATTTTAGAACTAGAGCAAGACAAAGTACGGGTACGGGTACTTTGTGCATCGCATCGCAGAATGATAGAATACATACAAGATTGTGCCTTCCGCGGACCGCTAGTGCTCTCTTTGGCGATTTGGCAGCATCCGCCTATTTGCTGACGAAATAAAAGTATTTTTCTTTTATTTTACACAAGTATTGTTAACAAAATCATTCTGGACATTTGCCCGTTTCATCTGCACTTCTTCCTCTTTTAGTTTCGGCATATTTTCTTTGCTCTCTCATTGTCTAGCCTTTATTACGTCACTTTCTTGCAGAAAAGCTTTATAGCTGTCATTAAGTAGCCAAGAACATAGAACTCTAAGAAGAGACTATGTGTTACTTTCGATTTTCTCGTTCATCGGCATGCCCTTTTTCTTTTCATTCAATCATTTACGCATTTGAACGAAAGAGTGGGCGCAAAAAGCAAAAGTAACGTCTTTTCCATGTTTTCTATGTTCTTTGAAAGTGCATTATATTTCTTTACATTGGGTTTTCTGCGAAAAAGCCTCGGAGGAAGCAAAAGTGCCTTAATTGAGATGGTTTTCACACATACATACATACATGGATTACAGGTATGCACATATGTGTATATATGTACATATATATATTTTTAGGCCTGCACGCCACAATACCCAAGCGTATCTTGCGTTAAACAGACAATAGAAATAAATGTTCGGGTTGGGTGTACGAGAATTATGCATTAAATAACGGAAATTATAAAACCAAACGAAAAACTAAACGATACCTTGAACACAACTCATTATAAACACATTTCCCTAGCTCCTATTTAACAGCATCACGGTGCCAAATGGGCGGAACGAACAGTAAAGACAAAAAGCTGCAACCAACATCTAAACAAACTGCAATTGGTATTTATGAATTAATATTTTTTTTTTTCATCTAACGAGCCGTGCAATCACCCAGCTCTTGAATGACTAATTGAGACTAGTTTTTAAATATTGTTGTTGCTATTGGCTAAAACAACAACAACAACAACAACAAAGAAAAAAATTATTTATGGTGCTTTATTTTTCTATGTTCATTTGAAAGCGCACACAGCCATTTACCAAATCGTTGACGATAAACTAAAACGTTAGCTCATTTCCACCTAGTATATATAGTACATCCATACATATTTACGAGCTAGTATAGTGAAAACTCTCGACTTAAAAGCTGAAGCTAACGGAAAAGCTAAGTGGCGCGGAACAAGGCTTTCTTTTATGTTATTTATTAATTTATCATTGCATGAGACTTAATTATTATTGTATACTCGTATATCATATTTTCTTTTTAATATTTCGTTAGTTTGCTATAGAATGTGCCCACGCAACGGGCTTTAAAATGTCATCTTCAAACGAACACCACTCATCATTCAATTCATTGCTTCACCTTTAAGAAAATTAAATTGCCATTTAGGGTCTTAGTGCATCAAACATTCATGAAGAAGTGAAATAATTTTACCAATTAAATGCTTTCATAATTTTTCCTATTTATTGTAGCGAATCGATATTCAAGTTCCGAACAGATACACATCACGAGTTTACTCGCGAAGTCCCATGATATCGATAATGTCACATTTTAACCGGCAATTATAATCGCACCTGCATTATACTTTTCTAATGCCATCAATATCGGACCATAAATGCGGTGTTTTTTTCTTAACTGGATACTGGCGCCATCTAGCGGATCTCGTTTTCATAAAAGCACTTCTTGTGGCACTCAAAATATTTGTTGCTAATTTCATCAAAATCCAATCATTAATACATATTTTGTGAATTACTCGCCTCTAGCGCCACCTAGCGCATTTATTTTTCATATAAGTCTTTTTTATTGCTCTGCATTATAGCTTTTTAATATCACTAAAATCATTTTGAACTGACCGAACGGAACCATTTTTTTAGAATGATTTTCCGTTCGGTTTTGAACGTTCAATTGAATGGATAGAACGATCATTCCATCTTCTTCTTAATTGGTGATATAATCATCTCATCCGCTGTTGGTAGCGTCCACGCTTTTGCGCCGTACATACTTCAATAGAGTGGTCTTACTTCGTCGAGAGAGGGGTTTAGTGCTCATTTGCCTACTCAGCCCGAAATAGCACTTATTGGCTAAGAGAGATTCTTCGTTGGATGTCGAGGCTGACATTATTGTTGGCGTTAATGCTGGTTCCAAGATAAACAAAGTCTTCTAATCTGCTGTAACTGACGCGGGAGCCTTGATGCAAATGCGGTGACTGTTTATTTGAGGACAGAAGGTACTTCGTTTTACCTCTTCGAAAAGGCATAACTACATATGTCGTGCTTGATCGGGTTAGTTCTGCAGTTCAAAGTATCTTTTCGAACATAAAGTTAAAAAAGTCACACGATAGGAAGTTACCCTGACTGAAACCTCGTTTGGTATCAAAATGGTCGGAAAGATCCTTCCTAATTCTGACGGAGCTGGTGGTGTTGGTCTGCGTAATTTTACATAGCCGTTTTAATTTTGCAGTGATACCAAATTCAGACATTGTGGCTAGAGGTATGGTCTTCTTGTGTTGCCGAATGTTGATTTAAAGTCGGCAAAGAGATTGTGTGTGTTGATCCTCATCTCATAGGTCTCTTTCAATATTAGGCGTATCGTGTTTATCTGGTCGATGGTAGATTTTAGCCAGGTCTGGGGCTACACTTTTTCTTGGCAATGAACAATTTTCATTCAAAAGTTCTAAACTGTTGCACTTTCCGACACAAGTTGGTTTGCTGCGAACAAATTTTCCTAGAGAAATAGAGGGATAGAGAGCGAGAGCAAATAAATAAAATAGGCGAATAACCGACCGCTAATAATGGACTTACAAACACGGGCGGGGGTACTGAGTACCGCCATCTATCGCACGTGTACCGCACATGTACAATACGTCAATGTCATTTCGTAAGTAAGACATTGTACTCTCCACAAAATGTGCGACCGAGAATTTACGTAGTATGTGTGCCATAAACTTTTAACAATGGCACACAGTCCAAGTAATTATACATACACAGAGAAAATGCCTTGCAAATTTGCCGTTTGACAAAAAAGGCAATCAGTTGCGAGTACTTGAATTTACAAAACAAACAAACACACACACACATACCTACGTACTTAGTATATATGAATGTATGCATGGAAAGGTGTACGTGAAATTAATACAACAAAAATTTGCACGAGTATTTACTACAACATCATTTACGCTAATTGTAAGCGCTGAAACGGATTTCATTCATGAAAACGCGAAAGGAAATCGTTAGGGGGGAGAAAGAGTAGAGCCGGGGAGGCGGTTTCTCGGCCGGTCGATTGGTCGTCCAACACAAATCGTACAGTGACAACAGAAGCAGCGAACGACAGCTTTTGAGTACCGCTAATATTCTGCGATTCATATAAAGCTTCTAATCTTATATAATCGCACACACACACACAAATGTATCTGCATACAAACCATAGGGTAAATGTTCTAGTGAACGGACACTTAACTTTTTCCCAACTTTGTACTCAAGTTTACTGCAGACAGTTAATGATATTGGAACATTTGAAAAAAATGCAGGCATTTTAAGTAATTCGAAAGACAATAGGTGCTGCCTATCGGAATGCCCCAGGTTTTACCCTGGCTAGGTATAACCCACCACTCGTTGATCAACAACAGCTGATCAACATCTTCCAGCAGTGTTGCTCGAAGTTCATCTTATCAGGGCTGGCATCGAGCTCAAACCTAGACGAGGTTAGATAAAATTCCTGCAAGGGATGGAGCCGTCCTATGGCCTACTCCAGTTATTTAGAGAACGATCTTACGGTTGTGCTATCATCCCACAAGTCACCCACCAAAAGACCTTCACGGCCCCCTGGAATACCCATGAGCAGCTAAATCAGTTCAGAGCTTAATTGCACCTCAGATATTCTACGTTGTGGGGTTTCAAAATTTTGTATGAGGATCGCGAGCGTGGTAATGATGGATGCTTAGCATTCATCTTACACAGCACTGCGCAGTAACCTCTCATCGATGAAAACACCGACCGCAAGGACAGCGCTCTTTAATGTCTGGTTTTAGCCGTCCGGAAATCAGATGTCGAGCTCAAGATATTTGTATCCTGTTGCTGAAGGGGTATCACCCTGATATGGGTTCACTGCTCAAGGGTGAAAACTGAATGGCTTTCGAGGACTTTGATACGCACCAAAATCTTGGGCATTCAAGCCTATCAAATGATCGTAGGTGATATGAAATAGCAGAGCATATAGACATTGACGACGTCTCCACTGACATAGTAGCTAATTGCAGCAGTTCCTTTAACAAACAGCAAAACCTGACTCTTGCATGAGACCACCTACCCATTGCTGTCTCGATCGACAAACCAGCCGATTTTGGTGATCACTCGGCGTTGGATCGTATCAGGTGTCCGAGCTGTATTGGCAGACAATTTACTGCACCATCGGTGCTTTCTTCTTCCTTCATTAATTATGACTGCATACCCAACTTCTAGAACAATTCTGACACCTTTACCTTACGACGAAGTTGGATAGTGAATTTAGGGATTCCGTAAATACTGGTAGCTTTTCGAACACTTAATACATATTTTGGTGTGGAACTCTTTGTTTTGCGCCACTTTAATGAAAGAGCTTCTTCGCAATTCGCTCTGTGCGCACCAACTAATAACAATTTAACTGTGCCGCTTACACCACAGTTTGATGTTTGGCCGAACTTCTCCGACTCCGAGCGGCAAATGATTTTTGTGAGAAGTTTTTTCATGGCTCACTCGGAGATTTACCATTAGCTGTCGAGGGGCGACCGTTATTAGAAAAAACTTTTTCTATAATTTTTGATGTTGTTTGCCCCGGTCAGGATTTGAACCCGGGACCCACCAATTGAAGGCGGAAATTTACGCAAACGACACTTGCTATACTTTTATTGGATTTTTTTAAAACATAAAACTGTTAATGGCTTCTTATTTTAAATAAAAAAAGGAGTAATGCCTGGTCGCTGGATGGTGTTCGGTCACTGCCACATTTACCCTAAAAACTATGTATTGTACTTTTCCTGTGTGTAGGCTGATCGGCCGACAAATTGTCATATGCCCAAATTTGTAGCATCCGTTCATGCTCGCGCGCTTAAATGGATACAGCTGTGCAATTGCCAATTGTTGCTGTTTGACTTTTTTGTGCTAAGCCCCCACAGGCACAGCAAAAAGTTAGTCGAATCCAAATTAATATAAATTAAACAACAATAAAGAACACTGCTGAGCGGCGATGTCGTTGGCGTTGAGAGCGCGCGTCCGTAATTGCAGATTAAAGCGTGCTAGAAACAACAACAACAACAACAACAAATACATTTATATGTTTGTACAATAAAAGTCGTCGAGAGCAAAAATTGCGATATATTGTCTATATTTAAAAATGAGAAACCCCACACCAGCACACTTCCATACTTAACATGCCAGCACCGTTCTCTGCAACCATCACCCTCCTCAACCACTGAGCTTATCTATCCAAATAAATATATATTGTATGTATGTACCTGGTTGCTCGCAGTATCCGCTCCAATGATTCCGGATATGTCGCATTGTCAGCGCGCGCCAACGTGGACAGCAACGTAAAGCATCGTTGTAGATCTCGTCGTGGTTGGCCTTTCGGACGCTGTGAGGCGCGCACGTTTTTATGAATGGCATAAAATCTACTAGCTGATTGCGAACGAACAACAATAGCAACCGAAACAAAAAAATACAAACAAAACGAACAAAAAACTCACTCGATGAATTCTACGGACCACAGCGTAGCGATTGAGTGAATGAATGAATTGACTATCTGTGGTTGGAGCACGCAGCTGAAGCTAAACGCTGGAGCAGTGTAAGTTTCATCGGTATATGCCGGTGGCGTGGTGGTGGTGGTGGTAATGGTGGTGGTGTGCCAAATATGGGTGGAGTGGACAAATAATAAGATATTACTTTACGGTCCCCCACAAGCAGCATTGACGTACTGTATTTGGCCTCTGGCTATACTGGATTCCTGTCAGCGTTGTGCCGTCGCGTCAAATGAATGAATCGAAATGGAGAGCATGATGACAGAAATGATCTATTAAATTACGGTAAGATTTACTTAATCTAATTTTTATTAAAACGCGCATACATTCATTTATGCACACAGTAAGTTATAACCCAGCCAACAAAATGTGGAGCGCTCCGAAAGAGGAGTGAAATGGGAGTTATATGTATAGAGCACCAACTGGGAACGTTTAAGAATCACGTTGCGTCTAAAAAAAAAACTCTGTCTTTGGTTTTCGGTTGATTTATTGGTTCAAATAAACGGTTTCTCAAAAAGGAAAACAAAAGCACGTAAAAAAAACTTTTGACTAAAATTAGAACTTTTCAGTCGCATGAAAAATAAAATTGGTTGGGTCCGAAAAGGAATTCGGTGGAGCGAGTGCAAAGTGGTTTCAAACTTCAAAGGAACGTGTTTCCAAAATGTATAAAAATTGGTTTTATATACATACATACATATGTGTACGAAATTATTTCTCTCCTCAGTTGCGATTAGTTAATCCTTTTCAATTACAAAAGAACAAAGTTAAAATAAAATTCTAGTACCTATTAACTATAAATATATAAAAGAATTTAAAAAATACTCCGCCTAGGCTATCTTGGGATGATTTAAGAAGTACCTTTTTAAATTATAGGCGAATAAGGAAGGAGGATCATTGACGATGCCTCCTTTGCGAGGAGTCTTTGGGATAAATTTCGGAGCTATCCTAGGATTTAAAACTTCTACCATTCGAGAATTTATATCTCTTGTCATAGTCTATTTTTTTTTTTTTAGGAAGTATGTACATACTTAGGTCAAATTTCGATAATTCGCTCTTTTTTAGTTCCACTAGAACTAGAACTTCTCTAACCTGGACCTTTTCCATAACTCGCACAAGGGTTTTGGCAAATAATTCGGCAAGTCAAATAATGGCGGGGAAATTCCAAATTATGGCACTTGTTGCATTTAGATTCTTCTTTTTTCAGCAGATCTCGTATTCTGGGAAGCACTTATTTGTTAAGCAAAAGCTTTACATTCTTTTTGACATTTCTTTGTGTAACGTATATTAACCAGTTTGATTAGCATCTTCAAAGAGTAAATGCTATTAGAAGAAAAGTTAGGATAACTAAAGAAATCGAAAGTGGAAAAATTAATAAAAAATTAACTGAAAAATATGGCATTCCAGAGTGAATAATTTTTAAAATTAAAAAGTAAAATAAAATACATCTTTGAACAAATTAGAATTTTTTTCTACCGAAAACTCCAAAGGGAAAGTAGGGGTTCAGTCACTAAGTTCTCGCTATATATTTACATTTATTCTAACATTTCCATACACACATACATATGTAGAAAGAACTTGATTTCGAGTTAATAAATGTGGTTTCTTGAAACAAAAGTATATTATATAACTCCAAGTCTCCATAAGTCGAACATTTTCATTGGATAATGACGATTCTAGTTAAAGAAGTTCGAGTGATTATTAACAAAATTCCTACAATGCTGTATATTATTATTAGGAACACCATACTTATTTTGATTTTGTAGTAATTTAATATATTTTCCAAATAAATATACGAAAAGGTTAATAATTTACATAAATATCAAACTATAATTTTTAATTTTTTCCACAGTATAAAAATTAGCCGATTCTAAACTAAATTTCGTATACATTTGACTTGACATGTTTCTTAGGTTAAAATGCAATTCTGCAATACTTCTAGCATCTACATTTAAAGCATCACTTCTTAAATTCCAAAAATTTTTTTAACTCAAAATTCTTCTTCGAGCTTCCTTATTAAATGTAAATCCCAAATTGGATTCACTAAATATTTCTTTAGAGTGTAATCAGTACTTCCCTTGAATGCAGGCACTTTCCATGCTTCACACAAATTTTCGGCTACTCATAAGGTCATTATTATTATAAATTTAACATTGATTTATTGTCCTCAGGCCCTCCTACTAGGCTATATCATTATCATCATATGTATGTTTTTTTTTTGTTTTTTATTGGGCTCTTTGCAACTCTCGAAAATGATAATAAATCTCAGCAACTCCCGCACAAAAGTACCAAAATGTTAAATTGTTGTTTTATTTCAACAAAATTGGCAAATATTTATAAAACCTTAAATAACCTCAAAATTATTTTATTTTATTATTCTAAATCATATCGCGCAAAGTGTATATTGTATTTGATATCGCTATCATATGAATCCCAAAAGCTACTTTGACTTATTTTCAAAGCGAAGCATATTTATAGTATCACTTTATATAATTTTTAAATTAATAAAAATAGACAAATGGTCGGCCATAGTTCGGCTTGTTTGGCCGAAGTTCAACCGAAAACGAACTTCGGTGGCCGAGCATGGCTGAAGCCGCAGTTCGGCCGTTCTCTACATAATACGATCAAAAGCGGATCGGTGGATAATAAAATAGTGAAAATTTTTGTGACCGCAAAAACAAAAATTCTAAATAATTTTTTTTTTTATACATATTTGAAAGATAATGAATTACAGGCGCTTTGAATCATTTAAGAAAGCGTTCAATGCAGCTTAATTTTTTTAAAGAATTTTTTTTACTTTAGATATTCACTATTTATCTGAAGACATAAAGCAGATATAATATCCTTCATTCAACTGTATTTCCAACAAAGTTAAACATTAAAATTTTGACTTTCATGGCACAAAACTGTAATAGTTAACGCAAAATTTATTTATTTAAAGATTGGTAAACAAATAAAATTCGGCGAATTCACAGAAGGTAGTGTTATAAGCACAACTACAAAATTCCCATGTATTTTGTTTTTGCTTTTGTGTCAGGGTTTTAAAAATTTGCATACATTTTGTTTTTGCATTTACGACTTTTGAAAGCTCATACGTAAAAGCAAAAACAAAATACATGTGAATAAAAAAAAATAAAATCGGCTACTATTGTAACTACAACTTATATGTATGAATTCGCCTTGGTCGGTATCTTCTTTAAATGAGTTTTTATGCTTTCGGTACTAGGCCCCTTGAGACTTTCCCACTGCAAGTTCTAACATTTTTTTAATACCTTTATTTATCTTTAAACCACGCGAAACAAAAAATGTGACCATTTGCAAAAAGGGGTAGCCTAGTACGTCTCTTTATATTCGTATAAATACGCAGTTAATAAACAGCCCCACTTTTTTGATATTTACTAAACTTTTTGTAGGTTTTAGTTTAACTACCATGAGTACTGCTTATATTTATTTTAAAACTAAGCAACGAAAGCAAATCTATGTACATAAGTCGGTACGTGCGGGCCAATCTACGCATTCAAAAATTGCCAACAGTTTATGATTCACAAATTATATTATTAGCATCGGTCTGAAGTATTTATTTATCTACTTTACTGTTTTGGCCAAAAACCAACTTCGCAATTGCGTAATACTAAATATTCAACAAGTACCCATATGGACTTTATACACAAAGTAATTATGTGCAAAGCAAAAGCGCAGTATTGATTTCAAGTTCACCATTTAATAAATAGAAAATATTTTATCAACAGTGCCAATAATGCTGGCAAATATGGCAAGTAATAATAATAAAAATAAAAAAAAAAAAGCAACTGATAAGCAAACGACGTTGCATCTGGTGGCAAACAGCTGCGCAAAAATGACTGAAGTTGATATCAGTTAGACAGGTATTTGATTTCATTTTCACATACACATTCATACATATACATATGTACATCTAAATAAGTACGAAATATATACATATAGACACCTGTACAATATGAAAATATTAACTCCATTTTTGGTATAGTTGAGTTTTATTCCCAAATTTAATTCACTACCAATATATTTTGATTTGGTTGGCTATGAGAGCTTCCTCAATAGCATCCCGCAATAGTACGGATAACATTTTTTATAGTATCAAAGTTAAGCTTTTCAAAGTTTAAAAATATCCATAAAAGTCTAAGAGATATTTCTGCAAAAAGTGAAATTGAGCCTTATACCTGACAAACGTCTCAATTTAAATGGAAATTCTTATTAACAATAAAAAAACTTAAATTTTTTGTGATTACACTAGTGATGAAAATATTTCACTTTCAATAGTCAAGATCATTTCGATGCAGTTTTAACTGGAACGTTTGAGATGCTGCGCGACTAACTGGGGTATTTTTGATTTTGATGACGCACTTTGTTTTGGGTCGTAGCTGTTTTTCAGAAACTAATTATATATGTTATATATGTAAGTACATATATACAAATATCTCCACTACTATACTGTAGATATGCATGGTATGAGTCTAATGAAATGATAATTCTTAATTAGAACTGAACTTCGTGTTTTGCCTTAATTTTCTTAATTCTACATTGAACATAAAACAAGTCGTGGTAAACTCAGTCGTTGACTCTGTACATGGAATGCAATGGAAATGAGGTAAACCGGTACTTCGAAATCAGTTTTCCAGCACTCAGACATAGTAGACCATTGTACTTAAGACCTGGGAAGAATGAAGGGAATAAGGGATAGGGGAAAAGGATAGGAAAAAAAGTGGAGACGGGTCTTCATTTCCAGAATCTTGAATGAATCTGTGAAGCTTGTCAAGGAATATAAAATGAAGGTTTTCCAATCTCAATATCTCTGATCCAAGTTCATAGATCTACGACTATCAAAAACTCGACAGATACAGAAGAAATGCTTCGTGATATCCTCATCCTCCAGACAGGATGTGCACATCGGGACATTGGTAGTTTAATTGCTGACCATGGGTTGTCCCCAATCCGGTAATCAATCCGACCAGCGCTCGTAACTTCTTCCTTCTCTGTCTAAAAAGGAATTTCGCCACCACCCAACCGGTATTTTCAGAAAACAATAGGTTATTTTGTAGATATTAATAGTATACCAACGGTTTTCCAGTTCGCTACCTTAGTTATAGCAAATACCTATTTCCGATTTGAAAATCGTTGTCATTTTAACTAAGGCCGAAAAGCATCTGAAATTGCCATCAAGGTGGCAACCAGCTCTAGTTCCATTTTCTGCCTTGCAGCCGTCAGTGTAAAAAGTTTTCACCGATCCTACTAAGATAATATATGGATTTCTCCATTGTTCTCGTGCTGAAAAGCTTACAGTGTACTGTCTACCAAAAGAGACTCTCGGTATAAAGTTTCTCATTAGGCTCCAAAAATAGAGGGTATTGATCTGACAACCTTCAAAAGAACTCTATGTGTCCGGAGTTCTCATCGTCGCGCCACAATCGAAGATAATGTAATCGACACATAGTTTTCATTGCCTCGTCTTGGATTATTAAATCCTCTGATAGTAAGTCCGGCAAAGTATTCAGATCCGCTCTTGTTAAAATGCTCTTGGCGCCCATATTGCCTACACACACGCGCAACTCTGCAGCCTGTTTACCGCAGAAACCGACGACTTAAAAATCGTTTTAGGTCAGCAACCTACAACAGAAAATGCGACACTGCCCAACAATTTTCACTGCTCGATTTATCTTCTGTTCGTCATGAGCTATCCAATTCACTTTTTCATCAAGAGTTACATCCAAATATTTCACATCATCGGAAAGTCCCCAAGCAACGGAAGGTTGAGACCTTCCGATTTTCTTTTCCGTGCAAACAATACCAGGGCTGTCTTGGTGGTGTTGAACTTCCTCTGGGCACCCTGTTCCAACCTCTGCCATGGAACAAATACCATCTTGCTCCACCGCAGTTAGCAATCTTCTAGGTAGCATGCAGTGCATCCACCTCACAACTGTTTCTTCCACTCCATGGCTTCTGCTCGCTGACTGTGCACATAGACTCTGAACATAATTTCGCGTTAACCTTTTACCGATCTTTTTATTTTGCATCATATTTCTATTAACCGTAAGTTAGGTTATTTCCTTTGATCTCTTCAATTCTAAAGTTGCCCGCCTAGTTGTTGTTGTGCGTTTTTGTAATCAATAAGCACAACATAAAAAAACCAGTTAAAAGTAGCATTGACTTCTTTTGTTTTATTTACAATACGCTTTGAATATCTCGTCACTTGCTAAAACGTGGAACTGTTTTCATTTATTAGTTTATTGTTTATATTTTATATACTTATTTCTTGCTCGTTATCGGAACAGTTGCGCAAGGCACGTGTCTGGTTTTATCAAAACATTTTGAAGGTGTACTTCAAACACACACATACATACATACATACATACATACATCTAAACATGCCCAGTAGCGAAACTTAACTAAGAATCACCAAACGTGTCAGCGACATGTGTACATAATTGATAAATGACTCTTGAAACCGTTTATATGGATTAATATTGACAGTTTTTACTTCTTAAATAAATTGATATATTTCGTTATTAATGTTCTATAGAAATTCGATTTATTCAAATTTGATGTTGGAAGATCACAACTTTGCCAATTGTTGTTAGCGCAGTGACGAGAAAGAGACGAAATGACATGGAAAGACCGCGCGATGTTGTTATTAACACTGAGCTGAATTATTTTACGCTCCCATACATTTGGCCAAAACCAAATCTCATTTTAGTTAGCTGTTTCAGTCGCCTAAAATATGGGTGAGTTACTATTTATTAAAATTTGTATAGATACTCTATTACCACAAGTAATTGCAATATATTATCTAAAAGACTTACTTACTTGGCACTATAACCGCTTAAGCGAATTTGGCCGAACTTCTCCTACAATTTGTGAGAAGTTTTTTCATGACAGAGATACACTCGGAGGTTTGCCATTGCCTGTCGACTTTTCTTTTATTTTTGATGTTACCTGCCCGGCAGGATTCGAACTCGAGACACACCAAATGAAGCGCGCACATGCTACCCACTCGGCTACGGCGGCCAATAAGTGTTATAACATTACCCTAAGAACGTTTGCGTATTAAAAGAACTTACGTATATCAAAATATTCGTAATATCGCAACTTGCATATTATATCTTAATGTAAAATCTATACACACATTTTCATTCCGTATTACTTTCAGTTTCACAATAAACTAGACGACTCACAAAAAGTCCGCTTAGTTAACATCAAACATAGATCCACTCTCCAAAATCTAGTTTTTTAATGCCGGTATTCTGTAAGAAGTATATAGTCACTAATTGAGAGCTTTCGGTGGTGAGATCGAGATTGAGACTATTCGGTTTTCTATAAGCCGTATCAAGTTTCTAACCTCAAAATAAAGTCACTAATTTGGCAGCTGATTCTGAGCCGGTTACAAAGCAAAGAAATTGAGGAAAACACGGAGGAAGAGAATGAAAATTAATCCAGGTAATATTTGTTAAATTTAAATTTATAATAAATTTCTATAAATAAACAGCAATGTAATGAAAATTTGATACAACCTTTTTTGTTAGTGAAATGCTTTAAAATGTATTTCTTTCCATTTAGAGAAAATACTTGGAAGCCTTGGTGCTTTATGAACGTTGAGCTGCTCTCCTAACTCTACCCAAAGCTCCTTAATCCTTCTAGGGCGATTTGGGCCTTAGGTCGGGGTGGCTTCGTATGAACGCTGGTAGCACAACTTCTGTTATTTGGTCGTTCGCGATGTTTTGCTTGAATCTGTTATAAAATATCTCCTTTATTTTCATTAAAATAAGCATACTATTATTTGTTAACATTTACTTACCTTGTTCTGCTATTTTGATCGCTACTCATGTCCTGCATTTATCGATAGTTTCGAGCTTTAATTTTTATACATACTTACACTTTTAAATAAATGGTTCACATAAGAAGCAGTTATAAGAACTTTGAATGGTTAATTTCAATGTTATTTTTTTGCTTATCATATTGCTTTAATTTTTAAAGAGCAATAATGCTATTGACAAAGAATTTAAAAAGTTTATGCCGAAAGTCGAAGAGAATCTCACACCGAATTTTTGTTTGCGTTAGAGTTGGAATATCGTCTGATCCATCTTTAGCAATTTTGCGTTTTCTCATCTCCACTTCAACAGATCGTTTTGTAATTTAGAAAAAGTTCTCGAAAAACTATTGCAAAGGGTTCTATTGTTTTTTGTTTTTGTTTTAAAGATTTCAGTGTCATCAAATACATAAGCGAACTTTTGTTAGTTCCCTCGTAATAATATACATACATCCATTTTTTACGATGTTTTTAATTACACAATACTGTGACTGTTTTTTTATGCAATATTTAATCTGTTGCATTATTATTATTATTACCAGATTTTTTTTATTTCTTATTACCAAGATGTTATTGTTTAGATTATTTCATTACACTGCAGCCTTTATTTCTGAGAAATTCACTGGCGCAATGCCGTCAACAATGAGATTCTTTTATTCATAAAAATGCGTGTGCAATAACAACAATAAACAACAGCAGAAATTTCCATTTAAACTATGAATAAGAACAAACTTCCAGTCATGTATGTTTGTATGTAACATGCCAACCGAAATATCTCAAAGTTGATAAGAATATTTACGCGAAAATCTCTACGTAGGAATTTTCACGCAGTATGCGGTTTTAAATAAATTGGAGCAGTATTTCGTTGAAAAACGAATAGTTTAAGGCAGTTAATACGGTTTTTATTTATAATTTTTTATTACGAGCAATTTACGTGTAAAACAAGGTTCCACTTTTCAAGTAAACAGTTGCGACCAAGCTCACGCCATCAGTACAAAAATTTAGTCAGAGATAAAAGCTTCCATTTTAATCTTGAAGTTTGAGCAATGCTTCGACTAGACCATTATCATTTTGTTTGCGCCAAATACGTGTGAAAAGAGTAAATGATAACCAATGAATAATTCATAAATTTTTTTTTATATATTAACAACAACAAAAAACTATGGGACTACGAAGAGTCCGCTTATTTCTTGAATCTTAGATTTTTAAAAGCAAAACAAGAAATACCAAAACCTTTGCACTTACATATATTAGGAAACCTCTTTCTAAAATTCAAAACGATCGTGTAAAATGGAGACGAGTGAATCAATGCAAAAATGGCCACTACAAGTGCTTCGGAAGATTCCACAAGAGACGTTTTTCTGTAGAAAACGAGCCCCGGGCAGGTCGACCAAAATCTTTCACTGATGACGTCAATGTGGCTCTGGTGAAGGCCAAAATTAACGAAGATCCACGAATGACCCAAGAAATGCTATGGGTTTAAATACCATGAATGTATTTTGAATATAAAGTAATCCTTTGGGCTCCAAAAATTTTAAATGAGACCCCAAAAGAGGCACGATTGCATTTTGCTCATTTCTCACCAAATTAGTTCGAAAATGAGCAGAACTTTACTAAAGTCGTTGCTGGTAGCAAATCTTAGTTCTATAAGTTCAAACAGAAAACCAAACAACAGTCCATGGAGCAAACAAAAATGAGCAATAAAAGTAATGATCTCAGTTTACTTCACCCGGTCAAAAATCGTGGTTGCTTTCCACTGGAAAAGTGTCAAACGGTAACTGCAAATAGTATACCGAAGACTGCTTATCAAAAGTGTTTTGAAAAACCGAAAAAAAGAGTCAGCTAACACTGGTAAACTAACGAATGGCATCGAAGAAATACGGGCAGCACCACTTCCCACGGGTCAAACACCTTGTGAGTTCTTTTTGGTAAAAAAAATTAAAATAAAATTGAGAGGGAAAGAGCTTTAACAACAACGCGGCTTAAGAAATATATTGAAATCAATGCCGATTATATTGAGAAGATAAAAAAAACATTTTTTTTAAATTTGCAAAAGATATTTTTGGTTTTATTTATCCGGTCAATAAGCGGCAGTCTACAATGAAAACAGTGCACACGCGAATATTTCTTTGAAATGACGACTCCGAAATGAGATTTTCATCATTCAATAGCTGCTTTAAAGACAACAAGTTATTCAAATATAGCAAATTCATTTTGTGGAATTTTTTGTAGGGGCAATTGGGTCATAAGTTACATACTATGGAAAATAACTGGTGTCACTCAGTTTAATAATACGCACTAAAGTGACCAGACGCTATTTACCACCTTACAAAATTATTCAGTGCGAAATTTGTTTTTAAAAATTTCCGTTTATTTCTTAACAGTTACAGCTTTGTGGAAATATACCAACCAAAATTAAGTCCACGCTTCTCTGCAGCGCAGTTGTCTGTTGTTAAGTGTCTGCTTGTCAAGGGTACACGCGCTCTGGGAAGCCGAATCCCAGTGAAATAGTTAACTTAACAATTATCAATGTCAGAGTGTGTCAATAAGTCATATTTAAATATGCACATAATTACATAGTACTTACATATGTACATATGTACACTTTATGTTTACACTCAATCAATTATCAATTATTTGTGAAATTATTTTAGTGGCGCCCAATAGTTGAGTTTTTGGGAAAATTTTACAAAATAACTTAACATTAACTAGCATTTAGTTTACCATAGCTGTAATTCAAGAGCTTATTTTAGTAAGCGCGTGTTTCAGACGGAGATAACCGCAATCAAAGAGGCAGCCGATTGGCTACTCATCAGTGTAATGAACTTTAGACAGGCAAACATCTATTCTGATAGACAGGTGGTAATCAAGGCTTTTGGGTATTTAATGGTCAAGTCCAAACGAGCGAACGTGAGATAAATATCACGAATTGCAAATACCCTCTCGGGGCTGGTGGACCGCAGGCGTCCAAGGCAACTCCAGGCGCTAACAAGGCGACAACTCTCGATCCTCGTAGGTGTTCTGACCGGGCATTCTCCGATAGGCATTCATGCGGTTAGGCTGAATATAGTCTCCGACCCTATTTGTAACAGCTGCTTGGAGGATGACGAGGTGGCTTTCAGGGTGAATTTTGAATATACAATATTTAACCCAGATCTGAATCTGTCCCCAAAGTTAAATTATTGCCTATCTCGCCTTCTTAATGGCAGGACCACTTTTGTGGAAAGGTTATTAGCTTTCTTCATTTTAGCTTTATGGAAACAATCCTCAAAACTTTTAATTGACCTATCAGCAGAACAAAAATCTGATTACCAGACTTAGAATACACAAAATTTTACAAACATATTTGAAATACGAGCCAATCTTTATTTCCAGTAAGAAACCACTGACTTTTTCGAATGACTTTTGTCCACTTTAGATCTAATTTCTGAATTAGGCTTCGTACGTGTGATTTCAATTTATCAAAATTAATTAGATCCTGAACTGATATTACAAGTAAAACAAAAACAAAAGTCTTCCATTTGTAGTAGTCGACAAACAAAAATATAAAGATAGGTATATAGTTTTTGGTGGATTCTATTAGAGTATAGACTAATTGAGAGAATAAGTAGTAAGCGTCCTGTATTTTAAGATAGACAAAGATTTTTTCTACGAAAAACAAAAATTAAATAATTAGGTGATATTTTTGTATGTATATTTCCTTAATTTGATTGATTGAATGACTGAAAAAAGCAATTAAAAAAAAAATACGCGTGCACCTACTAAGTGCGCGAGCCAGAGGTAAAACTTCTTTATAGTTGTAGAAATTAACAAAAGTAGTCGCAGTAATTAGTAGTGGCATAAGTAAAAATAGTGGTAGAAATTATCAGCACCGTTAGTAAAACTAGTGGTAGTAAAATAGTGGTAAAAGTTAGTAAAAATATATATAACACAATAAATTTTTAAAAGTAGTGGTAGAAAGTAGTAAAAACTGTGGTAGAAATTAGTAGTAGTAACAATAGTGATTGAAATTAGTAAATATAGCGGTAGAAATTAGTAAACCGATTTTGACGCGACTTTCGTTACGTGATGTAAAAAATCACTGGCGCTAAAGAAATTTTACTCGACAAAAAAAAAAACAAATTATTAAGCCCAAAAAAACTGCATTGCTTTTGCAAGCCCAATTTCTTCTTATGCTTACAATGACTTTTGGGATACCATTTTCGTAATAATTAGCAAAATATTTTTGCAATGAAAAAATATAAAATAAAACTTAATTACTCTAAAATTGCACCACTGTGCGCTGATGCCATTTCTTTCAGTAAATGGATTTCGTGAATAATTTCCTTGACGTGTGATATCTCGAAATGAGAATTTTAAGTGGCCCAACTCTTAGCCTTCGTTCTGCAAAAAATATAGTCGTTTCCATTTCTACAATCAGACGGAGATTGAAAAAATCTGACTTCAGAAGTGAAATTTACATATGAAGCGTCTTTCATTATTTGGAACTACTGGAAGAAACCTTGGGCTAGTAAAGACACTAAATTTGTTCAGCGGTCTGTTTAACACCCTACCAAGATTTACGAATGCTACTCTGAAAAGGGATTCGGTTCTTTGACTATCTTGGCAGAAAATCTCAATACTAAGTTTATGATCAAATTGTATGAAAAATGTTTGCTAAATTCTGTGCATTACTTTATGGACCGAATACAAATTAATAGATCTTTCTAGGAGATACTGGCTCAAAACACCGCTTGGAAAGCAGAAAAAATCAGACAACAGATTGGCCTTCAGAAAGTCCAGATGCAGAACTAGCTGAAAATATTTGGGCTTTAATGTAAGTGAATTTCCGCCATATTAACTACAGCGCTCACTAGGTATTGGAATGTGTAACGAAAATAGAGTGTAATAACTTTCACACAATTTTCACGAATCTGTTTTAGGATATGTAGCGAAGCGGGCGCCATCACGCGATAGCTCATACCTGTACCTATGCTTTTATTTAAAACTTTTTTATCCACATTTAAATTTCTTTAATTTCAAGTGCGAGTATGTATGTACATTGTACATATGTATTTAAAAATAAATCAAAATAAAATTCCCTTCCATCACTTGTATGACGAAATGATTTCTAGTTTTCAGTCCCCGTTTTCCAACGCCACCTCATTCTTCATGCAAATAAATTCACTCACAAAAATTTCCAAGTCACACCTTCTATCCTCTTTGGGTTCACAGCAGTGGGTTAACGCCATGTCTCGCCTAATCATTAATAAATAATTTCACAAGCCAATCAACATTTTTCAACGTAATATTCCAGTCACGGTCAGTTGCTAGCCAACAAACCAACAGCGGCGCTGAAATGGCTCAGAGCAATCACATGTTGCCGATCAAATGACCACACGTGAATGCAATATAATTTAATAACAAAATCAACACACACATAATGCAAATGCAAATGAATGAAAAGAAAAGAAAGCACAAAATGTGTGAATTGAAAAAGTGTTGCTTGTGGAGGTTTACGTTTTAATTTTATTCTTAACGGTTATGTAAATTCAAAAAAGATTTTTTATCGATTTCATCGAAAGCAGGTAATAATTTATTTGCTAATTTTCTGCGTTTACTTCGATTATGTGAAATACAAAACTACTGTGTAAACAAAGAAAAACTCGAAGAGTAGGGAATACAATAGCTGCCGATGTTTCCATGGGTGTAATTTTCAGAGGAAGTTTCATTGAAGCTCTTTGGTTTCTTTATTGTATTTTTTGATCCAGACAGGATCTTTCAGTTTTTGGTCACTAAATTGCGTGCATTCTGCCAAAATCAGAATTGGCACGCACTGTGGTTCACAACACTTTTTCCAAACAGATTTGGGGCTGTAATTTGTCCTTGCACTGTGATGTTATTTTCTTGATGTGATGCAGTTGGAAAATTCTTCTAATATAAAAATTTCTACAAAAAAAAATTAAGAACTGATTCAAACAAAAAAAAAAAAAATAGCACGTAAGTGATTTATAAAAAAAAAGAATTTGTAAAATCTCGAGTGGGTATGCATTTCTCAAATACTACGATATTTATTAAATGCTATATATGTATGCAACTATATTTGAAGTCGGGCAAAGCGAGCCAAAAACTTACATTAATACATATTTTTCACAGTAGGTAGCCGCTAATAACACCTCTAGTGAATATTAGGTATCTGGGAATATTCTCTACTTCCACAAAAAAAGAACACATTAGAAAAAAACCATGGTTTTTCTTGATGTGCTGTGACTCACAGTGAAAATGATCCATGCAATTGTTTGCAATATTTATATTTGCCAAATCTGTAAAAGTTTTACATTCATACACTTTGTTCAATTGATTGGGATATAAAACTGTATATTCCAAAAAAAATCCCGGAATTTTAATCTCAATTTTTTCCTGCTAGTAAATTTAATTCTTGTTTATAGTTTGTGTAATTGCATAAACCATTTTGGTATTAAAAAAGAAAGAAACCAATTTATGCGGAAAATGTTGCAAATGGCGTAAAATTAAAAAAACCAAAATTTGCGATTAATTTATTGTTGGGCCTCTTTTTTGGTAAAAATTAGTTTTAATATCACTAAGTTCGCAAGAAGCTGCTCTGACCCACTTTAAATATTTCATCATTCTTACCATCATTATCATTATCATTATCATTATCATTATCATTATCATTATCATAATCATTATCATTATCATTATCATTATCATTATCATTATCATTATCATTATCATTATCATTATCATTATCATTATCATTATCATTATCATTATCATTATCATTATCATTATCATTATCATTATCATTATCATTATCATTATCATTATCATTATCATTATCATTATCATTATCATTATCATTATCATTATCATTATCATTATCATTATCATTATCATTATCATTATCATTATCATTATCATTATCATTATCATTATCATTATCATTATCATTATCATTATCATTATCATTATCATTGTCATTATCATTATCATTATCATTATCATTATCATTATCATTATCATTATCATTATCATTATCATTATCATTATCATTATCATTATCATTATCATTATCATTATCATTATCATTATCATTATCATTATCATTATCATTATCATTATAATTATTATACTTATATATAATAAACGCAAACATTGATTGGTTTATGATCGAAAAAAAATTTCACAAAATATCGACCAAATACGATCGACAAATTTTAAATACTAGAGGAACGAATATTTTTGATGGAAATAATAACAATCAGCAAATATCAATCAAATATGATCGGAAAAACAAACATCCAAGAATAACAATTATTTTTGATCGAAAATATAAAAATTAAAAAATAACGATCAAACTTGATCGAAAAAATAAAAATCATAATATGACGATTAAATCATGATTTTTTTATATTTAGTATTTAGTCTTATTATACAGCCCACTGAGAAAAAATTACAGAATCTAAGCTTAGTAGAAAAAAGGTATTTATCTGTCTTCATAAAGATATTTAAAATCCCAAAAATCAAACGACAGTTGGCAAGTGACCCCTCAATTTTCGATACAAAAAAAACCGGGATCTCGGGAATACGAGTACCATACCTAACTAAACCAGAAGCAAAACTTTTGTTTGGAAATAAATTAAACTCTCAAGCACCTTACCTATTTGGTAAGTCGCTCGAATCTGCAAACCATTTACGCAAACGAACAAACAGACTTTGAAAACAAAATTTGAGAACGTCATACAGACGAAAATACAAATATGCATAAATTTTAATTTGTTTTAGGTTTTGAGTTATTAGTTATTTGTAAGTGAAAGCAAGGCCTTTATCTACGCAAACGCCAGCATCTTCCCTCTAAACCTGTTCAACGTGGTTTAGCGCAAAAGCTAGTGATTTCTGAAGTGATGCCATAAACCATTTATTTACCTTTCTGATTTATTCGCTGTTTTTTGTTTTTGTCACTTTTTGCTCTCCGAACTACTGCAAGAAAGACAATCGATTGGGGGTACCAAATACGTAAATGAAATAAGACCTGTGCTAAAAATAAGCAACTAAAGATGCTAGTCCACACAATCTACGACAAAAAAATCGATTTGACTAAATAATTGCACGCGCATAGTTGGCCGATGGATGGCGGAGATAGGCGGCAAGAGTTCAAAATCTACTGACGCCAATAGAAATATTTCTGACGCTTCTTTCGGCAGCGGCGACTAAGTGGATAAAAAAAAACTATATGTATAATATTAAACAATGAAACAGCCATAAAAACCAAGAAGTCTTGTGAGCGCGTGTCGGTCAACTTATCATCATTTCGATGCAATCAAAGGTATAACAAAAAAAGCCTACGCTACATGATGGCATTGTCAAAGCGATTGACAAGTCATAAGTGTTTGGACACAAGCGTATCGAGAGCACGTAAAATAAACAGATAAATCTGTAGATTGAGTGAACACGCCGCTTTTCGACGCCCACTGGATGATGTTGTGTGTGTTTTTTATTTCATTTTGGCATTGTCGATGCTAAAAATAGGTAAACTTAAAAATATCGAAATTATACGCACATTGTGCCCATCGCTTTGGCCGTTTTGTAGACGTAAACAAATAAACTACTATAAATAGATTTTTGTAAAAGAAACCCAAGCGTATTCTCATATATAGAATACACAAACACGCAATGCATGATCAGTGGTGGGTGATCGTTGATCTGAGAGCAAGTTTGTTTAACATCCTAAGCCCCCCAAATAGCCATAGACTTTGTATTCATTTCTGGCATTGCACTCAAGCTTTTGATTTAGCTATACGAGTACTACATAATAATTGTTTGATGTTGTGAGTAGAGTAGAGCATTCGGCTAAGCAGGAATTTCGTGGGCGGCTGCATCGGTAGGCGACTCTGCAAGGGGCGGAAATTTCTTAGAAGTGGGACATCTCAATTATATTAGCTGATAGCGTTTCATTAGGTCGTACGTACAGTTTCTGTTCTGAATTCAAACTTTGATGAATGAAAATGATTATTCCAATAATAACAAATATACGGCAAAATCGATTTTTTTCTGGGTATTGGACCAAACTTATATTACAGGGTAATTGTCAGATTTTCCAAAAATTAAAAACCTTTTTGTTGTAACTTTAAGTCTTTATTAATCTAAATTCAATAACAATATTTCAATATGTAATTTAAGTAAAAACACGGCATAGCTGACATCGGAAGCTAACCGAGGTGAGTTCTAGTTTACAAACGTCAAACTGCTAAGGTTTGTAGGTGCAGTGTTGCATTTAGATGTATCACTTTTATTGCAAAAAATATCAATTCTTTTTCTTTAAGTTTTAAATATGACGAAAACGTACGTATAATAATTAAAAATAATATTTTAGCAAAGTTCCAATTTCAAACTTCGAATAACCACATTTCGATTTCGAAGGCTAACTTCGAAAAAGGAAAAATCTCTTTTTTATCTATGATGTGGTCCAATACCAAGACGCTGTAGATTGTAATTATTTAATTAATCGTAATTCATCTTATATCTATTGTAGTTTTGGTTCCCTTTGCCTTTCAACTGCAGATATTTGAGTTTTTGAGATTTGCGACTAAATGGAGTCTCAAACTAACTTTGATGGTTATGAAAGTACGGTGCCAATAATAACAGAATTTGATATTTTCATCTAAACACGGCGTATATGCTCAGCCTATCAGTTATCAATAACTAAGTAAATGCTATAAAGTAACAAAAATATGTCTTAAAGTATAACAACATTTGATTGCTTATTGTTCGTGTGTGTCGTTTTTGAAAATGTTTTCTAATTTGCACTGTAATTACAAAAATTCTATATGGGGTCCGGCACGATCTAACCTTATATGTATGTATGTATGTAAAATACACTGAAAGGCAAATTCCATGCAGACTTGAAAGTCCCCTTCATAATAGAATGTCATAAATTTGTCACAACAGAATATTACTTTAGACAATATACATATCTACATATTCATAATCACACTTTTGTATTTAGTATATTTAAACCACACATCCACATACATGGAGGAGTGTATGTACATATGTAAAGATGTATATCTCATGATTTAGGTAGAATAATAGATTTGGTAAATCCCCTGAAAAACCACACACAAAACTCACCAAAAAAACCGCCCATTAGCTATAATACTATATATTTAGATACATATTTTAAGTTTTAGAACTGATAAGATTATAGAATAATAAATTTTAAAGTTGTGCGAAATATTCAAAACCAATTGAGTTGCAGTGTATGAAAACAGACACATTGATATGTACAAAAGTGAGATTCCACTATTTTTCAAAATTGAGTAGAGTCTGTAAAGGTTAATCGCTTTTTGAACTGATTAAGTTTCGAATTTCTCGCTATTTTTTTTTTTTTTCAAAGTAAAACTTCTTTAGCGGCATGATGTGATTTTTCAATGTCGCGTCACAAAGTCGCGGCGCAGCGTTTTTGCGAGATTAAACAACCATAAATATCGCTGTCCAAAAGCAACTATGTATGTATGTGTATAAAGAAAATTTTGCGCTTTTTCATTTAGCATTCAAATCAAATGTGCACACAAATTCAAAACAATTTTTTTTTGCTTCATACGAAAATAAAACACCCACATATTAAGTGGTTTGTTCTGAGCTAAATATAAATCTCTGCGAAAAACGATCATTTTCCAAACTATAAATAAAATTTAAGAAATAAGGACTATTTTCCAAGTAACAAATAAAACTCTATAAATAAGAATTAAAAACTAATTTGATGAAATTTGTAAACGTTACGGTCTTCGGTTATTTAGGGTTAATTTTGGGATAATTTCGGAACTATTTCGAGACTTTTTCAAGTACATTTCGGGATAATTTCGGGAATAGTTCGGAACTAGTTTCATGGATGACCTCGGACACGGTTGAAGACTAGCTCAGGACTGCTCTAAATCTAGTTCGGGACTGGGCAGTACTTGTCCGATATAGTTCCGGGACTTTTGGGACAACTTCGGGACTAGTTGGAAATTCATTCGTGATTGCTTTGGAACTAGTAAAGGGGTGATTTCTTACTCGTTCGAGAGTAGTCTGGAACTGTTTGTGACAAAGCCAAAAACTATTATAGTCTCTTTTGCTCTATGGAATCGGTAAGAAAGTTTCACTTCTCGACCGCAAGTTTTTTTTCATGCATGGAGACTTTTTATCCATGATACAAAAATAGATGGCAGTTCTATTTAATGGCATTTGCTGATGCGGTTTTAATAAAATTATAATATTTCATCAAATTCATGATACCTGTTCCACTACAAGTGATATTTATTTCTTGTAAAAGCAAACAAAAATTTGAGATATTAATAAAGTTTAATTATATTGTTGAATATAAGCAAAATAAGGAACAAATTTTGATGGAAAAATTTGTGTAAGCTTGCAAAAAGGAAAATAAAAAGGAAGATGAGATTTCCCAAACTCTGAAAATTCTGCATATAACTTCCCTTCATTGACCAAGAAAAAATTGGGCTATAAATATAGTGGGAACCTATGCTCGAAATCTGAAATTGAATTCAAGAGGTAAGGGACAAGGACGGATCCAGACGGATCCATCACCACTCGAATTCACGTTCAGATTTTGATCATACCTTCAGGGAATTCAATCATAGCTTCCGGTAAACGTACCCGCCACTTCGACAGTTCAGATTTCAATCATACCTTCCGGGCAAGAATGATAGAATACAAGATTGCGCCTTCCCGCGGTGAAATGACAGATCTCGCCTTTAGTAAACAAGAATACGGGAGAGAGAAAAACGTGTTCTAATTGTTCTAAAGTGTAAAAGTATGAATTTATAGGCAGACATTTAATAAATAAATTCGCAAAATACTAAAAAAAGTGTCTCTTTTTCTTAATTTGTGAAAAAAGCTTTGTCTAGTTGAAGTTGAGAATTGTCAAACCCGGCAAAACCAAAGTAGCGGTACTTCTAAAGGCGTCACCTTCAGTATTCAGTACACCGTGCCTTCCGGGCATATTTTTAACCACGTAAACCAATTGTTGTTGTCCTGCTAATTTGTATTATGGTTTATATGACGGATATTAAAAATACACTTTTCAACAATTTAATCAAACCACTTGTAGCATTGTATAACAATGACTCAACAAGTACAGCTACAAAAATAAAAATAAAAATAAAAAGCCTATTTTTGTCAATTTCCGCACCGCATTTTTGCTAACACACTCACACACACACAAATATACTTTGGTATAAAAAACATACAGACACTCAGACTTTCCATAGAAAAATTTCTTTATCGACGCCATTTTTACGCTGGCGCATTTCGTATGTGTGACGAAGCCTCACGTGAGATCGTCACCGCGTTTTCGCCGCTAATCGTCGCCACCGCCCACTTTTGATCGCGTCGTTATTATCAATGGGTGTTGGAGCGGGATGACAAACCAGACGGGATGGAAAACCAAACACAAACCACTCAAGTAATCATAAACTGCTGAAGTGACAATGACGAGCAACCACTAATCGCTTTTATACTATGTGGATGTGTGCGATAGCTCTCATTTCCATTATTATCATCAACATTATCAACAACAACAATAATAACAACATTAACAAACATACATACATATTTAGTTTTGTGGCGCCAATTGACGGCGTAAAAAGTTTCGTATTGCAAAAAGTGTGAAACGAATAAAATAAGCATTTAAATAAATTAGCTTAAATATTCCGTGCGATCACGAGCAGAATGAATACCATTGAATTTTCTGTATGAATGGGGGAATTTGTTGTTCTCTCAAAGCGATCACCAGTATTTAAAGTGAGTTGCTGATTTCGCGGTGAAAAAAATTGTTAATTAGGTTACTGTAAGTAGGTTATACATAGGAATCATTAAGGAACAGAGGGGTTATTTGCAGTGTTTTTGTATATATTTTATGTCCCCATTTTTTTTTATAAATATCTACATGCGTTTTCGTTCAAGATCTGATCTACCCAAATTGTTTCTTATATTCTCGACTTTACAGACAATCTAAGACATGGTGTTTTGAAAACTGATGAGTAGCACAATTTTCAACTGTCAGCATTTTTGGATTGATTTCGAAGTGTTTAGAAAAGATTTGAAAGTGTACAGTGCACAGAGCAAAAAAGTTCTAATATAATTAAAGAGATCGACGTCTAAAAAAGTTTCATGGCCAAGGAGGAGGGGACAAAATCGAAGAAATTTTCACTAGAAAATCTTCTTAATATTGGTTTGAATTTCTTCTCGTATTTATTAAAAATGAAAATGAAAAAGGAAATAAAGAGATAGCTTCTTGTTTATTAATTTTTATGAAATTTTGTTCTTAAATATGCAATTCTTTGAAGAAATCTTCTCGTTTTTATGTTAAAAATTATATAAAGGAAATTATTAAGGAAATCCTCTAATTTTTACTAGAATCTTATTGAATTTACTAATAAGGAAAACTTTTTATTTTAGTATTTTCAATACGAAAATTTTTGGTATACTTATTTATTGTTCCAGAAGTTTCAATGAATACAGTTTCAAAAATTTAAAAAATAAGCTATGATTCCAGAAATAAAGTATGATTTATGAACAAATGTTTTAAAAAATAAATATCTTTATCTGTCTAATCTTGTATTAATGCTCAAGAAATGCCACGTGCCATACAACTTATATGAATACTTCAGTAATGCTTGTTATTGCAAATACATATTTTAATTATTCACATATCGGGTCTTGCAATAGGAACGCACAAAAGTTTTTTTTTAAATATAACCAAAACGGTTTGGGATATGAATTAAATTCTTTATTCCTGCGAAAGTACATTCGATGCCATTATGTATGGAACTCGATTTCTTGTGCTAGGGCACCACGGGCACGCTTGCAGAAATCCAGACGCTGAACCCAATTTTCGACGGTTTTCAAGCATAAATCGGCCGATACTGCTGCAATTTCACGTTCGATATTCTTACAAAGCTCATCAATCGTCGCTGGCTTGTTGGCATAGACCATAGACTTGACGTAGTCCCACAGGAAATAGTCTAACGGCGTCAAACCGCACGACCGAGGCGGCCAATTGACTGGGCCATTTCGTGAGATAACACGTTCACCAAACTTGGTTTCCAATAAATCGATTGTGACATTCGCTGTGTGGCTTGTGGTGTCGTCCTGTTAGAACCACATATTGTCCAAGTCCATATCATCCAATTCGGGCCAAAAATATTCGGTTATCAATGAGCGGTAGCGATTCCCATTCACAGTAACGTGCCGGTCTTGATCATCACGAAAGAAGTACGGCCCAATGACGCCGCCGGCCCATAAACCGCACCAAATGAAATGACGACGACCATAAATTGGACGTAGCGCTCTTAAAGTTGAGGCCATTGACTCCGAATTTCGGTAGTAAATTTTAATATTTTCGACTCGTTGTTGGATCGTATATCCTTCCATGATGAAATGGCAAACCTTACTGAAGAGAAATGTCAAAAGAGTGGGGAAAAATATGGTGTCGTTTGCTGTCACTATCGGTCTACTTTCGTAGCGTCCCTATTGCAAGACCCTTTATATATGTTATAAAAAAAATATGTAAATCTTATTATAATAATATATGTATACATACATAAGTACTTAAAATTATTATATGTAATTCTCTTTGTCTATTTCAAAAACTTTTAAGTGGCAATAATTTGATAATAACTTCGGCTTACTAAAATTAAGAGGAGATTCTAACGAAACCCATGATCTCTTTCTTAATTATATTGAAAGGTTTACCTCTCAGTTTTATAAGTTATCTACTAAATTTTATTGAAAATTTAGTTTAATATTGAGCATACTGTTCATTCTCAAACTCCATGCAATTTTTGCAGAATATCATCGCATGTTCCTAGTACATATTTACAGTCATCTTGTCCTGCAGCTTCCTCCATCAGCTTCCTAATTGAAGTTATGATAATTACTACAGATGATAGCTTACGTATCTTTTCCCCAATAATTATTTTAATCATCCTCTCTTTCTAAGAAATGCAAGGGATCATAACCAGCAAAATCAAACCTAGCATAGAAAAAAAATTATAAAAAAAAAATAGTGCAAAATAAATGTTTCAATTCCCGATAGTTGGGGTGTGACAAACCCTCCTGTACAACAACAATCGATTAATGCTCTATTGCTGATACAGAAGAAATCATCACTGAGAGCTAGTCAGTCCGCTGCCATCGATTAGCGTGAGGTTTCGATGCTAACTTTAGTGAAATTCTGACTTTGGGCTTTAATACACCCCAAGTCTCGGATTTCGGATTAAGTGGGTTCCCATCTTGAACCGAAACGAAGCGAACCGAACAAATTTTTTGTAGTGGTTTTCAGTTCGATTTTGGTATTTCAAAAAAAAAAACAAAACAGGTCGGCTCGAAATCTGTAAAAAGCGGCGGGTCGGTTAAAAAAAAACGGTTTATACATAGCTATGCGCAAAACTAAATATAAAACGCATTTACCGTCACCAACAAATTAGAGACTTTTAAACTAAACTACGCCTTGCATGTAGCCGACTTGAAACGAAAAATCTCAGCGAGGCTATTTGATTTTTGCCTCGACAGTAATGTGCGTCGTTTTTAAATTTCATATTCTACATTTCAAAGTGCAATTCTTTGTGTTGTAATTAAACCAAAACAGCGTCTGTGCTTGAATCGATGTATGTATGTAAATATTTATGTTATTTTATGCGTCGCATTTCTGAGCTTCGGATGCCAAAGTCTGGCTTGCAGTCAGTGAACCCAGAAATGTTGGGGTGCCGTCTGGCTGGTGCCGCGACTGACTTTACAAATGCATTGATGTATGTATGTATGTATGTATGTATGTGTGTGTGTGTGTGTGTACGATGCACCTCAGTGGCAGTGACACAGTTCTATATATTCCTCTTTATATAATATAGTAAACACATTTGCATGTGTGTGTGTGTGTGCCAGTTGGTGGAATGAATGAATAGTCACAAAGTGAATTAAGCAATGAATGGAATTACGAAACTGCATCGATTTGGAGCGTCATAAAAATGTACATACATAATGTATAAAATACTGGAGGGCGCCAGTTAGGCATGAACATTTTTATATAAATATATAAATTAATAAATATATATATATATACATACATCTAAATATAACATAAGGCTTGCCTATCGCATCTATTTACATGCATACATACGAGTACATATGTATGTCCATACATAGATAGTATGTCGGTATAATGAGGAGCAAAAACGGTTGAGCTGTGATTTTTTACATTGTTAGCAAAGTTTTTCATTATAAATTTTTCTAGTTAATTTTATTATATAATTTAACAAAAAACAATATAAATGTTTCAAACTGTATACAAAGTTTATAAAAAGTCCAAATTTTTAATTTTTCAAAAAAAATCATGCGTTTCATGTAAAATTTTGGTAAAACCAAAAATTTAAAAAAAATTGCAAAATTTAAGCGTTAGCCACTTCAACCTTACGCTTTATTATACTAAAATAAAAAAAAAAATATAAAATTGTATCCACAAAACATTTCTAAATATTCTTCTGAAAAGTAATATTATATAAGTTTGGTGGAAATTTGTTGAATTTTTATAAATTTTGTATTGTGTTGTTTTTGTTGTAATGTAATTTATGAATGGTTTCGCTTGCCACTGTACATTAGACCCTATCGCAATGTATGAAGTTAAAAAAAAGTTGAAAATGTGTCTTGGGTTCGATCACTTACCTTTTGATGATTTCAAAAATGAAAAAAAATCGGCACCCTAAACGGTGTTTTTTTCACATAACTTCTCTAATTGATCTTCGAATTTTGTGATTGAACCTGCATTCAAGACACATTACAGGAAGTTTGCATAAAAACTGAGTTTGACATTATAGTTTAATGGTTTCTATAGTCGATCCAAACAATTTAAATTTTTAAAAATAAACCCAGCTTTTATTCTATTGAAAATGCGACAGGTTTCATTAGTTGCAAATATAAGTAAAATAAATAAAGAATACCTAATATCACGAAAATGTACTACATGACAGTGTTTCCGTTTTGCTCTATATACTAGATGAAAAATTCTTTTTCCGTTTATTATAACTTTTGATAGGCAATATTAATTTTTATGTTTAATTTAAGTTTATCTTCATCTTAAAATCATTTAAATTTCTCTGGCCGCTCCTGTATGTACATACATACATATGTCATACTTCACTTATCTTTCGCTAAAGGCATTTCCAAAATAGCATAGTCCTAAAACAACCGAAAAATTTTCAAAGTTCTGAAAATAAATTTTTTGAGTGTCAAAATATTTATTGAAATACATACATATTTATATTTTTGGGGAAAATTAGGAACGAACTACATTTATTGATTTACTATATCACCTCATAGCTTTGTCAGTACGCACGTCGGACAGTGCGGACGTGTGAAATGATTTGCCCTGAAGACGGTTACCGTAGTGTAACCGAAAAATATTGAAAGGAAAAATAAGTAAATCATCTGGTTTTACTCATTCCAACACCCCCTTGACCTCGAGCCCGACTGATGCGTCTCGTTGAGAATATTTTCGTTCCGTAAGTTCAAGTACTCCATTGTGATGTGGTGGGTAAGTACCAAATTTCAGTTGTTACCACCCTAACACCGTAATTTCATACTCGGATTTGGTAAAATTTCACTATAAGTGTAACCTTATGAAAGAAAGCTGTGTAAATGTAAAAGTCCTATAAATATAACGATGTATGTATGTGTAAAAATTTTTGCAATTCGCTAATTTATTATATTTTTGAAGTAAAACTTCTTTAACGGCAGTGATTTTTTTTACATCGCGTCAATATCGCCTTACTAATTTCTACCCTATATTCACTAATTTCAACCGCTATTTTTACTAATTCTACTAATAATTTCTACCACAAATTTTACCAATTACTAGCACTATTTATACTAATTTCTATCACTATTTTTTTTAATGATTACTACTATTTTTACTGATTTCTTCCACTATTTTCACTACTTTCTAACACTATCTGTACTGATTTCTACCACTCTTTTGACTAATTGTACTAATAATTTCTACCACTATTTTTACCAATGCTACTACTAATTACTACGACTACTTTTATCAATTTCTTCCACTACGAATTTCTACCACTTTTTTTTACTAACTTCTTCCATTTGTTTTACAACTGTCCACCACTATTTTCACTAATGATACTACTAATTTGACTCATTTCTAAAACATTCTTAATTAATGCTACCACTAATTTCTACCTCTCTTTTTACTAATTCCCAACATCTTTTAGCTGTAACTGTGAGAATTCAAATAGTATGTACTATTGGAATATATTGAAAACGTAATGTAAATGCATTAGAAATGTATTCGATAAGTAGTTTTATTTGTTTTCTTTGAAAATATAGTAATGATAAAAATAAAAAGATGATACATCCGATCCATTTTTAACTTTTTTCGTTGATATTGTACATTTTTTTGTTAATCTCGCTACAACTCTGCTACATACGACGACGTAGTACGAGTACCAGTATTTAGTATTGCTCCTCACTTATGATGGGGCTCGTAGTGCAAAAATTAAATTGCGTTTAGATAAATGTAGATAGTGGTGATAAGGGAATTGCGAAAAATTTATTACTCACACACACACACACACTAACACATAGGCGTTTCATATTGAAAACGCATATCGCCGCCGCCCGCTTATCGCGTACGTGGAATCACGCAATTTGGCATTGGAACAAACATAATGCTATCTAACATTCAATGTCAGTGGCGCGCGCCATTCAGCCGCTAACGTAAACCGTCGATAACAAACATGCCCTGCTCGACGATGATAGCGACTGTGGGAGTGTAAGTAAAAGGCGCCACATGAATTGCCGTAGGCGTCACCTAACCAACTGCCATGTACTATGTAGATGCAAGTCGAGTGACAGGGATGTGATAAAGAATCGCCAATTAATTGTTCAAATTGTAAAAGTGCTCGGAGTTTAGGTTGCAAAAAATGTCGATTTGAAAAGCAAAAAAAAAGCAACTGGATGGGTGATTCTTATCGATAGATTAGCAGAATTTCTGTTCACTTATCTCAATACATGTAATTATTTACTGCGTAGGCGATATATACATATAAACATAACTATATTTAAGATATACATATGTACATATGTAAATACATATGTACATAACTAATATTAAGAAGAAATAAAAAAAAAATTTAGGATAATCTTCAAATTGAAATATGTCAAAATTTTGGCTGTTTACGTCAAATTTGACCAAATAAAAACCAAATAATATACTTACATTTACTTAAAAGTAAATTATATAAATGTATTATAGAAAAACAAATCGGGGCCTTCATACCTGTCATGATTTTATGTATAAAAATTTAATTTAAACTTCTACATTGTTAGCGTAAAAAAAATTATATTTAAAAGCACTACTTATTTTTCTCATTCAAAATGAAAAACACTAAAATAAGATAAATTAACTATGATAAAATAAATTGTATTTTGCTAGAAAAAATTAAAAGATTAAAATACATATGGAAATGTAATGATATTAAGCGTTAGCACTAAAAACTCTTCAATACCCAATCGATCGCAATTTGATGTTTTGTTGTAGGGAAATTTTCTAGCAATGAAATATTCTAGCAATTCAATTTTCTAGCCCAAGTTCAATCAATCGCATTCCAAGCAATGCTATAAATGTTAAAGTCTCCAACCAGAACCTATTCTTGATGATTTGCTCAGTAGACCTGGTAAGATTTGGCAAGTGAATGGCCTGCACAATTTCATGGTTTTTACTATCTAAATATAGGAGTTTGAAAGCAACATTTTAACAACATATAAGTGAAAGGAGTGTCATATTTCATGTTCTTAGCTGCCGGCGGCCGCCGTAGCCGAGTGTGCAGTGTGTGCGCGCTTCATTCGGTGGGTCCCAGGTTCGAATCCAGCTCGGGGCAAGTAACATCCAAAAATTATAGTAAAAGGTTTTTTTAATAGCGGTTGCCGCTCGGCAGGCAATGGTAAACCTGCGAGCGTATTACTGCCATGAAAAAAACTTCTCACAAAAATATTCGCCGTTCGGACTCGGCGTAAAACTGTAGGTCCCTCAATTTGTGTTACAACATCAAGACGCACACCACAAATTGCAGGAGGAGTTCGGCCAAAATCGCTTAAGTGGTTATTCATAGCGCCAATTAAGTAAGTAAGTAAGTAATCGGTTGGTCGAAACGATAAGTTTTAGGAATCCGATCTTAATAATTTTCATTACAGACTTTACATTAATAATAAGGGAAAGGATTGGCAAATTTCATGTTCTTAGCTGCTTTGGTGTAGGAGTTATAACGGAAAACCTCGTACCTAAACAATCAGTTGTATAGTAGCTATATAATGTTCGTTCCGTTGAATGATTAATACACTATAAAAAATACATCTGCCTACCAAGTTTCATTTAGATATCCCTAAAACTGAGGAACTAGTTTGCGTTCAAACAGGCATACGGACAAGGCTAAATCGCATCAGCTCGTGGTCCTGACCATTTTAGTATATTTCTGTATGGGTCAATCTCTTCTTCTTTCTATACTTACAACCATCGGACCAAAGTTATAATACCAACTCATCTTCATGAAAGATATAAAAAGGTGCGACACCACTCAACTAAAAAAATTATAAAAAATCTTCAATAATTTCTATCCCCTTGAAACACACACTTTATTATAGTTAAGACCCGTTTCTTTGTAACCGAGTTGTAAAAGAAAACTAAGTAGGATATCGAATTACATGTAAAGCAACAACAGTAAATCGGAAAAATATGCGAGTTGAGCCAACTCCGGAAAAATGATATCCGACCTGGGTTTTTGTATTGGGAAGTGAAAAAACTACGCTATTGTGAATGACCCATAGGGAAATTTTTGGGAAATTGCAGTTTTCATTTTCATTTTTTTTTAAAATATACATACATATAAACACGTCAACCCAAAATTTTCCAGCAAAACTAATTAAAACTATTTTACGTTTTAAGTTTTTATTAAGTTTGCGTTGAGGTCGCTAAATTTCAATGAGCCTCTTCCATCATATAACTATCGCTGCCTTCTTATCAATTTAGATTTACTCCATTGTAGAAGAAAATTTTTGTCTTATTCGTTTGTCATTAATATTTTAACAGGTGCTATTGACTGCGCAGAGATTTTAGAAAGAATAATGTTCAATATTCCACCTCGAAGTCTCAGAAATTTTAACATGTTTTATGTGCAAAATTATAGGACTAATTATGCTTATAATTCTCCTATTGCTCGGGCGTTGAGAGAGCTTAATGAATTTAAAGATATAGATCTCTCACTACCTGGTGAGGTATTAAGAAAAATAATAAAACCCAGTCTTAGCCAATAATCTTAATATTAAGGCATAGTTAGTAAGAATATATGATGTATTCCATAGCTGAATAAATAAAAAAATAAAAAAATAAAAAAAATAGCACTAAACAAATCGCATGTTTCATGAAAAATGCTAACAGGGTTGCATTTACAACTAAAGGAAATTTTATCTGAGTTGGAGTGGTGGACAATGAAATGTGCCCATAGTAAAATTGTATGGGTTACAAAGCTGCATACTCGAAAACTTTCCAAAAACTCGGATAAAAAGTTAAACATTTTGTTGATATCTATTTAAATTTGTTAAAGTTTTATAAATGCTCTAGAAAGTTTGAAACTAACATGATTTTTGTTATAGAATTGTCATCATTTCTGTAATAAAATAATTTAAACTAAATAAGGAAAGACCACATTGCCGAAATAAGTCAATAAATTTCACTATTATTTTTTATGAGCTCAGATTGTATGTACTTATATTTGACACACATTTTCGCATTATTTCCAGTGTCACCGTCGGCCATTGCCATCGTCTATTCCATTTTGTTGTTGCTATACATATGTACATACATATGTATATGCGACTCAAGTTGTTTTGACGCGTCGCATGTTACCTAATTTTCCAATAAGTGGCTCGAAAATTGTCCTCAGCTTTTTTCTGAATGTGCCTGTACCTATCGGTGCGAATGTACCTACATACAGGTACCTATGTATGTATGTATGCACGGACACACACACACACGCATGTGCTGTATAAATAAATACTAAATTCAAACCTGCATTACATTCCATTTTCATTTTAACGTTCCTACAATAGAGCGTTCGTCGTTAATCAACTGTTGATATTGCCATCACTTCACGTGGTTGTTTGTTTTTGCATTCGGGTGATAATTAACTGACGACTCACTCACTCGCGCGTGGACATGCTATATGCGATATGTCAATACATTTATTGTATAGGAATATATTCGTTTTTATTTATGTATGTACATGTATACATACATATGTACATAGTATATTGAATAAGTAATGAAAACATCCAAATAGATAATGCACTCCATTATACCCAAATAATGTTCATTTCACAACGTTTCGAAATATTTCAGTGAGTAGTTTTAGTAATCAAATTGAAATTAGTACAAACGAGTGTACATAGTAATGTTTGTATGTATGTATGTATGTATGTATATATATGTATATATAAGTATACCATTTATTCCCTGGCTCATGTTTATAACATTCCATTTTCGCCCGATTTCGCACGAATTTGTGTTAATTATGTACAAAACAAATAAATCCCATCATCACTGAAAGTTCAAATCTCCAGCAAACTTCCATTATAGTATATTATGTATGTAGGTTATTTTTAGTTTCGACACTTAGCGTATTTTTAGATGCGCACAAAGCTCGATTCATGACATTGCTATTTGCTCAGCATCTAATTTCTTTTTTTTCTTCTCCCTCTCTTATTTGTTATACATTTACTTCGTATTTGTTGTCACGCTTAACTGGGCACTCTGAATAGAGGCACTCATTTGGCGGTGAACGATTTTAAAAATGAATATATTATGCGTAATAGTAAAAATGAATTGTTAAAGTATGTATGTATATACATATGTATACATATGTATCTAATGGAAACGTACATATGTACTTATTTTATAAGCCCTTGCTTTTCGTCTTCACCAAATATAGATTTTGTGTTTTTGCTATTTAAAAACATAATCGTATTTGAAGCTAAGAAGGTGTTGAAAAAAAAACAAAAACAAAACTACATATTATGGAGTAAGTAAATTATCCCTTATTGGATCAACAAGTGTTTTCAAATCCCCTTCCCTTGACGGAAATAACTGGCAAAGCTTTCCCTTCGTGTTTTCTAAAGCTTTCGGATACGATTTAGCCACTTTTTCGAGTTTTTTCGGCCGATTTGCTTAAAATAAAAACAAAGTTTATTTTATCTCCTACACATTTTGACACATTTTCGCGTCATCCTCAGAGAGTATTAACTTAAAAAAAATATAACTAATCACATTTTAATAAAAACGACATAAATACATTTTTCCGGACACCACATTTAACGAAACTTCCATTCTCGTCCAATAGCTTGACTGCAGCAAAACGCAAAGGTTATTCATATGTAGAAAATAAATCTTGTCTCAAGTGAGAAAAACTCAAATATTTTAAGATAGGTCCTATGCAGTTGGACAAGGAAGTGTATGCCATTTTTTTTAACTATAACGCTTTCGAAGAAGTCTAAGACGGTCAAAGGAAATATGAAAAGTTGCTTCTGGCTAGGCATGGGGAATAAGATCTTTCACTAATCAATCATTTTAACCTTTAGTTATCACTGTCAAGACTTACGGGCGATGGAAATAAGACCGCGTGAAATAAGGCCGCAATCAAAAAATTAAATAAGATCATGCGCTCTAAATTCAAAAACAAAAAATGAGCAAAAATACTTTAAATGGCGTAGACGGTATTGGACTGACCAGTGTTGTTTTTTACAGCCAAAGGCCAAAGGCCACCTTCACAGTAGAAGTTCCGAGCAAAAATACTTCGAATGGCTAAATTTGTTTCGAAAATGTTTAGGAAATTAGCCTCTGGATTTTGGAAAAATATCATTATACTTGTGTGGTATATGCACGTAAAGTGAATCGAATATAATCAATCTGTACATGATATCAAAATGGCGGTCTAAGCGCAATATAGAGGCAATAGAATTTTGAACTGTAAATACTCGTTAGGGAACTAGACAAATTCGAGTAATCGTCTACCAATGCTCTACTTTGAGAATATGTTAAGTTTTTCGGTTGAAAACTCCATTATAGGGACTTTAAATTTTTGGATTTAGAAATAATTTATTTTCAGCTGCTAACAACTTCGAAGCCCATTCTGAAACTAGCTTTATAAAAAAATTACAAATTAATTTGGTCAAACTACAGTAAATATCAGGCAAAATCATGAATTAATATATTTTCTAATTTTTTTTTTCGATCAAAGCTTATCAATATTTTGGGATTTTTTTTTATTTTACAAAAATCATTTTTATTAAACTGATTCGATCATAACAAACGCATGACAATAATATCAACAACAACAACAATACGCCTTACATTTTGTGATCGAAAACACAAAAGGCACAAAATTATGATCAAATACGATAAAACTTGTTTTTCTAGTGTGAAATTGTTATTTTTCCAATAAAAAATAAAATTGTTATTTTTCCAATAAAAAATAATTTTTTTATCAAAAATGATCATAATTATTTTTTTAAAGTGATGTTGATTTTTTGAGTTTTATTTTTTCATCAGAAGTAGTCATTATTTGATGAGGGAATAACATAAAAAAAAAATATCCGCCAAACAGTTATTAGAAAGGTAGTGTTGCGTTTTAAATTTTTCGATCTGAAAAGAAAAATTTAACTCAAAAATTAATTTTTATTTCTCGGAAATATAAAATAATACTCTAGAAGCTTACCTTCAATAAAAAAATTTTATTTTTTTTATCAAAAATAATAATAAACAGGTAATAAAATAAAACTCAAAAAAATACACTAAGATGCAAAACAAACAAAGATGATGAATAAATAAAACTCAAAAAATTATAAATATTTTTGATTAAAATTTTTTATTGGCGAATGAGCAATACCATTTTTAATATAAAAAAAATTACCAACTCACAAAAAAAAATCATTTTTTCAGACCGAAAAAATAACACTCTAAATATGAGTTTCATTATTGATCAAAAAAATATGTATAACTCGTTATATGTAAGAAATATTAATTATAATTTTAGATAAATATATGACTCAACATATGTATGTATGCATGTATGTACATACACACGATATTTGGAAGCTTATGATTATTAAATTTAAATTTAAAATAACCATTATTTTCGCTCCCTGAAAATAGCTATTGACATTGGGAGCAACTTAGGACATTAAACGCCAAGTAAAATTATGCGTATATATAGTTCGTATAAAAATCGAATTGAAGAACTTAGGCCTAGGTCTATTACCTTACTACGTATATTTCTCATTGTACTTAATTTTCTAAAACTGAATTGTGCCGAATGCTGGGAACAGCCGCCAAGCAAAGCCCCAACAAAAATACCCACTAACTTAGGAAATAGATTTTTCATTTCATTCATAACAATCGCCACTGACAACGATAGGCAATACATGCATAGAAGAGCGCAATGAAGGGCTGTGTTCGATGAGAGTCGACATGTTTTGGGCGGGGTGGTGTGGTGGTGGTGGGCTGGTGTTGACGTTCGTAAATAATGTGGCTCATAAATTTTAACGTCCGCTTGCATAGCGCGACAGACTACCCGATAATACGGTAAGTACGAAAAATCACATATTCTAACGTAGACATATCATGTAAATATAGACACACAGGTATCTAATATTTTTTACGAGCTCAACGAAGTAGCGCAAACATACGTACATACTTAGATATCTCTATAGTTAAAATACTCGCAGCCTTGGAAGCGTTTGATTTTCGGCAGAGAGGGACATTGCCCTATCATCTACAAACTACTAGTTGCTGGCATTTAAAAAATACTACGTAGTAGAAATATTGTAATTCAATCGTAAATAGCGCACTCATTCATTACTGATTACAGATTGCATTGTATGTGTGTGTGTGTGTGTGTGTGTGTGTGTGTGTGTGTGTGTGCCGTCCGTCCGCTGATTGTGGGTATTGAAAGTGCGGCAAAGTACAATGCAAATAACAATTAGGAAAACATAGTTAGTTAATGGAGGAGTCGAAATTGCGCACTTGCGGCGATATCATAAATTATTTCATATTTCATATTCTTTTGTTTTTGTTTTTGTTTTGTTTTTTTTTTTATTGTTTGTCACATTTGAGAGATAAACAATCAAAGTTTGTTTATTTGTTAATTACAGCAGGTGAATTTAACTGTTTAAATATACATACATATCTACGTCTGCAGTCAAGTAGTAGTAGTAGATATGTATGAATTAGAGTAACAAACACGCTGCGTAAATATGAAAATAAACAGAGTATAATAATAATAATAATAATAATAAAACCAAAGAACGTAGATTACACAGAAGTTGCATGGCATCCAATTTCACCACACCCGAAACAAATTGGATCTAATCAGATTCTAATATCAATCAGCCAAAGTTAAAATAGTTCGGGTATGGTAAAATTAAACGAAATTTGCTATTAGAGGAACGGTGGCGGTAGTTTACGTTCTTTGATAATTGACACAATAAACAGAAAGGGGCAATAAAAAGAATGTTTTTCAAGCATACATACATACATATGTCCCATAATATATACATATGTGTGTAGTATGTGTGTTTGTTGGTCTGAGAATTAAATTAAATGTTATGACATATTTTTCAGCCGCAGGCGATTATGGAAACTACAAAGGTATTTGTTTTTTGTACAATAGTATTATTTACCACTGCAGTATTGTTACTCCATTGCAGGTTATCAACTGATATTGTACCCAAAGAAAACAATAAATACCAATACATACATGGTTCTTTTCAAATATTGTGTGGTATTGTATCAGTTATGAGACCCCAAATAGTCGTCTATTGTAATCGAATAAACCAATCATTATGTTATAAAATGATAATTACACATTTTACTACACGATTTTATAGACTTTTGCGTAGTATCCAGTTCTGTTGTTATCTTATGATATGTATGTGATATGATCTTGTGATCGAACCTCAAGACTTAATGAATTCGTCCATAACAATCGAATAAACCGATTATTATGATATAAAACGATGACATATGTATTTTGCTGTAAGATGTTCAAGTTTTGTGTTCTGGTGCCATCTTATGATCTTTAATGTGATCATATGATGTGATATTTGATGGAATATAAAGTGATTTCATCTAATATAGAGACTCAAAACAATCATCTATTGTAATCGAATAAGACGATCATTATGTTATAACGCGATAATGACAATTTTGTTATACGATCTTTACCTTTTCACAAAGAATTTTTTTCTGATGTGATCTTGTGATATATTTGCTGTGATTATGCGACATATTGTTATGTGATGTGATTTGATGTCACATAAAGTTGTTTTATCTAAGATTGAGAACAAAAAAAATCTTGTATTGTAATAGAATAAACCAAAAATTATGATATGTAACGAAATGATTACAAGATTTTTTACACTTTTACGAAGTATTGTTTTTTTTAATATCATCTTAAGATCTGTGATGTCTTCATGTGATATGGCATATTCTCAAGTGATGTGATTTGATTTAATATGAAGTCATTTGATCTAACCTTGTAACTCAAAGCATTCATCTATTGTAATAAAATTATTATGATTTTAAACGCTAATCCCACAGTTTGTTTTAAGATTTTATATACATACTTTAACGTAGTATTGTTTTTTAATATCATCTTATGATCTGTGATGTGATCATCCGATGCGATATATTGTTATGTGATGTGATTTGATGTAATATCAGGTCTAACCGTGAGAATCAAAAAAGTCGTCCATTGTAATCGAAAAACCCGATCGTTATGATATTAAGCGATAATCACACATTTTGTCATCTTATGATATTTAATGTGATCATATGACATGAAATATTGTTATGTGATTTAAATTGATTTGATTTAAACTTGAGGCTTATATCATTTAAGAAACCTCGCAGGATCGCCACGATCATCATATTCATAAAAAAGAAAAGCAGAAATATCTAATTAAGAAATTCAATGTGCACGGCCTAGATTGCAAATGTTCCCTACTTATTAAAAAATAAATATTTATGCTAAATTCCAAAAATACAAGAAGAGTAAAAAGGTTTCATCTCAAATATCTGCGATTTTTAGGCGTTCGGCTCATATTCGTCCCGAAAAGGAAATATGTTTTTTTTGTCGCTTTTACGACAACAACCGCTTAAGTCAAAAAGCCAGTATTCGAGAAAAAAAAGTTGATTCCATATTCTATTAGTTAATAACAAATAAAAATATTAAGAAATTATTCTAAACAAGTGGCAGGTCTTTCGTGAATGATAAGAGATAATAGCTATTACAAATATTATCCAAGAGTATTTTATTAGAAATACTACGTCTTAAAAATATAATTTGTCTATCTCTCTCTCTCTCCCTCTCTTCTTGAAGATAAACCATTGAGATAAGACAAAGACTTTGCAATTCTGCATGTCGACGTTATCACGCGTGTTTGTTGAGTTGACTCGCGTCGCACTTACATGAAAGTAAACCAGGAGTAACCTCTACAGAGGCACCCCTTGTCTAACCAAATGTGGCTGCGAAGTAATTAAATACAAATGTACATATGTATAATATTTAAAATGAGATTGAAAATACGAACATATTTAATATTCATATGTCTATGATTTTTCGGCCTGTTTTTATTAAATGATAATATTAATTTGTGAGCTCAAGGCCAGTGTATAAGGAAAAGTATATTGGAAAAAAGACAACAACAATCAGGAGTGGTAGAAATTATAGCTATTTCGGAGATCACCACATCTCCTCATCAGATTTCTTTCATGACTCCACCGGGATTCGAACCAACAACCTTCGACTGGCTGGGCAAGTGCGTAGCCAATGGACCAAAGCCGGCATGTAAGCTGCTGTTGCTTTTTACCACTTTTCCTTATGTCCTACCAACACAATTCAAGTACGACAGTCTGTCGCTATTAAGTGACTGTGTGGTTTTTAATTTGTGTTGTGTAACATATTTATTTAGTATGTATGCATGTAACTATGCCTACAGTCTAAAGTTCCGAATATACCACGCAGATATACTACTATGTATATCCAAAGTCATATACTTTCAATCGACCATACATACACCCACACACACACATCCACACACACCCACACATGTGCACCATAAACAGAACCAACTTCGAATCGATATAACAGACTCCACGCGACGTCAATTAACAAATTACTCTTGTCATGAAAAACGTGATTGGCTTAAAGAAAAAAAATTTATTGACGCTAAAAGCAATGACTTTGAAAAATTGTGATAAGAAGATGATGGCTGAGTAGAATAATCAATGATCCATTTGCATTTGTGGAGCATGTCAGAGAAATTGTGGCCAATTGGATTTTTTATCAGCAATCTTAAAAGTATTACTTTACATAGCTAGCTATTCAAGTGTCAAGTAATTAATAAGTGAAAAAAGCGACTTGTCTCGCTTAATCAAATAAAGTGCTGACTTGGACTTTTAATTATTCTCAATTTACGTACAGTGCGTTTGAAATGTTATTTGTAACGAATTTCTCTCATCCAGCGGTTTGAAATTTTTAATACTCTACATATATGGAACTCAATGAAAGCAGAGTAATTTTTGAAAGCGCTACAATAGAAGTTAATAAGGTATCCAGTAGCGAAATGTTCAAAGATGAACAACGTTAAAAAAATATATACATACATACAACCGTTATTCCGAATTACACAAAAGTATGCAGCTGCAAAATTAAATGTTGCTTTAATCCATTCACCTTATCAAAATTCAAATATTTTAAGACCCAAGTCTGGAAATACGCGAATTTTTCATTTTCAAGACATTTTAAATCACTGATTATCAAAATATAGTAAATTTTTAAACACTGAATGATAACAAAAATAAATTATCGATTACGGTTTATTTACAAGGAAGTTTTCGATATAAATAAAAGAATAAATGATAATTTTTCTATAATACAACTGCATAAATTATTATCGTATGTTAATTTTATTTGTTTTAGATGGTTCAAAACAAAACAAAACCACATTGCGGTTCATTGTTGTTAATATATTTAAATTAACCAAATATACGAATTAAAATTGATATTAAACACCTTAATCAATTTAAATTTTTTTGCCCACACAATTGTTGTATATTGAATGTACGACTAGCAAAAGTTTTTTTTTTTTTTAGTTAAAAAAGTATCATATAAAACTGTATTTACTTAATAGAAACCTCAAGGATTCGAAGCAGTTTCGCCACGTGTAGAATTAAAATTTCTGCAAATAATGTAATACGGTTAGTAGTAGGAAAATATAAATTAATTAGGGTCAAGCACAACGAGTGAGGTTTATATTTTATCAGAGACCGAAAATAATTTTCAATGATAAAATTAAAAGCTTCCAAATATGTACATATATTTTTTCACGGCATGTACATATGAGCGAGTTAAAAATTTTTGAGCGATATCTGTAAAAATTATAAATAGTAGTTCTTTTAAATTATTTATTTTTAATTAAAAATTATCAATCGCTTAGATTAAAAATATAAATATTTTATGAGTTTTATTTGTTTCATAAAAAGTAGTCATAATTCTTTGAGTTACATATATATATATTTTTTTTTCGAAAGTAAGACGCAGTTATTGGGCGTATTTTTATCACGCTGAAATAAAAAACTTATTTTTGAGTTTTATTTTTTCCACGATTTACGCTAACCTAGTTTAAAAAACTTCCCCCTTGGGTGCACCAAAGGTGGTATTTAGTTCAGCACAGAAGGAAGTTGCATCATTTTAAGTTGATCTAATTGGAAGATATACACAAATGTTTTATAAATAGGTCTTTAAATGTGATTATAACAATAAACAATAATCATTTTGGCGCTTACACCATGTAGTTTGATGTTTGGCTGAACTTCAAATTCAATTTGTGGTGTGCGTCTTAATGCTGTGCTAGAAATTGAGGCGCCTACAGTTTTAAACAGACTATAAACGGCTAATTATTTTTGTGAGAAGGTTTTCCATGCCAGAAATAGACTCAGAAGTTTGAAATTGCCTGCCGAGCGACGACCGCTATTAGCAAACACTTTTTCTATAATTTTTGATTTGAAAAGGATTTATTTAAATCCTTAATTGAGAAATGCATTTAGGCATTAAAAAAAAACTTCACGAGTTTTTCTTAACTCTAGCTCAAAACTGTAGCTTAGGTTAGGGGTCTACCCCCTTAATGACGTAAGCGCCAATTATTATTATATTATTAATTTCAGATCTCTTGTGGATTTCATAAAAAATTAGGTTGGCAGAGTTGATTCTGGTGAAGTAATAGAAGAGAAGCTCTACTCAATGTTATTGCAAAACAAAAGGCTATAATGAGTACGGGGTTTGATCGACCAAATTGCAGGAAAACCCACATCGATCACCAACACATACCCAATTTCCGTAGTGTTGGCCTTCAAATATGCGGCTGTTAATTCCATGGGCGTTGACAAAACAGTTTCGATGTTCAAAAGTACCTATTTACCGAAACAAATTACAAGAATTTCTCTTCGAAAATTTTGGAAGAAGTATTAGTATTTTTTTACTAAATAAATAAATTATTTTTCTGCTTTGAAAATTGTGTCAAATAATTCATGTACTTTCGTTATTTTATTATATTTCATTATTGTTTTTATCAAAGCGAATGCATATAAGATGGGGTAACAAGTACAACTTGATCACGAAGCTGAGGAAGAAGGAACGTTTGAAGGATTGACGTCTCTAAAGTATCTTAAAAAGTTGGTTTTTGCTGTGTTTTGAATGATTTTTGGATTAAGTTGAACACAGAATATTAAATGGCAGCTGCAACGAAAAGAACCCCCCCAAGTGCAGTTATCACCTTACTTTTGTTCTCATTATTCCTGTGGCAGGAACAACTGTGGTGTGTACGCTGCCAGCGTTGTCGTAATTTGCTATTCTATCATTCTCGAAATTCACATGTATTTTTTTTTTATTTTGCGTAAGATTTGTCAAAATTTGCATACATTTCGTTTTTGCTTTTACGTCTTTTCAAAGCTCACACGTAAAAGCAAAAACAAAATACATATAAGGCAAAGCGAATTCATCTGAGGCGAAGTTGATCAAGCAGCTGATTTAATTCGCTGAGCGGTGAGCGTAATGTCAAAATTATGTTAGTGTACATTTTTCTTTTTGTAGTACGCATAACACCACCTGATATGTAAGGTGAATAAAAAAAATCAAATTGTTTGCTATGGTAACACAACCTTATATTAATTCGGCTTGGTTTTTATGTTCTAAGAATATGAACTCCAAGAGGAATCCATAGAAAGTGATAGGAAGATAACCAAGGCGAATCCGTTGTGTATTTTGTTCACTCAGCACTGTTCATGTACTTTGTTTGTGTAAGCAAAACAACCAAGCGAATTGGGAAAGAAAAACAAGCATTCGGCTCATGGGACGCTATCACCTGACATGAGTTCCCCTGGTTTTTTATATTGTAAGAATATGAACTCAAATAAAATAAAAAAATAAACTTTTGTTCTCAAAAAATATTTTTTAAAACTAGTTTATAGTGCAAATTTATTAAGTTAAAGAATAGTTTTTATGCGACAAAAATTATTATTTTTAAAGCAACTTTTTGGTTGCCCTAGTAGTTAGTTGTACTTTCGTTGGCTTCACGAATGTTGGGTGCTCTATAAGAGTTAATTATGTTTGAATCTTTCTAGTGTGAATCTTTCTAGTAAAGAAAGCCTGATGTGAAAGGGAATGCATACAACAGATATGTGCATGATTTACATAATCGTACTTATATATTTACAGTCGACAACAGATATTCATGCACCTGTAAAACGCGAATGTATTCACATAAAATTTTCTACTTTCGCTAATTCATAATAAATGCTTGCATTTTGCTTTCATAATTCAATGCAGGCAATTTAATTATTATATTATGGGAAATATAATAATAACCCCAATAAAGCAGTTAAATGCCGATGAACAATATTTGTCGAGATAAAATCAAACATTGACATTTCCACTTCCATCCATCACCCAATACTGGAGTTCGTGTCGACAAGAGTCACCCAAGTGGCACGACAGCGTATAAAGTCGTTAACCAACTAATTTCTGTGTAATTACATTAATTACGCGACGATAGCACCTTGCGATAGCATTGAAACCGCAAAGCAATAATATCAATTAAAATGTTTGGTTTAATTGATTTAGTATTTGACACAATTTATCACCGAACAATGCTTGTAAAACGGGGCATGCAACACAATACGAACAACCGATATTTAGGATAATAATCGCGTATATGGCGCGTGTGGTATAAATAAGAAGAATCGGGAACGCCAACAAACAGTTTACAAAAATCATCGTGAATTGTCTAAACTATTGAAAATGAAGCGCAACTGTGTTGTACTATTGGTAGTGTTGGTCCTACTGGTGGGTCTTGATGGGAAGACATTTTAGATGAACCGTACATTTATAGTTGTTGCTTTTTAATTTCAGGCTGTCAACCACACAAAAGCACAGGGAGGAGGTGGTGGAGGCGGCGGTGAAGCTGGTGCAGGAGCTGGGATGAGCGTAGGCGCCGGCTTTGGCGGTGGTATAGGAGGTGGTGCAGGAGGTGGTGCTGGTGGTGAAGGTGGAGCTGGAGCTGGAGGTGGTGCAGGAGCCGGAGCCGGGTTTGGCGCTGGATTCAGTGTTGGTGGCGAAGCAGGTGCAGGCGGAAAAGGAGGCGGCGGTGCAGGCAGGCGTTGATTGCGAACCACAACTGGCCAACATTGTTTTCTGATAATTCCGAATGTAAATGCGATAATTGTAAACTGAGAATAAAATGGACTCTCACTCAAACAATATTCCAATATCCGATTTAATATTTTAGTAATCAAGTCGTGAACGAGAGTCATTCCAATGGCGGCAGGCAGAGTTCGTTGTTAATACCAACCAAAAAAAACAACAAAATAAGAAAAAACTCAAGGCCCCACAAAACTACTACTTTGTCAATATTCGAATATTCAGCTACCTCTACAACTTCATTTAAAAGTGAACATGCGCTTCGAAAGCCCACTGATCGGCAACGTAAGCTGCTTGGCGCAACGGCTTATCAGGCGCGTGTTGTCTGCTTGCGGTAATCTAGGCACCGGCCACATGCGCTGATGCAATGCGAACACTCTACACTTCTATAAATATTTCTACGTACTTAAAGCTCTAAATTGCGATACGCTTCAGGTTTGGGGGGAAGCGTCCAAATGCAGGCGGTTGAGCGCAGCGGGAAACGCGTGGCGGCAACGGCGCCGCTACAAAGCTCAAATTCGCAACGCGTACATTTTGTCATAAACTGTGAAACTGAAATAAAACTCTAAGAATTTACAACCTGCGCTGCTCCAATAAAATAGGAAAAAAAAAAAGAAAACAAGTTAACACTGTCCGCAAATATTCCACAGTCGAATTGTTTCGATTTCATTATTTACATTAAGCTGCGACGACTGATTACGTTTCTTCGTTACGCAAGTTGGCAAAATACGCAACAATTTGTATTTGGGGAGAAGTGAATGAAACGAAAATAAAGAAGAAGAGAACGCGTTGAGAAAATACCCAGTAGAACTGTAAGAGATAAGCGTATGGAGCACGTGTGTGCGTGTGTGCGTCTGTGGGCACTGTACGACGGGGCGTATGATGAATGTTATAAATTTGGATCACGTGCAGGTGGGCCAGCTAAAGGTGTCGCGTCGCGTTGCGTTGTGTCGCTTCGTGCCAACCCAAAAACCACTTTATATTGACTTAAGAATTTTGCGCGTGCAGGTGACTATTTAGTTTACTGTTGTTGTTGCTTAATACAACGTGCAAAAATTATTTGCAATTTAAGCGACAACGCCGGGCGATAAGAGCGATGAGAGTCAAACATAAAGTAACTGCTATTATTATTTACGTATGTAAGTATATTTTGCTCATGTGACGTTGATTGATTTACGGACAATTGTAAAATTGTGAAATTTTCGCATAAAAAAGATAAGTGCCGAGCAGTCGGCCAGCTCGCTGTGGCGCCAAATATGACAAGCGATTCGCCGCGCTTTGGTTTCCCATGGAATGTTGTCTTATCGCCGCTAGTCGCAAAAGTTTTATGACTAGCAAATAAAAACAAAACCAACACAAGTATATGTGAACTTTAGACTACGAAAGTTATTTCTTAGCCACCGTAGATTGATCAAAAAAAAAAAAAACAAACAAAAAAAGGAAATATTGAATTTAACCCCAGTATTTTGACGATTTTTAGCTACAAAATGTATATTGGTTTATTTCAATAGTGGAAATTACGACTTCAGAAAAAGTTGATATCAATAGCAAACTTATGCCCGCTTGCCAGAAAGCAAATTATATACCAATTTACTAGTTAAATTATACAAACAAAAAAAATTATACCATTAATTAATGTAAGTTAAACTGTCAAGTGTCGTGCCATTCTGCCATAAAAAAGAAATATAAAATTTTTTTAAGAAAATGAGAGAATCAAATTAATAATTATAAGTCTAAATTGGTAAAGTTTTGGCTGAGTTATGTAAGTTTTCAAAATAGCATTATTTTGATACCGCTGACAAAACTTGTAACTCTTTTTTGTAGAACTTTTAAGCTTAGACTGTTTTTTGATTTGGCGTGAGTTTTTTGGAACACTATATTTTTTATACAATAAAAAAGAACACGAAAGATGGTCTTCAAATATAATAGAATTTTAAGTTCCGAACAAAAGCCAGGGCCGAATTTTTTTTTTGTGCGTAGTGTGGTGCTCACCAATGTGCATATTCTTCCAAAACTAAAAAAAAAAACAAGTATGCCACTCTCTCGTTTTTTGCAAATTGTTCATTTGAAAAAAAAAAAAAATGATTTAAACTCAGTATTTTGCTTTGTCAAACGTTCTGCATGTATCCAATTTTATATAAAAATACAGCTGGATTTCATGCAGCTTTGTTAAATTGTCTAAAAATTTCATAAAGCCCTTCGGTTTGTGCTTGATAGGTAAAAAAAAAAGCTACGCGAAATCAGATGTTTGGTCATGAACGTCAAATATTTTGGCAAAAACTTTAGCTTTCTAAATTTTTTCTCGACTCGATTCTTTTTTCTCTTATTAACAAACACACTAATTTCATATCCATAAAATCAAAACGTGTAGAAAATATGCGCATATTTAATTTTATAAAAAACTTGCATACCCCGGTCTTGGGCCAATAAAGAATATGACTTTTTGAGGATCTAACAGCGTCTCAACAATGAAGTTCGAATAGATTTAGAATAGTTTTCGTTCCAAACAACAAAAATCGTAAGCTGATATTACGCATATTACGAAAGCTGCATTCCAAGTAAGTCTGCTCTTTAAAAAAAAAATTGACATTATAAAACCTTCTCAATTTTCTTCATTCTACCTTGAATTAATTAATGCAATCCATTTACAAATATAATCAGTGGTACTATCGTGAGGGTTGCCACCAGTCGCTGATTACGCTCAAAACTCCGCTTCAAATAAAATATTTTCTTAAAATACCTGACAGTCTCGAACTTTTCGCTGAATCCTGCGCCTGCGCGGAATCGAAATCAAAAGCATGTCTATTTCGTTTGTTGTTGTTGTTGTTGTAGCGGCTAGTCGCGCCCCGTAAAGAGCGGATTCCCCCATGGTCGTTGTCGTCGAACTCATCTAGGGGGAGGCCCAGGAAACGTGCAGTTTTGACAGGGTTGGACCAGAGGAAGAGGGGGGTTAGATGAGTGGGTTTGAGGGGGCATTTGAATAGGTTATTGGTGTCGTGCGGAGAATATCCACATGCCCGGACATGTGTTGGGTATGTCGGGGTTGATTCTGGATAGGTAGGAGTTGAGCCTGCTACAGTATCCAGATCGTAATTGTGCCAGAGTGGTCGATTTCGTTTCGATCGTTTCGCTTTGTTTATCTACGTAGTTTTTAAATAGTAATTTAGTGTTACAAATTTATCAAACTAATTGCAAGCAGATACGCACAATAAAGGCTTATAAATCTTCCGAATATTATGAAAATTAAAATAGGAAACATTTGGATGCCCAAAAGGTGTCGCTGACAATAATCTTTTTTTTTTTTTTAAATTCGAAGAACAATTTTTTTAAGTGGGACTAAAATTTTGTAACCAATTTTTACATAACTCACAATCGGACTGTTATTGTATGGATAAATCAAATTCTTCTTCAGTGATTTATTTATAATAATCATAATTTTTTCCAAAGCCCCACATTTTCTATTTCCACTATTTCCTTTCGTTTCATTGCTGCATAATAAATGTAACAGTAACATTTTTTAAGGGTGAAATAGATGCACCAAGCAAAAGCTCCTCATTAATTTTTTTCCAGTTCTTCCTGTGTGCGATGAAGTGGCCTTGAATTCAGAAATTCTGTGCAACAATCTTGGGTAGCAAAATGGATAAAATTCGTCTTCAGTTTTTTTTTATTTAGTCGTATTAGGAAGCAATCGCTGTGGTTCATGAGCAATGCCATCTGATTCTCTAAACTTGGGTTCCTTTGTTTCGTAAACAGTTTTGTTGTGAGCTGATTTCAAATCCCAGCAATTCTTCTTTTGGAAATCTATCAATTATAGCAAATATCTGAAATACAAGAAATTAAAAGAAATACTAAAAATAAAATACAACAAATGGAACGGAAATACAAAAAATAGAATGACAGTCTAAACTATCGTAAATATAACGGTGAAAATAGGTTTTGTTTGAAATAGAGTGAATAATCCACGCAGTTGCCTTCACAACACTAGAAAATGGGCGCGAAATTTAATTATTCACGGAAATATTTTTTGTATTATCCTAATATTAAAGAATCTTGAAAATTATTACGAGTGAGAATTATCATACACATCGCTAAAGGAGATGACTACATTCAAAAGAACGCCATCATAGTGAAAAAAACACCATTTTAATTTTTTCATCATAACTCCCAAAACAAAAAAGATTCACTACAGCCGTTTTGCCAGAATACAGAACAAACTATCTACATATTTGTTGACCGGTCCGGTTGATTTTAAATGGAAAGGGTCACCTATTCATTTCATTGCCGAAATATTTGATCGAAATCGAAATGCAGAAAACGGCTCTCAATATTCAAATATGCAAAACAAAAAAACAAAAATGCACAAAAGCAAAGTGTACTTTTATGACGGAAATGCGCAATATCATTTGAAGCCCATTTTCAAGGTAATTTTACAATTCGAAAATACACTTTATCCTATGTATGTGTATCACTTTCATATGTTTACATATTTATATATTATTTGCATAGCTTTCCATGCTCTAATAAATAGCACGAGTATTTGACATGTGACGATCGGTCGTGAGTGCTGCCTTTGATGTTATAGCAAACGTGAAATTCTAATTATGGTGCTGATAAAATTTATGAACCTGCCATATACAGAAATGTTAGTGAAATTTTGGCGCAAAGTAGCGCACGAATTTTTTAACTCGTCTACAGTTATTTGATGAGCAATAATTTTCAAAGTGGTGCTAATACTTGCTCCAAAAAAAAAAAAAAAAAAAAATATTGATACATGAGCGAATATTCGATTAAAAACTAAAATATAAGCAGCTGTTTTCAGGCAAAACAAAATCAACAACACAGCTGACTCAGCATAGCTCAGTACAAACGCGTTATTGGCCTTTATCTCCGCACTCGCCTATGTACATACATACATACATATGTACATATCTCACATACAATACATATTTACCTATATACAACTTGTTTATAAATCGTTGAACATAGTGTCATAATATACCAAAATACATTGTCTATAAATTGTACCTATTAAATTGATCAATTTTTGTTTATTATTATTTGACTTAATTTATTCTCAACCCCAGCAGTTTCGCACTGATCGTTATTGTTTTTTTTTTCTTTTTTTCATACCTTTAGACTTTCATCATTTTTGTTTCGTTTTTTTTTTCATTTCATATTTGTTCGCTTAATTTTTCATTTTTCAATTGTATTATTTGCAATTTGATAGGCGTTCATTCTGCGCTGATAATTTGTTTTATTACGATGCAGTTACATTGAAATTTGTTTACGACTTTTCGCGCTTTTGTTATGACATTATAATGTTGGTGCTTTTCTTATTTTTTTTTTTTGCTTTTTTTTTTTGGTTGCAATATTTTATGCGTTCGATGTGCACGCAGTGCATGAATGTTCGTACGGCTATCTACACATAGCTGACCGTTCCACTTAAGTTTTGCAAATACGTTCGTGTTTTTTTCTTTTTTTTTTTTGGTTTTACGGAAATTGCGAATGAATCCCATTATGATTATTTGTTTACAATTTGGAATTCCCCGCATTGTCAGCGCTGGCCGCTCACTCGACTCGCACACATTATTCGCTATCTCGCTTTTGAGTAGGACACATAAGCGATACCTATTCAATTGAACAAACAAAAACGAATTCGCGTCAACAATTTATGTAGACTGACATTGAATGGCGCGCCACCAGCTGATCGTCGTAGTGATAATGATAATCGGCGCGATAATCGTTGTTTTTTGCAATGGCGTTGTAATTTCGGTGACTGTGCTAAATCTACTTTTGCAATCTTCTTATTGATGCATAAAAATAGAAAAAATTGTTTTTTTTTAATGATGTCCAAATTTAAATTGAAATAAAATACTGAGATTACTGCAGAACGACCGCATTTCGGCTTTGGCTAAATAAAAAAAAAACGAATTATTTCTGAACATTTGTAAATTCTTATTAATAGGTCCGTTTCTTTGTAACCGAGTTGCAAAAGAACACTAGGTAAGATAACGAATTGCATGTAGAGCCACAACACTAACTCGGAAAAATATGAGAGTTGAACCAACTCGGTAAATGATATCCGACCTGAGATGTAGTGTGGGGAAGTAAAATAAAACTACGCTATTGTGAATGAGCCGTTTATCGCCTAATCGGGTTTTTTCCGCATAGTACCTATTTTTAATTATATAACTGCATAAACCCAAAAATTGCCGGCACAACTATTTTCCGTTCTTGAATTGCACTAAACCAATAGCATCTTTTATGCAAACAGGGTTGCTTTTGCACCCACCTAAGGGAAATTTTATCCGATTTAGAGCGTTCTTTTGCAATTCGGGCACAAAAAAGCGGGCCCAATATAAAAGTTTTATAAAATTTTACTTATAATATGCTTCGCTTTGGAAAATAAGTCATATAAACAAACATAATATAAGGTATTACGGTCCAAGTGTTTCCGTCTTCGTTTCGCGCTCCTTGATTCCTTCTAATTTAATTCATCAGATTCTTTTTGTACCAGCTTTGTTATATATTGTGTGCAATTCTCTCTTATATGCTTCCTGTGTTAGAGATATTCGTTCTAGTCTCCATCTACTTACATATGTAAGTTGCCTTAGCTCAGCTTTTTGGAACATAGAACAATAAAAAAAAGAGACAACGCGTTACTTTTACTTTACTCTTTGATCAACAGGGTAGCCCATTCTCTTTTCATTCCGTCATTTACGCATTTGATCGAAAGAGTAGGCGCTTCCCAGCCGATCAACGAGAAAAGCAAAATAAACGTGTTGTCCCTTTTCATAGTTCTATTGTTTTTCGCTTGTCTGTATGCATATCTTATTGTTAAATTTAAAGTTGTTTTGACGTAGCTGACTGTGCAAACTTAATTTTTTTTTTTTTTGAGTTTCTGTTAGTGTTTTTTTGCACCATGCTTATTGTCTCCGACAGAGGTATGGACGAAAATAAGTCTTTAATATCAAACTATAAAATTTTGCGCACTTACGTGAATTTACGAGCTTCAGTTTGTCAATCAGACCGATTGACTATCTACCAGTAACCAACGCAATCGTTGACTGTGCGCGAAAATGTAAAAAAAAAATCCCATATTAACAGTGGGTTGGCTCTCTAGCCAGACGTACAGCGGCGGGACAACCAAGGACAAACAAACATGTGGACGCATTTAATTCAGTTACTTCTGAACCTTTGTTGTCAACAGAGAGTTTAGCCTCAAGCTGCAAATGTAACAATCACAATTCTAATCAAATTTCCCACGCCACATCAGCTCTACACGCTGGCCGGGTACCAGTGGCATAGGGGACATAGGGGGAATGGTAAAACAAAGCCACAAACAGACAAACATCCTACTCCCATACTAACCAACATTGTACCACACAAATTTACTCAAATGAGTAATTTGATTTGATTATGTCGTGGTTTCCACTGTCCAACGCTCAGTGCACTGTAGTGCAATGCAACGATATGGCAGTTCCGACAACCTATGGATGTGTGTGTGTGTGGGTGCGTATATTTGCAGGTCATCGCTCTGGCCAACGCGTACAAGTAATTAGTTCATGGCATATGGATGAGATGATGTAGTAAGTGTTACCGTTCAGCAGCGGTGCACAGTGTTGTGAGTAGGGACAAATTTGACAAAATTCAATGTTGAAATCAAGTAATCCTAAGTAGGTACAGTGCAAGGCGAATTTATAGAAGGCGATGGCACAAGAGCAGCTGATTTGATTTTTTTTTATTCACCTCCATCACGGTGTACTGAATACTGAAGGTGACGCCTTTAGAAGTACCGCTACTTTGGTTTTGCCGGGTTTGACAATTCTCAACTTCAACTAGACAAAGCTTTTTTCACAAATTAAGAAAAAGAGACACTTTTTTTAGTATTTTGCGAATTTATTTATTAAATGTCTGCCTATAAATTCATACTTTTACACTTTAGAACAATTAGAACACGTTTTTCAATAAAATATTGGAAGTTGTTCAATTTTCTCTCTCCCGTATTCTTGTTTACTAATGGCGAGATCTGTCATTTCACCGCGGGAAGGCGCAATCTTGTATTCTATCATTCTTGCACCTACATGTATTTTGTTTTTGCTTTTGCGTATGAGCTTTCAAAAGCCGTAAAAGCAAAAACAAAATGTATTTAAATTTTGACAACTCTTACGCAGAAACAAAAACAAAATACATAGGAATTTTGTAGTTGTATTTATAACACCACCTTGTATGGATTGGCCTTGGTACAAGGTTTGGTTAAAAATAATTCGATTAAAATAAATTTAAAATTTTAAGAAAATATATTGCGTAATATAGAAGTTATGAGGCCTCAAAGTTGGGCATCACTGCCTAATAGAAAAAAATAGTGGGAAAACGGTAATTATTTTTCTTTTCTTTTAGGAGTCCAATATAACTAAATAAATTGTGGTCAAAGTCTGAATCCTTTTTGTTATTATAAGTTTGTTATAATATAAATCTTGCAGCATCTATCGTTATAAAAAAAGAGAAAGATACAAATTTAGTTTTTGTTTTTCTATATGTGGTTGGCGTGTCTGAAGTCCGACCTCAACCAAATTTTATATTTTTACTTTTTGAGTTAACATAAAGCTATTAACCACTATTTATTAAAATCGGAGCACTTCCGCCGTGTCAGTTGTACAATTTCCACCGTATTTTAGTATTCCTTTTCCTACAATAAATTTACCGGCCTATAATGAATTATAGCGAAATTGGAGTACGTTAACTATTTTTGTCATTCAATACTATCAGCTCGCGACAGTGTGCGATGTGGCCCACACATGTCTACCTATTTACATATACGATGCATGTATGTGTGTGTAAACAGGCACACGCTTAGCACTGATTTCATCCTGGACAACAGCCAAGTACTCGTATAATTCAATTCGCTCATAATAATTTCATTTTACACTTGGAAAACCCCAGAGTTGAGAGTTGATAATGACCATGAATACAGAGATGAATTGGAGTGGACGATGATTGTGTTTATGATGAGGACGAGACCGTATTATGGCCGCTGACCTCCGGCTACCATAGCACACACGCGCTGTTGTTGTTTTAACTATTCCTATTAAGTACTTTATTTCTTTTTTGAAGCGCACTTAAATCAGTTTGTGAGTGTCCATCGTCCATCGCCCAATACCCATTGCCCGTCGCCGCCCACTTGTTTGTCGATCTGCGTGGCCGCCGCCGCCGACATTGTCTGTGCCGCAAACTTGAAAACTTTTGCGATATCTGCAACAAGCTATTAAATTGCGTACACACACGCCCTGCACAATTGCACTGTACAATGCAAACGTTGTCAATAACAAGAACAACAACAGGGCAGGGCGTATGAGTGCTGCTGGTTGGGTTTTTTGAATGAGTTGGCGTATGCTGGTAATCGAAATTTAGGTAGGAGTACGTTTTTGTTGGTGGGTTTTGTTATTACATTGATACGCTTACCACTTGCCGTATGATTGGTTTTAAACGAAACTCAATTATTTCGACAATATTGCAAAATTGCACTGCAGTGGCCAGTCGGTGAAGATGAACGCCACCAAGCACTTTTGGGCAGCATCTTTACGGTAGGGTACAAAACGGTGCAAGCAGGCAAGTAAGGATTTATTTATATGAAACCGATATTCAATTTTTACCAATATGTTTTTTGTAGGGGAAGGAGAGCCGCTTGTAAGTTAGTAATGAAATATAAAAACCTTTAGATAATATGAAAGATTCTTAATTCCCCTTATTTTTTTATTTTCAAACCAAAGGCAGCCAGCAGCTACTCAAAGGTGGTGAAAATTACCCGATATAAAGTTCTGAAATTGTAAAACCTTGAATCTTTAATACTTGAAGTTAATTTCTTCTTTTTTTTAAATTAAAATAGCCCCTGTACCTATTAAGCGTTTTCATTGCATACAAAAACTACAGTTTATTTGAAATGAAAACTTACTTAGTGTATATAAAGTGCGTCTGCACCAAAACTTAGACTCTTTCTTCAATCAATCGATAATTGGTGCTGTAATTGACTAGCGGGTTTTGGTCGATTCTAGTAAAGCTTTCCTTCGCTAACTGGTGCCAACTCGAGACACCAATAGAAGCCAAGTTCTAAGAAAGCTGATCCCGCTCATATTGCAGGATTATCCTTCTTGTGGGTTGGGCAGAGCACTTTACAATTCCAGTCAGTGGCCCAGCATCCGTCCGACCATATTCCGGAAATGAGCTGCACCTTACCAGCGCTTCGTCAGAACTTCATCGAGTTTGGGTGGCAGAAGGTTAATGCCGTCATCAGTAAGTTGGGATTCGGGAGCCTTATCATCTCCTGCTACGCTTTCACTGTCACTACTTGGCAAAGTGGAGAAATGATCCCTTCATATTTGAAGTGTCCATTGACCGCCAGTCATCCGGTCGCCATTCCGACGTTGAGCTTTCTGGGCTCGCGTTCTCTACTGCGCATCTTGGTTGCGACAAGTTAATGATCAGAGTCGATATTCGGTCCTCGAAATATAGGTACGTCTAATAAGCTGGAAGCATGCTTTCCGCCTAACGCAATATGATGGATTTAGATTTGCGTTTTTAGTCTGGAGATAGGTACATATCTTGGTGAATCTTTCTATGCTGAAACCATGCTTCGCTCCCCGCCAAAGTTTATCAGTCTCAGTCCATTAGCGGAGACTCTTGCTTACTTATTTATTATTTACATATTTGCTTTTTAAGATTCTTCCTAAAAAAATTTGTGTAATGTTTTTATTGTCGAAGAATTTGGTAAAAATTGTGTTCCCTCAGCTGTTTTGTTATTGGCCTTCTATAAAAATTGAACATTCCTTAGTATTTAAGAAAATTCTCGACAGCTCAGAGGAATAAAAAAACATATTTATTATTTTTGCTACCATCCAAATATTTTCATATTTTTGGCATCATAAATTTTGTGGCTGGTGTAAAATTCGGTAATGTGCCTTCATTCTTTTATGTCAACGAAGAAAGAATGGTAAATGAAAACTTTTACTTTGCGAGTGAATCCGTGTAAATATTCCAACGTTTGGTGACTTTTCATGCATTCACCTTTCATCGCTAGCGGTTATCTCACGCTAAAGATAACATAAACTTTATGCACATTAAGAAAACATTTACAAATTCCATTCGATCATAACATTGTACGAAATGGGAGCTGCCTTTCAATTCAGGTGGCTTTGTATGCGTTACCGTGACTTAATGATGGTAAGATTGGCATTACAACAGCAAACATACATATGTGCATAGATATGGGCATAGGAGACGAGGAATATCTGATACATGCTAAAAAGATGGTGTGAAAAATTATAGTTTTATAGGATTAGGATATATCGCTGAATATAAGCAACCGTCTTCCACTGCACCGCTGCTGTTTAAATCAATAACTTTGTTTATCTCTATTTTTGTCGCTCGTAATATTTCTACTTCCTTTTTCTCCAATAGCAACCTCTCTCCCATAAACTTCCAGACAATGTGACTGATTGATTGCCTGACTGGCTGGCTGCCTGTCTTTCCTGCCAAGTTGAGTTGATCTTCCCAAGCGACTATGCCTAAATTAAGCGGCAACAAAACAACAACAATGTGGTGGGGTAACGGACATTAAGATGTGCATTTAGAGTGAAATTAAACTGCAAGGAACGTCAGGATCACACACACACACACACACTGAGTGCATACAGTGACTCAGGTAACTGATCAAATGGTGATGTTTTCGTTACAATACTTGCAATGTTTTTAACGCCAAGTCCCTTTTATTATTTTTTTATAAAATAAAAAGCGTATAAATTACAATTTTGAAAATTCAAAAAACTTATAAAAATTCAAAAAACTGTCATAAAATGTTTAATTTTTTTAATAAGGGTTTCTATAAAATAAAGCTTTGTGGCGCACTTGGTTTTAGCATAATAATGTGCATGTCTAAAATGGCTTTGGAAACTTTTTCATTTAACGCATCTAAAATTTATGTCAAAGAATAAAATCCATCCGTTATATGGAAAAATGTTCGTAAGGCCAAAATTTAAAAAGAAATTGTAGAAAATCAACAAGAATTTTAAGCGACTTCCGAATTCCACATAATTATGCTATAATTAAATAAGCTTCTAAACTGCATATCCAGAAGTTTTCTGAAAATTTAAATTAAAAAAAAAAAATCATAAAAATTTGTTGAATTTTTATAAATTTGGTACAAATACTGAAATTTTATTTTATTAATTTTTTGTTATAGAATAAACTAAAATTAAAAAAAACCAACTAGAAAACCCCGTTGCATATAAATTGTGTACATTTAATTAAATTCGATTTCTCAAGCAGGTGGCAACCCTCCTATAGTTAGCTATGAACCTTCTTGCAAAGGCGAAACGTTTGACCCACATTTTAATATTTCATAGAAAATGTGTGTAAATTAATTAAATTCGATTTTTCAAGCAGGTGGCAACCTGCCATGTTATAAGCCTTCTCCTCAGTGAATCTAACAGTAGTGACCCATATATTCTTATTTCATACAACTTGTGTATAATTTTCATGAATCTTCTAGCTGACTTTTAAAACTCGACTTTTGCCACCCACATTTTAATGTTTGCTATAACTTAATTAATTTGACTTTTCTAGCAGGTGGCAAGAGTCTTCAAAAAATAACTAGATATAAACCTTCTACTCAGCGAAACAAACGTTTGTTACTGATATTTTTATATTTTATATACTTGTGTATAGTTAAATGAAGTTTGGTGTTTCAAATAGGTGGCATCCCTGTCTAAAATTTATGTATGAACCTTAGTCGAGCCGAGTTGAACCGTTTAACTTCTTATTTTAATATTTCAAACAACTTATGTGTAATTTAATTGAATGCCACTTTTCAAACAGGTGGCAACTCCAACAAAAGTTACCTATGACCTTCTTTCGGAGACGAACCGCTTGTTCCCCATATTTTAATATTTCATATAGCTTATGTATATTTTAATTAAATTTGACATTTCAAAGTGGCGGCAATCCTCTCCCAAACACAAAATATACTTTACGACTTATTCTCATACCTAACCAATATGTATATGATGTACAAACACGATATTTTTATGTATGATATACAAAAACAACCTAGCGTTAAAAAAAAATTAAATATTGTAAAAAAAATGGCCATCATGATCAGTTGTTCGAGTCACAGTATGTGCATAGTGCTTACAAGCACATTTAGACTAGAGGGCCCATAAAAAGACCTCGTTAATATGAAAATTCGAAAAAGAAATAAGGAGCGAAATTATTTATAAATATACGAGTGAAATCAAATTGTCATCAGCATAACAATATCGAACGTTGAATGTTGAATTTGGCGCACTTTTGCAGCACTCACAACAATAATACTCATATAGTACATATAGTACATATAGTAAAAGCGGGCATAAAAGCAAAATTGAATTAAAAATTTAAATTATATTCGATACTCGTGTTTTTCTTTAACACAGCATGGGAGACTACATATGTATATGTATGTAAACAAACGTCATATATACCCAGCCCCCAAAATATCCGCAAGTGTCTGAAAACGGAAAATGCGGCGGAAATATGGCACCCATACTGCGAATGTTGACTGTAAGTAGATAAACAACTATTAGTCGATTATCGATTATCGAAGATATTGTGAGTGCTTATTTATCGTTCAATGAGCGACTGTGAATTTTTAGTCGATCATCATTTTACAACTGTTCGTTGGTGACTAAAGGGAAAGCAAATTGTACTTAAAAATCGGATGTAAAAATTGTAGTATATCTCTGCCTGATTACAGATCAAAAACTGTAAGTAACAAAAGGCAAATTGTGCGGTTGGTCCATAGGCAAAACAAAATGAAGAATACTCGTACAAACCAAGTAGCGAAGCTCTTGTTGTGGAACTTAACAGCTTGAGACCATCACTGCGTTCGTGGAAGAAATGGTTAGAGGTAAAATAAATTCTTATAAAGCTGCAATGAGTCAAATAATGTGGTTTATTTTGATGTAAATTTGAACAGACCTTAAAAGCAAAAGAAACTCTAGCAAAATTAAATTGAATTTCATACCACTTACTAATTTGGGCCCATACAACCATCAGGAAGCTGTGGCAAACTTTTTAAATATGCTATTTGTGACGATCCTCCAGGGGAAGAGGGCAGGAGCAATAGTTTAGATCAATCGGTGGAAATCGCTGATGAGGAGCACAACACTATTTATTTACATACGTATCTGAATTTTTAGTTTAAAGCAATTATTTTAAAACCAGCTATATATCCCGCATGCCCCACTACGCCTCAATTTTTGTTTGTTTTTTTTTTGTTAAAATCATGTTTGGCTGATTTGGCATAAACGGATTCACTATACAACTGACCTTAGCATTCATTTAAAAAAATTTTAAAAATGTCGATGAAAAAAGAATAATTAAAAAGAAAAGAAAATGACCCAAAAACAAATTGGATCTTCAGCTGACACCTTCTAACTATCGCCTTAACCTTCAAAATAAAAAGGTGATCTTTTATTTTATTTTTTGTGTATTTTGCGAGTGAAATTTCAAAATCTGAATTCGCCCTGTATTGCCTACGTATTTTGTTTGTGTAAACCAAACAACCCAGCGAATTGGGAAAGAAGAAAAGCATACTGCTCATTAGATGTTTTCACTTTATATGAATTCGCCTTGTTTTAAACACTAATATTTTTTTTTAAATTTTTTTTTAATTTAATTTAATATTTTGTCGAAATATGTCCATGTTATACCTGATGTTATTGTCAAGTCTCAACAAAATCCGCTCAGTAGTTTCAGAGATTAATTTGTACAAACAGGCATACAGTATAACAGTGTTCAGGACATGAGTTCGAATCTCATCGGCATCTAAATATTTTTATATTTTTTATTCTCATTTACATTAAATCTTCGTATGTAAATCTATTTAATATCAAAAATTATTGAAATGAAAAATTCTAAAAATGGTCTACATTTATTCTGCTACATTTCACGCGTTATCTTCAGTCATATTTCTAAAGAAATTTTCCATGTACAATTAAGGACTTTTCCGCATTTTTTACTTACAAGAAGCGCGAGATGCTAACGTGTATCTGTAAAAATATAAAAAAAAAACGACATGTTTCCTAATGCATTTTTACTGCCCGAAGCAAAGTTGGAATTTTGCTCGAACCATCTGAATCGTAAGCGGTAGGGCAGTTTGCGAGCCTTTTTCGAATGCAAAAAATGACCGGAAAAGGGGCTATGTGCAGTGCACACATTTTCTTGCTGGCTGGGATTTTACATCTACATCTCTACATATGGGTGTGCACATGTACTACATATGTATGTGTGTTTTTTTGTATGTATGCAGGTATGTATACGCATACATTTGATTACGCAAATAAAATGTCTAGACGCCAGGCATTATCTAGATTATTTCAATAAAATTTGAAAAGGGCCAAAATAAAAACGAATTCCACTAATTTCGATCACAACTGCAGATTAAAGAGTAGCTAATTTGTCGCATACACTTCTACGAAATTACAGTAGAATCGCGCAAAATCGAATCGCTCCGTTAAGTTAACCGAATTTCAGCGTCAACATACCGTTTATGAATTTTTCAAACCAGACTTTTGTTTTTGTTGCCAAAAACAAGCGCAATCTCAATTTTGTTTATTAATATTACGACGTTTGTTATACTTCTTGTATATCAGCAGTGATGACATAGAAGATTGGAATTGGAACAAGATGACGAAGATTTCTGATAATGATAACGATGGAACAGTTATCGAGCTAGATATTCCACAACCGGAAAGGGAGTTTCTCGGAAGCAGTTGATAGCGAAAATGGCAAAGAGCTGTTACACAAAAAAACAACACAATACTCGACTGCTTCTTTTTGAACCACGCAGTGCAAATTAACTTTCTGTACTTGGAAATTTTCAAATGAGATTGAGAAATTTATACCAGTCGCTACCAATTAAATCTAATCTTAATATATATGTATGTAAATGATGATGAAAAATAATTCATTGAAATAAATGTAGCGTGTCATTTTCGCCGATGTCATGAGCGCTTTTTCCACATATACATATTTGGGAATATATTCTGAAGCTTTCAAAAGAAAAATAAAGGCGATACTTATCAAATGCTGGTAAGAATTTCCTTATTTCATATGTGTCTCTTTTCCATACCAAACTCCAAGCCAATCGGTTGAAAACTATTGCAGCTACAGTGTGCAAAAAAAAAAAAATTGAACCTCACCGTATTAGATGCCTCGCACTGAGATATTCCAATAATGAGGAGCCCTCACTTAATCGCTTACTATTTTAGAACGGATTGGAATTTAAATTTGAAACTATGGAAGCACTTTTCGAATAGCTTTACAAGCGATCTGTGAAAACAAACAAAAGTCTCCACATACAATTTTTATTTTTTCACATAGCACCTTCCCAATTAAACTTGGAGTGAGATGTCCGCAAACGATGGACATCTGCTCAAAATAAAAGTAACGCTATAAAACTTATTCTTCTCATTAATTTAGGCCCTTATTTGATATTTCGCTACAAGCTTTGAATTTGTTTTAATTCGAACAATAAGGTATCGCAGTTTCTATCAGAATAAAATATGTATGTGATTCGCCGAATTAAAATGAATTTATGTTTCGCGATAATGGTTAGAAAAAATGCTTGCTCAATATAATAGTTACACCCAAGAATGATGATTGATTGATGTAAAAATCGCATTTGTGAAAACAATTTCAGAAAGCGAGGAAAATCACTCCGGGATATTGAGAAATTAATGGAAATATAGCATAATATTGTACAAATATGTTTTGAAGCGTAAATCTCAAAAGGGAGACTCGTGGAAGGTCACAAAAACCGATACGATTCTTGATCGTCAAATTGTAAATATTTGCAAAACGGACCCTTTTAAGTTAACGAAGGCGATAGCAGTAGAAAACGGAAACGTAGTCAGTGCTCAAACGGTTCACAGACGATATCAGGGGTACCAATACGAATAGCCCGAAAAAAGTTCTCCAAATGCGAGCGAAAAATTTGAGTATGAGGTTAAGCTTTGCAGGAAATGGGCAGTTTTACCATTTTGGTGTTTTTGAAGCAGGATTTAGCTCTTAATTATTCCTGTTAGCTCAAAAAATTTAACTCTTTTTTAGCTCTCTTTAAAATTATCTAGCACTTATGTAGCTCCAGAAATTTTCCGTTGTATTCATACCGTAAGTAATTTGATCGCAGAAATGTTGACTGAAACTTTTTTTGGCTTCATATTTTATTTGTTACTCATTGTCAACGAAATGTTGATAATTTCAATTCTTCGACTGGAATTGTTGTGATGTTGAACTTACAATATGTTTGTTTGTTTGTATGTATCCTTTGTGTCGCGCGGTAGTTTCCCCCATTCCGTTTAAAAAGAAGTGAGAGTGTGAGGCACTTAACTTGGAAAAATCTTACAGTTACTTACAGACATACACACACACGTATAGGTATCCGTGTGTATGTAAGTATCACTGATTTCATTTACCATTCGTTTCACGCTCTTCGATTCGTGCTAATTTGCGATAAAAAGCCAACAAAAATAAACAATACCAAGTAAATCCCCAGCTATGTACGAGTGTTGGGCCACACATAGCGCCCATGTAAAAAAAAAAAACAAACGGAAATAAATTCCAATTATGCATCACACCAGTGGCGACATTTATCACACCTATGGAAAATTTTACGCATAGCATTTCGAAATTAAATAGAGCGGTTAATTTAATAAATAAGAGTCATGAGAAAGTCTGAAAGCAAACCAATGCGTTCGTATGTACATATGTACATATGTATGTAGGTAAATAATAGGTAGGTACATAATAAAACAAATGCACATACATACCTACATACATACATACATACATACACACAAAAGGAATCAAAATTCAATTCCACATATGTATTTACAAATTTTTTTTTATTTATTTTTCTTTTCAATTAACATACATTTCATGCTCCACGAAAGCCCATATAATCCAAAATTTCAAGCCGTATTTGAAGCTAAAAAAAAATTTAATAAAATTTCATCAACATCTCACACTTTGAAAACAAAAAATTAAAACCTTTTTGTGTATGCAGTTTTGTACCCCATTAAATTACAGTATAAAGCATGGTACGCTGATCTCACGAACTGTCAAAAGTCCATATAAAACCCGCTCAAGAAATGTACAAGGAAAACTTCTTGAAATAAATTTTCCTAAGCAGTACGGAATTCTTAAGAAATTCGCTACGCTTTTCTAAAGTTTTTTATGTAAAAAAAAGCGCAAGGTAACCCAGGGTTGCAACAGACGAAAAAGTGACAATTGCCAAATTTCTTTGCTACTACCTTTTTGTCGCAGAGAATAATGGTAATAAAGGTTTGCTTGACTATTTTGTTAAGAGGTCTGTATTATGGTTAATAAAGTGCAAGTTTTAAGTAACTAGGACTCAGCTTTGAGCTTTGATATGTGTTTCGGTTTCCTTTCATATAAAAATAAATTTTGTTCTTTCATTACATGGAAACAAATGCGAAAAAAAATTGGACTACATTCATATGTACTTCCAATTTGAATTTTATTACACTGCAATTTATTTGGCTACAAAACTGCCTACTCGGAAGCAAGGCGAATTTATAGAAGGTGATGGCATAAGAGCAGCTGATTTGATTTTTTTTATTCACCTACATGTATTTTGTTTTTGCTTTTGCGTATGAGCTTTCAAAAGCCGTAGAAGCAAAAATAAATTGTATTTAAATTTTGACAACTCTTACGCAGAAACAAAAACAAAATACATAGGAATTTTGTAGCTGTATTTATAGCCCCACCTTGTATTGATTCGCCTTGCTTGGAAGTTAGAAAAAATAATACTTTTTTTTAGTTTTAAATTTTTATGAAAATTTATTTCTTGCTAGAGAAGTTTGCTCATGCCTTATGTGAAAACAAATTGGGAAAAAAAATTGTCAAAAATTACTGGTAATTTGTAACCGAACTTTGTTGTACTAAAATTCAATGGGCTACGAAACTCTTACTCGAAAAATTTTAAAGTTTGCAATTTTGATGAAATTTGTTTTTTTTTTTGTTGGAGAATTTCGTTTATTCGTTATATGGAAACAAATGCACAACAAAAATGTAAACAAGCGCTTTGAACCTTATTATACTAAAAAATTGCATACTAGAAAAAAATATTAACAAAGTTAGAAAATTTTTTTGTAGTTAGAAAATTAATTGTATTTGAAATGAAAAATAAAGGAAATTAAATTTAAGAAAAAATAAATTAGAAAAAATTTTGCCAATATGTGATGACTTTATAATTTGCAACGGCGTATAAGAATATCGGTTAGGCAAAGCTGTAGTTATTATTAGTAATTATTTCAGCTATGCAACAGCAAAAAGGTCGTCGAGCTTTTGACTGTAAAAGGGATTAGAGGTGAAGACTGTCCGATCGCTATATGTACATAAATATGTATCGCTAGATATATATTTTTCGTGTCCTAAAAAGCCAAATATGGCCCAGCTCTACTTTTACTTGACGTCAGCAATACATTACTGCCTCTGCTACACCGAAATTCCAAGATACCTACCTATACAAATTTCACCTGCTAACAATGACGTGTCGCTTTCTATTTTGCTCGACGCCAATTTTCATTATCAGCGCCGTGCCGTTAACAAAATTGGCACTATTTCAATTTCTAGAAATTGCACGTCATTTGAGGGCGGAATTGGTAGGGGTCATGCATACAGCGCAGCTGCTGTTAATTTTCTGTGTACTATTTTCGTTAATATTTTGTTATTTTTCAAAATTATAAACAGATACACAGAGTCACAAGTGTTGTCATGATTAGTCGGTTGATGATTTGTTATTCTCTACCAAGCGACGTAATTGTTATTTATTTTTGCCATTGAAAGTACAACCACATTTACATATTGCTTGTAAATATTTTTGCCCTTTCAATTATTCTGATTATAGCAATCATTACCTCCGAGATAATGCTGTTTTCATTTTTAATCGCATTCGACGAAATTTGTTTACCAAATATACATAAACCTAGCTAGGTGAACAGCACCACAAAAACAAAAATACAAATACAAAGATAAACCAACTGGGGAGATCGTTGATACAATTGTTGTTGGTGTGTAAATGTCCCGTCTGCTGATTATTTAGCTGCAAATTTCTGTAAACGCATTTTCTGGTGTCAGCTAAATTTAGCGGTGGCATTGAGGTTGTTTTTGCGAAATTTTCTAGCAAGAAATTTTTCATTTTCATTATTTTTTTTCTTTTATATTTTCTCTTTCGCATCTGCGTTGCAATTTCGATGAAAAATCGAGGGCCACCAACCGAAAAGCGAATCGCCAATTGAATGTCCATTACGAGTACACTTGGCACATTAGGCTCTGTGCATATGTAGTAGGTGTACAGTATTCCTCATTTAATTGAGCCTAAAAAATTGCAAAATTTTTGAGTATCCAATTAACCACTAAAATTAATTAAGGAAACGTTTTATACAATTACACCAAACGATTGAATCTGAATTGCGTATTTTTCGGACCTCACTCGCGCTTAACACAGGCATTCGATAACATATGGAATCACTAAGATAATTTGAATATATTTTGCTAAACTTTGAATTAGCGGTTGGGTTTTCCATAGAAATATTTCTCATCGCACCCCCATAGAGGTATTTCGTTTCATCAAAATCGGATCATAAAACCAGATTATCTGAATAACTCGCCTTCAGCGCCACCTTGCGCATTTCATAAAATCCTTTTTTATTGCATTGACACTATATTTTTCTAATATTATCAACATCGAGCCAAACATATGTATGTATTTCTGAATATCTCGACTCATGCGCCACGGGTCTAAGGCATACATATGTAGATTGTCCAAAGATTTTGTGAAATCCGTTCATCAGTTTTGGGGGCAAGTTGTAACAGAGAAAACGGCTACATTTTTACATATAAGTATATATATACATACATATGTACATAGATAGATTATTATGTAATGCCATACATATTTTTCATCGATGTTTTGCTGATCGACTAGCCGGAGGAAATTTGAAAGTACGTTTGTTTTCGAGAACATTTGGTATTTGGTTATATTACTCAAAGCCATTCGAGCGGGCTGAAATTAAACGGCAAATACTGCTTTATATGCACCGTTATTTCGGTTTCGCTGGTATTGTTGAGTTTAACTTATTAGTATCATAAATTGAAATTGCGCACTTTTGCAACTCGACAGTCTTTTGTTTTTTTTTTTATTATTGCGAATGTTTCGGATTAGCTGCTTTTAAAGACAATTATTTTTTTTTTTACTTGTCTCTTTTCGTGTTAATGTTTTTTATATCGTTAATTAATTAAACATCACAAAAAAAAATAGCAGCAAATGACAACAAATACATACATATGTACGTACATATTTTATTTTGCGTGTTCAAAAATCTGCGAAATTCATCTCTGCTGACGTGGGTAAACAATAAACAAACGCGATGTGACACCCACACACACTCACTGCGTGTATGCAGATGCAAACATTTCTAAAATTCGATAAGCGCTAATTTATTATGAGAAGGTCAAAACTCGTCGTCCTCCGCATTCGGAGGCAAAAGTTCAAAATACGCAAAATTGCGCTGCGGATTTATTTTGAAAATATTTTTAATGGTATCGCAAACATTTTATGACACCTGCTGTTTGCTGATGGCGGTCAAGCGAAGTAAATATTTGTAACAAGAAAAAATTTGTAAATGGGATTAAGAGTTGTAAAAATAAAATAAGTCAAAGGAAAAGAGGTTAGGACGAGCCACGGCTCTAAAACGAATAGAAATTTGTTTCGTTCCTTGCAAATACAAATATAAATATACATATACATACATATGTATGTATATAAGTACATAAATAAGTATATAAGGCTATTTTTCAAAATATTCGCAGTATTTTTTGTGTCACGTTTTTTTTTTTTGTAAATTTTAATTCAAAATATAATTTATTCTGTCACATCATTGCGGGCGCCATTAGCACGAACTAGCTATCGCAGAATTTAACGAACCAAGATGAGGCAATGAAAATTATGTGTCTTCTACGTTCTTTTGGATTGCGACACTGCGATGAGAGCTCCGGACGCAGAAAGTTATTTGGAAGGTTGAAAGGTTGTCAAAGCAAATGACAAATCTTTTGCAGGGCGTCTCTTTTGATACAGAGTATACCGTAAGTTTTCCAACAAGAGAACAATGGAAAGATTCATGTACTCTCTTGGCAGGCTCGGTGATGAATCCCACAAGAATGATATAATACAAGATTGCGCCTTCCGCGGACCGCTTGTACCCTCTTTGTCGATTTGACAGCATCCACTCGTTCGCTAACGAAATAAAAGCATTTTGCACAAACAATGTTAAAAATGCTGTTCAATCATTCTGCCGTTTGTCCGCTTCTTCTGCGCTTCTTCCTCTTCTTCTGCGCTTCTTCCTCTTCTTTTTTAGAATTTTTCCTTACTTTGCTCTCTCCTACTCTAGGTATTATTACGTCGCTATCAGCGTGGAAGACGCCATCTTGTTTTCTGTCATTCTTGTGAGTTGATTACAGGACAAAATCCATGTGACAACACGAGGTCAGCATTTTTCCCTATCCCTTCATCCTTGCCAGGCTTTAGGTGCAATGGGCAACTATGCCGGAGTGATTGATAACCCGATTTCGGATTTCCGGCCAACTTCAACTCCATTCCATTCTATCACAAAAACTACATATGTACATACATACAAATGTACATAAAAATTTGTGCAAAATTTCGCTGATATAGCTGAGTCAGAAATCGTGAAAGCGATCACTAAAAAATGAGTCGTTTGATTTTCAATTTCATTTTGGTTGATGTGTAGCTCGTGAGCATTGAAAGTGATTCGCAAAATGTTATTTAAACAAAAAATATATGGTTTTTGTTTATTGACATAAACAAATTCTTCATAATTTATTCACTCAAATGCAATGAAATTTTTACATCTTTCTACTATTTTATCTTAGTCAAGGCGAATTTATAGAAGGTGATGGCATAAGAGCAGCTGATTTGATTTTTTTTTATTCACCTATATGTATTTTGTTTTTGCTTTTGCGTATGAGCTTTCAAAAGCCGTAAAAGCAAAAACAAAATGTATTTAAATTTTGACAACTCTTACGCAAAAACAAAAACAAAATACATAGGAATTTTGTAGTTGTATTTATAATACCACCTTGTATGGATTCGCCTTGATTCTACTATTTTATCGTAGTATATAATTTTATTGTTTCTTATTTTTTTTTTTATTCAAATTCATGACATTTTTTTCGTTTCACTATATCTTATAATCTATTTGCTCAAATATAATGAAATGTTTACAGCTTTCTTCTATTTTTACGTAGTTTATAATTTTATTTATATTGGTTTTTTATGTTTTTATTCATAAATATTTATTTTAACAAAGTTTTTTGCAAAATATCGTTTTGGAGCAACACAAATTCCGAAAAAATTAATCAATGAATAAATGAGCCTGAATTGTAATACATTTCCTTTGATTTAAAAAAAGTTCTATTATGGGTTTCTGCCTTAGCCTATGACTCCAATAAATCTATGCATTAGATTGAGTGTAGTGCGCTAAATTCTCTTAATTTCTTAATTTCTAATAAATCAGATTGTAATTGAATTGTTTGATATTTCGATGAACCGCTACCACCAGTTTATTAGTGACAATGAGACAAACTTTCAATTCGAGATTGGTAGTAAACATTCTGAGTATTGATTTTATTTAATAGATAAAACCCCTGGCTCTTGAGATTTTTGTATATTATATTTCACATTTTTTAAGACTCTCATATGCATCGTGGTTATAGTTATTTTGTGCTACTTTTGAATGTAGTTCATATTTACACCCGATCATTCTTACTACCCCACTACTGAAAAATAAAATCACTATGACTACAATTTTTTTGTGTTCAAATTTTGCTTTTACGGATCTATTAAACAAGATTAGTTGAAAATTTTGCTACTCATAATGCACTATATTGTACCCTAGTAGTAGGTCTACGTATGTAGGTACTTGGGTATAGCAGTGTGAAAATGTCACACTGGATTTCGTTTGATTGATGGGTTGCAACCTCACAGGGCACCGACGATTTAAAGCATAAATCAGTCAATGAAATAAAATGCCGCTGTTCGCTTTGTCAACAGGTGATGAAAAGGTTATCATTGAAGTTTGAGTTTCAAAAGACAAACATATTTGTTTACATTTTTTAAATACAAAATTATTCAAGTGCTTTGATACCGCTGCGCCACTACCGTTGAACTACATACACCCAAAATGAGCAATATAAAAAATATTTAATTTCTAAATCTAACGGAAAATAAATTGTATTTGGAGTGAAAGTGTGTGGTGTTTATTCAAATATATGTTCGGAAATTTCAAACTTATGCTACCAAACCTCATGCTTTAATTATGAAAATCATTCCTTTAACTTAGTTAATAGGCCGAGTGCAAATATAAAATTCAGCTAATTTCAAGCCAACACTCAAAAAACAAAAAAATGACTAACAAAATACAGGAAAATGGTAATGAAATGGCGCAATGGAATGGAAATATTGACTACTTTTGAAGAAAACAGATTTCACCTTTTTAGGTTTCTATTCAATCGGGTCGTTTCACACTACATACAGTTTGGAAATTCATCAGCAGTGTTGCCAATTTCAAGGCTAAAAATTGATATATGTATGTATATGTAGGTGGCATCTCCCACATTCCCCTCTCTATCCCTTTATGGAATCGGAAAAGATCTATTACTTCCTTTTTTTATTTCCTCGCTTTAGAAATATTAATTTAAATTTTTAATATTGTTTCCCATTAACTAAGTAAAGTACAAACTTTTTTTAAATTAAATTTTGTTTAAAAAAACTCTGGTTTTGTTTTTCAACCAGAGCTTCCAAAATGGTTTACCCAAATCCGTATAGCTTCATTCCAAATTTTTCTTTTACATTTAATTTGACTGGAATTTCGGTTAATTGGATACTGCAGATTTCTTCATTTCCTATAAACAAAATCTCCATCCACAAAGCAAGTGCACAAATTGAGAAATATTTATTGCAAGCTTGTGTTCTGCTCTTTCTTTCAAAATCACTGCATTCATTCGGAATCTGTTATTCGTCCTTGTTTCGTACGTTGCACCCAATTTGTCTGTCAATGTTTTTGAATTCATCATAAGTTTTTGAAACTTATCCCTATCGCGTTGTTCTCTACTAGAGCCCTCGATTTCTTGAGCTTCTCGTGCATTGTAAGGCCCGTAAGACTAGCGAGGCTCTCAATATTCAATCCGATAATGTAACTGTATCGACTGCACTACATATCGTAACGGACTATGTATAGAGTGAGTCAAGCTGTGGAAGCAATCAATTTTAGAGTCTTATAATTCTCGATATTGATCGAGAGGCAATTTATCGTGAGGATAACTTTTTCCCGAGCATCGAGCATCTCGCAAGGTTCGCCAGCTGCTCGCTAATCGATTGTAAATAAATGTATACGCAGTACTCAATTCGATAAATACTCGCGATATCGACGATATCGACGATACCCGAGGTTTTACCGAGAACTCGGCTCCTCGATTTCTCGAGTATCAAAATACTCGAGAATGTGCGAAAAGAAATCGAAAATTCTATTCTCTACACAAAATCCATTGACTAGTTTGGAAATTCAAAATCAATATGGCGTTTAAGGGTTAACGAATTGGAAAAAAAATATATACTTACAAGATGCCGAATTACAACCCTGTATCGATTTAAAACATTTTTCTCATACATTTTGAGATTAGCTATCTGCCAATGGAAGCAAAAAGGTGCTTTAACATTGACGTTGCTCAAATCTGGTCAATTACTTACACATCTGGCATGTAGGTCTTCATATGAACCCTTAGTCTCAAACACGAGACGAAAATTCAATGCGGACGGGCCTTTATATCGGAAGTTGCTTTCAAATTGAACTTTTCTATTCCACTGGAGTGATCCGGGCGGCTTGTTGTTGTGCTCATTGGGCAATCCGAATCGCTTGCCACCTCTGCAAATACTGCCGTATTTGTTTGCATTGCGTGCAACAGCAAAGCTTAACAATTCGGAGAACAACGACGAGAACGTAATTTTCACAATCTCTGTCACGGGAAATTTTTGGTGAGGATAGCAGTGGTGTTGCCAAAGCCAAAAGCAAAGTGAAGCGCAAACAATGCGACTAGATTGCACTACAAATGCAAACATACAGACATACATACTTATTTAGTGTGGCACGTGGCAAATGGCACCCATACACCTGCCGCTCAACCACCCCACCACCTATCCGATGCTGTTGACCCAGCTTGTGCTCTTAAGCTGCAAATCCGGTGGATACACTTTCGGTCGCGCGTGCAATGACAATTTAAACACGTTATTGGTTATTGTTGATTGCTTCGATTCTATAAAAATTGTTTTCCAATTTAATAGCTACATACAAAACGAGTGGAAGAAATTTAATAGATTGAAGAAATGGAAGCAAACAGAAAGAGAGAAAACAAAATAATTGTAAAGAAAAAGCTTAGCAAACACGGGGTTCTCTCCGCGTGCAGCAGTCCAAATTAAAACTTTATTTTGCCTGGGAGTATCCTTAGCATGCTCTGTTTGTGCTGCCTGAGGTGGATTAGCCATTGGGTACTCGTAGGGAAACAGTTTAAAGACAGAGCGGAAGGCAAGCAGTCCCGTAGTCAACTGGACTTTCTCTACTGCACGACAATTTTATGGCCATTGCCGTTTGCGATGCTTGTGGAATTTAATTTTGTGCCATTTTGCCAATATTTGTTTTTGCATGAACGTTTTTGGTTTTGACAATAATTGGATGGAAGTCGTAAGCAAAGTAATTGGTTGGAAGGGTGCGTAAATGACAGGGGTGGCGGTCAAATAAATTCAAGTTAAGTAGAAATATCTTCAACACCTAAGGCGAGTCATGTTGTTTTCGTAATGTTCAGATTTTGGTAACTTTGTAAAAATTGTACGTAAATTTATCAAACTTTTCAGAATTTTCAGAAGTTTTTCTAGTCCATTCGATTCTAGTAAATAAACTTTTCCCACTCCCTAGTTTCTTACCAAGCGTTTGCATTTCGCAAATGTTTTCTTCAGTCTAGCCAAATTTTTATTCGCGCCTCTGCTCCACATCTACTCATCTTTATTTCCATCACCTTTTGATAAAATACACTGCAAATTGACGTCAATAAACTGAAATACGCAGAATATTCTATATTTGGCGCCATCGAATTGTTCTTTATCTATGAAAAATATACAAAGTACCAAAGTGTCTACGAGCATATCTACTATCTAAGTATAATATTGACAGTTTGTCTTTAAAGAGACCAAAGGCATTTTAAGGTTGTGACAACCCACCAAGCAAATTGTTTTGATTTGTTAACGAACTAAAAACTTGTACAAAATCAGAACTGTTTTTCTTAGCAATACGTCAAGCCCATTGCGTCAGGAATTAGATTTGCGATTTCGAACCATCAAAGAATTGGTTTAGAAATTTGAACGCATTGCTTATGAAACGTTGAACGGTTTTCGACTTCCTTTAGAGAACTCTAAGCTCCAATAAATTGGAATACAAATAATTCAGCTCAATGCTGAATTTCGACTTATTGCGGGAAGTCTTCACTTAGCTAACAAATTGTGAAACATTTTTGGTTTGGTGGGAATTTTCTCGTACAATAAATGCAATAAACATATGTACACATTTTATGAATTCATTAAATAATTACAACATTTCACTAATAAATATTTAACGGCATGTCTGTAATTTCCGAGAAGTTCATGGTATTATCAGTTGATTTCTTAATTGCAAATGGCTTTGATGGCGACGACACCTCAGCGCCGATACTCAAGACGGCTATAAAATTGTGTCGATCATGCGGCAATACTGGGAATTTTCATGAATGAATATTACCTTCTGATTCAAACAAAGAAAGCACTTTATGCATTTGAGTATTATTGTCACTTCGTTTGGGTATTAGTTGGATTTATGATGGGAAACAGTGGCAGAATGTTTCACAAGTGTCGATAAGGTAAACAGTTGATTGTGTCATCATGCGCTAGAGGTGATATAACTATTTTACGAATATACATACATACATGCATACATACATATATCGATATATAGATATGTATATCTGCAAAGTCATGAACTGGGTATTTGAGCAGAATTTTGTGGCCAACCGTCTGAAATATGGCAGTTTCCACAGACGAATCGCCGAATAAAGAAATTAATCTACCTCTTCTTTTGTTGACACTTTTGGAAAACTTAGGATTTCAAAAGCAGCCATCGCTTTTTGATCGAAAATCTTTTTGGATTTTACTTGATGGATCTGTGCTTACAGCTAAAGTCTTAGTACACTGTCTACAACTTACGCTTTTGCTCCTTAACAAGACGACGATAGAGTTATTCGGAAACCCTAATTAGTTTTGCCTAAAGCTTTACTCACTGACAGCTGCAAGGTGGATTACTTATGATGGTTGATAATTAAAACTGGGATAAAACCATAGATTCTTGTTTTCCCTGCTTGCAACGTCAATGGTATTTCACTAACAAGCATCATTCCGGCGTCCTGGCCACTGTGGTGTATAACAAGTAGAGGTGTTGGACATCCCAGAGGCTAACTGAATGCGACAGATTTTTAAACGAGATGGCCCAGCATTATAGCTTTATAGAATATGGCTTATGTGGGTGCCTAGACACCGATACATTGCCAAACCTTGCAAAGAGAGCGAAAATCAAAATAAGTGCAATTTGAAAGTTCATTACACTAACGAACGGATTTGATCCATGATGAGCGACACAACATGGTAGAGGATCGTACTCTGCATATGGCAGTACAATGGGGCCACTCATGGTCCTTCCCCACCTGTTACTTCAATACTTTCAGGTGATAGAGTGGCCGCTGAATTTTAATTCGATCGATCACGTTTAAGAAAAGTTTTTTTCTAATAGAGCTCGCTTCTCGTCAGGCACTGCCAAACCCCCGAGGACATTTCTACTATGAAAAAACTTCTCACAAAAATTATTCGCCATCCGAAGTCGGCGTAAAACTGTAGGTATGTACTCAAATTTTGTGTTGCAACCAGCGAGCCAGAATTGAAGCTTCTTTGCTGACTCCATAAAGAGAGAGAGAGTTAAATATTGGAGTAGTAGTGGTAGTAGTCGTTAGTAGCAGTAATAGTTTTGGTAATAGTGTAGGAGTAGTGGTTAGCTGTACTTAGTGGTAGCATTAGTATAAATGGTAGCAGGGATTTGTAGTAGCCTTAATAAAAATAGTAGTAGCTTTAGTAAAAATAGTAGTAGGTGTACACTGTAGCGAAAATTTATTTAAAAAGAAAGCATAATACTCTAAATCAAATCCATTCTGAATGATTTTACTCGGAGTCTTCCATTTTGAAAGTGGAAGAGTGTGAGTAGCACGAAGGCTATGACAGCATATCCGGTCTAATTGAAACTGTGTGTTTCGCCATTATTTCCTTGTAGAATTAAGTTATTTAGGAGATTTAAAAAAATATAAATATAAAATTAGAGTTGCGATATTTTAACTGGGTTTTTTCTGCAATCCAAAAATAGCAACATATTTAAATTTAAGGCTACTTTAAAATGTTATACATTTTCGAGTTTACAACAGTTACGGGATCTTGTGAATCCACTTATTATTATTTTTCAAATAGAGTGTGCAAATTGAGAGTGCACTTTTAATGAGAGTTAGTACAAGGTGGGCCAAAAGAAACCAAGGGGTGTAAGAGTTTAATAACTTTTTCGTTTATTATTTTTTTTTTATTTTTTCTTTCAGATTATATAATATACAAAAGGGAAATTTTTTTACACTTAGTAGGTATGAAAAATGATGTCTCTTAAATGACCACCGTTTTCAGCTTCGCACTGATGGGTTCTTTTTAGAGCATTTTCCATAACATCTTCATCTGTGGCTGTAGCGTTCGAATTTCTGCAACAATGTTTGCCTTGAGTTCAAGGATTGTCTCTGGCTTATTCACATAGTACACTCGCTCCTTCAAATAACCCCAAAGAAATAGTCGGGTGCTGTCAAATCTGGCAATCGCGCTGGCCAAATAATTTCCGAATTTCTGGAAATTTTTCGCCCTCCAAAAATTTGACTTAAAAGTGCCATTGTGTCTCGGCCAGCATGGGCAGTGGCTCCGTCCTGCTGAAACCACATACTAGGTCTGTTTTCAAGAGCAGGACGTAAAAAATTTTCTATCATAAACCGATACCGCTCTCCATTTACGGTTACAGCACTTCCATCTTCATTCTCGAAGAAGTAAGGCCCAATGACATATTCAGATGTGATCCCACACCATACTGTACACCTGATGGGGTGAAATTGGCGTTGATGAATGGCTCTTGGATTTTGAGAACCCCAGAACCTACAGTTCTGCTTATTAACAAAGCCATTCAAATGAAAATGAGCTTCATCACTCATAATCAAATTTTTAATAAAGTTGATTTCATTTCTGGCCAACTCTTGAAATTTAACTCCAAAATTTAGACGTTGCCGATGATCTGCGGGTTTTAATAAAATAAATAAAATTTAAAAAAATTAATAAACGAAAAAGTTATTAAACTCTTACACCCCTTGGTTTCTTTTGGCCCACCCTGTATATCGTTACATCCTTACAGAAATATCTACTATTTATTTCAAACATTTCATTTGAGTGCACAAATATTTTGGTTATTCGCCTGCAGTATTTCAAAATACATTTATTATTTAATTGCTCTTGCAACATTTAGTTATTCGCTGCATTTAAATCTTATAAAGAAATAAATATGATTTGTTGCAAACCAAATGTAATCCACATAATAATAAAAATGATAAAAGGCCTGGGCATATCGTTTGGCCAGAGTGCTTATCGTAGATTGGCAACTATTTGATAGTCGATTTTATCCAAATCGCCATCGTATCGCACCACATACGAGCATTTGCCATTAACTCAAATGCAGCCCAACATTATTTGCGATTTTTTTTAGATGTTGGACGACATTTTTTATTGCGTACAGCAAATACAGTCGTCTACAAAGGTACGGTGGTGTTCATGTCAAATATTTATTTTTACCTACTTATAGAAAAAATATTTTATACGTCAAGTATAAGGAAGTGTATGTAAATCATTGTTGCATAAATTCAATATTTTTTTCTGATTTAAATTTTTAAAATTATTTTTTTAGTATTATAAACTGCAGGTGGGTAAATATTTTTTTTGATTTTTAAAATTATTTTTGTTTGCGAGGGAGAGCTGGATATGATTTGGCACATACATATGTATATAGTCCGTTAACATGAATCAAATCTTTAAAGTGTGTTGTCACCTGTTTAAAAGGTTACATTCAATTAACACAATAAATGAAATCGAATATTGCAATATGGATAGCCAGATGCTTAATTAACTTGAATATTCAGTCTGTTGTTATATTTGTTACAATAGATGCAATTTAAATGGGGTTGCCACCTATTTGAAAAGTTTAATTCATTTAACCAAATGAGTAAAGTCAAATATTGCAATATGAGGTTTAAATAACAGAAGTTTAATTGAGCTTTATTTTCAAAAAAGGCTGCCACCCTTTTAAAATTCAATTAAGTTGTATTAAAAATTTTTGTAAAAAATTAATTAAAATTTTAATAAATTTAACCAAATATCTAAAAAAAAAAACTTTATTTTGAAAAGGCTTGGCAGAAGATTATTATCTGCTTAAAAACAAAAATAAATTAAATTAAATAATTAAATTAAAAGAAATATAACGGCATGGGATTCAATGGAAGGACATGTATAATAAAACTTCTAAATGTTGTTTACTTCCGACGCACATATATAAATGCCGAAAACTATCTAAAAATTTAAGGAGGAAAAGGTTACATTTTGACCAAAATTCATGGATATTTACGAAGATTTGCAATTTTCATTTATAAAGTTTTTGGTAATATGAAAAACAACAACAACAAAATATCGCCGTACGTAGACTTTTGTTCTCCAAAAGTAGTGTGTGCGAAAAGTACTTTTTTTGTACCACTACGGCAAAAAAGAAAGGTACAAGTCCACAAATGTACATACATACATACATATGTACATACATCATACATGGGCGTAAATGTGGCGCCATCGCCGTCCAGTTTGGCAGAAGCTCTTTTCGGAATGCTGTCGCACTGCATGCCACACGCCAATTACACTACTCGACAAAAAAAATCTCCAAGAATAAAATAGGCCTTTCCTAAAGTGAAATTTTCTCCTGATTCCGAATATGACTTTCATTTTCTTGTGGCAGATCTAGTTTCCGAGATATCGGCGAAAATATGAAAATTCCCATTTTTGCAGAACACTACTTCATATAGGTACGGCAAAAATTTGTATTTTTCATTTTTTCGTTTTAAACTGTTGAATTATGCATTATACTAATTCCCATAAAAATGTCTTGCCTTCACCTCCCTCAAGTATCTTCAGTAGTTTGGCCACTATGCCAAAAAACTTTCAAAAAATGTTGAAAAAAAAACGAAATTTTTTACACAATTTCAGATTTAACCACTTTAAAATCGGAAAAATTCTATTGACGAAAAAAAGTTAGCCCTCCTATGTTGTAGGTAATTTAACTACGAAAATTTTAAGCATACCAGCACAACAATCGGGCGTGCCATTGAAACTATAGCCCCGTTAACTTGCAAGCGTCTATCCTACAATTTTTTTATAGAGAAAATTTTTATTCAAACTAGGTTTTTATTTTTTTATAACGTTTTATTATAGACATATGTTTGCACGTTAAACTGTATTCAATTGAGTAATATGAGTATAAATCAGCAATTCAGTAAAAAACAACAACGACAACAACATTAAATACATACATATCTACATCTAAAAAAGTCAAATTGAGCGATTTTACCGTGGTGGTCAATAGTGAGGGACGTGGGTACTTCTAACTACCCGTTTATAATTTTCTGGGTTTGTCTCCCGTATTATTGTCCAGCAATAATCTCCCAACATTTCTTCATTCCAAAAACCTTGGTAACGCTTTTCAAAAATCATGAGGTCTTGGTGAAACCTTTCACCCTGTTCATCACTTTCAGCACCTAGGTTTGCGGGAAAATTATCCAAATGTGAATGCAAAAAATGCATTTTGAGGGACATGTTGCATTTCATAGCACTGTAGTTTTTCAACAAGGCTTTGACCATCTCTCTATAGTTGGGATCTTTGTTGTTGCCAAGAAACCCACTAACGACTTGCTTAAAGCTGTCCCAAGCCGCTGCTTCTACTGATGATAAATGATTCGCAAAATTTTCGTCTTTCAGCAACTTTCTAATTTGCGGACCAACAAATATACCTTCTTTTAATTTGGCTTGAGTTATTTTAGGGAAAAATTTCGTTAGGTACTGGAAGGGTGGCGCGTCCTTATTTAAAGCCTTTACAAAATTTTTCATTAATCCTAATTTGATGTGAAGTGCTGGCAAAATAAATAATGGGTTTCTCTAGCACGGCTGTCCCAAAGACAGAGAAAACAGCAATATTTAGTGAAACCTCCTTGAAGTCCGAGAACTATAGCTACAACCTAGGATGTATTTCATATACTATTTATTTTAAACTGTACCACCGAAACTGCTTACCTTTAAGTCCGCACAAATTTTCCAATTAAATTGTTTATATTGAATGAGCTCAAGTAAATTTGATATGCTTAAATAAGTTTCTTTAGTATTCTCAGAATGTGCCACTGGTATTGACGGTAACGAATTTCCTTTATGGAGTAATGCTGCTTTTAAACTATGCTTTGAACTGTCTATAAACAAGCGCCAATCATCCACTTTATTTTCTAATTTTAGTGCTTCAAATAAACCTTGAACATCATTGCAGTAGCAAATATTTTCACTTTTAGTAAAAAAAGAAGAGAAAGTCTTGTGTCTATTTCGAAATTTGGAAGTACTTGCCGAAGGGCCCAGGCTGCCCCATTGCTGCAAACGAGATCCTAGAACTTCGCTATCAAATTTCGATAATTTCAAATCTCTGACCAAGTCATTAAGTTCGGCTTGTGAGACTCGATGTGGGATCTCTCCTTCTTGTCCACTTTCTGAATTATCTGCTTCGGAGTCACTTTCGCTTGAGGCTTCAAAACTTATAGGCGGTCTAGGTATGGGTAAGGTATGGTCATGTAGTTTTGGTTTTTTAGCTGATGCCACATTTGGATAACTTATTAATTTCCTCTTTTTTCTCGTTTTACCTTTAAGGTCTATCACGCAAAAATAGCACTGGTCGTGGTTAAAGGGTTCAGTCCACATCATTGGAACACCAAACTTCATGTTATGACCTTTACCCGATACCCATCTCATTAAAGTTAATCTACAGGAGGCGCAAATAAAATTAGGTGTCCAAGATTTATCGAGATTTTTTACACGGAAACCGAAATAATGAAAGTATGCATCTCTGACAGAATTAGTTATTTTCCGAGCTGAGTTTCCGAAAATATAATGTCCGCAAATAAAGCAAAAATCATCCGGATTATTTTTACATTTAAAATCTCTTTTGCAACAAGCCATTTCGTAAACACATCTACCGATATAGTATGTATAAATTTGCACTACAATTTGCAAAACAAAATTTACAACAAACAGTAGTGACAATTAAATACTTGATGTCTTTTTAAATTTATTAGACCCTAAGGTAGAGTGACCAAATGAAATGTCTCGCCAATTTTATCAGAGTAATACTAAAATTGTAGGATAGACGCTTGCAAGTTAACGGGGCTATAGTTTCAATGGCACGTCCGATTGTTGTACTGGTATGCTTAAAATTTTCGTAGTTAAATTACCTACAACATAGGAGGGCTAACTTTTTTTCGTCAATAGAATTTTTCCGATTTTAAAGTGGTTAAATCTGAAATTGTGTAAAAAATTTCGTTTTTTTTTCAACATTTTTTGAACGTTTTTTGGCATAGTGGCCAAACTACTGAAGATACTTGAGGGCGAAGAAGGCAAGAAATTTTTATGGGAATTAGTATAATGCATAATTCAACAGTTAAAAACGAAAAAATGAAAAATGCAAATTTTTGCCGTAGTAGTGTTCTGCAAAAATGGGAATTTTCATATTTTCGCCGATATCTCGGAAACTAGATCTGCCACAAGAAAATGAAAGTCATATTCGGAATCAGGAGAAAATTTCACTTTAGGAAAGGACTATTTTATTCTTGGAGACTAAAGTTGATCAAAATTTGTCGAGTAGTGTTATTTATGATTAGTTACGCTGTCAAGCAGCCAGAAATTCGGCGATGGCGTACGCAAAGTTAAAACAAACCCATCTACAAATCTGCACGATGTACATACATACGCTATGCATTTCCACAACATTTTAAAATCATTCATTCTTATTCTAAATTTCTTTTGTCCCTTCCGTTACATTTTATTGTCTACCCGCTGTAAAATGTGCGATGTATCGACAGGATTGCCATAAATGTTTTGACATCCTTTATAGAGTGTTTACAAGGACCATGATCCCTTCCATCCATATACAAATGTAAATTACATTCAAGCACAAATATAAATACAATCGCAAACATTTCAGACAGACAAATGACAGTGGTACCCTAAAATTCCTTGACAAATATAGCATTATTGTTATTACTATACCCTTAAAGGGCAATGACGGTGTCACTCAACATTTGCTTTTATTTAGTTATGGATGTAAATACCTCTGTATGTAGGTTGTTGTTTTTGTTTTTGTTTTTTTTTTTATTGGGGACATAAAACTTAAACAAGTCTTGTCTACAAATAAATAAATGTGCAAAGCTATTTCATCGTCGAAAAATGTAAATTGTGCGACAGTGAGCAAAATGGAACGCAACAAATGTGTGCACACAAATTCAAACACAAACACACACACATTTAGATATATGTATATATACATATGTATGTGTGTAGATCCTTCCATGTATGATTGCTTTACACTGCTACAAATACGCAACAAGGATATGCGCCCAGCTAAGATTGAGGTGGTTGGGAGTTGAAGCACATGACTTTAGTCGTGTATTCGTTAAAGGAAGTGTTGGGTAAAGAGTTACGAATGAGAAATCTCTACACAGAAAGTTTTTCTAAAACAAGCCCGTACATCGATATTTTTAACGAGCCGAGTATATTGAGTTTGGTAATATTAGGCGCATTATTTTCGATACGAGACACGAAAGAAAACTAGGTAGGAACAGTGTTGTTGCAGCCTCTCAAAAAAAAAAAATTTCCAAGAGTTATAATGAAAATTAGACAAAAGTATCCATAGTTATTTTAAGTATCCAAGTATCGATCCGAAAATGAAAATGAACCATAATTCCTTGGTTACACGTACCGAGTTGTCACATGGCGAGTCAATTCAGTTTTATTGCACTGCTTACTTGAAATGAATGCCGGAAAACAATATTTTAAACGTGTTTGCAACCAGCTGTTACCGTTTTATGAGAGGTGTTCGATTTCAATAATTTGCAAAGCTAAACTTTTTTATTTTATATGTAAACTGCATCCAAATTTGGTGGAGCTTGAAAAGTTGGTTTCGGAGTTATAATTATATATTTGTTTTAAAGTGGGCGGTACTATGCCCGTTTTTTCAAAAACCTTAATCCCGTATGACAAATTTGTGTTGATTATTTTCTGAAATATCGATTTTTATTTAATTTTCGTAAAATGCAGTTATGTGGGTGTGGTTGTTTTCCGATTTCGCTCATTTTCAATACCTTGGGCCAAGTGCAATATGTTTCAGATATCTTAGTTTTGTTCTGAGCTAAAAGTTTTATACAGCCAAAGTTCATCGAAAGTAGCAAATATTCGAATCCGAATGAACCAAAATGGCAACACTTGTAGGATAAGGTATTTAATGTAATAATGTAACAAATTTTGCCAACTCGTGTATGTTATAAATATTAGCTTTCACCCACGACTTCGCTCGCTGGCATTCGGTTTAACGTTATGACCTCGAATGTCACAGAATAGGAGATAAATAATTTCACCAAAGCTAATAGCTTTTAATTAATTTTTAGATAGAGATTGTTTTTTGTAGGGTAGGAATTAAATACATGTGGCAATTCTATCCAAATCTCTGTCGGGTTCAAACTAGTATTACAATGATTCATTTATCTTGTTTTTGTTTTTATTGAATTACATTTTTTAACAGGTGGCAACCCTCTCCAAAAACGTTTCTGGAATAAGTCTTCCTTAAAGCTTTTTCATTTAACATTAGTATAGTAGAACTTCAATCAAATTGAATCAACGTTGTTTAAAAGGTGACAACTCTTTTTCAAACACCGTTTCGTATAAGCACATTTGTTTCGCACCAATACTGTTATATTTCGGTAAATTTAGACATTTAATTATATTTATATTTTTTAACAGATGGAAATCCTTTTTAAACACATGTACATGATTAATTTTTTTTTGAATCACATGCCTTTATATTTTTTTAACTTAATAATTTAATTAATTTTCTTAAGCAGGTGGCAACCCTCACGAAGGTATTTTCAAAATAAAGCTTAACACAACTTAACATATTATAATTTAATTAAAAAAGATTTTTGAAATTGAGCTCTCTCAATTTTTTATAGTTTGACACTCATATTACAAAATTTCAATTAACTTGCATTTAAACAGGTGGCAACACAGTTGGGAAATGAAGCTTTATTAAGCTTCTTTCGTTTGATACCCAATAATATTTGTAATATTTGATTTAATTCATTGTTTTAGTTGAATTTAAACTTTCAAACAGGTGGCAGCCCTCTTTAAAAAATTGAGTCTATAGTAATCCATATAACGGACTATATACATATGTACCAAATCAAATCCAGATCTGCCCAGCAGTCATATAGCAATATGTTACAATATTTATTTAATTGACTGTAACTTTTTTAACTGGTGGTAACTCTCTTTAAAATATAGCCTATATGTTATTGTAGTGTATAAAATATTTGTCTGCTAAACACTTTCACTCAAACGCAAACATTCGCATATATAATATTAGTACCTACTAATAAATTCGTAGCTTATATGAAAATTAAATATTTCCATTATTTTCGAAAATTGCTCTCAGTGCACTTCCATACGTCCACAAACTGCAATGACGCGAAAAGTTATTTTCTTTTTTACGTACAACGATTTTTGTCTGAATATGGTGGAAGTGGACATGCACTTTTTTATATTCGGAAAATTGCAAACATACATACATCAAACACACACTGATTTATGCACGCGACAAATGCAACTTTTACTGCCACAACTCATTTACGCTTTGTAAATACTTAGTGCACCCTTTGCAGCGTAGAAATGTCTGGCTGTTGGACCACCACTCACTGTTCGTCTGGTCTAATCTAAAAATGTCTTTTTGGCGCCTCAAATCAATTCGACATGTGCAATTCGTCTTTGTTTTGGGTCAAAACAAATTGAAATGTCTTGCAGCATTATAAAAACGAAATACAGTAGTGGACTTGGGATCTACATACAGCCGTACAAACCTATGCACGTATGTACATATGTATGTATGTAGTATGACCGTATAAATTGGGTATGTACTAGATTATAAAATATCCAAATTCGTAAAATATGTGCGTGCGAAATAAAATGTTTGCATGCGAGAACCCTTTAGGGATTTTTTTATTTGAAGGATCAAACGAAATTAATTAAATGTATATGCTAAAATTATCGACTTTATGTAGAAAATATTCGACATAATTTAAAAAAAAAAAAAAATAAATAAATGCTGGTACAGTTGAACAGCGCCACAAACAAAATTCTCACCGATCCACAGTAGGAAGTTTTCCACTATATTAAGATGTTTTGTTTGATCAATTAATTTATTTTAAAAATTTGTTATTTTTCGGGTTCATTAAAATTAGTGCAACTTTCGTTCACTTTCAGGCCCAACGTTTCGCTAAACTCCTAAGCATTGTTTAAAAATAGCTGGAGGAGTAAATTTTGTAACGAATTGAATTTTTTTTTAAATCGGAAGAGATTTTGGAAAATACTCTCTAATGCTGAATTAAGATAAAAATAATTTTAACAGCATATGTATTATTGAAGAAAAATTTCACATTTTAAAGATGCCAATAACGTAGATTATTTTAAAAAATCATGATTTAATCGTTATTTCGTGATTTTTATTTTTTCGACTAACAACAACTAATCGATAATCTTCGATTTAAATTTGTCCTACCATATTTGATCGATGTATTGTGATTTAAATTTTTTCGATGAAAATAATAGTTATTCTTACAAAATTTCGCAATCATAATAAGTGCAAAAAAATTTTAGCAACAATAACAATAATAAGATTTATATTTTATAATCGAAAAAATAAAAATCACAAAACATCATCGGAAAAATTTTAATCCAAGAATAAGGCTAATCTTTTATCGAAATAAATCATAAAATATCTATGAAATATTATCGAAAAAATAAAAAAGGGATTATGAAATATTAACTATATTATGTGATGCTTCAAATTTGATACAAAACTGACAAATTTCAACAAAAAATTTAATCTAATTTTCAAAAGTTTCAAATCGGAATTTTTAGAAATTTTTCGAGTATTTTTCAATGATATGCCTCGGCTCAAATCTTTTAATTTGAGACTCTAAATTAGAGACATTTTTTGTGACATGAGGCGATTTCGGTATTCAGTAAGCGATAGTCTCAAAAAATTTTACCAAAGACTGTATGCTGAAAAGCAGCAGATGCACAATCCCATTCAATGAAAATACATACATATATTGCAAGCAATCTATTTTTTATTGCTCTTTAAAAATTAAAACAATATGGTTTTTTTAAAATTAACATTGAAATTACCTGGTAAAAATTGTTATTACTGCATTTGATGTGAACCTGTTATTTAAAAAACTTGTAAAATTAAAACTATAAGCAATCAATATATGCAGCAAATCATCTATATATACATTCGATCAAAATAGCGGAACAAAGTATGTTTTTTCTTATTATATTTATTTTCTCGAAAGCGTTATTTTTATCAGAATTAAGCAAATAATGGCGAGGAGCGAATCCAGAACATACTTTCAACATACTTTTTCTGTTTTGCGGACTGCTTAGAAGCAACCGACGGCTTACTCAATACCGAATATTGAACGCAACACAGAAAAATCACAATTAGTGACTAGAGATTGCATACAGAATACCGGCATTACTATAATAAAGTATAAGCTTTAATTGGCAAAAAATAATGTTGACTTTTTTTAATTGGCTACAAAACTTCATATCCGAAAAGTTTCTAAAATTCTGATAGAAGTTTTCGAAAATTCGAATAGCAAATTTTTGAATATGCCTACATCTACTATATATAAAATACATATTTAATTGATTCGAAATAGATGAGAAAATGCATTTACTGTCTGTGTCCGTTTTTTTAGTTTTTCATGTGCAACTTTTAGTGCATTGTCAGAAATGAAAATAACCGATGACAGACCGGCATACTTAGAAAAAAAACACGTGTGGGTATACACTGGGTGGAGCAGGCAATCGGCATGAAACTTTGAAAGTCGTCTATAGTCGTCCACCATGCGCCGTTCCCCATCCAACTGCCATAAAAGCCCAGCAACATAACACCAGCTGCATCAAAAATAGGGTGGTGGTGCCAGGCGACAATTGAATACATATGTATCTACATAAATACTTACCGTAAATCAATCTCACACTAGACGCGTGACTGGCTGCATGCGAGGCTTTGTGAGCCTGGGTCGGTCCGGTCGTCATTGCGGCATCGGCTAGCCTTCTACTAAATAGAAAGCCAAGGCGGCCGATGGCCTAACACATTGCACAGTGTGGCCAAATTGAACGCACTTAGGTGGCTTAAATATGTGCGTGGTGTGCCTGCACTTGCATGGCTGTTTGTCCCCTTCACTTTAAGGTGCAGTCCTCGCGACTAGCCTACAGCCCGTCAGCCATCAGCCATCAGTTGGTAAAATGACATATGCGAGTAATTGCAACCACATTTCGCCCGAATCGATAAACCATTAAGAAATAATTTTTTCATCATTCATACATCCCTTACCAAGAAAGATTGCAGCGTAAGTGGCCCGATTCTTAATTTGTGGCATCTATTGGAAATTTAATGTAAACCATATGTCACTTTTCGAATTTCCCTCACGGCATCGCACGTCTGACGCCACCAAAGCTTAATCACATAAGACGAATATTAAAAATACACAAAGTTCAAGGCTAATGACAGCAGCAGATTTTGCAATCCTTGAACGAACTGAAGATAACTAATCGAATTTACTGGCATGCATTCAAGTAAGCTGATTTTTCCATTTTCTCGCCGCGTTTTCCATATGCATCTCTCTTTCTATCTATGTGCATAAAGAATCTGAAGCAACAAAATTTACTCAACTGGGACTAAGCGTGTTATTTTCAGACCATAATTGGAAAGAAGCTAAATATGGTAAACTTCTTTCGACAGCCTTGGAAAGTTGCATTTGAGAAGAAAAGATAAAGAAATTTATAATTTTTAGGCCTTTTGTGAAAAGCCAGTAGAAAAGTAGGTAGTTAGTAGTGCAATGCGGTGTGTATTAATTTATTTATAGAAATTTGTTATTTCGAATAATATATGATATATGAAATAGGAATATGAAGCAACTTAACATATACATATATTAACGAGCAAATATTTCCGCAGACAACTTACCCGTGGTCGTCTAGAGGAGCCTCACGAAAGAACTCTTTCAACTGGGCTAGACCAACGTAAGAGAGAGTATTAGATGATATGAAGAATCTCCAAATGCCGGGTATAAGTTGGGAATGTCAGAGTAGATTCTGGATAATTGGGAGTTGAGTCCACTGCTGTATCCAGACTATAGTTTGGCCAGCGTAACGCCAGACTCACTAGGCAGCTGGAGCTCCTTGTCTCCAATGTTTGGTAGTTTGATCCCTGTGACGGCCTTCACTGGGCGAGAGTTGGTGAAGGTGATGACTACCTCTCAGTGAATGCTGTTTATGACCTAACTGCATGCTTCGAAAAATTCCAACGGGCTCATCAGGTCATATTAGAGCGCATCCTTTCCGCGAGGTAATGATATAACTCTCTTATATTTGGATTTGGATTTCCATCTGAAAGGGTAGCAACGTTTATCGCCATTGTACCCTGGTTTTTTGCATACAAATGCCCATATTTGCTAAGGTCTGCATTTAAGGGCAAATTGACCGCAAAAATTTAGTAAGTTAAAAAATATTTTTCTTACAACTCGACTAGATTGTTTCTTAAATTATGGGCAATTTTGATTTTTGTAAGAAACTCAGTTTTAAAATTTTATTCTCACTTATTTAAATCAATTGTAGTGTATCCAAGACTTTTCTTGAAGCCGTATTTTTACTTAATTCTGCCTCTAGTTTGAGTGAGACGCGGAGAGTCATTTTACCAAGTGTGAGTGTGATGGAGAGTGCCAGTTACCAATAATGAATGTTAATTAATTAATTTTAAGTTTTTTTTTAGTAAAATTGTATGTGAAATTATACCACGAGAAGTAATTGGAGACATTTTTTAGACTGCCGAATTAAAATCTTCGGCTTTTAAATTTTGTACATACATATGTAAGAAGGCCGTCGGCGGAAAATGTCTACGATTTATTGTAAAAATAGTCGTAATTTCTACTATTTATTTTATCTTTAAAATTTCAATCTTAAAAATTGTTTCAATGAAATATTTTCGAAACTTATTTTAAGTATAAGTATCGATATCGTAAGAGAACAGTGGGTTAATTAAGTGAGCTCTAGATGATGAGAAAATACTTCAGCCAATTAAGATGTGTATCTTGAATAGGCTGGCTATTTTGTAGTAAATATAAGGCCATAACATACAAACGTATCAATCCCAAAAGTATTTGATGTAGTACCAGTGATCGAATAAGAAGAGCATACCTACTCTGCTTTACAATTGCCGATTGGAAAACCATTTGCTTTCACTCCGATTTTAACACTTTTGTCCGCGAAGGACGATTAAAGTATGTATCCTCTGTGTAACAAAAGAGGTGGACGGTTTTAAAATTTTTTATATGTACATATGTACCTCCCTGCGCAAATCTCAAGCTAATTTTAGCAGTGAAAGAATAGCCACCAACAGAAATACATGGTGCTTCCATTTGCCTTATCATCAATGATACCTAATAATAGCAGTATCCTCCTCTGCAACTGTAAAATGATATTTAAATCTGCATTTGAAAAATATGTAAATGAAAGTGCATATGAATTTCAGAATTTTCCACTACGCGCCACGTTTTCAACACTGGTCTGCGCGTGTTTTTGTTGGCGCTGATTTTATTTATCAAAAAACGTGTTGGCGCGCACATTTAGCTGCATCTTCAATGGCAAAACTTCGCTGACTTTATCCGGTCTCCTGGCATGAACTTGCAAAAATGTCTCAGCCAACATTTGCGCAGTCATTTGAAGATTCTCTAGTAATGCTTTTAACCACCTCCCAGACTTCATATGCTTCGCCTGTCGATGTGACAATAATTATTCGTACAGCGGTCAGCCAGCCGCTAGCGAGCTAGACATGGGGCCATTAGACAAGCAATGAAACGATTATAGACGCCCTGTAGGGAAAACCTTCGCAAGTTTGGCGCAAAATCGACAGTGAAAATAGCAAGTACTCGATTGCTCAAAGAATCGATATTACCTGATTCTCGAAAGTATTTGAAATGATTACACATTACTTAAATTAATTACACTTCGCGATAGTCACTCATATTTTAAAGTTTTCAAGCCATATATGTATGTACATATTTCAAATAAAAAGCAAGTAAACATTTTCATCAATTTATTTTTTTCGTACGTAAGCTCAAGAGGCAAGCGTGAAGCTTGAAAGTACATAAAATTCCTAAAGAATCTAAAATATGAGTAATTTTCTCAAGATAATATAAAAGCCTTTTCTTTTCTTGAAGAGGAGCAAATGAAAATTTATGAATAAATTGGTAATACGGGTAATATAAAGAAGAGTGCAGCTTCACGGGTTCTCAAACAATTTTTAGATTTGTGCTTTTTTGGTGAGCTATATCTATAATATGATCAGAAGTCAATATAATATAGTCAGTGCGGTTTGTGCTTTTGTCAAAAGCGCATCCGAGTACAGGCTGTAAGTCAAAATGTGACAACATATGCAGTACAATGGCGCCATTTTGCTTTGATAAGTGCCCAATACTTTTTTCCCAAAAGTAATCGAATATTCCCTTTACTTGTAGTTGCATTAGTCAACAACAAGTATGATAGAAAACAAGATCGGATTCCCCTGCGAACTGCTAGTCCTCTCTTTGTCGATTTGACAGCATCCACCCATTCGCTAACGAAATAAAGAATTTTTCTTTCATTTTACAAAAATAATGCTAACAAAAATATCAATCCTTCTATCGTTTGAGCGCTTCTTCTGTAGAACTTCTCTCCTGTCAATAAATGATTTCGCCTTCCGCGAACTGCTAATCGCTCTCACTGCATTTGAGAAACTCAGTTGGGCTTCTACGTCATTGAAGAATTGTTTAAACTTTGCTTTATTAAGGTGGCGTTTTCGGTGATTTTAATTAATAAAATGTAGCACTAATGAACTGTCCAGTGTTAAATTATGTCCGGTACGTTCAATTCGAAAAACTTCAAGATATTAATTTTGTTATTTGACTAAACTTAGACTAACTCTTCAGTGATACTTGTTTCTCCGAAGTATTGCGAGACGATTCGAATCAATATCTAAAGGGATATAGTGAAATTAGCCCGAACACCTCTGTTCAAAACAATCGATCGGCATTCACACTGCTTTGTGAATCATATCAAGAAATGGGTCGGCTATGTTGTAAAAATTGGTGCAAAATTAGGATGACCAGGTGGTGGTCTTCGCTTTGACAAAGTCGCGATGACCAAATGTCTGAAACTGTGTTCAAACACTAAATGCCATAAAACTTGCGAACTAATACTCGTAAAGCCAAAATATTGTCCATTTCATTAATTTTTCTGTTTTTTATTTGAAATATTTTATGTTGAAATAAGCCGTTACATTGAATGTGCATTGGTCTGAAGTTCTTACCGGGGCCATCCAATAACTCGTAAGCGCGCGTTCAAATGCGTTTAATTCGTCTGAGTTCTCGCCTCAGCCCTTCTCTTTTGCTGCTCAGCTTGTCATTCGGTCACGTGTTAATGCAAATGTTCTTCTGACACTTTTACCGCGTTTACCACGGTTCACGACGAGTCTCTCGGCAGTGGCGTGCTGATTGATGTCTTAACACCTCTGAGGCGTATAGCAGCAACAACAACAACAACAAAAGCAATAGGTAAAAGCACTGCATCGTACGCGTGCAGTTAACGTGTGCCCGGTTCTTGCCAGCGAATGTGACATTTGAGGTGAATGTGCATACAAATGACAAACCAATGATGCTACCTGTGCTTCCCAGAAATTATCGCATCGACCCTACGTGTGTGCGCCAGCAATGCAATTGTGTCACGTGTTCTATGGATAGATTAAGCTGTTTACATTTCTTATTACCTACTGTTGCATTTTACTCTACCCTTTTGGTTTTTGTTTTTCAATAACTGCCATCGCAACAAAAGGTGCACATATTGGTTCGTTGTTGTTGTTGCTACATTTGACAAGGTGCTAAAATTGAAATGAGCTATGTAAGACCCGCAACGCGATATTTATTCTATAAATAATATAATGAAAATGCACCGACCACCTCCGTCATAGCCTACACTTTTTCCGCTGTGTATTTATTTGTATGTAAAAGTTGAATTTTCGTCTGAGCGTGACTGGGTATTTTATAACATAGACCCATACATTTTTCATTTCAATTCGATTACATTCGGAATGCAATGGTTCCGTTGCATAGTCTCAGTGATTGTCTTGCTGAAAAAATATCGAAATTTTCATATATCGATATTTTTACCTTGACCTACAATTGCTTAATTTCAAAGAAATTAAAATCGAATTTAATGCTATATAATGGGAAAACTAATCACAGATCATCATCAAGTATTCTTTAAGGATATAAAAAGATACTGGCGATTAAAGTAATTCAATCGAATTTGAAAAAATCGATAAAAATATATCACACTCTTATCCTCTTCTCTTGTATACAAGAAAATTTAAATTTTATCGAAATACGGAATTTTGAAAAACAAGAATTCCAAAAGAAAGTATTGACCAAATCAGTCCATCTTTCCCAAAAAGGGAGGATTTTTTTTAAACAAAATTTAAAACTTAAAAAATCGGAAATGCAAAAGCCAAATAATGTCCGATTTGTCGCAGAATGCCCCATATATACATATATATGTATATATACCCTACCAAGAAATAAGGAATATATGATTGATAAGCCTCGGAACACGATATCGTGCTGAAAGTATCGATATATTACTCATTCAAAGTATCGCTCTAAAATAATCGGTTACCCATAAATATCGATGCTAAATTAAAAATGACAATCAGTTACAAGTTCTTATAAAACGTTATCTATTTGCCCTTTAGAATGTTTTCTGCATAAATACCAATTAGGTCGCTAACTTACCATGTTGAATTTGAATTTGAATCATTTAAGTTTTTATTTCAATAATTTGACACTTTTGGGTCCGCAAAGTTGGCAGTACAGGACAAACTTCATCTAAAATTTGGAAAAGAATTGCCTGTCAAATATTATTCTGTCAATAATTTTTCCCCCAAAATTCGATGCCAAAAATATCGAGATGGTATCGTATCGTATCGAAAACCATGTTCCTAGATAAGCCATTTGTTAAAATAATTATACTTCATATTGTTGCTTCTTACAATGGATTATATGAAAATAAGCCTTAGACCTCTCAGAGGCTTGCAGAAATAAGCCTTTTATAAGGCTGGTGGGGGCATTAACAAAATATTATAAGTATGAATGTCATTTAGACATTGGTCGCGAACTAGATTTTTGAGTTTTTTTTTGTTGCCAGAGCTATCATTTAAAGCGCAACACCGCAACAAGGTCAGAAATGGAGTTATCATTTTTATACTTATCTCACATAGATGAAGTTTGCTTTAAATCCAATCAATGAAGTCGACATTAAGACAAATATAAGGGTTCTACTATTCAGTTACCCCACAGCTCTACCTATACTCTTTTGAACTACGAATATGATTTCCATATTCTGATTATTTCCATTCATTCCATTCAGTCGAAGTCTTCAACCGGAGAGATTTGTGCAAAGTATTGTATTAAAAAATCATATATACCCTGTCGGAAAAACAGAAGATCAGAAAAGGAGCATTTCTAAAACCGTTTGCCAAGCTTACGCACAGCTTATTCTAACATCCTCGTACGCAATAATGATGATTCTCGCCCCGCGAAATTTAATACTGATGTAACGCCTCAATGTGCGTACAAAAATTGTTAGTGTCGAGAGCCTCATTAAAGTAAATTGGTTTGTCTTTTTAGTTTTGCGAAATGCATTTCTAAGAATTCCTCCCTCATTTTAATATATATTTTAGCAAATGTACTATTTCTATGCAACTATATACTCGTATTTATGTTGTCGAATGCTTCCATCCCATCCCCCCTTACAGTTCCTCAGCCCTACATCTATCCACCCTAGAGAATACCACTTGTCCAATACTGCACATCAAATTTCGCACGCATTTCCAAAGATGACCTTCCACTAACTACGCATCGGTAGTAGCTTCTTCGCTGTTTTTGTTTATGTTTTTTTTTTTAATATGCATAGACATTGTGCAAACATACATAGCTGTAGAAGCTTAAGTACCTAACCTCACTTGTCAGGCGCAAACACTTGAGCCAACTGAATGGTGCGAAGGCGTGAAAATTGCAACAATTACGGTAACAAGCCGTAGTACTTAGCAAACCGAGCCTCCAATTCATTTAAGGGTTTGAGATTTGTATGTGGGTGGACGTATTTATGTAGGTATGTACATATGTATGTAGTTCTGCCGTTAAGTGGCAACCCCTCGTAAAATAAAATGTTTCCGCATCATTGACGTCGTCTGCACAACCGAGTGGCTTGATTTGTATTTAGTATGTAATTACCGTAATTTATTGTTTTCCGTTCTCGTTTCAAGGGATATTCGCTAACACTATTCACATTTGCGAGCTATTTTTCTTCTTTTTTTTGTACTTGAGTTTTCTTTCTTCGTATACTCGTAGGGGTATAAGAAAAGACCTTGGACAAGCTAGAGAAATGGGTTTGCTAATTTCGTTCTAGTAACTGTAATCTATGTATGTACATACATAGATATGGAAATTAATATAATTTGCTGATATTTTCGAAAATCAATAGGTATTTATCTTGAAGCCTTGCTTATTTAAAAAACAAATTTCGGAAGGATGTCGCGAGAGTCGCGAGAGATTTCTAATAATCGTGAATATAATATGTATACAATATATAACTTTACATCATACGAAAAATGTGTTCGATGGCTGGCACTGGAATTAAAATATATACTGAAAATTTTGTTTACAGTTTATATTTAAAAAAAAAAAAAATACTTAATCTTCATGTTTTGCACTTAAACTTTTCTGATTCTTTTTTAGTTCCAAACATACTGTTTGCAATCATTCGTTTCGTGGAAAACATAATGAAACTTTCTTATTCATATAGAACTCCTGTTTGTGATCACAAACATAGCTTAAACTATTTCATATATTTTGCTCAAATCAATTGAGATCATGGAAAAATTATTTGTTCTGAGCTTTCAAAAACCACGTCACTGTTATATTTACTAAACAAATGCAGATAATACATATCAATATAGGGGACGTGGTGTGTTCAAAAAAGTAAGGTGACTTTAAATTGTTACCAAAAATTATATATATTTATTCAACAATATTCAAGATACCCCCTTTAAAGTAATTCCACACATATATAATACACTTTCCCCCACATTTTTTCTAATCCTCGAAGCACTTTTCGTTATTGCCTACAGCCTCTTCTAGCATTGCAGTCTTTATCTCCTCAATTTGAATTTTTTCAACTGTTAGAACGGGGAAACGACGGAGGGGTAAAAAAACTCAAGGCAAGGCATGATTGTGGCTTTGTTTTTTGGAGGAAAAAAGTCACGAAGAAACAACATTAAGCGAGCAGATGCAATAAAGTAGTTTCGGAACAGATTTTCGCCGCCTCACCTTTCATGCCTAAAACATCGGATAAAATTGCATTGCACGAGCCAATCGTGAAGTCGACGCCTTCGGTAACTTCTCCAGTAATTCCCCAACACCTTTTATCACTTACTTGGCGTTTTCATCAGTTGTTCACGTGCTGGATCATTCAGAGCGAGTTTCGTCTTTGATGTCTTATCGGCCTTCTGAGAAGAGCGTGAAAAGATTTATTTTTTACTCAATGTGTATCTACTTACAGTATGCCACTTTTAGGTTTTAATAAGTTTTGAGGTATTTACATCGTTCCACTTTTAACACAAAATTTTATGCAAATTCATTGATTCATTTTTTTCAACAGCGGAAACGTCAAACACTTTAAACCTGTACGCATTTCACAAATAAACAGTACACAAAGCGAGCATCGTACAGTGAACTTTTTAAAAATATTCGCAAAGTTTTTTATGCTAATATTTTTTCAGTAATTTTTCATAAAAAACCATAGTTCACTCCATAGTACAGAACTATAAAAGTAAATCAAAATCTCAACCTTTATAGAAAATTAAAAAAAAATTAATGGAATTTTCAACCTTTTTAATAAGAATTTTTAATAACATTTCCGGTATGCAGTTTTGTAGCTAATTTAATTTAAACACAAAATTACTTTGTGCAATTTTCGTGAATTGCTTTTTATTTAATTTTTATTCAAAAATTTATGAAAAACATTTAAATAATAAAAAAAAACACCACTGTGCGCACTTCGCTTTGAGCTACTGTATGTTTGGGACAAATACACTAACATACATTTTTTGCTTACAAAACTGCATGCCAAATCTACCGAGTTGGCTTAAATCGAATTCACATGGCATTCAATACCGAAATATTGAAAAAAACATGGGTTAGATCTCACTGAGAAAATTACCGAAACATAATAAAAATAACTAAAATACAGTTGCTAAATAATACTAGTTAGTTCATTTCAGAAAAATATTATTCATAAATTGTAATATTAATATGCAATAATTAATATTTAATGGTTTGCCAAAAAAAACCTTCTCTACATTAATTATTTTCTAAATCATACATATTAAAAAGGTAAAGATTAAAGTACTAGTAATTGTACAAAACGTATCCTTTGAAAATACATAGTACATTTATTATAATAGAACAAATAAATACCACACTAGTACAAGTAATTATTTAAAAATAAATAAAATAAAACAAACTACGAGCTGCTTCGTTGAAAATCGTCGAAATTTCGCCATAAGGCGATAAATTAAAAACGCCGCTCATTTGCATTTATGCATCGAAGTTACACAATCCGGCCAACACATGGCCTAACTCAACTCTATCCAGCAAACAACATCGCGGCTTTTGCCACCACCAAAGCCACAGCGGAAGCAAGCTGGTGCCACAGCATGCGATTGTAGAAATAATAACAATAATAAAATACACTACAATGGCGAATTGAATTGCAACACTGCGCCCAGCTGTCTCCCACGCAAACAGCTGGTCGAGTGGGAAAAAAGTCAGCAAGCAGCCACATCGGCAACATCAACAACAGCGCCACCTCCAGGCCAAAGCCAGGCCGCGGAAGTTGTTGAATTATTTTTAGCATTATTTTTATTTAATTTTGTTTTTTTTTTGTCGTGAGCTTTTAGTATTGCCTATTGGTGGTGTCACAGATGTGGCCTCTATAGGCTCTAAACCGTTGGCGTTTTCGCTACGTACGTACACACATAGACGGCTACGTGTTTAATTGGTGGCATCAGAGCCGCCGCAGTGAGACCAACCAACAACACCGATAATCTGACGCAATAGGGCGCCCACCCACCACTATCATCGTATTTTATATTTTCACACTAACTATCGCACCTTTCGGCCGTTCCTCATTGCCACACAGTGGGCTACTGAAGATAAATCCATTCATAAAACTTAAGAGACTTTCCGAGTTGAAATGTATCCATCCATCAAGTAGGGTTAGATCAAAGAAACCGATTTGCAAATCATGCGCTTATGGGGAAGTTCATTCGACTTGTCGACTTGTTAAAATCGCGGCTTGTTGAATTAGCGATGTAAAAATCTATTCCCTGTGCGGATGAGACATAAACTTTTGCTTTGGCAGCGATTGCAACAAATGCACTGGGAGATTTAGTCGGGTAAAATGGTGACTAGTTTAAGTAATCAAATAGTTTCTAAATGATTTATAAAGAACCAATTTTCCGCCATCCCCTGCCAAGTTCGCTGCGAACGAAAAATTACAATACTGACTTTCGGGAACTGCACTGATTTGAAAATACCTCAAAATAAAAAAGCTGTTTTTTAAATATTTGTTCAAAAAAATCACACGAGATGTTAGAATATGTTAAAAGATCTGCATACAAATATTTTTCAACAGTATCATAATAACTGAATTTTTTGGAGGTGTTTTCAAATAGGCTCCGAAATATTTTGGTGGAAGTCTTACAATGTAATACATTTTATAATTCCGATGAAAAAACAGTAACGATTTTTTTGTATGGCAAGTGGTGCAACCTAATGTGTACACCTTTGTAAACTGTATTTATGGTTTTTAAGGTAAAGTGCATGCGTTTTTTTTTGTTAAAATTCCATAGCAATCACTATAAAAACTACAGTACAAAATACAATGGCAAATACAACGAACTCTGAATACCCCTAATATAAAACAAATTGAATTAATAAAAAAAATACATCGCCCTCAGATTTATTATTTTAATGCATGTATATATTAAATGGAAACAATAAATGGCCCATTGTGCATCCAATGCCGTTCCTATTGGCGCTGCTTGACGAAGTTGCAAATTCAAACTTCAAATTTGTATGCAAGTAGTACATATTACCATTTTATACTCAGATTATGGCAACGGGAAATCATTCAGAGCGTGAATCACACTCCGACTCCAGCGACTAACACAATGACTGACTGACTGACTGGCTGAGTGACAAACTGACTGAAGGACCACGAAGTGTGCCTTGGCCGGAGCGATGACAGACTGAGAGGCTGTTGCAGGCTGGCTGCCACTGTGGGAAAGGTTAGAAAATGCAGCATTGCAGACAGCCTTACGTGACGAATGCGAACATTTTATGTAGTTTCATTGGAGTCGCCGAAAGGTGTAAGTAATGGGTGAGACTTTGCCTTGCATTTCTGTAGTAAATAGATACTTATGTAATGAACGATATTATGAATGCAGTGAGGTAGTAAACAATGATTTTTGGCAGGAGCAGTATTTTAAATTCATGTTGAGTTAAAAGCCATTGGCTGGAAAAACTCCCATCACTGAAAATTGGAAAAAAATAAAACGCTAAATAAGACGTTAACGGAAAGAAGCTGAAATTAGGAGGTTCTGCTCGCTTCAGTCTATTCACATGCACTTATCGTAAACTTAATATCAAAGGATATAGCTATTTTTCCAGAACCGAAATTTGTATATATTCCAACGGAATATTACTAAGATCAGATGAAGCAAATTACAAACTAGGCAAAATATTATTTGTCCTCGTTGATAATACAAGTCTGGCCTGCGACGTTTTGATATAAGCCGAACATGAAGGCAGAGTGTAAAAAAGTAGAACAGTTTTTTATATGCAGCTAAATCACTTCATTGTAATTGTCTCTGGAGATGGTTAACCGGTTTCAGATTTAATTTTATTTGTGAAATGTTAAAAAAAAAATTCCTTTAATTTATGTTTCAAACTATCTTTAGCTATATCTAAAAAATTGCGCTACTATTGACAGAAAATGAGAATCAGATGCCATAGTAAAATTTCTTGCCGGCTAGTGTAATCGAACATCGAAAATCGAATGTTGAATTCATACGAGTATTATGAGATGTTCGACGCTGTATCGTGGTGTTGGAAAATTAGTATACGGCTTCTCGAAAGCATTCGATAGAGTGTCTGATAAGGTCTTAGTTTCTAAATTGTTAAGTTTTAGCTTAGATTTTATATTTATTGAGTGGATTTCCCCTCTGTATATTCTCTTAAAACTATCATCGAATCTTAAGACCTGGATCTGTTCTTCTATAAGAAACTTAGCATAGTTCCTAAATCAGGTCGTGCTTTTCAGACCCATATATTTTGAAATTGCTTTACATGTCTTATAACTTATAAATTTAAGATATTTGAAAAGTATATATAACAATTTAATAAGTCAGCGCTTACATCACATAGCTTGATGTTTGGCTTGGGTGCGGCGGCCGCCGAATCTAGTACTCGTATATACATAAAACTGTAGCCGCTTTCTTTGTGAGAACTCGACTCAGAAACCGAGGAACGGAAACGGATTTCAATTAAATTTTAACATTATACATATTTCTTAGACACGTAACTCGGGCGTACTCACATAGGTGGCGCATGAGTCGAGGTATTGAGAACATTTGTATTTATGATCCGATATTGATGAAATAACTAGCGTAGTTATAATAACGGTACTAGAGAGACATTTTTAACAAAACCCTCCAGGTGGCGCTAGACTCAAGTTAAAAACACACGGATTTATGGCTCGATTTCGGTGATATTAGAAAGGTATGATCCTGTTGTAATAAGAAATACATTTACGAAAAATGGATCCGCTAAGTGGCGCCAGAACCGAGTTATTCAGAAAAACTATATGTATATTTTACGTACATATGGTAAATTTATAACAAAAAAAAATATTGAAAATATGTATTCCTCTTTACTGCTGCGAGTATATGAAAAGAGTAGTTGGTAAGCAACGCAGACAAAGTCTCGGGTAATCAACTAGTCTATTATAAAACAAAAATTTTAAAAGTTTTGAATATCATGCATCTATTTGAACTTTGTAGAAATTTATTGTACGTATCCTTACCCTAACCGCTTCAAGCTACTCTAATGTAAATTTTCCTAATACCAATATTCCTCTGCGATGGAAAAATTTCAATAAGTTCTACAACTCACCAGTAATTCGGTTTATCGCTCTCTTTAGCGCTGTCTTTTCACAAAAATTCCGCTGAATACATACGCACATACACACGTACATATTACTAGTCTTATCAATTCCGATTTCACATATTCAGCTTTGCTTTGGACATTCCGTTGGTCGATGCGCTTCCCACGGATCATGCGGTATGTTCGGTCTCAAAGTATTGTAGTAAATATGATGGATTTTGATTTTTATTATCACCATTTTCGTTGTGGTTTAATTTCATTCATAAAGTCATTAAATAGTAGGTAGTAGTATTCCATAGGTTTGTAGCGGGTCACACGCCACACATCCAACGCTAGCAGTACGCAAACAGTCATACAACTAAAATATTGCTTGCTGAGTTTAACAAAAAAGCTATGCCTGCGTGTATAGAATATATCAATGTAAAATATTTATGTATGTTAGTTTAGGAATTTGTTGCTTCAAAATAATCATTGGGGCGTTATCGCAAACATTTATAATACATTTAGTGGTCATTCTACACGCGTATGGTCTCATCCACTGAATGGCATTGTGATGGTCTCAGCTGCCCATTGGTTCCCAGCATGATCGCCTAGTCATCCGCTGATAAGCGAATTATTCATACGAGTAGTCGCACACTTCCATCTATCTACACGCAGGCTCTACTCTATGTGTGTTCCAAGCATACAAGAAGTAATCTTTCGAGAAATCATAAACGCAGAAAATTTTTGTACAGTTGTGTTCCGATGCACTCTGTTTGGTGCAGCTAAGCAAGAGGAAAAATAAAAACTATTGTTTGTTTGACTTAGATAAAATTAATATTCGTACACAGCAAAAAAAAAATAATTTTTAATTTTAATACCATTTTGGTATATTTGTACATAAAATTTTCTTTTAATTTTCTTTTTTACGCAAACACGTTCCCATTTAGAAAATATAAAAATATCATAAAGAAAATATAAAAAAAATTGTCGCTTATACCATGTTCACACGGTAATGAAAACAACTTCTTTTCAGAAGATGGTTTAAATATTAAATATGGCCGTTCAGACAGCATTACTTTTCACTAACTGGTTTTCGATGACATTTCTCTATTTATTTACCTTTTATAATCGAAGGCTATCCGCTAATCGAAATGCACCACAGAGCTTCAAAATAAATTCTCCACTCTGTGCATACCAACAGTGTCACTTTTTATAAATAATTCAGCTTTTCTCCACCCGATTTTTTTTTATTGTTGTTCTTATTCCTTTTTCTAAACTAAGGACACCAAGTAATCGATTTTTTTGGCAAAAAATTATCGAACACAGAGTTGCTAATGAAAACACCACGAAAGTTTAGATGTTTTCGAAATTATTATTATTGGTTCGCACAGCAAGGCGAAAACATGTACTTTCATCTTGTTTTCACAGAATATCAATAATGACTCATAAACAACCGGCTTTCGTTGTCGTGCGCAGTAAGGGCTTGCTATAATGAAGAACATATGTACCTACAATATAGAGATAAGTGTATTTTGTAAGTTTAAAGTGGAACTCTTCTTTCAATTTCATTTATCTATTTTCGAATTAGAATTTTCATATGCCTGACTTCGTAATGTGTATACGATAAGTCATATTCATCGTAAACGTGGACGTTTCATGTGATATCGAATTTTACAGAAGATTGTAAGAAAGAAAAATTACTGGAAGTTAGTTAATAAAATTATATTTAAGCTTAAGATGAATTAAGTTAATAATTTTGGTAAAAGGGCATGGCACTACCTACTTTCGATAAAAATAATGAATCTCAGTAACTGGTTTACCAAACCGGGTAGACACATTGCCTTCGGTAAAAATTTGAAATGGATCTGAAAGAAAAAATCTAAGCCTTAAAATAAATATAAATACAGGGTACCACAATAACAGGGTTGGTGTTACTGCAAAATCTTAGTACTAAAATTAAATGACTTTTTTTCTTGGACTAAAAAATAAACTTGTATTTATTTTCTTTTACAATAAAATAATAAGAATAATTCGAGTCGTAGGCCATATCAGCTAGTACTCGTATCTTTCACAATTAGTTTTAGTATTGTATATTAAAGCTAATAAATAATAATAAAAAAAAAAAGAATAATTGCTACATCATTTGTTTTTTTCTTTGTTGATATGATAAAAAACGCTTTTGGTAAGTTAGTTGTTCTCAACAAAGTCATTTACACTTATAAGCAACCAAATTCAATATAAAATTTTTTGACGCAAATGTTTGTTAATTTATTTTCAATAGTTTTTTTTTAAAGGTAAAGCTGATTCCATTAAAGAATCCCTATAAATAAAAGTTTCAAACTTTTTAGAAAATGTACGAAATTTTGCCAAATTTAAAGAAATGTACAAAATGTTTTTTATTAAAGCAAATACTGAACACAGTCTGTAAAACAAAAATTATTAAAAATCAACCAGAATTTTCGGCCACTTGAGGCTGGCATTTTTGTATGAGTAAAATTAAATGCGCTAGAAAAAGGCAGACTCGAAATTTTTTTTTTAAATATTCTGTTTAAAAAATTTCAGAATTGTACGAAAATTGTTTGAAATTTGATGCATTTTAGTGAAAAATTATCCCCAAGGTTCGAACTTAAATGATTGTTGTAAAATTAACTATAGTTTTATAAACAATTAATTAAAATTGAATAAAAAGGCAAATAAATTAGGTACCAAAAAAGTACAGGCTTTCGAAGGAAGCACAAAAAACAAATAGCACATGGCAAGAGTTAACTACAAGGGCATTGCGTTTCCAAGTGTTAAATACTCTGACGTTTCCGTCCTTCATTTATTAAATAAATACAAACGCAAAACAAATCTAAAGTTAGCTAAAATGTTTGATGCTCTGACGATCTTAAATATGTATGTCTCGAACTTATTCCTTTCTCTACAAATACCACAGAATTTGTTAGGCAAGCATCATAATCTCTAGCCCATATGGCCAACGTTACCGCCTTTCGTTAGCATTCACATCGGGAGTTGCAACCTCACCTTTAAGCGATTTAAGAGATTATAAGAAGAGAAATACTTTTTTAATAACTACATTCACTAAGGCAACGTCACGCCAGCCCACCAACCACAAGAATGCAATTGATGCGCAAACAAATTGGAAATTCATCACGCGTTTCGCAATGACGCACCGAGGCAAATCACACTCTACATTATTGTACAGAATTGACCATATGGCCGACCGCCCTGACTACACAGACGAATGCCACCATTCGCCCAAGCGCCCATCAGCAACTACACTGCTCGTAATGTCATCTCGTTAGCGCATCATCCGCAACATCAATAACAATTTTAGAAAATTGGCATTCACAAAGTACATATACACGCACACACACACACATACATATATACATACAAACGTAGGTACATTAATACATAGAAAGCGGAAGGGCAACCCTCAGTTTTCCATGTAGAAAGCCCACGCTAAAAACGAGTCACACATTGCAATTCAAATCAGAATTTGCCATTAACACCCACTCATCTTAAAGCCATAAGCATTGGAAACCTTAGCTGTATGCAGCTGACCTAATGTACATAAGCAGTCAATATCTCTGGCAACTACGACGGTGGGTAGAGGGTATCGAAAAGAGTTTCTTATATTCTTCAACGCTCACCACTTTCCATTTTTACGACTGCAGACGTATTTCACCATTCACGCCTGCATTAAACTTATGTAGTTAGTGTCAACCTACGGCTTGAATCGGAGAAGCAATACAATGCGACTAGCCGGAAACATATGTACATACATATATTGTAAGAACATTGTGAGGAGAAAGGGGAGAATACCATTGGTCCTGGGATCGAATAGTCAGTGCCATAACTTGTTTTTAATTGTTTTAAATTTTATTTTGAAAGAAAACAATTCAATAGCTTCGCAACATGCCCGATTTTTGATTCTTAAATCTTCGTTTAATATATCTGAGACTATGCATCCAAATTTTTAGAGACCATTCAATTTTTAAATTTTTCACAACCCTGAACTCAGCGAGTGGTCGCATAGGCGTCGGGGCGCTTGACTTGATTCGAAGCCGGTATTGTATATTCCAAATTTCTTTCCTGCATAGGGGTCCCTATTTTAATAAGTCATTTTTTGTTTTATTCATTATAGATACAAAACAACCTAAACAATTTGCAGACCCAGTTAAAGTACTTTTTTAGTTTTTAAAAAAATATTTTTATTCAAAAAATTTTTAGTAATTTTCTGGGTCTGAAACTTTTTTATGTTTATCAAACAAATTTTCTTTTTGTTTCTATCCCTCAAAATATTCGAATTTCGCCATTTCTTTAGAATTTTCTTAGTTCAAATAGAAACTACATACTTTAATGAACTTTTCAAACAAGAATTGGGATGACTATTTATTTATAATTTATACTATTTATATGAAGGGCCTCGAGATTTTGCAGACCTGGGCTAGAGTTTTCTCTCGATCATATGGATTTCCGATATAAGATGAATATAGCTATGAAATTTGAATTTTTTTAATGAAAAATTGTAATAAGTAATAATAAAATATGTGCTCTATTCGAAGAGATTTCAACTATGGCACATCGCATTTTAATAAAAAATTGTAATATTTAAGTAATAATAAACTTTGTAGTATCATCGAAGAGATTTGAACCATGGTATACCGGCGCTTATCGGCTATTGCGATTGATATTGCGGCGATTCTTAAATTTCCAAATGCACACATAATTTATGTTCAACAATACTTTAATGTGTTCGAGGTAATTTTTTTTATTAGAAGTTATTTGAAAATGCAACAATCACAACAGTAGAAGTTATAGCTGCTATTTTGGAGATCCCTACAGTTTCTCCCGACTAGGCTTCCGTGATATTCTCCGAAATAGCAGCTATAACTTCTACTGCTGGATGAATAAATTTTTGTTAGAAATAAATAAAAAAAAGGGTAAAATAATTACTAAATTTATAACTAATTTACGCTAAATTTTAGTTGAATAAAACTACTCAATAAGATACATCATTATAAGGGACAAAAGTACCCATTAGGATGGGAGGTCAAGGGTTAATATGTTATACAAAAAATTAATCATTCAATTTTGCTATAGGCCAAAACCGAAATTATAATTGAAGATTTGCACGCATTGTCCATTTTTAACCCAAGCTTTGAAACTTTAACCCACAGTAAATAGAAGTTGTGATGGAGCTGGAGCTGAATCCTCTGAAATCGATTTCGTTGAGGTCCCAATTTGGTTGTTCCACAGTGTTATTTGTTTGTTTTATTTAATAATCCAGCGATCGAACTCTGGGAGAATTGCAAAGTATTCGATAAATTAGTATGGAAATTTGGAACCATGTCTTCTCTAGTTGCCTGCCCGCAGCACCAGGGACATATCAGTCAAACATAAACTGTTTTTTTTTTTTTTTATTTAAAAGTTCTGGCCAGCCATTCCGACAACTCGTCCATTCTCCGGATCCTAAGAAATGAAGAATAGATTTAGTTATTCACAACAAGACAACTAAAAAGAAAAACGTATATTACAAAAATAAAACGGGGTTTTCCATAATATTGTGAGTATCTAAATATAATCAAAGTAATGCGCATTTTTTGCCAAAGTCATTATTGCAATCATAATAATCAGCGGCGCTTGCATGTCGCAACGTCGTGACTTTATTTCCGTTTGGCTTTTCTCGAGAAAAACGCTTAATTAATGCATGAGTTAACTAACATAGGTGCACAAATAAATTAATAAGAAAAGTCTAGGAATTCATATTGCTAATTTAATATCGCATATTTTTTTCGACACCAATTGAGTATATTACGAGTAAAAGCGCAATTATTGACACCGTTACAAATCGTCTTCCGCCCAATGAAAGCATTTAGCTATAATCTAACTACTAATCTCATTACATACTATTAGTTTGTTTTCAATATTGATTCCAATGCAATCCAACTTCGAACTATGTGTGTAATGCTTTTTATCGTCTACCTCTCTACAGCTCGGCATTTATTGTTCAGATTTTATAATTATGGAATTCTTAGAAATAAGTATACAATATGACTTTTGGAATCTACTTATAATAATACTAGTAACTATTTTATTTAATTTGAAAAATAGATGTAAGTAAAAAAAACGGCATACTCTTCTAAGGCATAGAGCTTTAAGAGCTCAATAGATAATTTTTTATTAAATTTGAAGATCACTCCCATGATTGCGTTGGCTTGTTGGCAGATCTTTTTGGACCTTTGGTGACTAGATTTGACTACAACTTACTTTTTTGACTACGGAAATTTTAAATTGCCGCTACCCCTCTTTTAGCCCTTTGGACAATTTATTCATCCTTGATATGAAAGAAATTTTTTATAAAATTTTTGTTAACTTTACTCTTCGTTGATTTAAAATATTGTTATAACGAAGATAACATGCATGACATGCTGGAAGTGCAATAGAAGAATTTGCCGCAGTATCATGGGAAAATATTGACAATGCACTTGAATTTTGGCCAGACGTTCGATGAACGTTTTCTGTAATGAGTTCTCTTAAAAACAAGCACAAATATAAAATTAATTATTATCAAATGTAAGATACGGCATAAAAATGCACAGAAACGCCGTTGTGATTATGAAATTACAGAGGCGGTTTATAGCTAGCTGTATTTGAAGAGGTTTGCCACCTGCTCAATCGAGTCGAGTTTTATAAAGTTTTCCACGTGTTATATGAAATATTAAAATAAGGGTGCCAAGCGGTTCGTCTCCGAATGAATGTGCATAGCTAACTTTTATGAGGGTTGCCACCTGTTTGAAAGGTGAAATTTAATTAAATTATACACAAGTATATAAAATATGAATGTGAGTGCCTCGGTGAGCTTAATTTTTATTCCTATATATTTGAGGGTGTTGCCACCTGTTTGAAAAGTGTAATTTACTTTAACACAAGTTATATGCGAGCGAAACCTAAATGCGACTTTTGGTTACTGCAGAGGACAATTAATAAATAAATAAAGGCAGGATTTTGCTATGTCTTATATATTTAAAAAATGCCTGTGCGTCTGTTGGTATGTAGTATATAGACTCAAAAGCCACTGAACGGAATGCGCTCAAGTTTTTAAGATGTGTTTTGAGGGGTGTGTAAAACAAGATTCTGATAGGTGGCGCTTTTGTCGCGATATTTCTAAAAACCTATTTTTGTCGTCCGATTTGATACAAATTCAAAACATGTATTACACATACATAAATCTAAATATTTTAGTTGTAAATTGGTTCGACAGGTGGCGCTCGAACTGGTATATCTCTAATTATTATCTTATTTACAGTCCAAGTTATTTCAAATTAATAACATACATATATTAGTCAAATAAATATAAATATTTTATTTAAAAAATGAATCGATAGGTGACGCTGGGTACGAATTATCTTTAAAACCCACAGTCACAGATCAATTTGATTTAAATTAGCGCTAGGTCTGCTACTAGTACAAAAAATAACTAAACTTTTTATACACAACGTATTTTGTAGGACAATTTTTAGCCCTTTTTTAGAGGAATTTGGCTGCTACTAAAAATGATTCGCAGCAACTCTGTTGACCAACCATGATTTGCGTTTGAGCAAAATTGGCGTTGACCATTTTCCTTTTCATTTTTATTTGAAATATCAAAAAAAAAAAATATACTTCACTAAGTGCCAAGTTAAAATATATCGATAAATTTGTATGCATAATTTTAGTGGTCGCGCAAAATTTAACCCAATTACGATGCCAACCTACTAAGCCTTTCAAATACAGCACTCCCCAGGGCTCAACCGACCAAAATGGGTAAGACACGATCTGGTTTGTTTGGTTGCTTGTACACCGCGGCAGCAGCAAAATGTTATGGAACTTTCTGGCATCCTTGGCACTGTGTCCTACATTCTACTTCCATACATAGCTTTTCGTACTGCCCTCTACGTATAGATATATGTACATAAATCCTATGTATGCACCTATCTATGTAGATATGTGGTGGGAAGCAACTATCACGCGAATGTGTCGGGTATTTTCCATTCAAACAGAACACTCGGTACACTCGATGCTTCGCTGGCATACCGAAATGCTTATCACAAACCGGAGGTGTACGCGTATGTATCACTTTCTATTGAAGTAGTGTGGGAGGTAACACCCACGCAGCCATACTGCAACTTTTTTGTTTGTTTTTTTTTTTGCGTAGCATTCGAGTTTCGAGTATCATATTGCCACTTTGAGAATTTTCTTTTCTTTGTTGTTTTTTAGCGAATAGGTATTCGCATCGTATTCGCATGTCAATGACGCAACACACACGAATCGCGACGTACTGCAGTTGTCGATTGCGTAATCGTTTTCCCATACGATGCATCTCACACCTGCAGCTAATGACTCCCAAAGCTCCTGCCACCATCTTCACCACCAATCTGTTTGCTGGAGCAGTTGATTGTTCGCTCTTCGTTGGCACACTCGAACAGTCAGTCGTGCGCTCGGTTCTGTCCGGTCGATAGCCAGACGGTGTTTCGGTGTTTCGTTGTGTGAGCAGGTTTTCGGGAAAACGTAGTAACCTATTTACGGCGCTACACCCACGTGGCACGTGTCGTACCTCTCGCTCAGCTTGCTCGCCGCTTTGCCAACGAACTTGTTTCGCAGACGCCCAGACACAGCAGCTAACTAGCCGCGCAAAGGAAGGAGCAATAACTTCAATAGTGGGCCAGCTAAGATACTTTCAGCAACACCACCCCCATCAACAGCAACAACAACAACAACAACAGCAATAGAGAAAACGACTACTGACAGCCATAACAGCATCGTTGACGATGACGAGAATATCGATTTGTTGGCGCGTCGAGTGTTCGAGTAAACTCGTTTCTGTGTCTGCACAGACTGCTCGGTGATGTAGAGTTCAAACAATGACGTCACAATGAGGTCGACCTCAGGGCAGTCGCTATGCTGCAACGACGACGATGAAAATGTGATAACTACGTAAACGATGACGACAAAAACGTAAAACTCGTTGATGCCCAATCAAACCACTGAGGTGCCACATCGCGAAGCAGCTGGAAAAGGCAAAAAAAAATCAATAGTAAAGTGGCATTGCAAGAGAGCTGTTGCAGTGACGCCACACCAACCATTTTCTTCAAAAACCATTGGCGGTGCAATATTTAGGTAAATTGCAAAACACCTAGTTGTCAGACTACTGGAAGCGACGCATTGTTTTGTTTTTGTTTTGTTTATATTCTTATTTTTGGGAGCTATGACACTTTTTTTTATCGAAAAACAAAATATTGACTTCTTATATTACGGCATTTGCGTTGGCTATTGGTGGAATCTATGGCACTTTTGCTACGACGGAAGGCAATGTTTTGAGAAATGAGCTCGCAATCCTGTAAAAGGGCTGAGAATATTTCGAGAATAGAAGAAAATTAAATTTATTTAAAAGTACTTAAGGTAATTCAAAAAATAAATACACATGAACGATGGAATATAAGATCGCGCCGTCCTGCAAGTAAGTGACTTAGCCTAAATCCAGTAAACAAGGATATAGGAGAAAGAAAAATTAATTATTTCAGTGAGAAGCGTGCTTTTATTTTACTAAACTCTAAAAAGGTGATTTACAGGCAGCGATTTAATAAAAAAATCTATGTATATACAAAATAATGAAACAGCCGTTACTTTGATGAGATTATTGGTTTACTTAGATTTGAGAATTATCCAAATCGGTAAACCCCTGTGCGCGGGCCGCTAGTCCTCTCTTTGTCAATTTAACTGCATCCTGGTGTTTTCAGGATATCCTGGTTTCCCCATTCTCTGACGAAATAAAAGTCTTTTTCTTTTACCTTTTTTTCTTTAGTATTTTTCTTTTATTTCACACGAGCAATGGTAACAAAACTATCAATTGTTCTGCCGTTTGCGAGCTCCTCTCCTCTTCTTCCTCTTCTTTTTTATAATTTGTTCTTTGCTCCCTCACTCCTAGCTTTTATTGCGTCACTTTCAGTTGCTCTCAGCGCGGAGGGCGCAATTTTGTCAACAATTTCCATGCTGCGAATAAGCGAGTAAATCGTCCTGGGCATTATCCCTAACAAATTAGCTCTAACTCGGACAAAATTTTCTGTGATAAATAAAAAATTCATAGGAAAAACTCAACGAACTCTAATTCGCAGATCAACAACATTGCGTTCCATGTCCTACGGGGATTTCTTGCTGCATTGCAGTGCACAAACGTTGCAGATTGCGTGCAAAAAGCCAGCCACCACTTCGCTGCAAAGTGAAACTGCACTGCACAAAATGCAGTCGTCATAGTTTTTCACACCACCCACCCCTTCGAAAGCATCGCTTGCTGCAAGGCGTAGGCATGTCAACACCTACAAAAAAAAAGGCGGGAGCGTGATGGCGTCGCCATGGATTGCCGACGGTTGGACTATTGTACCTTAAAGTGGGGATGGAATTGCAATTGCAATGCAATAAAGTAGTAATTTTGCGCATTGTGACCCACCTTCCTTCCACCCACTAGCTCAGCCAACAATTCCGACTAGCTGGTCGTAATGCAGCGCTGCACTCTCATTCGTATTATGTTCTGTTCATCGAGGGGGGCATGCCCAGTTCTGCAGTGTCTTCTACGTTCTGGGTTTTTGTTGATATTTAAATTATACGCTCAACGCTAGCGTTGATTCAGTCGGTCACCAGTTGTTTGCCGAAGCTCTTGAACTTGAAAAACGCGCCTCGTCATAGTTGCGGAAATTGTCAGCTCAGCACCAAGACGTTCAAGTCGTCGCATTGGTTAATAAAAATCGCATTTCCTTGCATTACATAAATAATCGGTTTGTTTGCAACGTTCGTTTTGTGTAATTAGCGTAATAGTTTGCACGTCCGTCCAGCTAGCTCTTTCTTTTCGTTTAGCAATTGACATGAGACGTTTTGTTATTAAACTTTTTTTTTTAAGTGAAGGTGAAGCGAGCATTCTAAGTGTTTTGTTTTTTTTTTTTTGTTTTTGTGCATAACTCACAATAACAAATGGAAAAGTTTTCGAGCGCGTGTCAAAAGTGTATCGAATCAATAGGCAGGCATATTGGAAATTTTCCGGTAGTACTGATAGTGATTATTTATATTCAAAGCTTAGCTACTTCCTCTTTACTTTCGCTTTAAACAGTTTTTGTATTTGTTTTTTTTTTGTATCTGAAGCAAAACTGGATTTCAAATGTATTCTTAGCTGAATAATTCTAAGAATTCTTCACGAGAATTACTCTTTGAGTCAAGAATTTAGTTGAAGCTGCTTTACTTTACTTTACTTTTTACTTTTTCAAAATACTTGGCTTAACCAACACCAGTAGCATTGCTAAGTTGGCTATTTTCAAGCGGAAATTTAAAGGACACTCGCTCACTCTCGCCAATTACTTGATGCGTTGCTTCACTTTCTGTACTGTTTTTGTACATGCAATTTTCTTTAATAAACCTTTTGCGTCGTATTTAAAGTTCAAGTGAACTTTCTCATCGTGTTTTTTTTTTTTGTCAACTACACTCGGTTTGAAATCGAAATAGAAGTAATAGTAGACAGTGTTTCGTACAGCTGGTTGTTGCGCACAAAGGCAAAAAAAAAACCTATTTACGAGTAAAAAAAAACAAAAATTATTCAAATATAAATTAAGGCGCAATTTAAAATATTTTTCAGTTCCATGTTGAGGCATTTGCGTTGCATAGATATTTGAATTGCACTGCGCATTAGGTGTTATTGTTTTTGTTTTTGTTGTTTATCTCTAAAACATTGAAGTGCAAAAAATACTCAAATTATAGTGCGAAACATATGTAAGTGTGTCGGATATACATACGTGGTGTTAATCCAAGAAAAAAACAAAAAAAAGCAGATCTATGTTTGCTTTTTTACGTGACTACTTTATGGGTAAAAAATTGGGCCGCGTTGCAAGAAAGGTGAGTATAAAATATGTATTCCAAATTTCAGTGAACTTTGAATATCAGATAAAGATAAGGCAAAATACATTTGGTCGATATGTATACATAGTACATAGTATGTACATATGTGTGTGTGTGTGTGTGCATATTTTTCAGAATTAAAAAAATCTATCTCACAGTGGTCCTCAACGTCCAACAAGTTACACAAAACTTTCAAAGAAAACTGTTAATGACGTTTTATTCTACATACATACTATGTACATATGTGCTTCATATATTAAAAGTTCGCCTTCTCGCGTTCTCAAAGTATGCGGAAAATAGTTTTTAGCCATTCATCTGAGTTTGATACGAAAAACAGAACATTGATTTTTCATTGTCATCTCAGTTTTTTTAAAGGCTAAGACTCGGAATTTACTACATGAAGACGACAACTAATATAAAAGCAATATTTCTAGCATTTGTTTAGGTGAATGGTATTCGCATATTCCCGTAAATTTCCTCTAAGAAGTTTCAACTTCTTCACACTAGTAAATTTTGAACTTTTACTTTTTGCACCATTTTTCGAATGGGTACTATGTAGGTAGTTCTTTTTTTTTGCTTTTTTTTAGATCTATTTTAGGATCATTTTAGATGCATCACCAGAATAGCCAGAATAATATGTTTTCAAATTTAACAAGAACTGCTTCTTTTGCGCCACATTTTTTGTACTACTAATTCTAATAATCTGCTATCGGTCCATACGCCCGATCTTTTCTCTTTACGTTTTTGCTCAGCATCAGGAATGCATTTTGGTACATAACTATGTATTTTTAAACAGTTTTTTCCGAAACATAATTATAGCAGGTTGGATAATAAATTAATACAATTTCTAGTGTACTTGATGTCTTGATGTTTTACCAGAATTTCTTCGTTCATGCAGTAGATGGTTTGTAACGTTTGGTATTCATTTATTAAAAAAATTGCAAAGTAGGGGAAATTGAGAGTGCAAACTAGCTTTGCTTTTCGGTTTGGGTTGAAAAAGTTAGTAAAGGTAAAGGTAAGTCTCGTAAACGTTTTTTCGAGCTTATTTTAAGTTTTTGTTTGTGCGCCAAAAATCAAATCAGCTGTTTGTAAAACTTGCAAGGTGTTACCGGTTTTGCGTTCATTTCATTGGGCAGTTTTCTCTTTGAGAGCGAATGCTGTTAAGTTCTGGGAAATTTTGTTATTGGATAACTTTAACTGGACTTTGACATGAACTCTCCAAATTATAAGGGCCTACCCTGTTTCCGCCGACTATTTCCATGGATGTTTGATGTTACCCCAGCCGATATTTGAACCCTGGACACTCTGTATGAATCGATTAATATTTGGTGTCTTTGTAACACATTTTAAAGGATCTTTGATTTACGCTTTGTCTGCTTAGGTATGGATTACATATATGTACAGTATTCCGTGTTTGATTTGTCCCAAGTGAATTGGTTTCCCCGCATTGTTGGTTAAAAATATGCGCTATCGAAAAAAAGATATCTTTAATTTTCTCCGGGTAATTAATTCCCCGGTTAATTAAACCTAAAATTGTGAAATTTTTCAAGTGCAGTTGAGCGCGGAATATTGTTATTTAATCGTGTCATTTTAAGCGATATAAATATTTTTTAATATTTTCCGTTTTATTGTCATCGAAGGACTAATGAAAAACGGAAATACTCTTTTATTTCATTAGAGGTCATTCATTTATTACGTGATATCTACATGTGTAGTTTTTGTGTAATTTAGAACTTCCTGCCGCCTGCCTTATACTTTTTCTATTATTTTTTTATATCGGGTGTTTTTTTACAGGTTTGTTTTTCGAATAGAGATAAAACTGGCATTTTGTGGTCAAATCTGGCAACTCTAATGTCATTTATGTTCAGTTTGGTTTGCCATTTTATCATGAACAGGTTGACAAAAGAACAACGCTTGCAAATCGTGCAAATTTATTTCGAAAATAATGGTTCAGTTCGCGAAGTTTACCGCGAGCTCCGTCAATTTTATGGTCGACATAATCGTCCATCAGAGCAATTAATTCGGTTAACCATGGATCGTTTTCGCACTACGTTTACTCTATGTGATAATACGCATCCGCAGAGACGTCGAACAGTGCGCACCGAAGAAACAATTGCCGCTGTAGAGCAAAGTGTTGAAGAGGACCCGAATGAATCGATTCGCCACCGTGCACAGCAATTGGAGCTTTGTCCATCAACTTTATGGAAGATTTTGCGCAAAGATCTTGGCTTGCAACCTTACAAGATCCAGCTAGTGCAAGAATTAAAGCCGCGAGACCAGGCAATGCGTCGTGATTTTGGTGTATGGGCCGAAAATGAGATTGATCTCGATGCTGATTTTCATCGCAAAATTTTGTTCAGTGATGAGGCCCATTTTTGGTTGAATGGCTACGTCAACAAGCAAAATTGCCGCATTTGGAGTGAAGAGAATCCCCATGAGACCCTTGAAACGCCATTACATCCACAAAAACTGACTGTTTGGTGTGCTCTATGGAGAGGCAGTTACCGTTAATGGAGACCGGTATAGAGCCATGATAACCGACTATTTTGTTCCCGAATTGGATGGCATGAATGTGGATGAGTTGTGGTTCCAACAAGACGGCGCTACATGCCACACAGCGCACGTCACAATCGGTTTATTGAAGGAAACATTCGATGAGCGCATAATTTCGCGGAATGGACCTGTAAATTGGCCACCAAGATCGTGTGATTTGACACCATTGGATTATTTTCTTTGGGGATATGTGAAGTCGCTCGTCTACGCCAACAAACCAGAAACGTTAGGGGAATTGGAAGCCAACATTCGTGGCGTTATTGCCGGCATACGGCCCCATATGCTCGAAAAAGTGGTTGAAAATTGGACCTGTAGAATTGGCTTTATTCGAGCCAGCCGCGGCGGCCACATGCCCGAAATCATATTTAAACATTAATGGCATAAAATTACCCTTCCAATAAAGCCAAATTGATGGACCTTAAAACGATTTTCTTGTGTTTTATTTCAATTCGAAGTTATATACCCCTAAAAAAAACACCCGATATTAACTATTTATGGAGTGGGATAATTTGGCTAACCTCGTAACCCCAGAAACCCAAATATTGCAAAAATAGCCAGAATAATTGAACACTATACTTTGATTATTTTGAGAAAGCGAGTAGGTAGGTTTTCGATCATAACTGGCTTTAAAAGTAAGAAACGCGCAGTATAAAATGTAATTAAACAGTTTTCTTTGATATTTATGTGAACCCTGTTGGCTGTTGCGGAGCATTGTGATCACCCAAAAATGCTTTTATTTTTTGGTAGTCCGAGAATTTCAGGAAATTTATAAATAAGGAAATCTCGTTAAGCATTTAAAAAATTTAATAGATTTAATTGGCGTTGGTGAGGAGAATTCCAGGAATAATCTGGAGGCATTTAATGCTATATACTTTGTAACAACAATATTGTCGAAATATCCTTAGTCGTATCTACTCTCGGATTTGTTCGACTTTACCTGCTTGATCCTTCCTTCCTCTACAGTTGGCCAGTTTCATTTTTTTTAAGGACGCAGTGAACTTCAATTGCAGTTCTGTTGGTATTTTTTGAATAGATACTGTCATGATACAAGAAAGAAGATAGCTCTAATTCGAATTTATTTGATTAAAAACCAGATTATTGACATTTCCCCAGATGTATGTAAACTTTTGGCAAAGCGTTGTCCAATCGAATATTTTTAGGAGGGTAATTTTCGATCGTATATTGGGCATTACTTGCAAAATGGAGGGTTTTATGCAATTCGAAAATTTAGTAATGAAAAAGCTTTGTTGTACAAATTAATTCAAATAATTTTCATAAAAGTTTTGAAAGGGTAGCCGAAGATGTTCAAAGAGACCAGTTTAAGGATGTTTTGCTGGCTTTTTTGATTTTTTTTTTCGTATATTTTAAGATTGGTTTCGAAATTTTGTTAGTTATAATTCAATCATATTTTACACTGAAATATTTTTTATATACAATACTTAATTAACAACATAAAAATTAACAGAATCTTTGAGATAATAATAATAAAAACAGAAGTTCCTTTCATTTAATCGGTTATGCTGCAATTTAAAAAAAATATTTCCAGGCATTTCCAATAGAATTAGAATTTTCCCATCTAAATTGAGGCGTGTGTTTAATATTAATTTTTGCTTGTAATTAGGATCCGCGGTAAGTAGATCTCAATAAATTTTGGCAAACGTTTACCTGCTATAAAAAACATAAAAACTCAGCCAGTCCCTCTTCCGAAAGTAAATTAGCGACGTAAAATTTAGACTATTTCCAGAAGATGTTCTACATTCAAAACACCGTTTATCTTTTAAAAACATGTGACTTCTCCCGAGTATGCAAAATAACTGGGAATTGATAGAATCATTGCATAAATGTTTGGTATATAGCCACTGTTAAAACCAGCAGCTAATATTATATTTTTTTCCTTTTATTTTTTTTTTAATTGCAAACAAAATAAACTAAAATGAAAAAAGAGTTTTCTTTCAACCATGCATGGTTATTTTGGAGTCCAAAAAATGACAACGGAATTACCTTCTTTATAGTATCACATGGATTGGTCTACAGGCTAAGTCATAAAGGTTACTTTTAGGAATCGGAATAGTATTTGCTACTTTCCATTGGTTTGGAAAAGTTGAAGATAAATTTATCTACCTCAAAATTTATATGTAGTATGTGTAATTAAGTAAATATAAATGTACTATGTATGTATGTATGTGTAAATTCGCACGAATGTTTCTATCGAATCTTGCACGATTATGAATAGATACATATGTACACATTCATGTAGTATGTATGTGTGTATGTACATTGTGTACGTTCATCTAATTAATGTTGCTAATTTTCACTGCTTGGCACATGTCCGTGCTTTAATCTAAGCATTTTGTATTATGTTATTTGTATTTATATTTGCACAAAAAAAAATACAAATTAACAAATGAACAAATAACTTAATTTACCGTTCAATCTTCTTTATGGGTTCGTGTGTGGTAGCCATCCAGGGCATTAAACACCACCCATTTGTTGCTTGCATTTCGGAATTACTATACATACGAGTATAACACACAAAATTTCTACACACATTTGTACTACGTGAACACTGAATAGATGCGCCGATTTGAAATGAAAGCAGAACGTTGTTTGAACTTTGGCGGGAAAATAATATTTGCAAGTTTATTTCTATAAAACCAAAGTGAACAAAACAAAAAACAAAAGAGAAGAGAAGCTGATCGCATTGAATTTTCTACACAGTGATTATATGTAAATGCATTCATAAAGGGTGGTGGGTTTTATTGACTCCAAAAAAATGTTCGGTATATTATTGGTTTATTCTAAAGAGCAAAAATCTCCCATTATTTATGGAACACGATTTAATTAATGTCGCTGGCTTCGCAGTAGCGCATCCTGACGTTAGTTTCTGGAGCTATCTCACGAATGGCTTGCTCAATATTTGCCTTAGGATTTTGAATCGGAAATGGATCCCATAAAAAAAAGTGCATATAACGGCAGCCAATCGCAGCCCGGGGATGATAGCACAAAAGCAAAACTTGGCACGGAATCGATTGTGCCATGATTGTCCAAGTCTATGCCTTCAATTTCTCGCCCCAAAAAATTATTTATGATGCCTTTGGCGCACTCAGCGTTAATCAAAATGGCGTTTCCAGCAGCATTTTCAATTGAAAATGAGCCAAATAAGGCAACCGCACCAACCTGCCATCCCCTGAAGCTGCATTGGCTTTTCAACGATCACCTTCGGTTTTTCCGTTCCTCAGATGCGGCAGTTTTTCTTTTTTTTTGGCATAGCCGTCAAGAAGAAAATGCTCTTCGTCAGAAAAGATAATTTTTTGAACAAAATCGTTCAATTTCAAACTGCTCCAAGGTCCAAACTGAGTTTAGTGAATTGAACCTTGCAAGCGAACAATGCGAAGCCATTGTGCAAAACTCGCAACAAGCTGGTCCGTCAAATATTGAATTAATGATGGTTGGTAGATGTTCCTGGACTGAGTCGAGATTTTTTGATCAAAAAGGTTTGAAATATAATGTACACGGTCATTTATTTGTATGAAAAAATTAATCAAATGTCTGTGTACAAGAAACTTGTGTATTGAAGAGGACCTGATTTAAGGACTATGAGGAATTTGACGGTATAAAACTTGGAACTATTTCGACACTAGTTCAGGACCATTTGGGAAGTTTTTCTGCACCACTTCGGCCCAATTTAGGAACTTGTTATTTCGGTACATTTCAGGATCATTTCGGAACTACATATTTCGTGACCACATCTGGAACCTTTTTTAAAACCATTACGGGACTAGTTCAGGACTAGTTTTGGTTGACTTCGGTCTCAGTTGAGGACTAATTTAGGACGGCTTTGAATCTAGTTCAGGACTATACATTTATCCCATGTTGAACCCGGAGATCACATGAAGCTTCTGTAAAAATGAAAATTTAAATAAATTATTTTTTTAATTTGAATAAATTAAATAAATTTATTTATTTATTTGTTTTATTTAATTTTATGGAAATATGTTAAGTTTTGGGTTTTTAGAATTTTTCGAAACTAATATATGTATAAACAATTTATTTTCGAGACTATAGCGCGTAATATATAGCATAGTGATAACATATATTTCTATATATCTACATAAATATCACGTGTGCTAATTTAGGTATGGTATGTATGGTATATGTATGTATGTAAATATTTATTATCACTACAAAACCCCGCATTTAAGGTACGCATTTGCATATTTAAAAGAAAATCACCAAAAAAAAAAAACAGAGAATAATTATGGAAATATTTTGAAAAGCTTTAATGAGGGCTATAAAATAAAAATATAAAATAATTACATAAAACAAGTTAAAAGTTCATTTATAAGTGAATGAATGATGTGTTAATCGACCTCACAGTTGCTTTAAGCATATAAATATGTATAATATGTATAAACATACATCCATACATACCTACCTACCTACCTACCTACATCCATACATACATACGTACATACATAGATAGTCATTAGATTAAAGCCACGCTTGTATTGCGTACACTAATCCATTGGCGCCGCTGACCTCTAGTCAAGTAGATATGTATGTATGGATGTGTATATAATATGTGTTTCCTTGGCACGTGGACATCTAACCATTAAACTTGTAAAGTTAAAATTAGTATTGAAAGTCCGAGGCCATAGCATCTGGTCAATGGGTGATGATGATATCTGGTGAATACTCGTAGCTTTAAGTCACATTTTAAGCAGCGAAGATGTAATGAGGTGCACTCTCCAAGCAGTTTCACAGAATTAAGTTGTACCTACATATGTATGTACGAGTATTATATGTCTGTATGTATGTCTCCGCAACAATAGTCATGAGTTACCACGTTCAGCCACTTATCGCAGTTTCGAAGATTTACATAACAAATTTGTCAAAAAAGAAAGCTAGTTGTATTTGGGCAAAAAAATCAAATTAAAGAAATACTCGCTAAGCTGTCGTATAAGAAGAAGAAGAATTAAAACCATGATTCATTAGGAGGATTCATCTAAACGTGTAATGACCCCGATAATCGCATGAAGGTAGTAGAAACATATAAAAATTTGGTAGTTTATGAATAACCCTCTTATGAAAGAAGGTTTTGTAATTAATCTAAAATTTGAAGCTCTTTAAACCATAGTTGGATTTTGGAGGTAGGGAAAAAGGGGTATAAGTTGTCCACTTTCCCTTTTACGATGCGCATTTTTTCCCAAGCAATATAACAAAGTTACATGCATACATACATATATATAATTATAACCCTGTAAACCTATGTACATACATATGTACATATGTATGTATATAAATTATGTTAGTCAATGAAAAAATAAATTTTGTACATATATATTTCATGTATAATTGTTAGGTTAATATATCTGTTGATTATTTAATATACAAATCGAGAACACGACTAACGTCGACTAATTTTTTTTGCAAAAGTTAGCGAACATCTGTCATACGAAAAAATTTGGGGTGTTAATGAAAACTACACCTGCAACAGTTACAGCAAAAACAAAATATAAATCATACATTTTTCGTATTAAGTTTCAGTTTTCATCACCCTAGTAGAAGGTGTTATAATTTTTGCAAATGGTGTTGTACGTCAATCAGATTTGACATTTGTCAACTAGACAGGTAGAGTATTAAAACAGACAACCAATGGAGCGCCTTACTCCGCAACAGCGTGCAATAATTGTGTCGATTTTCAGACCAATAATTATTCGGTCGGTCGGTCGGTCGGTCGGTCGGTCGGTCGGTGGTGTTGGCGCACCGTGAATATCGCGTCGGTTTCCTAATTGTGTAGCGCCAACTAGGCGAATATTCAGGTGCTTAGATGCTTTTCTCAAACAAACTGGAACCACACGAGCGCTTAGCCACCACCGGAGTGGTCGTTCGGTCGAGAATATCGTGACTGTGTCGGCCAATGCCTCTGATAACTAAGGAATAGTAACCAGACGGACTCTGCAGCGAATTTTAATGAAATGCATTTAACGTGTTCCCCTCCAAAGGGCAAACAGTGCATTACTTAATGCCTGCTGACCATCAGTCGGGTGTGAATTGCTATGAATGCATCTACAATCTCAAAAACGAAGAAGACCATTTCAATAAGCGAAATCGTCATTTCTGGGGCACGACAAGTCCGTGTGTGATACACGAAGAGCCATTACATCTACTCAAAGCGACAGTGGGTGCGGCATTTACCCAGGAGGATTGATTGGAACGTATTTTTTTCAGGACGTTATCGGAAATAAGGCCACTATTACTGACGAACGCGAGAGGGTCATGATAAACGACTGCTTACTGCCGGAATTGGATGAGCTTGGCTTGGTGAACATGAAGTTTCCACAAGTCGGTGCAACCGCACACACAGCACGGGCCATGATCTCCCGTTAAGGCGATTTGACAAGGCCAGCAAGAGCACCGGATTTAACCAAACTAGACTTCTTTCTTTGGAGGTAGTGCGCAGGTGTATGGCAAAAAGCCACAGAAAATCGCACCACTTAAGGAGGATATTCGACAGGAAAGCAAAACGGGCACAAGTGTGTCTCAGCGCTGATGGCAACCTCTTGACGAATATCACATTTTTCACTTAACAGAAAAGATTTTAAAGATCTTATTTTTTATTCAAAACTCAAAATGGATGAAAAATTTTGCACCACCTTGTACATAGAACGAAATAGCATAGGTAGTTAGATTTTTTTTTTATTTTAAGAAGAGCTGAACTTAAACTTTTTTCATTCTACTTTTCATCGTAATAGTCCTGCCACTTAAAGCACGTTGAGTCCGTTCTAAAGTTACATGAAACCGACAAGGGGTACAAAGGCTTTAAGAGCTGGTCTGCCAATGGTAGCGATATATGGCAGAGGATATTGTATGTATTTCCTGCCATCAGCTGTAATTTTCGTTCATTTACAGCTATCTTGTCATTTGCTTGAAAACTCCGTGGCGGCAACATCGTCGAAATTTTAATATGAAACCAATAATGGAGATTGTTTCTGTTGGACAATCATTTTCCATAATATTTGGGCTTTAATGAAGTGCGCATACTTGCGTGGCGCCAACTTGCAGATGGTTTTATTAATACATACAATTGAATTGCTTACACCCAACTCTATAAAAATAAAATATGGTAGCCCATCAGGGATTTCCTAAGGAGATGTGCGGTAAACAAATCAACTATCTATTTTGTAATGGCGGCAATCCAAAACAGCTGATTTGGCTTTAGCGACGGTTTCGAGTGCATGAAAAGTAGAGAGTAGAGCGATTGTTGTACGTTGCGGTATCGCTTGCGATGCCAATGTGACGTTCTGCATACAAATACACCTAACTTACTCAGATGTTAGTCCATTGCCTCGCCGGATGAAACTTGCTTTAACTGGCAGGTCTATAAATCCTATCCGTCAAACTGTTTTTATTCATTGATGAGTTATGATTCGTTACGAGCGACTTTTTATTGTCGTTTCGGCGTCTAAATGCAACAACGAAATATATGTTATTGTTGTATCTGCTGGACTGCTACTAACTGTTCAATGTGCCATGGTGGCTAAAGAAATTTTTACCATAGCTCGAACGTTTGATTTTTACGGTCAAATTATCGAGTGTACTCTATCCATACACAAATACTATTTATAAAAAAAATAACGAAAAATATTTAATATTAAACAAACATTGTGCCATTTAAATTGTGGCCCACTGTACGTATGTACATATGTATGTATGTATGTCTATAGTATATAATATAAATTCGTATGTGTTTTATTGAAGCGCAATCTAAAGTTTAGGCGACATTGTGTCTAGCTGTAGAAGGCGCACATGCGTCAAACGGTCCAGCAGGGCAAGGTGAGGGGAATCTGCTAACTGGTTTGTGTGGGCCTCATTTGTTACAGGTGCAGCTTTGTGGAATGAATTAACATTTAGTCGTTGGATTGGTAACTGAATTAAATTAGCAAAGATCTGAAAATTACTAATTTATATTCGATGCAAATATGCCAAGCGCAATCATAAAATAGCAACAATTTTAAGACGGCCGAGAAGAACGAGTTTTTAATTTGAATAGGTTAGTCGTCGAATATACATAAATGCGAATATGTAGATACATATGTTTGTTGAAATAAAATATATTCAAGTATTTACCCTACGAGCGAGTATAAGGAACAAGTTTGTTAGTTGTTTCGAAAACTAACAATAAGTAATTTGTCAAGCCTTAAAAATTAGAAAAGAGCGGACTTAAAAAAATACGATTGTAATTCAAATATCTAATAATAGGTATATAATATATACATGCATAAATGGATGTATGGGTGTATTTTCGTATATATATATGTAAATATGTATGTAGAAATTTCAAATGTTTGGCTAGTCTAAAGCAATTCCAAAACCAACCTACACATACTATGTATGTACCTTGTTCGTTAATGTTTTCTCAAAATATAGCTCATACGATATCAAAAGCCATAAAAATACAAATTTCAAATGTTGTACAAAATCTAGCAAAATAAAAAAAAACCCGTCACTTCAAAATTTTTAATTAGAATTTTTAGAAAACTCTCGAGGTGAAAAAAAAATTCAAAAATCATCGGAAAGTCTTAGCCACTTAATATTTTAACTTTATTATATTAAAATTGAATGGACTACAATATGGCGTACTCGAAATTTGTGTAAAACATCTGATTAAAAAAAAATACTGTACCAATACTTTTGGCAGGCACTGTATATGAACATGATCACACCACATTAAACATAGAATTGAGTTAAAAACAAATTTCAATGAAATTTTTATAAAAGTTACTAAACATTTTTATTAAAAAAGATGAAAAATTTTATGACAATTTCTTGAGAAATTAATGACTTTTTGTACGAAGTTTTAAACTTTGATTTATTTGGTGCTAAAGATATGACCGCCACTGTATAGCGTTAAAAATGAATTTCAATAAAAAAAAATTGTCCGGTCACTGAAGAATTTTAAACTTTTCAATAATATCATTACGTCGTATAAAATGTAGTCGGTATTTTTTGAACGGTTTGATCATTAAAATAGTTTGAAGGATTTGTTTTAGGGTTGCCTTTTTTAGGATTAACATCATTGGGAGCATTCCATGGTTGGTACGGGATAAATTGTACGAATTTTTTTTAGAGAGTAGTACTCAAATCAATGATAACACAAAAATAACAATTCTTATAATTTATTTATTTCAGAAGAGTTTTGTGAGTTTAAATTAAGTTATTTGTACGTGACTTGTATCTATAAAAATAATTTTTTTTAACTGTGATTTCCACCATTTTCATAGTAAAAACCTCCGGCTGTGGATATCGAAACAAACATTTAGGAAATCATTTTAGTAAAAGATTGGATTTTTTATGAAAACAAAATGGGTAAACCCCACTTTTATCATATAGTTATATCTCAAAAACTGCTTCATCAATCTGCACAGAATTTGGGGTACACCTCACTCGTGACATTTAAAAAAAAAATGTATTAAAAAATGTATTACAATTATGTCCAACTTTCATATAACGGTAGTTTTTGAACATCCAAAAATTAAAAAAGGGTTCCAAAAAGTTAAAGATAATTAAACGATCCATTAATATGTTAATGTGTATTATATTTCAAATTCATTTACACTGTAAAAGTCATCCGGAAAAATAATTAGTCCGACAGTAATCATTTCCATGGAATGCTCGATTAGCCGCCGTCCCTAAAATATTTAGATATGTAGATGTAATGTTTTCTTAGGAGAAGTTTTCTTGCACACAGATTGGCTATGGTTTGGAATCGAACATAGGCTATTCAGCTATTCAGCTATTCATTATATGTACCAAGCCGAATAGCCAGAAATTTCGATAATGCGAGCGAAAAATTTGAGAATGCGGTTAAGCTTAGCAAAAAATTACTAGTGCTACCATTTTGGAAATTTTCCGTTGTACTCAGTTATTTATGCATATCGCAAGTAATTTTATCGTAGAAGTGCTATGACAATTCATGCTATTTTCAATAATGGAAATCTTGTATATATTTTGTGATTTATGCGATTTGTTAAAATTTTATGAACTCAATGGACATAAAATACCTAAGTACATACATACATAAGTAAGTGAAAATAACTTTTTCGATGAGGCGAGGTACAAATTACTGTAAATAAGTACGTATTATAAATTGAGTTTCAAAACTGATACATGTTTGTGTGATTCTAAATATTATCTTTGGAATGAAAACCAACTTTTCAGAAAAATTTTGCGAACAATGCAATTCTTGAGAATGCAGATTACAACGCAGTAAATCATTTTTCGATTATAGGTTCTTTGTTTTATGTACCACATCAATGCATTTCAAATGTTATTTATTAAAAACTATTTTATTTTAAATTGCAGAAAATGTAAAAATATACATATGTTGGTAGGTCAAGAAGCGCTAAGTTTAAAAAAAAAATTAGCTCTTACTTGTAGAATTGTACACTTTTTTTTTGTCGGTTTTAGCTCTAAACGAAAATTTTTTCTGGCAATACTGGAAATTCTGTAGATTGGTCAGGAGCTACCGAAACTTTTGGAAACGATTTTGAAATAAAAATGCGCCACCCAAAATGAAAGGATGTCCCTTTCACAAAAAGACTGTGAAGCATGGAGGTGGAAACGTACACTGAAAAAAACAAACAAAAGAACCTAAGAAAATGTTTCATTATGTTGACGAATTTCTTTATTCAAACTGCGATATTTTCTCCCGATTGAGTAAAGGTTTCTTTAAAATTAAAAAAAAGCTACATTAAATAAAGTTTATTGAGGGAGCCAAGTGAATTCTCGAATTTAAATCCGATCGAAAAGCTTTGGGGAGGAGACTTGTAAAAAGAAATTGGCAAAACACACTTTCTCCAACAAAGACCAATTAAGGGAGTGTATTCAAAACAAGTGAAACCTGCCCAGATTTCAATTTATAGTAACTAGTTCAAAATGGTAGTTGACATACATATGTACTTTGTATTCAAAAAAAAAAAACAAAGAAGAAAAGTGCCGAAAAAAGCCTTTTTGTCATATCTTTTTCTTCTATACAACAGTCTTATCAAAAGTGTATCTTTTTTTTAGCATGTTAATTGCGGCTATGTAATGGTAAAGGCAATGGTGTTTGATTTTTTTTTTTTTTTTTTTTTTGCCTTATTAAAAACTGAAGTTGATTTAGAATGTTCATTTGTAAATACGAAAGAAAGAACAGTGTGGTTGTTTTGAATTTGGGGAACTACTGTTTAACACATACATATGTACATACAAATTTCGAGCAGGTGTGTGTAGCTATCTCAAAACTTTTCCCTCCTGCACTCTCAACCCAGTTCAGTTTCGAATGAAAGGCTCTACCACACTCCACCTACCCAGAAAGCACAGAGAGGCGCCACGACGTTTACACACCAACAGTTTTACAACTAGGCGACAACAACCGTTGTAAAGCCGACGCACTAATTTAAACATTTCCCTAGATGCGTTTTCGATTTTAATGTTTTGTTTTGCTGCCTTCTCGCTCGCACTACAGAATGTCGAAAGAGCGCCAAACGCGCGCCCATCCCTTTCCCTTCTCTATTATTTACAACAGTTGTTGGCGAGTGTGTTCCAAGTGTGTTATTTTTTTTTCAACTGTTACAGCCGTAGCATTGTGCGCTCTATGAAATAAGAAACCAGAGCGCCACAACAACACCAATCTTTGCGCTCAACTTCCGCTTGTAATCAAAAAGCAGAAAAGCAGAAAAGCAACCAGATCGAAAACAAAAAATGAGCATCAAAACAAAATACAAAAGAAGACGAAGCAAAGACATACAGTATGAAAAATTTTCCAATGCAAAACAACAATACGAGTTGAACGAACGCGGTCGATTCAATTTCGGTTTTGGGTGGTTCACTATGTAAATAGCGGAGAAATAGCGAATAAATTGTGGATTGCAAGTGTAATTGAGTTGCCGAACGAGAGTTCGGAATGATGCAGCAGAAAGAGAGAGAAAGCAGATTATTCTCCAACGACACCATTTTCTCAGCTTTTTCTTTCAAATTACTAGGAAAATATGTACATATGTATGTATGTATGTATCTCGTGTTTGTGAAAACGTACAATCACTTTCTACTAATAAAAATAAAATATTCATAGGAATCCATAGTGCTCGGGTACAACACAGTTGGCCAGAAAATAAAAACAATAACAAGTGAAGTTCCAACGAAAAAAGCAAAACAGAGAGTCGGCCAGCGCAGGAATGCAGCAATTGTGTTCGGGTTTTGTTTGCCGAGAGGAAATGCATACTCTACAACGTTCGTTGGTTTTCGTTCTCGCTCTGAACAGGAGGGGAAACGATGTGTTTTCTTTCCACATTGTCGACAAAATTCGAATAGCCGAGAACGAGCGGAATGTGAGGAACAGACAAGTTCTCTGCTGCATCGATGCAGCCAGCGCAACTGTAGCGACAGTTTATTTTTAAACTTTGATCGGTTTGGATGTTTTAAATAAATGTTCAGAAGAAGTCGATCGTGAATTTTGAATTTAGGGCGCCAAACAAAAATTTGAAAAAGTGAAGCAAAACAAGCGCATAAAAACACAAGTTGATTTAGAAAAAAAAAATAATAATAATATGAGCCTGATTTAGCAAAGAAACGGGAAAAAGCCTAACAATAAATATTCGAGCAATAATTAAAGGAAAATTTGCCAGCAGCAGTATTACTACAATAATTATAAAGTTCTGTGAATTGGTTTACAAAACAAAGTAGATACTAAAGAAATACGAAAATCACTGCAGAAGATAAGCCAAATTTTCAGTGAAAAGTGAAGAGAGTGTTTTAAAACGGCGGAAAATAAATAAATAGGATTAAATTATTTTCCATTGAACAAGTGTTGAATTAAAGTAAAATTAATACAGCGGATTCGAAAAGTACGAAATTTCTGCACATGGCAGTAAATGCACAAGTTGAAAAAATTGTTTAAATTTACTTATTATTTTTTCGTTACATTTGGGTTCTCAAAAAAACAGCCCCCCAATGAAATGTAAAAACTGGTCGAATAAAATCAACAAATTTGTTGTGCGTCGCCTGAAGTCAATTAAGGTAAATAAAATTAATAATTCAAAGATTTTCATTAAAAGTAGAAAAATTGTAGTGTGTTAATATTTTGTTAAGTCAAAGTAGTGCCTAAATAGGGTAATAAATGTAGCACAATAAGCATTTCAAATACAATCTATGGGAGAGTTCTTTATAATTTCCACAAAAAATCGTAACCAACAGTCTAATATACAAATATGTATATGTAAATAACTTTGCGAATGCATAAAATCGAATAATAAGAAGTTGCTGAATAAAATGTGTACCAATCGCAAAGAAAAAAAAATTAATTCATTTCTTCGGTTAGGGCTCGGTATGTAGATACTACATGCCTTGAAATCGTTTACAAATTAATTTTCAAACATCCCAGAATGTATGGAAAAGATAAACGCGATTTCAACAAATTTATGTCACTGGAAAGAATTTTTATATTTATTAGTGGAGAATATTTCAATACATATTGGATATAGTAGTACAATATATCCATAGTGGATTTTATACTACGTTGATGTACACATCGGATATTTAAAGAAATCTGGAAGCCTGGTGGTGGCATTTGAGTGAAATAAGCTTTTTGAGTTTTTATTAAAATTTTATTTTTTTGAAAAAGTACTCTAGCGCTGTTGTAAATTTGATTGAAAGAATAAATGAACGAGCCTTTATTTATTGAGAAGTGCGAACTGATTTAAGAAATTTTAATAAAAGAAAATTTCTTTTTAATTTCTGAAATTAGTTTATTTTTATATGAATTTATTGGTTTTCTGCTGGAGCTGAATGCCTAGCTTAAATCGCTTATAGCTTTCGCTCGAAATTATTTGACTAGAAATTAAGTAGTTCTCATCCTGTGCGATGCTGTACATATTTAAAATAATTATTAAATATTGCAGGCGTTTTTTTTTTTTTTAATGAGTTCGAAATAAAACTCCATTTTACTCTTTCTTAAGAATATTGTAAGATTAGCGGTTTCTAAAAGTACCTACGGTTGAAAAGTGTTGAGTCTTTGTACCTGCGTTTTAGTTGTTTTAAAATTGAGGAAATTATTCGTGTCACTTTTTTTTTTACATCTACTAGACAGAGCAAAAGTTAAAACGTAATCTGAAAGAATGTTGTTTTTGGCAAGTGGCGAAGATGCAATCATTTACGATTTTGAGCAGATTACTAAACTATAAAACATAATGGCAAAGGCCAGAAAAATAACAAAATGAAGGCAACAGCAGCAACGGCGAAAGAAATTCCGCGAATGCTGCAGTGGCAACAAAAAGAAATAACAAGAGTAACAGTAAAAACAATAATGAACAAACACAATGGCAACAACAACAACAAGAAGTCCACCACACAAATCCAGGTCATTGTCGTCGTCATCGACTTTGGGACAGACGATCGGCTGAATGTTCGGTCGGTCGTTTGGTTGTTTAATAATTTCTTTGTGTAGAGAAGAGGAGAATAAAGCAACGGAAGAGCAATCAAAACAAAGAACGGAAAATGGGAAACACCGAAATTAATGTACATACACCCATCCATGCATATGTAGGGTATGTATGTAGGTACATCGATTTGTAATTGGATAATGTAAACATTTTTGATTAGATAAACACATTGATTAAAAATTAACAGAAAAACTCATATTAGCTAGCAGCAAGTGATAGAAATTACGTTTTACATTATTTATACCAAACAATTCGCAACAATAATAAATCAATCGATACAGTGCACGCGCCGAAACGGTAAACCACCGTATTCACTCCATATTTTGAATGTCGCTTAATGTGCACAAATTTACTTTTCGTTAAAGTTGTAGCTTCAATCGGTACTCGGAATCGCTTAACTTTTCTAAATGTAAACGCCCCTTTGCTTCATTTCTCAATAATATTTCAATATCAATTCACATATGCGTTCAATTTTAAACTTTATCATTATTTGTACGTCTAGTAGTTAATGCCATTACAAATCAGAATTTTGTTAAAATATTCTTTGTAACTTTATCAGAGTTGCCAGTTTGGTCAAATGTCATATGTAAATAGGCATTTAAACTAAATAAATGACTTCAAAAATTTCTCAATTTATTTAAATGGAAAAATTTACTGGATCTGGATCTAAGTATACACTCCCGAAATCATTAGGGATTTTATTGAAATACTTAAAGACTTATACAATTTTGTATTCAATTATAATAAATCGTAAAAATATTATATTCATAAAATTCACTCCTCATTTTATATTCATTAAATTCCGTTTTTTCAGCACCTATGCACCTAGAACAACATGATACAAATTATAACACAATTTTCCGTGAATTTTACTGTTCGAAAATGTGTACAGTCTTGGTTTTAGTTCAAGTCTTCAAGAGTCCACTGTTTATATAGTACATATGTATGTACATATCTAAATATTCGAATATCTCCTTGTTTTCGAGAATTATATTGTGAAATTTTGTTTGTTTTTGTTGAATTTAAAATGTTTTTCTTTTTTTTTCATCATACATTTTATTAAGGAGTGAATTTTGCTCTAAAATTATATAACAATAATTTACTTCTATTTACTGTAATTATTTCTTGTTAGCTAGCGCTCATTCTGTATTTTTGTTTGCCATACATTTGGAAGGAAGTTACAACCTCCCGTAAGTCCAGTTTGCATACATACATACATACATATGTACATACATACATACATACATATGTATGTATGTAGTGTGTATTTATTGTAAATTTTGTTTGCAAAGTTCGATGCTGTTATCGTCGAAGTGGAAATTTTCTCTACCTAAGGTTTTCCGTTCGCGCCCATTGCTGGAAATTTTTTTGCAATAGGTGTTGTTACAAATAGTGCATTTAATGGTGTTGGTGTAAGTACGGCATATACATACATATATACATATATACATACGTACATGCACATGCATAGGTTCAAATTCACATTTATGTATGTATGTACATCCATATGTATCAAAAAAAAAACTGTACATATGTATGTTTGTATATATGTATGTATGTATATGTAGTTTTTGGTATTTTAATGGCGTCTGCGCCGCAAGTATGCACATTACTTAAGGCTGCCCTTTTACAATTCCGCATTGTACTTTTCTCCCTTTTTTCCCTTCTTATTTGAACCATACACCCCTGCCAGTATTTTAGCTGCCTTATTACTTCTCCTTATCTTATATTCTTTCAGTTGATTGTAAATGTTGTAAAACTACAGGAAAATTACAATTCTCTGTTTTGTTCTGTTCTTCGCATCTATTGCCTTCTCTTTCTCACATTTGCCATGAGCTCGTTTCCAATTCTGTCTATTTGTCCTCATTCGCCCTCGCTTTAGTCCCTTGGCACAACTGTCATTGACGTTGACGACGAAGTCGACGTCGACGTCGACGAGGCAACATAAACTGCAAGCAGAAATAATACAGAGGTGGCGATAGAAGAAACAGCAGATGCAACTGCTTTAGAGCAGCACAAGCGGCAATTACAACACTCGCAACTAGTGTAACCAATGTAATACATAAGGCCAATTCACGATATGTTGTAACAGAAAAAAATTTTTATGTATATATTTAATATACCCTATATATGTACAATACCTACATAAATACACATTTACAATGAATGTGAGTAAACATTGATGCACTAGAACTGCGGAATTTTTTTTTTATTGGGTGTTGGATATGATGACAAAAGTTTGTTTTCAATAAGTTCGAACGTGTAAGTCAGATATACAAAACGGGTTTTTAAATGAAATTATTTTTAAAAAGTAAATGTTAGAGATTCTTCCTTCGCCACCCAGTTCTGTTTTCATTTTTTTTTACCAAAAAAAACCTAGATTTACATTTTTATAAAAGCGAAAAAAAAATTTCCTTAACGAATATTGTATAAAAACAACATTTATTAATTTTTAATTCATAAAAGTTGATTTGGCAAAAATACATGCTTTACAATTTCCACAACTTTCAATACCAACTACATACATATGTATGTATGTATGTACAATGAAGCATGAATTACCCTACAATATCGTTGCAAGCAGTCCATAGCTCGCACCGCGTCCTCGCCACTTTTACAACGCTTTGTTCACAAGTTCTGTGCCACCGCTCTGACCAACCCGCCGCGCGCATATTACACTACTTTAGTGCTTTTTGTGGTAACTTTCAGTTTGTCTGTTTATCTCTGCGACTATCTGAGTTGCGTCTCGCTATCCGACTGCGCTTGTCTTTTGTTGTTATTCAATACCTTTGTTTATGTTTTATTTTTGTTGAGTGCCATTGCTGTTGCAGCCTAGTTTCGGTTTCAGTTGATTTAATTTCAGTTTCTGACGATTCAACTATACTATGTATGTACATGTGTTTGTGTAAATATCGCTTTGGATACCTTTTTGTTTTGACGGCAATTTTTTACCCTAGTTGTTTGTCTTTTTGCAACCCATTCGTCGTCGTCGTCTTCTTCTTCTTCATCATCATCTTCTCCGTTGTTTGATGATCTGGCAAAGTTTTGTTGTAATTTATTGCTGTTTATTTACATTCGACCACATTTATACATACATACATATGTATGTAGGCACAGACTTAGTTCACCTTATTCGTTTTATTTTAATTTTATTTTATGCGAGTTGCTGCCTCTGGCCACTGTTGTCGATTGATAGAGGGCGGGGCGGTAGTGTGCCGAGCATTTTTATTAGCATATTTGTTTTTTTTTTCAAATCCTTCTGCACGTCTGTTCTTTCTGTTTTTTTGTTTTTTTGTTTTCATTTAAATGGCGACGTCACTCATTGCTCGGCTTTGGCCTCTTTTTGTCGCTTGGGTTTCGTTTTGCAATTCTTACTTCCTCATTGCTGGTCTCAGCATTTATCTTCAACGCTAGTAGTTATAGTACAATATTTCGATCGCAGACAGTAAAACATTTACACGCGTATAAATAAACGAAGAAGCGAAGCCACATCCACACGTACCTACTTACCTTAATGTAAATGGATGTATGTACATAAATATGGGCCTAGAAGTTTCCCCTTCCCACTTTTGATGGCCTTAATGCTTCGCTCTATGCACTTAATCTTACAAATATCTACTACATACATATGTATGTACATATACACCCAAGCATACATACAGTGTGTCACAAGGCAGATTCGCCTGTAAACTTTTAATAAAAAGTGTGTGAAAGTTATTACACTTTTTTTTTGTTACATATTCTAACACCTTGTGAAGACAAAGTCGACTCCGGTGTCTTGGGTCATTGTCTTCGTGAAGGATCCAATCATTTGTTTTGCAGCCCATGAAGTTTTGGCACAGACTTTAGCAAACATTTTACATACGGTTTAATCACAAACTTTGATTTTTTATAAAAACAGCCAAAGTACCAAATTCCTTTTCAGATAAGTATCCGAGAAACATGGACCTTGCCATTGTTTTTAACACACGACGGGTCTACACGCTTTCTTCCACTAGTACCAAAAAATGAAAGACGATTCATTAGCAGTGTGCTAGGAATTTATATGTCAATCCCTACCAATCTCCATCGGACTGTACAAATGTTAACTTCTGTATATTTTGACGACAATTTTTGTTTCGCTTGCCTTAGGATAAGAGTTGGATTTCGTTTTTTGAGGTAATTTTAGTTTAGACCCCTGTCAGGCTTTTCATCGACATGCCATCATCCTTGAATTGTTGTTGTTGTTGTTGTTGTTGTTGTTGTTGTAACAGTATAAAACATTCCCCATAAAAATTTGGGGAATGCTGCTGAAGTGACAGTCCTTGACCGGATATATGTATGTATGTAGATCCGGGTCGATCCGGTATCGTAGAACCTACTGTCGTGGGAACGTCCTTGAATTGATCGTTCCACTTGCTAATAAAGTGAGTTGACTTCTTTATCGGCCTAATTGTGGATATTTTCGGGAATTTGGAACACAGCTTCAAAATACTTCAGTTTAAGAGGTTTTATAGCCCGATAAAGGCAGTGAGTGGGACCTCTTAAGATTTATGCTTTGCTGGTTGGATTAACACACTCTGTCTTTTATGCGTGGCAAATTGGTTCTGTGAAACACACTGTATATGTATAAATAAATCTGTTATTATTTTGAGTTTAAAATTGTCTGTCTGGCTGTGTATGTATGTATGCAAGTATGTATGTACATACATATACATATGTGTATGTGTAAGTGTGTAAGTTCGCTTTTATTTCATGGCATTGCAGATGTCTGATTGCCGCCAGTTTATTGTTATGTTCCCACAGTCAGTCAGTGAGTGCAAGTGAAGTGGGTTATGTTGGTTGTGTTTTTGTTTTATTGCATTTTTTCATCCCGTTTGAGCGGAGAAGTTGGAGCATGATCCAGTTTCGTAGCAGATTAAGGGGCAAGGGTTCATCTACCGATGTAAGTTTACATTTTCTCTCTTTTTGAGCTCACGCACACTCCCATAATTACACGCGCATAAATAGAATTGGTTTTTTTTTTTTTTTTTAAATTTTATTTCATCGCAAAATGTGCCAGCTCCAGTTTCGTTAGTCAATTTTCCACAGCTAAGTTCGGCGTTTTCTGTTTCCGTAAACAGCTTTGAGGTTGTTTAGCTGTTCAACGTCATGTTGTTTTCGTTGGTAAAAATTGTTATTGTGAGAAGGTTAATTGAAGCAAGCAACAAAAGGATCGCAAAAAAATCGCAAGCAAAAACGAAAACAAAAATATTCGCAAGCAAAACATTTGAAAAAACAGCACCCATACATTCAAACGAATACAAACAAATGGGTCTTGATGCCTGCATCCCCCTTCACCACCCGCCCACACCTACCGATTTAGTAGACACATAATTGAATACACGCATACATAATCGGAAAAAGCCAACATTCCACACCCGACGACTTCAAAACAAGTGTAGCTGGTTGCCATTGATCGTTTGGTGTGGTGGTGCAATCCATTATGTTCGTCTACACTACGCCTGCTCTGCCGACCTCTCTTTCTCTTTCTCGCTCTCTCACTCGTAGCGTAATATTTTCCAAGCAATACGAAAATAAGTAACTAAATTCATTGAGTAACAACCGTAAGCAATAGTTTCTTCTGCCGTTTTGATGATTTGGCGCTATGCTCCCCTAAAAGCTGCTAGCTCAGAGCCATCACCGTCATAGCTCCTCCACTCATTAGATGTTGCATACTGCAGCGCCAAAGCTCATTCGCTCGCTTTGGCTGGCGTGTGAGAGAGCTTGGAAAAATTTGCTCAATTTAGACGTTCCTCCATGGTCCCGCTCAAAAGTTGCTCGCCTTGTACACCCATTACTCATTCCATGTCTTTGGTAGCTTTTTTTTTTTCGTAGAGACCAGTGTGTGTTCGGTTGTGCGGATGAGGCGCCACAAGATTGAGAGTAGCCGAACGAAATACGTACCATGAATGTGGAGTAGCTGAGCGTACACTGCACGACGACAGTTTAGGAGCTGAGAGAGACCGACTTGGAGCAGATATTCACAACTCGTACAGCTTCAGCTGGTCGGTGGTCGGTCGTGCCGTTTATTCGGTTACGAATGCTTCTATTTTTTCATTCTTGATTAGTTTCTGTGGCGCTTTTGTGGAGACGGACGTCTCTCTGTATTAGCAGAAAGGTGCTCGCATAAATACTATATACGTATGTAGTGTCAAAGAACTAAAAATACTACAACAAAAACCCCCATGAAGTATTGTATATAGTATATACTATATACATCACACATACATATAAATAAATTATATAAAAAGTCGCGTTTTGTGCAAAAAATTCAGAAAATGTTAAAGCGAAAGTTAAAGTAAGAATATTAGTCCAATTGGGAAAAGAAGAAGAATACTAAAAAAAAAAACGAATCAAAAAGTATAAATTAATGTGAAAAGTGCTTAAAAAAGTGTATGTGTTTTTTGTTGCTAAATTTTTTGCTGCAGGAAAACAAGAACAACAAAAAAGGTGATTTTCGCAATTTTTGCTATTGATTTTTCCTCTTTTTGTTATTGGTGGGATATAGCGAGCGCACAGTGGCGCTTTCTGGCGCCACTGCGACAAACTTTGTGGCATAAAGGCACCGTTAGCTAATCGGTTTATACAAAGGAAATGCGAAAGGAAAAAACCTAACATTGAGTTCTCGAAAAATCGCATGCTGATTGTCTTTTTGCTAAATATTGCAAAAAAAAAACAAGCAGCGAGTGATTTTTTTTTTACTTTTAAGCAAATCTGGAAACATAAAAAATAAAACAATAATACATATGCATATACATACATATGTACGTCGAAAATATTCAGTGCGCATAATTGGATATTTCACGGCGCTCCTCTCTCCTTTTCCTCTCTCCAATAGACATTATTTGTGTTCGAATCGTAGATTTTTGCGTTTACGCAAATCATAAATAGTTAGGTACCTACACGCTGTTGTACTATAAAGCTAGATTTGTTTTTTATTTGACGCAATTGAAAAGTATAAAACAATCACAAACGCCAAAGCAGCGAATAGTAGCTGGGGGGTAAAACGATGGAGCAGCGGCGGCGCAAAAGAGAGACAGTGTGTACAACTTACAGCTCTACATATAAACACGTTTACCCTTCTAGATATTACCATAAGGTTTTCTGCTTGCCATACGCAAATATCCAAACAGTCATAAAAACAAACACACGCTCACATACATATACATACATATGTATGTATGTACATATATATGTGCATATCTAAATCAAATGTACTACGTGTTTCCTATCACTCAAACATTCTTCATTCTTTTACGCCATACCCTGTAGCAATTGCCACTAATCATAACCGCCACCAATACCTCGCGGCATTCCTAGCTTTGGTGTTCTTCGCTCCCTCTACCACTCCACCACTGCACCATAGTGCGACCTTATTGTTATGGAATTTGTATGGAGTGCGTACGATGACTGGTGTGGTCTGTCTGCCTATCTCACGCACGCACTGCAATGCCCATGTTCCCCTGTCTCCACGAACTCTGTTATTATGCATTGCTCATTGTGCCAACAGAGCACCTCACTCCCCGTTAGCTGAAATGCCATTTCATGTTTTCATACATAGTAAAGTCTGTCGTCATTCCGCTCCAACAAAACATCACTAAACCCCACCAGAAATACATGGACGGGGGGAAGACACGCACTGCGTAGTTGCTCGCCTTTTCAATCATAGTGGTTTGCTTGTGTGAGTGTAAATCTCTCTTAGCTATCGTTTAGGTGTTAGTGTTGTTGGTTGGCATTGCGTAGTTTTGTCAATTCTTTAGAAGCTTGTTTTGGTTAGCAGCGTTTGATTGCTGGGTATTGTATTTGGATATAGTGTTGAATCGCTGGATGGGGGGGTGGGTGGTGGTGTAGTGGAGCGAGAGAGTAGAAGAGTACGCGTGAGAGCGAGTGTGCGTGCACTTCGTCAGCACAACAAAGTCTGGAGAGCAAAATTCAAGATGGAATGTGGAAATTCCACTGTTTATTTGCTTTTTTTTGAAAACTGCTGTGCTGGAGTTCCGAAACAAAACAAAAAAGTACATACATATGTACATACATAAGTGGCTTGTACTTTTATTGTTGAACAATTTATGATAACAACAAACTAACAAAATATTTGTTTTTTTTGTGCTTTTGATACAGAGAAGGCTCGAAAATACAATACGTATTATCAATACAGAGTGAAAACTGTAGCAAAGGATAAGAATATACAAAGAATTTAACGGTTGTTTCGTGTTGAGCGAAAGCTTGTTGCTGTAATTGTTTTCGTTAGTGGCAATTTGTGAAAGTGAGAAAGCAAAAGCAATGTATCATTTTTTTGAATTGTTATTCCAAGTTTTTGTCGACTCTTACCACAAAAACAGTCTGCACGAATTGCGGCATACATAGTATTTCCTTTGTTTTCTTTTCATTTGCTTTATGCTTCGTACGTTCATTAATTCTTCTTCGGCTTTGGCTTTCTTCTAATAAAAATTCCTATTTTGCGTGCAGCAGAGTTAACGTAACGTAAACACCACCGACGACGACTGCATATAGCAACAAAAACAACATTCCAATGCAAGCAATCATCGTCGGCTGTTGGCGTAAATGGAAAAGGTGCGACAACAGCTGATTCAGGTATTTTTCAAAAAGCCTGCGCTGAGGTGGGTAGGTGGGTGGATGGGTGGTTGGGTTAGTGAGTGCAAACATGCAATCAGAAATGAGTGCAGCATGCAATCACAAATCATGCATACAAATCGATGTTTACACAATAAATACAGTGCATGTATTGGACTGTAACTATAATAACAAAAACAACGAGCGTAATCAATTCAATGCAGTGGCACATTGTGAAATAATTCACAAAGAAAAACACAAAGCTTACAAAAAAATTAATTAACTACTTCACGCAGTTATCAAAAAAAAAAACACCAACACAACGTCTGAATTACATATGTATGTACATATGTTTGTCTCCCTCAACCAAATAAATAAATATTAAATATTTCTCATGCCACTTCATGTATGCTGCTACATATGTACATACATACATACATATATGCATATATGTATGTTTGTGTGTGTGCATGAATAGAAAAAACTATAATCTACCGCAATTTTCGAATTTAACTCGTTGAACTTTTGTAAATACGCAAATTTGCCTCCGTCTTACATTTTTTTGCGCATTGCTGTCGTGAAATTTCGCATATGAAATCAACTGTGCTGTTAAATCAAATGTATCCGGTAGATATAGAAGAAAGAAAAAACAAGTAATTATTATAAGATAAACAGCGAAAGCCAACACAATATAGATACACTTGTGCTCACAAAATTAAGTCACCTACCTGCATATCTTATTTTAATATCCAAAATGGTTATCATACAAATTTTTTATTATTATTAATTAAACAAGATTTATTTCATTCCATAAAATAATCACGTCAAGCTCCAACAAATCGTAATCATAACTTCAAACTTTTTATTCATTTGGGATATTCACGTCAACGCGGTTATCGGGTTATCTACAAAACTGCATGCTCGAAAAGTTTCTAAAAATTCTGATTAAAAATTTTGAAATTTCGATATATTTTTTTAATTTGTTTAATTTACGCGATTTTTGTTTAAAGTTTGAAACTTTGATTTTTATTGATTTTTTTTTAAATGATGCACTATATTTCTAAAAAAAAAATGAAAAACTTCTATTATTTCACAAAAAAAAATACCACTGTACGGGTTTCACCTGTAGTCACTGTATATCTACTTACATATGTACATATGTGCATACATATATACATTTGTATGTAGACAAAGACTACGAAATTTTCGCGAAAATAAAAATTAGCAATGTTTTTATTTGCTTTGTTATTTTTGAACAAAAAGTAATATGTGTATGCATGTATTTGCTACTTTCTGTATTTTGAAAATTTCTTCGTGCCTATCTTGCCAATATTTACAGTCTGGTTGAGATTCATAAAGAGTTTGACGCGGTATTACCTTTTGCACTGCGATTGATTATTATGTGAAGCCAAAAAGAGTCGTACGTAGTGCATATCTGAGGGGGCCAATAAAATAAAATAAAAGATACATATACCGACTCATTTGGTATTTGAACTGAGGCTATAAGAGAGAACAATTACATGTAAGAAAATAACTTTGTTCCGCACTTTTAAATGAACCCATTACATGGGCATTATGTCACTCACATAAATGTTAGCTGGGTTCAAGTTGCCAAATTCCCCCCATTTCGCCATTTAACATTTGTTTGGAAATTGGGTATTTCTGTTTTGTTAAAAATAGTCAATTAACGTCCCAACCATTTGGGACATTAGTCGTGACGATCGTTTCACACTTCGGCTACGCACACGACATGCATAAAGTACATATATTCAATTTAATAATATTTAAATGTCATTTTCGTCTAGACACTAACGACAGCATCTGCAACAAACACAAAAATTGTGCCAAAGAATTATTGTAGTATAACGATAAAAACAAAAGCATCAGATGCATATACTTAGCTCGTTATTAGGATGGGTCGATTAAGTTATAACCAATTCTCCACATGATCTTCCAAACCATGAAAATCTAGAAAACTACTAAATTTTCGTTCTTGTGACCATTTTGGTTACAGTTTTTCACTTAGATTAAAAAAAGGTAAATAGAGAAACGTCAACGAAAACCAAATAGTAAAAAGGAATGTTGTCATGTCATGTCATGTTTAATATTGAAAACATCTCCTAAAAGCAACTAGTTTTCTAGGCCGTTTGGACATGACATAAATTGAATAAGTTCAGAAAGCGTCTTTTTCAAATTAACGATATTCGGAAATGCATTCATTATAAATAATTAAATTAAAATTTTAAAAGACTTGAGCCAAAATTCAGCAAAATTAAAAAAATAGGTTTCAGGTTTCCTAGGTAATGTTGCTGAAAAAAACTAAAATTCTTCAGCGCGTTTTACTGCAAACTGAAAAAATTAAAAACTTATAATCTGATAACCCGTTTGGCGTGAGCATAGAAAATAAATGTGACATTTAAAAATTTGTCAGTTAAAAGGGTATACCCTAATGTGCATGCTATACATACATATGTACACAAGCGAAAGCAACAATTGAATGTTCGTTGTTGCTGTGTTATTATTCAATTGTGGGCGTAAAGACTTTCGCTTGTTGTGAAGGTGTTGGCGCAGGAAATTTTCCCCACACTCTTGCATAAGTAGGCGAATCAAAAGAAATTCTATTCGCTTTGGTGATCGACGAGTTCGAGTTGTTTTAACGACCGAGAGCATCGCCGTCGTTCCCAAAAGTACAATCGAATTAACAATCGAACGATTTATTATTATACGTATTATATACATACATACAATCATTCCAGTTGTTTTCTTAAAATAAAATTGTTACAAATGTCCGAAATATTTTGACCGATTCGTATCTAATGTTAATCGGTATAGGCAATTCGTTCCCAGAGACTGTGAGATACATATAAAAATCAAGATTTTTTAATGATCACTGGACAAGGACGAATCAGAGATGTTTTGGTCGATTTTTTCGATTATAATAATATGTTGTTTTAATTTATGCATGACTGTTCGCGACTGGCAATGCGTTGGAAATTGGTTAATTGTTTGATTCACTGTATGTGGGCATTGAAATACACATACATACATATGTACATATGTATTATACCAAATGAATGAAGAAATCACCGTACAAGTAACTGAAGCAAGATCAGAATTCCTTACACATTATTATAACATGATGCACCATAATTTTTCTAGAGTTTTCCTAATAGCGTCCAATTTCGTTGAAAGCATTGGAAAATTTCCTTCATTTGGATGTGCACATTTGGATTACATATGCCAAGAATATTCACTACACCTTTCCCTTTTTTCCAATACTTATCTACTGATCGAAAATGTTTTTCATACCGCATGTGTGGAGGAAATGACTTCGCTTTAATATACATATGTACATATGTATGTACGTGCTCGTCTTTTGCTGTTTGTATGCGGCATTTATGCATTTTTCAAATGTTTTCGCGTTAAATATAAATGTTGCTAAATATAACGGCAGCAGAAAATGAAATCAAATAATCACGAAATGCACATGCTCAAAATGAAAAGTGAAATTTGATCGCAAACACGCAATGGTGGAGATCAGTGATCAGCGTTAGGTGTGTTGGGGGGGGAGGTGTGTATTATTTGGCACAACTTTGAAGATTTTAAATAATATACAAATGTGAGCAATCAAGTCGTAAAATCTCATACAATAAATTTTACACATGTTTATTATGTTGTACAAAAATAAACACCACAATTGCATGTGGCAAAACAGTCAAAGTACGTAATTAAATAGACTTTTGGACTCATTAGCAGCAAATCGCTGATCACTGGGAGCAACTTACTCAGCCAAACACAGTTATAATAAGCAGCCGACGAACAAAGAATCAGCCGTGTGAGTTACAAATATGTAGCATGAACAAAATAGGGTAGTACTCTTCCCATATAAATTTACATTGAAAAAAATCTATGTGTCCAAAGGACAAGTATCAAGTACATATGTACACATATATAATGGAATGCGTCGATCGCATATCTGAAGATAAGCCTCAATTTAAGCGCCAATGAGTTGCATGAGAAAGTGTGGGGAAGTTACAGAATTGTATGAATTGAATGTAAACGGTGATTATGAGATCATGAATCATGGCTCGCTTAGAGACTCTTTGCGCTCACCTCTCATCGAAACATATCGTGACGACATGTAGTACATACATGTGCGTGTATTTCCCTGCAGTGAAACAAACTGGTTCTAAAAAAAAAACGCCTACCAGTTTGTTTATATGCTATTTGTCCTCCATATTATTTTCCTGTAAGCCAGCAACCATTAAAACTAAACATCGCGAAGCTACGAAATATTATTTGCTTTAGTATATGCGTCAGGATAATATTAGTTCACAAATACCATTCGATGAACCAGTTCGAAATTAAAACCTACTATATCTAAGCGGCTAGCGCCGATGTCGTCATTGTAATTATCGATAATGCTGAATGCTGGCTTTGCAACTTCCACTACCGAAAAGCAGATGTCGCTTATACGCAGTCACTGTGGAGCTCTTATTACCCCCATCCATTAAATACCAGTTCATAAACTAGAAAGTTTGTTGACTAGTTAAACTTTTTGTTGTAGGGTTTAGTATGCATATTTTTCTACATACATACGTATGCATTGTGTATGTGTGTGAGTGTGTGATGAAAGGTAATCAATGAACTGTAAATACTGCACCTGGACTATCCACATTCCAACAAAACACGTTATGCTATGCGTTGCTTCTCTATACATAGGATTAGTATGGGCTAAAGCTTAGACGGTGAGTGTGCGTTAGAGAAAATTAAATTATAGATAGATAGATATTATTGTTGAGGTTTGCACTTCGACCTTTTGATCCATTGTGCCCTCCGTTCTTTATAGTCGGGGTCTCCAGGGCCGAGTCACAGAAGCGACACGACTCATTCGACCATATTCCGAGCCTGTGTCGATGGCTACGCAGTCTGCAATGACCTGTAAGAAAACCTGTAAGTATCCTCAAGTGGGGTTTTGAGAGGTTAATAAACTGTTCAGATCGTTTACTGTTATACCCTCTCAATAGACATTTCGCCTGGCGTAACCCTGCCATCTGGTGCCAGTGTCTTTCTTTTAAGGTATTTTCCTCTGCCCTGAGCACATCCCTTATGGTATGTCGACCTACCGGCAGGAAGGGCTCGGGCCCTATGGGTGTTTTTTCCGCCGCACCTCTAGCCAATCGATCGACCGGGGAGGTTTCCCTCAAATTCAATCAAATTAAAAAACGCTTTTTCTTCGGTGGCACAAGTTGTGTGTGGAGGTGGTAAAAGGGTGTAAATGTTGTATTCATTGAAGAATCTGAACTGACTTCTATTCCTCATCTTCCGATTACCTACGAAATATACTGATCCAACAACAAATATTCATTTTTTGCAGACTCCAACAACAAAGTGAACTGCAAAAGAGTCAAACTTTTCCTTAAAACCCTAAGCCGTCTTTTCTTCCCGTTCAATTTGCATTTGTAAACCGAAAAATTTAAAGAAGTAGAAGCAGATAACCCGAATAGCTCGTTGGCGTGAATATCCCATATATGTATGTATGTATGTACTATGTACTTGTAGTACGAATTCGGCAACTTGTATGTATTAATTTCAAGTTATCGCGACAAATGAGAATATAACAACGAAACTGACTCCCGTTGCATTTGTATTAAATTAGTTTAGGAGTAGTTCACAAAAAATTGGTACGTAAGTTTGCATCTACACAAATCACACTAATTGGCTTAAGCGACGCCTCCCCGAGAATAGAAAAAAGAACTGGAACGTGCAGTCTCGAATGTGTTTGGATAAATCGTTGTATAAATCGACGCCAGAAATATATGTATGTATGTACTTATACAAATTTGTATGGTTGTGAGTATAGAAATATAAAATCTATGAATTGCTTAAATGTGTCCAAATCTCATTCACATTTATTTCAACACGTCACCACTACCTTTGCTCGCTGAGCCGAGGTATAACTAATCATCTGCAAACAAACAACTTACTATACGGTATTGATATAAAATGAGCTTGTGAAGTTTTGATTGTTCCGGTTTCATATCTCGGTAGTCGAAATTCCACCCATAGCTCGGTATATTAACTCTTGCAAATGGGTACTTGAACCAGTGCCTGAATTATTATATACAGTTTAGCATTTAGTAGATAACCTCCCGTTCCAATAGTATGGATTATTCTTCACCTTTTTTTTTTTTTTTTATTTTTTTTTTTTTTTTTTTTTTTTTTTTGGAAATTCGAATGAATCATTACACTAATCTTAGTTGCGTAGAGTTATGTTGAAAAAATGTAAAAGCAGTACTTAAGTTTTTTTCTCTCTCGCTCTCTTCTCAACAGATAAACGATCAACAGCAGCAACAAATCTTATCGCCGTGCAGCACGATGCCAGCGATGCCAAAAGAAAAGGCAACTGCAGTATCGTTGAATGAGAATAATTTTAGTGAATTGAAATTGAAAGACTTAGATACTACCGCCACAGTTTCCGCCGCCGACTCCGAAATGGCCACCACAGCGGCAAGTCGAATGCATCAGCATACTTCAAACACCCCCACACGTCATCTTCCCGCTACAGTACAGACCACAACATCCGCGCCGAACCAAGCGCCGCAACAACAATCGGTGCCTCAAACGCAGTGGACACAACGCCAAACACAACAAGAATTGTCACATCAGCAGTCGCAGTCTCGCAAAAGTGTTTGTGGCTGCGGTGCTGACTCGGCTATACCAGAGACGGTGGGCAGTGTAAATCATGGCAGCAGTAAATATTTAACAAATGGTAGGCGTTTTTGTCGCGAAAAACTTGAAACTATAGAGTGCTTATGTATTTTGTCAAATTGCAGGACATTCATCACCTTTGGCCGCCGCCGTAGCTGCTTCTCAACAAAACGGTGCCACATCACCGCAACATACACCCACATGTTGTCATTATCAACAACAACAACAACCGCAGCAACAACAGAATGGATATAATGGCGAGCAACAACAGTCAGAATGCACAAATAATGGGCAAGGAGGAGGTGGTGGTGCAACTGCATCTACCACCGCCATCAACATCGCTTCGGCAACCACACTCTATGCCACGGCCCCATTCTGTGCCTCAACGTCTCCCGCTAATAAAATTGCTATAACGCCGCCAAAGAAATCACCAAATGACTATATCTTTGGCAAATACATTGGCGAAGGCAGTTTTAGCAATGTATACTTGGCTGTTGATGTGCATACGAAGCGTGAATATGCAAGTAAGTGTGAAAAAAAAATTATAACATGTTTTTATTTATTTAAACCAAAAGATCATACATATCATACATATTTACATACTTGTAAATAAATATATATGTACATATGTATGTATGTATATGCGGCAATCTCCAATGTGATCAGATCGCCAGTAGATCGTAAAGTAGCGAAACGACACGAAGTGAACAAAAAATTCAAAATAGATAATTTTAAGCAGCGAGTCGCTGATAAACATTGAGCAAAATATTCTGAATGGGATTTTTCCAGCACCAACCACATCGTTTGTTTGCGCTGTGCCGCGCCTGGCGCCAACAAAGCAGTGCTGTACAACAACAACAACAAGAAAAGTTAAGCATTTCAATCACTCAACCGAGATGGAATGCCAAAAGTGACAAATTAAGCAAACAAACAGCCGCCAGTATGTGCCAGTAATAAACATATGTACATACATATGTATATACATATATGCACTATGTACATAGATACTTTTGCTTTAAGTGCAGAGAAAAAGAAAGAGACCTGAACTCCAGCATTAACTCTGACTCTGCGTCTTCTGACTCTTAGCTATTGGCTACTGGCTAGTTGTTAGTTTAGTTTAAGTTGCAGTTGGGTCAATTAGTGAGGAATGTGGCCAACTGGGCGTTTAGTCAACATGTATGTAGCTTAAGGCAGGACAGCAAGCGTCTAACCAAGTGCTAATTTCTGTTATTTGTCCGCTCACCAACCAACAACACCCATCAGCAATGGCTATTTACATATGTACATAGATTTGTATGTGGGGCGCTGGTGTGTTTAATCTAACAGTGACATTAACAAGTTGCTAGCCTTCTAGAGATTTTCGCTCCACAATTAAAATACACCTTTTGTCTCAATAGTAGTGCGCTGGCATCAACCTACAAACATATATTATATGTACATATGTATATCTGCAATTCACTTCCCAGTAAACATATTTCGAGCACTAACGATTTATGAGCCCGAAAAGAGCTCAGCTAAACATTCAATAAATATGAGTTTAAAAAGCAATATATTTTTAAACCTCATAAAGGATACCTATGTACATATGTACATACATATGTACATATATGTATGATCCACTTTGTGGTAGCAACAGAACAGTATAGCTATGTAGATTTCCAATTTGTAGCTAAAGAATTTTTAATTCATTTTTTGTCGACATATTTCAATGGGCTCATTATGAGCATAAATGGTTCGAAATACTTGTATCGGGTGTTTTTTTACAGGTTTGTTTTTCGAATAGAGGTAAAACTGGCATTTTGTGGTCAAATCTGGCAACTCTAATGTCATTTATGTTCAGTTTGGTTTGCCATTTCATCATGAACAGGTTGACAAAAGAACAACGCTTGCAAATCGTGCAAATTTATTTCGAAAATAATGGTTCAGTTCGCGAAGTTTACCGCGAGCTCCGTCAATTTTATGGTCGATATAATCGTCCATCAGAGCAATTAATTCGGTTAACCATGGATCGTTTTCGCACTACGTTTACTCTATGTGATAATACGCATCCGCAGAGACGTCGAACAGTGCGCACCGAAGAAACAATTGCCGCTGTAGAGCAAAGTGTTGAAGAGGACCCGAATGAATCGATTCGCCACCGTGCACAGCAATTGGAGCTTTGTCCATCAACTTTATGGAAGATTTTGCGCAAAGATCTTGGCTTGCGACCTTACAAGATCCAGCTTGTGCAAGAATTAAAGCCGCGAGACCATGCAATGCGTCGTGATTTTGGTGTATGGGCCGAAAATGAGATTGATCTCGATGCTGATTTTCATCGCAAAATTTTGTTCAGTAATGAGGCTCATTTTTGGTTGAATGGCTACGTCAACAAGCAAAATTGCCGCATTTGGAGTGAAGAGAATCCACATGAGACCCTTGAAACGCCATTACATCCACAAAAACTGACTGTTTGGTGTGCTCTATGGGCTGGTGGAGTCATTGGGCCATACTTCTTCCGCAATAATGCTGGAGAGGCAGTTACCGTTAATGGAGACCGGTATAGAGCCATGATAACCGACTATTTTGTTCCCGAATTGGATGGCATGAATGTGGATGAGTTGTGGTTCCAACAAGACGGCGCTACATGCCACACAGCGCACGTCACAATCGATTTATTGAAGGAAACATTCGATGAGCGCATAATTTCGCGGAATGGACCTGTAAATTGGCCACCAAGATCGTGTGATTTGACACCATTGGATTATTTTCTTTGGGGATATGTGAAGTCGCTCGTCTACGCCAACAAACCAGAAACGTTAGGGGAATTGGAAGCCAACATTCGTGGCGTTATTGCCGACATACGGCCCCATATGCTCGAAAAAGTGGTTGAAAATTGGACCTGTAGAATTGGCTTTATTCGAGCCAGCCGCGGCGGCCACATGCCCGAAATCATACTTAAACATTAATGGCATAAAATTATCCTTCCAATAAAGCCAAATTGATGGACCTTAAAATGATTTTCTTGTGTTTTATTTCAATTCGAAGTTCTATACCCCTAAAAAAAACACCCGATATAACTTCTTAATTACTCATTTATGACTCTAAATGTTTGCTGGGTTGTGACTAATTGCGAAATTCAAATAACTACCCGCTCAAGATGAAGTGACAAAATCTAAATATCTACAATTCACGTTGCATATTTTGGTAGTTCATATCTGCAAATCTTTGCGGCATCTTGGAGGACTTACGTACATACATATGTACATATTTGATTGCATGGCGCCAAGATGTTTTGATGAAGTTTTTTTGTTTAGTCAGCATACATACATATTTGCTTGATTAAATACCACCCAAAGACAGTGTTGCCATATTTGATTTCTAACGAAGTCGTCTTATCTTAACGCCGTTAATCTACTTATATACAGGCAATATTAACCCTTTGCTTACCCGCTGGGGTTTCTCCATTGATATTTACAACGACTAATGCACAGCCAAACAGTTGAATTGAGCGGCCACACTGCGCTGAGCAAAACACGCGAATTTCCCGTCGTTTACATAATGGTGCGCTATTTATAGATGTTTTACGATTTTACAACTATCATGCACGTTTAGATATTGTTTTGTTTATTTATTTCTCTCTCCGCTATTGGTATTGCGGTTTTTAGTGACGCGCTGTGTTGTTTTGCTGTTTGTGCTGAAATTCGTGCTGACGTCTTGTTTAACATTGGACTGGATGGAAAGCTGTGTAAGTTGTGTGAGCAGCAAGCAGCCTGAAGTTAATTGAAATTTCACAATGAACAAAAACGTAACTCATTGAATTTGAGTGACTGTCAAATGAGCTGGCTGACTTGACTGGCTGGTGGCGTTTATCTATCGTTCAAATTTCGATTACGTTAGTGTTTACTTCGGCTGGTTTTCAGCTCTGTTTTTGCTCTGTTGTTTTCTTATTTTCCATCTAACGGTTGTTCAAATTCACATTCACTAATAAATATTTAGTAAGCAAACATTTTCGATAGCAATTCCATTTTCTAATTGCGAAATTTGATAAAGTAGCAACTCATTGGATTGTCGCATTCCAAAGCCACCTGCCCAGCATTTACTCGTCAATTTATTTACATAAATGCCTGTATGTATCTACGTACATATGTATGTAAGTACATAATACATACATATGTACATATGTATGTATAATAGTATGTGGTAAATTAATTGTTTTGCTGGTGCTTCGAATGTTGTGTGCAAATAAATTTGTTTACTTCAATCAACACACGGCACGAGAAAAATAGCAAGTCAGCGAACCAATAGGGTACTTCCGACAACGGGTGGGGACAAGCGCAGTAAAAATAAGCAGTAGTAGTCGGCAATCGGCCATGGGCAGGCATTCAGTCAGTCGTTCGTTGGAATAGGAGGAAAGTGCCAGCGAGGAAATTGATACGATGATGTATGTTTTTCAATATTACTATAAACACAATAACAATGTCAAAGTACAGATCTGTTATCAAATCGCCCGACAGCTTATAATTATCTCTCCTACAGATGTACACATGTACAGTACGAGACATAACGTTAGAACATTCACATAAACACAAAAAGTTTAACTATTTATTTTTCTTTAGTTTTTTTTTTTTTTTTTTTTTTTATAAAAATATAGTTCAGTCTTCTTGTAGAATTGTTTAATCCAAGTTTCAAGCTGCAGAAAATATTTCGGTATGCAGTTTTTATAGTCCACTTATTTTTAGTAGAATAAAGTAAAGGACAAGCTTTAAGTGGTTAAAAATTACCGTTAAGTTTTGAAATTTTTTTCACTGATAATGTTGCGCGGTTTTCTTCTTAAAAAAGAAATCCGATCATGCGTTATATGAAAAAAAATTTCAAAACTCAACGGTAATTTGTAGTCACTTAAAAGTTCCACTTTATTGTCCTAAAAATGAATAAGCTATAAAACTACATACCGAACTATTCTGAATATTCGATTTACAAATTGAAAAAATTTCATGTAAAGTCTATTTTTAACTAAATATTTCTACATAGTATATTTAACTATGCTCATTACTCAAACAGCATCAGTTTACATTGGCATATGACATTGAAACCAGTTACCTATTTGTAACTTATGATGATTTTCAGACCAGTATCGACATAGTATACATAAATAGACTTTTTATAGCCTGTTTTTTTTTTTAATTTTTAATGAAAAAGAATCAATGCGATTAGCATTTTTATGGTAAATAATCAGCTGAAAAAGTTTGGCTAAGTATAATTTTTGAAGTGATGCGCTCGCTGTTTTGCCGATTCATATCGATAACTTGTTTCTGACGTTTATGAACACAATGCTTTGTCTGTCTACTACCTTTTGTAGGTCGGCGTTTTTGAATACAATGTTTTGTACGTATGCAAAAAGCAACAGACCAAACATTTAATGAATGTGTTTTTTTTTTTTTTTTTTTTGTTTTTGCGCCATTTGCCCTACTACATAGAGCGGCACTGTTGTCTATATATAATGACATAACTTTTATATAAATCTGTGTGAACAACAAGTATCTAAGAAATACGTGCAGACTTCCATATTGCAGTAGGTACAAGATAATAAAAAATTAATGTCATGGCTGTTTAGTGCCACACGTGTCAGCGATATAAAAATATCTCCATTCGCTTGATACGCCTCTTTAAAAATGTAAAATTCTATTCTACATTTTCTCAATGTCAGCGCGCAGCTGATTTTTTTTAAACGGTTTAGATTGCCAACCATTTCATTGGACCTACATTTTTATTGTATAATGAATTGCGGTGACAACTCGCACCGACTGTTGTCATGTGTTGCGTCAAACATATTTGCTGCGGTGCACTCTTTTCGGGGAGGGGTGGTTTTTTTTTTTAAATGTGTTTTGTGAAGGTAGTCCCTGTTAGCCTAGCCGTAAACACTTTTAGCCCAGTCCTTTTATTTGACTTAAAATGCAGTCTTGCTAACGCGTGTGCTTACAATGTTGAAGGAGTTTACAACTACATATGTACATTCCGCTGACTGTTAACACGCGGTATTTTCCTTTTCATAAGTATGAAGTGCCTTTAATATAAAATTCTGACTTTGACAGACATTCATACAAATATGTCTATAAGGTAAACAACTCCCATCTCCATATCCTGCTGCGCCCTCTCGTCTCAAACACAAAATCCGCTTTAGGCTTAAAGTTTGTTTACGTTTTTTTTTTTTAAATTTGTAATGAGTTTTGTGCTAAAGAAAATTATAAGCCGTTCTACCATGTGTCCGCTTCTTGTGCGCTTTTTCCTCTTGTTTTTTTTAGAATTACGGCAACTTACAAGTTGGTTTCAGAAACTCCATTTTTTTTTAAATATGCTTAGTTTCGAGTAAGAAAATTGCGAACAATTTTATTGACCACCGCCTCTGTCCTCCCCTAGCTGATAACTTCTTTTTTTTTTTTTTGTTTGTGTTTGCAGTTTTGCTTCTACCCAGCGTTAGTAAGTAATTGCCTATTCAATTTCAATTAAATTTGCACAGGTTGTGTTTTATTTGCTATCATCGCGCGTCTTTCGTCATTTGCTGCTACATTGACGTACGAGAAATTCCATGCCAATTTGAAATGTCTCCCAGCCCGATAACACAAATAAAGGCGCTCTATTCAATGGTTTTGCTCTGAGTTTGTTATCAGTATTTTTATTAGCTTGTTTTCCCTTATCCAACAGCAATAAGTCGATCTAAATTTGCTTTTCGTTTTATGTAAAAGAAAAATAAAAATTTGTCTGCGTCATTCACACGTTTGTTGCCGTTAGTGTTTACTGTCCCTTAATTCCTATTTCCATAGCACCGACACCAGATATGTACAATATACATACATATGTATGTACTTTCGTCGACCAAGTGACTGACGTACTCCGATGACGACAACTACAACAACGGCGTCGGCAGTGGCAGCGGTATAGGCGCTAAGTTGGTTTGAATGTACTATATGTAGTATGTATGTACATATGTATGTACATCTGGTATGGAACAAGGGGAGCGCTGCCAGTTTCAGTTTATTTCGAAGGCCCTACATAGCAGAAGTTATCTGTCTTTGACGTACATATGTACATATGTATGTATGTAGTTGGTGGCTGTTCTTCTGACGTCCATGCCAAAATATGCACACTTGGTTTGTCACATGATAAGCGTAAAAGCTTTAAATCGATGCATGTACATACATATGTAGGTAAATAAATCGTTTGGCGGCTAGGCATTGGACGTATCGATGGCGCCTAAAAATAAAAACCAGCGAAATACATATCTTCAATCTGAATATTCACAAATAAATGTATTGCATATGAATACATACATACATACATATGTACATACGTAATCGATTCTTAAATGCTAAACATTTCATTTCATCGTTGCCCGCCCGCCCTTGCCCAACGATGCAACACGTGCCTCCGTTTCGCTTGTTTCTCTTTGGTCCACTCTGGTCTTTCTTCTGTTGCACTCGAATGCAATTGTATTTCCCGCCATTTTAAGATATCTTAGGAATACATATGTATGTATGTATGAGTAAATGCATGTGTGCGACAAATGTGCAAGAATATGGAGACAAGCGTGTTGTATGGCTTTCAATTCTTCCATTTCCTCAATTCCCAGTATGCTTCTTTCCTTCGCCATTTAAGTTACTACACTATTGTTTGTTTTTTTTTTTTTGTTCATGTGCATTCCAAGCAGTCTGTGGACTGGACTCTGGCCCGTCTGCAGTGCATTCGTTGGTTTATTTACCAAAGTATTCTATCTTCTACCTTGTAATTTTTTTTTGTGTTGAGTCAGCAGCTTACACTGTCTGCTCATCTTGTGTTTGGCAGCCGTTGGACCGCCCTGTTCCAAGTGATGCCCCCCGTGCAGCTGTTAGCTATTTCTGAGAATTTCCAAATTAGTCTGCATTACTTTACTCGACTGTTTACTTAAACATACAACATACATAAATCTGATATGTGTGTGTTTTTCTTCTCTTTTTGAAAATTTAGAAAACTATTTCTTATCATATGTATGTATGTGTGCATGTGTGTTCTAAACCGATTTTATTCCCTTCATTTATCTAAAATGGTTTTAAAAGCGATAAGCTAAGCTAGTGTTTAGAAAACCATCAATGAGCCAACCACATTTGTGAATTGTTGAGATTTCACACAGAGAATGCGTTGTGAGATAACGTCACTAAGTGGTGGAGTTTGTCTATCGGGCTATTGGTATTCCGACAATAGTTGTTTTTTGGTGGCAACTGTACGCATCTAGAAAAAATGTTTGTTGTTGCTTATTGATCTTGCTTCCGTGGCATTTGGCTATTTAATTTTTCATTGTTCATTTTTCATTTGAGTGCCAATAGGTTAAGACTTCAACAAGGCAAACACGTGGATGTTACTTTGGAAATTTCTTTTCAAGTGTTAAAACGAAATATGTATGTATGTATGTAGCTGCGCTCAAAACAATAGAGTATTGGGAATTTCAATTTGATCATTCGTAACTTTATCGCTCGCCAGCCAGTGTGCTGCGTCGGCGTTCAACGAAGTTTTCTTTCGTGGTTCTCTATACGTACTCTGGCAGTCAGCTTGTTTATGAAATTCAATACGGGCATTTTTCGAACTTTGTCCCTTACCTACCAGCCAAATTCAATTTGGGTCATTAACCTTCTATAACGCATTAAAATTGGGTGCCTGTGTGTGTAAGCCTCGCTTGTTTTATGGGGTTCATTTTTCGACGCTACTGCTTTCATGTTTTTGTTTTACTTTTCTTTCTGTTTTGCTTCTCCTTATTATCCCTTTGTCGTTTCCATTAGTTGTGACTTCTTTCGCCTTACTTAAACATTCGGTTGGTGGACGTACATATTTGGTTTTGTCTTCTTCACTTTTTTCCATAATCATATTTTAATTAAGCTCGCTCATACCCGAAAATACGCACCTGGGCGTTTATGACGCGCGTTTTAAGGACCTTTGTCCAGCGGCTGTTCCATTTAATTTTTTTTTGTCTCTCCCACATCGTTTTTGTTGAGATGTTGATGCTCTGTCTGGAGTGCGCATTTCGCTTAGACTTTGGCTTGGCGGCAACTGCTGCCAACAGCTGCGCTGTTATGACAAACGACGACAGCTGTTCACAGGCGCTTCGGGGCAATTCGTCCTTATGCTTTCCGGCTGCTCGCTTCGGTCATTAGTGGGTTCGTTCACCGGTTTGTCCTTCATTTCTCGATTTCTTGATGACAGCAGCAAAAATAAGATTGTATGCATATATTAAAAGTATTTGTTGCTTTTGTTTTTGATAGAACCTTCGGTTTAGAGTTCACTTCAATTCTACCTGATTTGCACTCGATCAAAGAGAAAGAGTTTGGAAAGAACAAGAAAACGGAAGCAGCAACAATCAGAAAGAAGAGAGCAAGTTAGTATTTAGCCATTAAAAATCCTTTGCGTGCAGTCAATATGTCGCCCAAAGGGCAATGAACTCGGCAGCAGTATTTGAACAGCACCAACTAAAACAAAAATATAACAACAGGCAGCAAATGCTCGTCAAACGATAACAACGCTTGAAAGAGAATTAAACGAAAGGGAAATTAGGAAATGAAAAAATTATGAGTCACTCTTTTCGTAGCAATTCTGATAGGCGGCCACTTGACAGCGCGGAAAAGAAGAATAAAAACAATAGCGTGTTGTTAAGGGCAAAAGGGCATATTTGGGTAGTCAGTGGCTTTTGATTAATGCAAGGGGGTATGGCGATATAGTACATGGTATTTGGTGAGTGCTCGCTCCACACTATGTCATCCTAAAACCGTGTTCTTTTCGTGCTGTCAGTTTGTTTGTGAGTAAAACTAATTTTTGCCGTTTTGGCAACTTTTAGTTCTAAGGAGTTTTGTTGTTGCGTGCGTATGCGTGCGTGCAGTACATGCGAAATAGGGGAATATGGCTTACTGTTAGAAATGACATGATTAATTTTAAAAAAAAAAACCGCAAGTAGGAAATTTATTATATTTTTGTCATCGCTGTGTTATTTGTCCTCGTTCCGATCACTTTACTTACTGAAAGGGCCTGAGACTACGTAGGTGCGTAGGTGGGAGGCAGCTGCTGTTTTGTTCCTTCAGCTAATCTTTTTTTATATTTGTACACGATACATACACTGCATTGTCAAAGCGATGAGTACAAAGTTGCAGCGAACAACAAGATTTTTTTTTCAGCCTACGCATCAGCACTCTAGAGCTGTAAGCATTTAGAAAAATTTCACTACACCTTCACTGGGGCGGAATTATGCTTTCGTATCTATGTATGTACATACACACATAATACATACCATGTACGTGTGTACATATGTACATACATACATACTTATGTACAATATAGTGGCATTAATGAGGAATAAATTTAAGGTTGATGTTCCCCCAACATTCACCACGGTTAGCAAACTAAAAAGTGAGGCTATGAAAAATGTGGTCACGGTGCTGTTGACATTTGTAAAAGAAAAGCAATAACAAAAACATTGAGTTGGTTTGTTTAGCAGCTAAATATAATTCGAGTTGTCCCCAATCTGCTTATTTATATGTTAAATATGTATATACATACATACAGACATATTTTCGAAATGAATAAAGGCAATAGATTAATTTCGGTAGCCCTTAACAGCCGCCTTGACAGTTGACTAATTAGTGTATGCGTTTGAATTAGCATCGGCAACGGAACTCCCATTTTTCACGTCCGTCGGGGATTAATTTTTATTATATGCCTATTTATTTCAGCCCAATACGTCGGCAGCTGCAAAGTAGACATTTGTTTTCCTTTTCTTTTTTGTTTCAATCGGTTAGTAGTCCCATCTCTAGTTTATGCTAAATGTAAGCGAAGACCAGTCCCTCATACTCAAAGGGCATTTTACTAAAAAAAAAAAAACTGAACTTTGGCCGAAGGTTTGTAAAATTTTATTTACTTAAAAAGAAGCTAATTTTATATTGCAATTTATGCAATGTTATTAAACTGGCGTTCAGTTGCTTGCCGTTTAAGTGGCAAACGTTACATTTACATTGTTGCTGGAATTTCCGTTATGCTACGACGATTTATGACAATAACTTTGAGAATATTCAATTCAATCGAGCTCTGTTTCAAGCCCTTGCTTTTGTTGTGGTAGCTGTAAGTCTTCTGGCTGGATATTCGGGCACTGCCTACCTGCTGCAGTTTTCTTTTGCTAATTATTGATTCCCTGCAGAGTTCCAAGCAGCGCGCTGGGCTGTGTGTGGTCCGAATATTTTTCTACAGTATCCTCAAACGCTTTGATTTGATGACTCGCTTTCGGCTTTTCTGATAAGGAGTGAACTATGCGAACCAATAAATCGTTATGGACTTTCACATAATTTTCAAAACTTTTCTACCTCGAAAGTCAATTCATATATGTATGTATGTACATATATTAGATATGCATTTTTAGATGTACATTTTTGACTTAACTTCGATCGTCGAGTTCGATAATGTTGCTGTCCTTTTTCCATTTTGCTTCATCTAAAACTCTTCGCTCAATTCATTAAATTTTTGTAAGTTGGGGTTAAAATACATAATTGATATATGTTAGAAAGTCTAAGTAAATAGCAAATGTTCAAATTTTTCGTTTTCCAAACTGCCTGTGACCGCAGAGTTTTGTTATCCTTTTTCGGTACTTTGACTCGAGTGTGTGGGTATATTATCATTAGTCCAGTATATACTAAGTAAATATTAGTAGTATGGTGGCAGCGGATGTCGTTGCCCCTACGCACACCCACACATAAACACACACACATGCATGCAATACTATCGATAAGACTACCGGTGAACATTTTGTGATTTAGGTAACAGCAACAGCTACATCAGCCTCACTTAGCTCTTTTTGTTATGTTTGTGGCTTGGGGGCCGTGGCAAGTTAAATGGCATTATTTCTAGCAGAAGTGGCTGCTATTATTGCCTACACCGTCCTCACAGAGAGCAAAGCGCGTGCGCAACCAAAAGTTGTCGGATTGCATTCCATTGCGAATGACAGCAACAGCAACTTGGTTTTTTTTTGCTTTTGCGCTTGCTGTTCTCGTTTGTGTTGGCCGTTGTTTTATGCCAATGTTGTGGCAGCGGGATGCTGCATGCCTGAATGTAGATATACTGGAGCTTGGAACTTGGACAGCGCATTCGCGTCTTGCCAACACAGCTTGTTGTGGCCGTTTTACACTTCGATTTGTTTATCTCTCAGTTTCCTTTTCCATTCCTATTGCCATTCGTTTCGTATGTGTATATAAATCAAGCATGCAACGCCAGAAATTGGCGCGAATTCTTTTAAGGGCATTCGCCTCTACACTCCGTCTACTTGAATGCACCCACTACCGCTTTGGTGATCAAACAATTAGCAAATTATTTACAACATTTTTGACATAAACAAGTGTGCTAGCCATTTTCGTTGTTGGCTATTCGTAAAGTGCAAATGACCTCGATAAAGGCGTTGCTTTTTTGTTTTGTTTTGTTGGGAGCGTTCAACGACAACTGTAAGCGCTAAAATAAGCAAGTGAGTGAGTAACCTACCGACCGACCGACCAACCGATTCGACCGCCAGTCAGCCAGTTGTTTACTTGATTGGTATTGCTCAGCACAAAAATATTGCAACCGTTGACTGCAACAAGGGATACGCCGCTAGGTTGCCCGTCTCTACGTTCCTCTGCATTTCTGTTTGTTGGTTTTAGCCTATTTGGATGGTCGCGCGCCGCAAATATTTGCTGATTTTGTCTTGTATGCGAAAGCTGTTGCATTATTGTCTCTTTCACTGTTCTGCTGCCGTTTCGACTTGTCATGAAGAGTGAGTAGCTTTTTTGCATTTTTATCAGGTTTTCGAATGTTTTTGTTTGTTCCGCTAGGGAGTGCAGTTTTTTTTTTTTTTTTTGTTACCCACAATAAGTCATTTTTGGCACTGATATATCTGATGGCCGTGAGTATCTGGTGACATGCTGAAATATTAAAATTTTCGTGTTTCATTTTTGCTACTGTAGTAAACCAACCAACCACGCGCCAAACCTACTACATTCCGGCTATGGGCCAATGGCCGATTTTCAACTAACACAATTCTGAGTCGCACCAGTATGTATTGGTTGGTAGGGGCTGTGCGCTGAAGAGTTTCACGCTTGCATTATCCATTTTGAGAATCTCTTCTTTACCTGCTGTCTTCGCTCATATTTGTTTACCTAGGGTATTTCTTCACTCTCCACATTCTATCTAATTGGCGTGTTGTCGCATTTTGTGCGCAATTTTTATGTTCTTAAAACAGCAAAGCGCCAACATGGGAGTTCAAGGTTACTGAGTATAATCTGGTTGGTCGTTCATTAACCGCATGGCAGTCTGATCGTTTGTGACTGTTCGCTTCTCCAAGTTAACGTTCGAGCGCTGGCGAGAGCAGCACATAAAGCAGCTTGGCAGCCGGTTGGCCGGTTCGAAAAGAATAAGCCACTGACCGCACCAACCACCTCTGACTGAGTGCACATGGAGAATATTAAGTGTTGCCAAATTGCCCAAATATTGAATTAATTACTAAAAAACCTTAGGTTTATTTATTTTTTTTTCACAAAACTTTCAAAAAATCGTCATCACATTTCAAACTTTTTAAAAACTTTTCGTGTGTGCAGTTTCAATACAATGAAGTGATAGTTTAAGTTTCTTTTTGCATATTGTTGTGCTCATTTTCTTCCATGCAAAAAAAAAAAAACAAACAACATTTAATATTCGTTGCATTGAAAATGTTCATTTTCAGGGAACACATTTTGTGGAAATTAAAACTTTGTGTACTAAAATTTAGCAGTGTTCATTAAAAAACAAACCAAAATGGCAACACTGTTATTAAATTATTGCATTTGACGAGGAGAGAGCAGTTGGGGCCGGGGCTGGGTATGCTGTTCGGTGGAATTGGCCTGCAAAGTCCGCTGTCTTTTCTGAAAACATCAAAATAAAATGAAAAAGATTTCGTGCTTGAATTTTACCGAAAAACAATAAACGAATAAAAATAAAGCCCAAAATAAATATAAAAACACGACAACACAGCGGCAATAATGAAACGCCTTGGCTTGATTGCGCCAGTAAAGTAAACAGCAAAATAAAATGCGACGAGTGCGAATTTCGAAATTAGCGGGTAATGGCGGGTAGAGTTTTAGCTGGATTTTGCCTTCGTATTCCCAGTTGTCTGATTGTTCTTCAACAGATCTTGCTGATAATCTTGATGGCACGGTTGGAATGTCGTAACAGTTAACAATCTTTAAGCAGAGAAGAAATAAAGAAATAAATAAAAGTAGGTATAGCTGAAAAAAAAGAAACAAAGAAGGACAAAGAAGCATTAAAGAACTGCAGCGCTGGTTGGCGCTAAATTAGGATCAATAAAAATGTTGAAAATTGTTCAATTAGCCAATTTAGTTGCGTGCTTAGGGAGAAAAATAAATTAAAATGGCACCTGTTGGCGTTTTTTGTTAAATTTTTTATGTCGAAATTAGGTGGGGGAAAATTGCCGGAATCAAAAGTTTTGAAATAAAATTTCGCACAAACAAAGTAATAAATAATTGATAATAAATATGAATATTATATTTTCTTTTGCTCCAACGAAGATCCGTGCTCCTACCAACAACATGCCGCATGTTTTGTGATTTGAATTTGACTTTGACGATTTCACGAAAATTATGAATGAATTTTTATGAGTTTGATCTTTGAGCTTTCGCTCGTCGCGTGTATGTGCTTTAAGTGCAATAATACAATAAATATACAGTAATAATTTTTTGTCGAATTCATCCATATTTCCTAAAAATTGCATATGTACATACATACCCACCCATGTAGTCATATAGTTATCGCCTGTTATTACTGATTGTTGTGATGCTATTGTTGCTCCCCAACAATTGAGTGACATTTCCGCGAACGCATTCTTGAGCGATGACATATTCCGCTACAACGGCAATGTTGTGTGCGTAGCAAACAGTAATAATCAATGATATAACAAGAAGTAACAACACACTTAAAAAAAACAGCAATTAACAAATTTCGAAGAAAAATTTAGAATTGAAATTTTTGTTTCGTTTTTTTTTTTTCAATATTCACAATGTATTTATTATGTACATTTGTATGCATGTGTAAATTTTGTGGACCATATAAGTATGAATGTACTAGAAGTGGGTAATCATATGAAAATGATAGGTGGTAGTCAATAAATCGGCACGAACCTAGAAAAAAGGGAATATGTTTGAAAGTGTGTATTTGTTTTTAAAATTTCAAAACCACTTAAGCTTCAATTTCCGAACTCACTCAAAATCGAGTCATACATACATATGTTGGCTGAAAGAAAGGGGAGATGAGTAGGTGGGTTAGGTGAACAGATGAGCGGTAGCATCAACTTGCCAACGGCAATGGGCATCAAATAAATCCCACACTGTCCCCCAAATGGTCAGCAGCAACAACAACTATTCGGCCTAGACACAACAAACAAATTGAAATAAACTAACATTCGGATTGTTTAAATATAAATAGAATTTTTATTTATCTGCCATCTCGATGGCGTCGAAATTGTCGACTAGTAGATAGTATAGAACATTCGGATCTAATTTATTTATTTTTTATTATGTTTATCTGCTGCACTGCCAAGTGTGGAGGCTATGCTTAAAGTTGTTTATTGCAATCAAACAAAATGGCAAAACGAAAGACGAAAAAAGAAATGATATTGAATACAAATGGGCGCACAGTGGGGTGATTTGAGCAAGCACAGACCCACATACACTAGACCATTGATTGCCGCTCAAAAACATTGACTAAAGCCCAAAATGCTGCTATTTATTGGCATGTACACTTGCGCTTGACTTTGCTTTTTCCGCTCGAATTCTATTCTTATACTAATATTATTTCTTATCTATGTACATAAGTATGTGCTTGCGTGTATATGCATATGTGCATACATACATATGTATATGCATACTTATATATGTACATACACACATTTTTTTTTTTGCAAACAGGTGCCATTCAATAATTAAATTAGCATTAAAGAATGTTGCATCAGTATCAGTGTGCGTTGTCAAGTGAAATGTTGAATATAACTGCCAATATATGTATGTAAATAAAAATAATATTTTATAGGCAAAGCGATAAGTAGCCGAACATGCCATGCCATGCCAAATGGCTCGAGTATAAAGTAGAGAGCGATGCAGCTGGACATAGACATAGGGTATCAGCACGAAATGGGCGCATTGTTGCGTGCTGTCTCGGCTCTTTCGATCTTCTGTCCCTTGCTTTCTGTTTTCTTAAAACATCGAAATCCGTTAAATACGGCAGTATCGATAATTTAATAGTGTAGGGTCGATACATCCGGGTGATAGGGTGGCGGCGAAAGATTTGAAGCTGACCAGCACATACATATGCATGCATACATATGTAGATATGCAAAATGCAGATGCAAAATCGGTTCGGTTCTGACTTTTCGTAATAATACTGAAATAAGTTGTTAGATTTTTAAATACGTTTTGAATCACTTATTTTTCCTTGAACAAAATATCTTTAAAATATCTGTCTGCTCCTCAGTCGAGTGTATTTATTAATATGTATGTTAATGTGAATAATTGAAAAGGATGTGATTTTAATAACAATAAACAAATTTAGAATTTTTAAAAATCTTGAAAATATTCGGTTTGACTTCGGCTGAAATTGGCCGAAATCCGCTCTGGTCCTAAATATCGGTGTGTTCGGTCGTTGTCTAGTGTTTTCTCATCGAAATTAGCATATAAATTCTTCGCCACTTCAATCAAGAAACCAGCAACTGCCGCTGACTGTTGTTTGATTGGGCTGGTGGTTTGCTCTTTGTCTAGAGTGGGAACATTTGGCCAGCATTCTTGATAAGATAGAATATAGAAATTTATAAATGCATATTTTTGATGCCATAATTGAATTATATTTTCATTTTGGTATTTTTTTGTTGTTGTTTGTTTTTGTTGTCTCTTTCGTCGTTATCGAAATTGCACGAGTTTCATTTTTATTAATACACGCGTATGTCTGAATCTTATTCGTTTTTTCAACAGCATTTCTGATCATTTACAGTTAATACCTGTTAGTATTTGTTGTGTAGGTTTATTTTTTTTTATTTTCTAAAAACAGCATTTTAAAACGCGTTGCTGCAGCCCACCATAAGAATATTTATACAACATGCCTACCCTGCCAGAAAATGCTGATAGAATTACCAATACTCTCTCATTCATAATATCAGCATTAACTGTAAGAGAAACTAACGGCACATCTAAATTTCAATATCCACTACCTTTAATAATTGAAACAGCACATTTACAACGTACACATTTTTTATTGACATCAGCTGTTCCAAAGTGCCGCTAAGTAAATTATATCAAGTTTATCGAAGTGTTGACAGGAAATTGATCCGCGCGGACTGTGAAATGTGCGATCAATTAACTGTCACTGTTCTTGCAGGGTAGCTTATCTATGTATGTAAATGTATGTGTGCGTATTCGCATTAATATCTAGCGGTTATGTAGTGCAAGTTTTGTGGCTGTAGCGTAAAAATTAAAATGGTCATACACATTTGTATGCGTGCATTCCCAGACCTTTCTGTGTCGTACAACATCCAAGTTAATGGCAGTTTTTAGTTTATAAAAGCTCTTCGAGCGTTCACGCCCATCACACCGCCGCTTGTACTATTAGTATTCATTTTCTTAACCGCCCACGCTTTCAATGTTTCCCCACGCAGTTTAATAAAACAATAACATGACAATTATGTATTTGTCATAGTGGTGAATCAGAGTAACAGCTTCATTTGCCGGAAGGTTAATAGTTTATTTCTTCATAAGAATTAATTCCTACATTAGGCCGTATCGAAAAAAAGTTTGCCGCACGTCCATCTATCTAAATTATTTTGAAAACGCAATTTCGAGAAGTAAAAAAAAAAACAACAGTACTGGCCACACGAGGGGTCGCTCTTTTACGTTTTTCTTGTAGTCAGATTTTAAAATATGATATATAATGTGTATGATGTTTTTTCTAAATACGATCTTGTTCCAAACTAATTTCCTATCTTTACTTCTTTTCCTTGCAGTTAAAGTGTGCGAGAAGCGTCATATCTTGCGCGAGTATAAGCAGGAGTATGTGCGGCGTGAGCGTGAAGTGATGCACATGATGACCAGCGTGCCGGGCTTTGTGAATCTATCGTGCACTTTTCAGGACAGACGTTCTTTGTACTTTGTGATGACCTATGCCAAGAACGGTGATCTGCTGCCGTACATCAACAAGGTTGGTTCCTTCGATGTGGACTGTACACGTCACTATGTGGCCGAATTAGTATTAGCTTGCGAGCAAATGCACCGTCGCAATGTGGTGCATCGTGACCTGAAACCTGAGAATATCCTATTGGATGAAGATATGCACACATTGATAGCCGATTTCGGTTCGGCGAAAATCTTAACGCCCGATGAGCGCATTACTATTACAGCTTCCACATCCGCGAATGCAAGTGCGGCGGCAGCGGCGACGCGCCCTGGTCGTTCACAAAATCGCAGTGATGAGGATGAAGACGATGATGCCGAGGACACTAATGACACTGGCAGCGATGAGGATCGCACACACAGCGGCCGACCTGGACGTCACTACAATCGCCGACGAAAGGGTAGCTTTGTGGGAACAGCGCAATATGTTTCACCAGAGGTTTTGCAAAATGGACCCATTACGCCTGCCGCTGATCTCTGGGCTCTTGGCTGCATAGTTTACCAGATGATTTCCGGCTTACCACCCTTCCGTGGCAGCAATGATTACGTCATATTCAAGGAGATTTTAGCCTGCGACCTAGATTTTCCACAAGGCTTTGATAAAGACGCTGAGGATCTAGTCAGAAAACTATTGAAGGTAAAGCCTGAGGAGCGTTTGGGTGCGCAAGACATCGATGCTTGCTATGAGAGCATACGCTCACATCCGTTCTTCAACAGCATTGATTTCGCCTCGGTGCGGCAGCAAACTCCACCTCCAATATATCCGTATTTGCCTGGCGTTTCAAAGGACGAAGACTTCCGCTCACATTACTGTGTGCCGGACAATCTCGAACCGGGCTTGGATGACAAGCAATTGACGCGTTTACTCGGCATGGAGTTAGGCACTTCGCTTGGCGGTGGTGAATTCATTGAGAATGGCAGAGAGATTGAGATAAAGACTGTAGTAAAAAGTGAGTATAGCAAAATCACCATAAAAATGGCATGCGTATTTAGATATACATACATATGTACATGTACAATATGTTTAATGTGTTTCTTTATATATATATATAGATATTTACGACCTTTCGGATGCTGAGAAGCAAAAACGTTTGGAGCAACAAAAGTCTGATAAGTGGCACGCATTCGCTGATAATGAAGTCATATTGAAGAAGGGCTATATAAACAAACGCAAAGGTTTGTTTGCGCGCAAGCGCATGTTGCTGCTGACATCGGGCCCGCGGCTAATATACATCGATCCCGTGCAGATGGTGAAGAAAGGCGAAATTCCATGGAGCGCCGAACTGCGCGTTGAGCCCAAGAACTTCAAGATATTCTTTGTGCATACGGTAAGTGTAATATTCACAAGTCTTATACATATACATACATATAATCGCCTTTAGTTGCAAAACTACAGCAGCAGTCTTAATTTTGTTTTGTAATTTGTAATTTGTTTAATTTTACAAAGATTTGACGAGAGTGAGCGGATGTTGTTTCTATTACAATACATTGTTTTGTGCGAAAGTTCATGCAGCTGATAAGAGATTGAAAAGTAAAGTAGAAAGTGCAAAATCAGCAGAAACGAAATGAGTTTGCATTAATTAAATCATTTTGTTTTAATTCATGATTTGTTGTATTTGTTTTTCGTAAATTTTGTAGTTTTTTTTGCCTTTTGGCAAATTACAAAAACAAAATACATACATAGTACATGCATGCAATGTGAAATGCATACAACACAAAATGTACTTCATGTTGTAAATCTGTATCTGCTTGGCAGAGCTGGTAATCAAGAATACAACAAATCGTGTATTCCCCTGTTATTTATTCTTTGCGATTAAAGATTTTTAAGTTGAATTATTAAAAAAAAAAAATTTAAGTCTTCCTACTGCGACTACGTTACGAGCATTTAGCATGCTAAATTTAGCCCATGAATGCGTCCCAGTTTGTTCACCGCAACGTCGCCGCAACTACATACATATATGTATGTATGTAGAGTCTAATTCTTCGAGCACATGAGCGAGCACATGGGTTGCTGGCGGTTTCAGAGCAAACAGCAAACTGGCGCCATGTCTCTCTAATTATTACGAAATGGTCCCACAAATGGTAGCACAATAGAGTCACTATACACAAACACATTACATACATACTTATGCACATACATATGTACATATGTATGTAGATAGAGCACATTTTGCAATTCCCAACAATGAAAGGAATTACATCACCAAGAGTCTAAGTACACACCTGTTGCCTATACGAAATATGTAGAAAAATAGAATGTACTTCAGTTTAAACGCCTTTGGTATTTTAATTTCAATTTGCTACAATTTTGCGACGAAACTATTTATTACATATGTACTACTTTATGTACATATGTATATGAATGACCATACAGTGAGTTATGTAAATAAGCACAAGGCTCAAAATGAATAGTAGAAATCGTAGGGGGTCATAAAACGGCCTTGAATACACGGAAAAGGTTCGTATTTGTATGCTTTACGCGGTTTATTGAACTTTTTACTTAGCTGCTCGCTGTTGTGGTTGATGTGTGCGTACATATGTACATATATGTACAATACCACCGATAACTACTCGCAATAGTAATGTGCCTTTTGGTGTTACATATTCCCAATTGTACAACCATTTGCCGGCCGCTCTATTTTCCATATTTAGCTTTATTTCACTCTTTTAGTGCTAACCATAACATTGATTATTTGTTTATCGCTTTCGTTGCTGCTGGTGGTGGTGGTCATGGCATTGCAAATATCTTCTCAAATCGGAAATTATTTAATCACTCTGATTTTAATGCAATGCACCAACAATTTTCTAGCTAGCTTACTCCTATTCTTCCATTTATTGCCTTTTGCGCTTCACTAAAGTGAAGCATACAAATAATAATCGTAATCACACCTACTTACCTACTAAGTATACATCCATGTATTGTTCGCAATTTTACGGTTACGCTTGTGACGTCATGCATTTATCACTTTATTCCCGGCAATAGTGTTTGAGTTTGTACAATAATTTAAATGCCAAATAACTTACATATATAATACCGAAAGCGCACAAACGTTGACTTGCACAAAAAAGAAAAAAAAGAAGTGATTTGCGTGCGTTTTTCAATCAATCAACATTTAGCACCAAACGTCATTCGAAATTTTGTTTTTTATCGTTTTCATCAAAAGTTTTTTTTTCGTTATTTACACCTTTCGTCGATAACTCAATATGTGCCTGAAATTGCCAGAACCGTTCTCAATACGTTCGTTTGATTGGGAAAAACAACTTACACAAGGCGGCAACAAAGCCAACACGAATAAGTTGAGTTCTTCATAAATTTACTTGGTATATGTATAATATTTCTGTTTGTCATTTTGATTATTTTGACTACTCGGATTACATGGTCAATTGCATTCGAGTAGTATTGCATAATAAAATAATGCATAGCGACATTGTTACAATAAATATATGTAATAAAAAGATGGCCAACTGACAGTATTAAAATCCCGTTACTTATGATTTAAATTTATACTTTTGAATGTCAATTTTTTTATCAATACAGCATTTTCGAACAATATATTTATTGGTAATATTCAAGATATATGTATGTACATATCTTTCACATTGAATCTAAATTTTTTTTCCAAAAATCATTTGCTGTATTAGGACAGCACAATGTAAATTGAATAAGAATAAAAAATAATTGGGTGGAATATGTTCATTTTAAAAAATAGCTGAATTTTTCGGTCTCATATTTTATCAATTTCAACGTTTTGATTTTCCATTGCATACATTTTTTTATGATTTAAATATAGGCTCAGTCTTCTGATTACTTCAAACAGACAATTTCCGTCTATTTTTAATAGCTGTAATTTTTTCAGATACATATAAGTTTAACACATAATTCAATATCAGTACAATTTGCTTGCGACGAATTTAAAAATACCAATGAAAACGATTAGTTACTAAGGCATTTATTTGCCTCAGATCATTCTTTTATACATTCAAAATATAGTTAAGTGCGACAATTTTTTTTTTAGAGCAAACCATCTTCCTGTTGAATATCCCAAAAGTTTTTTATATTCACACAAAATCATTTATCTATATATAACAAAGGAAAACAGCTTACGGTTGGTCACCTTAATAATAGTTATAATAAAATTTATATCGTGTCCAATTAAAAATGCTACTTATATAATTCATACCTTCATTTATGTTGTATAGAAAATTGAACTGCTCGAATATCGTCCAGATGCCGCATATTGAAATTTATTAGCGCTAAACGCCAACTTTCATAATTAATTTTTCGGTTTTTGTTTGTCACAGTGTCACGTTTGCTTGCAACCCAAGTGCCAATGTATTTAGCCAAAGACAATTTTTAATGCTATTTTCAGCAAAATTTGTTTTTTTTTTTTAAATATTTCTTTTTTTTTTGGCTTTAGATTTTTACGCAACCACATATTATCTACACAATGTTTTTAATGAATATCGACACATGGCAATGAATTTGGCGCATTTACAAGTAAACATGAAACATGAACAATGATATTCTGTAAACATATAAAAAAAAACCATGGTGGGACGAGTGTGTGTGCGTGTGTGTGTATGGATGTGAGCTTAGTTGCATTAATATTCTTATACTACACGCCCATGTGCGAATCTTCAGATTTCATTTTCGTATACATAATTCGCAAACATTTTGAAAATTTGCCAAGAATGATGAAACAAATATTTAGTTATTCGCAAATATTTCTACTTCGCCTGTTGAAGGTGGCAATGACGCATTTTTCATGGGCAGCATATATGTATGTATGTACATAACATATGCCTTCTCGCCGCCCTCGTGCCGGCTCACTGTTTCCCCCGCACGCAGATAGGCAGCTGACGAATGAACCGCGAAAAATTGCCGCTAGTGCACGCAGCAATTGGAGAGGGCGAGTTAAGTTGTGTGTGCGGGGTGAAACGAGTATTAGCGTGTGCGGCGTTGAGGATATTAAATTTCAAACAATCCTCATTGTGGCCAGCACCACCCACCTCCTGGTTACCATATTTTTATTTATTATTAATTTTTTTTTTTTTTTTTTGATAGTTTATTATACTATATGCATGTAGATCCAAACGTGTATGTATGTTTGTATGCGGTCAGTCAATATATATGTATGCATACATACATATATGGCGCTGACGTAGATTTGCAAAATTGCGCGAAAAGTGGGCGTACTTACATAGCAGTGGCGTTCAGCACAGGTGGGTGGGTGGGTGGTTGTTTGTTTGTTTGTTTGTTTGGTATGTGTGTGTGTGTGTGTACATATGTGTGCGTATTTGTATTTTATTTATGTATGTGCGATGTATGCGCAAGTAAGTAAACATTCGGTGCACTGACATGAGAGCATTTATAATATAATATGTATGTACGTACATATGTATGTATGTATGTTTGCATGTACGTATGCAGGTATGAATATAATATTTGCTGAAATGAGTTTTACAAATAGCTGCAATGGCCAGTTTTATGAGCGCTGCATGCGCTGTAATTCGGTCGTAAACTTTGCTAGCGTTGACACGTGCGCCCACTTCCTTGACTAAGGGGCACTAGTGGGGCTGCGGCAGTATCAGCGGTATAGGGGAAATAAAGTTTAGTATGTTACGTATGTATGTACATGGAGACCGTAGCAAATTTCATAAGGCACGTGTAGGAGCTTTGTATTTTTGTGTCTGCTTTCGTTTTGTTGAGAACAGCTGCATTATAGTATTTTATTATGTATGTAATGTAACTTTTTTTTTTTAACTAAATTAAGACTTGTTATTAATTAATTTCATTTTCATTTCTATTTCAGCCCAATCGAACATATTATTTGGATGATCCCGATGGTTATTCGCTCGAATGGGTCGATGCTATTGAAAGAATGCGAACACTTACCTACTCGGAAGATGATACCACAACGGTGGCGACAACAGCGACGGGCACTTCACCGAAATCGTCCAATCGAAGAAACTCACCAACGTCTTTAGGCAACGGCAGTACCTCCGGTGGCAGCAGTAGCAGTGGCAACATGTTGACGGCAGCTATCGCCGCTGCAACTGGACGAACGTCGAAAACGGCGTCAAATTGAATGAAACGCCAGTCGGAAATCATACATCTATTGAAAGCACAATTAAAATTTTACAAAACACCCAAAGCGCCGTTCAAATGCGAACACAAGTGGAGCTGAAGTCCAGTGTCGATAGGCGAAAGGCGTAGGCAGCAATCTCATCAACACAATTGAACAAAGAGGCGTCGAAAAATATGCAGTATCGTAGTGCGAATGTGCTTACTGTATACACATCTAAAACAAAAACAAAAACAAAAAATAAAAATATTTAGAACAAATTTAGTTCAAATCATCAAATACATAAAATAATTATTAATTAATACATAAACAATATCAATTAAATTAATGTAGAGTATAAAATCGAAAGGAGGAGTGTAGCGAATAGCAGTATAGCAAAGCGTAATTGAAAGCATGAAAACGAAAGTAGTAGCTAAAAAAAAAAAGGCAAAAATAGTGGTAGAGAATGTGACAAGCACAGGAGAATGAAGAGCGTGTGGAGTTCATAGCAAAAATTTAGCAAACAATATTTAGCGTTTAAGTGTGCAAATTCAAAAAAAAGTGTAGTAGCAAAAAATACGTGAATAGCTAGAAACTAAAGCAGCGAAAGGTGTTTGAAAAAACAAAAAACAAAAACAATTCATCGGATTTACAAAAGGGTAAAATAAAAGTGAAGGCGTGACGTTAATGTACATATACGATATGAATGTAGGTGCGAAGGAGTTGACAAGTTGTAAATCGAATTACTATATAAAATGTTAGATATACTTATTTACAACACCTAAAACAATACATACGAAAATACTGTAAAATAATTGCATGCAAACATTTGTATGGCATTTTCAGTAAGCATTCATAGTAGTATATGTATGTATGTACATATGTGTGTGTGTGTGTGTGTGGGATAGGAGAGTGGTGTATAGCAAACAACCACACATGCAATAGTATATATGTATGTACATACATTATGTACGCGAAAAAGTATAATTTAAATTTATGTATTTCTAATTGTAAACAAATGTGAATATTTTGTAGTTAGTCACAATTAAATGAATTATACACCAGCAGCAGAGCAGGCATGCGGACGTATTGTACATACATAAGTACGTTTATAGTAAAAATGAGAGATAAAACTACTGAAGCTAAAACTAAGCGTGCATATTATATACACGAACAAAATAGCAGCGCTAGGTGAAAAGTTAAAAGAGCTCAGCAAAATGTGTAAATGCAAATGCAACGTCAAGTAGATACTATATTGTATAATATAATTAAAAACCTATATATGTATATAATAACTACAATTGTACCACATACATATGTATATTATATTCTACATATACACACAAACAAACGTACATGTGTATACATACATGACCAAGCAAAAGTAAACAAAAACAAACAAAGCAAAAAATGTACTACGAGTATATGCACTGCATATAAGAAGCAGGCATACAAACAACACAGGCGTGAATGATATGAAAATACTATAATTATTTATACACAACAACAATAACAGCAAAGAATAAGAAGAAGAAGAAGCAGCATACTACGCAACGTTAATGAATTATGCTAACTGCAACAACAACAACAACAACAAATACTATGATTACCCCAATTATTCATGCCACAATTCCATACACAAACAAGCAAACAAACATAGAACAGAGCGAATGTGTACGCAGATGACAGGTAGTAGATAATTCACAGCACCAGTCCGGTGGCGGGTCATTTCCCCGATGCTTGGCTGGGCGCGCGCTAATGAATGTAAGCAAACACTTGAAAATTGCACATAACGGTAATTTTTAAGGATCACATTCGAAAGTAGCCAAACAGCGAAAGTTGTGACGAGAATGACGAACGTACGACGCTTTTGTATATACATTCATATGTACATACATAGTAAATTGTGAAAAGCCATGAACGGAACAATTGCAGAATAGAATGGGCAGAAGCGCAGTATTGCTAATACTAATTGTAAAGTAAAAAGTGTGTAACTTTTTTAAATAATTAACATCAAACCAATTGTAATAGTTACAAGCAAATCTGTGCGTGTGTGTGTGTGTGTGTGTGTGTGTGTGTGTGGCGGCGCCGGTGTCTGCGCTCGTGAACGCAGTCGGACGCAACCGTGCGTGAGCGCCGCTGACTGGCGGCGACGACAGTGCGTGCATACAACATTTAGCTAAATTACAAAATAATTAACTAAGGTAACAAAAACTATTTTTATGCGATTAGAATGAATTTTAAGCGTTGCAAATGTAGTGTTGTGTTCATAGCTGTAAGCTGTAAACTGTAAATTGTAAATTGTAAATTGTAAATTGTTTTTATGCAATGCCACTGTTTGCTTGCGCGCCCTGCGTGACTGCGTGCGTGCACCCGCTCTGCACACACACACATACACAACAGATACACACCCACACACATACACCTACGCCGCCGCAGCCGCCGCCGTCGTGTTCAAACTTAGTTTTGTGCTTTTGATTTGATTTAGATGTTTTTGATTAATGACAATTAATATGTCCTTTACGAACAGTTTTGTGGTTTATTAAACGTGTATTGTTTAAAAAGATTAGTAGAATTCTAGGTGTATATTTGTTTTGTTTGTTTTTGGTTTGTTTTGTTTTCATTGCGTTCTTCTTCTCCTTTTTCTTGGTTTACTCTTAACTTTTGCCCTAACAACGCAACGCATAAGACTTGAATCTAATTGTAGACAAAAACAAACAAAAACAGTAAATGAAATGATAGGAAAACAAAAATGCAACTAAAGAAACCAAGCATAAACAACAACAACAACAATAACAGCAACAACAGTAACAACAAAGTAACTAAACTAATCGTAGAACAAAATTGACCTCTAGTGAAAAAGCAAAAGCTACTGAGATACCATTGAAAAAGATCTAAAAAAAAAAAATCGTAACTCCTTTTTGTATTGCAGAACAAACAGAATATGAAAATCGATCTAAGTTACGTAACCTACGTTTTCCTAATTGATTTATTTTTTTTATTTTTTTATATGAAAACAAAACACGAAACAAAAACAATTAGATAATACAAGCAAAAAAAAAAAACAATTTACATACAACGTGTACGAAGCTGAAAGCATGAATATTTCGAAAATATTTTTTTTAGAAATAAAAATAAAAATACTGTGCTAAAATGAAGAATATATAGTTAATATTTGTTTCTGTTAATTTCTTCAATATTTTGTTTAACTAGTTAAATGTTTGCAAACTCAGTTTGGTTGACGCTTTGTAAAAGCTTGAAACAATTTCGTTATATGTACATACATAGATTTATAGAACCGTTAGCTACCAAATGCTAAACGTTGCATCTCTCATAAAAATTAATACAATTATTTCGCCACTTCCTAGTTTTAAATAGCTAAAGTATCTATTAATATTTCTATAGATGAAACTTATAATTTTGCTTTGAAAATATTATTCCTATTTCAATAAGTTTTAGAAAAAAATGTTACAATTCTCTCTTCCCGTAGCAGACGTGTGACAGCAAATAAGATTTAAGCCACAAGTCGTAGCTTGTTTTTTTTTCTTTTAGAGTAGCTAAAGGAAAACAAACAAAAAAATGAAAGCAAAGAATTTTTACAATCTCAGAGAATTGCCGATGTTAAAAGAGCGAGCATGGGAAGGAAGAGGGAAAGTGTGCATGTTTAGTTTTTGTTAAGTTTTTTTTTTTTTTTTTTGTTTATTTGTCACATTGTATTGTATTGGAAAATATGAAATGTGAAAAGCGTGCAACTTTTGCAGCAAAATATACTTTGTTTATTTACTTTAATATATACTATATGCATACATACATATTTGTATGAATTTTTGTGAATCTGAATTTAGCGTTATGCTGTAAAAAAAAATAAAAGTGCAGCGCTGAAATTAACCTTAGTTTGTAGTAAAATTGAATAGTAAAAGCAACAAAAAACAGAAGCAATCAATCATTTATTGATTTTGCTTAGTTACCATTCTATATTTTTTGTTTGTACTTTTCCAACGCTTTTTGTTGTTTGTTTTTTATTCGACTTTTTTTTTTGTTTTTTTTTTTTTAATATTATATACAAATTATTAATTAGTACTAAACTGAATACCACAAGCAGCAAACAAACATTTATTTGATTTTTCTCGATTGTCATTATTCATATTATATAATACATACTACGTACATACTGCATGCATACAAAATATGAATGAAAAAAAAAAACAAAACAGAAAACAGAAAACGAAATGAATAGCATTAATCAATTATAAAATGCATACATACATACATAGTACATTGTAGTTAAACAAGCTAAGAGCGAATAATTAATTTCTTATTTAATTAAATTAATGCTTATAGATGAATTATATTTGTATTCGTAATTAATTTATGTTACTTTAATTTATATTACTATACTGATTATTATTTAAACCTAAGATAAATTTATGCAACAATTATTACAAAAAAAAAAAATGAAAAAAGCAAAGGATAAAAAACCGAAAATATTAGTTCTAAGTTAAATTATTTAAAAAACAAAAATAGTTGAGAAGCAAAAAAAGTTGAAAAGCAAAATTTGCAAAAAATGAAATAGTTTAAAAAAAAATGAAACGGAAACCCTAAAATAAATCTACTATTAAAATTACTGATTAAAATAAAAGTCGACTGTAAATTTACATAAACAAAACAAAAACAGATTTTCTTTCAATTACAATTGGAAGTGCTTGTTCACTTTTGGTGACATTGGGTTGGAGGGTTTTAAGTTTGAAAAAACAAAAAAAAAAGTAAAAAAAAAGAGAACCATATTCTATTCGATACTTAATTGGCTTGGATTTTTCACTGGTCGAAGCGTCTAAAAAATTGTTTAGTTTAATTTGCTATGCAGTTTTTTGTTATATTTAGAAATTTCATGTAAGAAAGTAATTCCGTATTTCTGATTGTCTCCCTGTCGAAGAAGTACACAATTATTGCTGGCTGTGGCCTTTGCCCAAGACAAAAATTTCTACAAGGTAGTAGCAATAAGCCAAAAACAACATTTTTCAATTTACTTTAAGAAGGCATGTGAATAGAGAAAAAAAATGGAAGCCATAAGAGGCGTCTTATTTACTTTCGTGCTCAGAATGTCATTTTGCCTTGTATGAATTCGCTTCGTACATATGTCGCACGTTTGACTATGAATGATGTCAATTAAAAATTTACGTTGTTACGTCTTAAGATTTTTATCAAAAAATAAGTTTGGCGAAAAAATATTGAGTCCTAACCGTGAAAGAAGAAAGCGAATTTTTGTTTTTTCTATTTGCTTTAGATACACTGAACATTTTGAAAAAGTGGCGTTTACATTTTTTCGCAAGTAGGGCTCGCTCGATACGATTTCATGCGTTGGCTGTGTTTTCTCAGAACACAACAATTTTGAATAACAGGTCCGTTCGAAAATGCAGCATTTTTATTTTTCTGCGTCTCTGCTGCATTCTTGCCGACTGATTTTGCAGCCGCACAATCCAACAAACAATTAGGTTAGGTAGCGATTAGAAAACGAGCCGAGTTCTAATATTTTTCTCTAAAGTAGAAGGTTGGAAGACTACGATTAGAAACCTATAGCATTCTTGACTCTGAATATCTAGAAAAATGTGAAATATCTAATCGTATTCTAACGTTCCATTGATGATTTCTATATTCGAATTCTAACGTGAAATCTAATGTTTCTTTAAGTTTAGAAGGTGTGTTTGCTGGAAATCAGCTGCTTCAACTGCTTTGTTATTTCGATTGTGCTGCGAAAACAAATACCTGTCCTACTTTTTTACGCCTAAAAAAATACAGCGTGTTCAATTTTATGTATCTGAAACAATTTATTTAAAATAAAAACTTGGCTTGATTTTCAAGCAACATTTTAGTCCACATTATTATCTTCTTTAATTAGAAACTTTGGGTAAACTCCACCGTTTGGTTTATGTGACTATCACAGAAGCGATGCCCACCTGCCATGAGCGCAATCTTGGTGTCATTACAGTCATTTCCCCCTCTCCATTTCCTTTGAGGACGTTTGCTTGGGAGCTCATCGCTTACCCTATACACATAGCATGAAAAGTGACAATTTTCGGGATCTCATGGGAATACTTATCCCGTTTGTTAGCGATCCCGTAAATATTCGGATAATGCTACCTTTAATTAGCACTACAACAGACTGCTGCGGAGCGAAATAACCACATATATATTTCCGAATGATCTGAAATATTGCACACTGATGGATCCAAGCTGGAGGATGGGATTACTGAAGCTGCAATGCTTGGACCAAAGTTCTAGGAAAGTCTCCCTCTGGGAATTCATCGGACCATCTTCCAAACGGACGTTAATGTCTTCGCAAAAGGACAAACGGGACCAGAATACATAAATTGTATGTCGGACAGGCCTTGGACGTACATTCCACGACATCGACGCTTGTCAATAGCTGCAAACCTATTCTGAACCACTTGGCCACCTGCAATAAGGCAACGTTGTGATTGGTTACGGGCCATGAGCGGTTTGAAGGCAACGAAAGGGCTGACGGTCTCGCAAACTATGAGGCTCAACGACGTCTGCATGGTCCAGAGCTTTTCTGCTGAACATCTTAGGGTTACAATGCAGAACGGATTAGAAGATGGGTGGAGTCTCGGTTTGCAACTCACTAGCCTAATACAAAGGGTAAAATTCAATTCCAGAGATTCATATCTCCCTCTCGGAATATCTCTGAACGACTTCTGAGTCTCACCCCGAAGAGTTTAAGAACCTCACGGGCCACTGTCTATTAACATGCCATCTTTGTAAGATGTGGCAGCGGACGCCAACGCAGGTATTGTCTGATTGTCCATATGGTATATGTACATAAGTCATAGACTAACATACCTTGAAGAGTAACTATCATCTCCATTCAAAATCTGGAACATCTTACTTTCAAAAGTGATAAACTTTTTAAGTAGAATTTGACGCTCTCCAATTAAACGCACGGCTGGAAGCCTAAAATTATTGGTGATCTTTGCTCTAACATTCAGCACAAAAGATCCATTTAGGTCGCAGCGCCATATTTAATAGTAATAATAATAATAAACTAGATAGAAACTATTACAATTTTTTTTACTCAATTTGGTTGACAATATACCTAAGTACATATGTATATAGAATTCATTAGCAGTTATGTTTCTGAATTTGATTTTTAATTTGTAACTCCTTTGTTTATAGTGTGCCATATCTGCATACATACATACATATATTGGTGTCGACAAGAATTAATAATCAGCTACATAAAATCGTGTTATGATTAAGAAATGTTAATTGTTTTTTAATAATGAAAATTGTTGGCTGAAGATTGAATATAGAAACCAAGTCGTTAATCCATCATTTAGGTCAACTAATTTGCATTGAAAAATTTAGTTTAACTTATTTTATTGTATTTGTGTACACACACTAAAAATACATACATACATATGTACACCCATATGTGTCTGAAATCAGTGCATCTAAAATATATATAAATAGTTGCGTAAGTTCTTATTAATTATAAACAAATATGCAAAAAATTAAGTTTCAAATATTCGACTAATGTGGTAGTAGGTACTAAATATATAATATGTTAAGTGCCACTGAAATTCAGCAGAACGAAAATTTAATGAAATACACACCCAGTAAGCAATGCAAGCAGGAAACAAATGCAAATTATTGCGTGTAATAATAAACTACAAATAATACAGAAAGCACATGCAATCAGGATTATATGTAGATAAATATAAATATTTACTTTTCCATACATTTAACCCACGGCTGTGTTGGCAACGGGAGGCATTAAATGAAATTTATTTTATTTTGAACTGCATAGCGTTAAAAGAGTTTCCTATGCGTATTTTGCCTATATAGCCCGAATAAATAGTAATCATATTTGATTTCATAAGGATTCAACATATGTATGTATATAAAAAAGAAGATACAAAAAGTAGACAACTAAAGGTGATTTATTTTTTGAATTTTAATAAATTTTTTAAATAAAATTTTTTTTAATATTGTAATACTTAAGTACTCATTAAAATAAAATAAAAGACAGTTGTAAATCTTAGTCAGAAAAATTAAAGCTTATTTGTTTTCTGCAGAACCTAAAGAACATCTAACGCGACGCAAAAAGTATTCAGTTGTAATTAAATTGAGAACAATGGTATTTATTAACATTTCACAGTACCTCTATTGAAGAAAATTTAGTGTTCTTCAATTTAGCATAAGTTAATTCTCAGTTAGATTTTTAATTTCTTTATTTTATACTACGAAATACCCGATGGACTTTGTTATGCCTCAAGCAGTACAACGTATTAAATTGTTTGAATTTGTATGCTGAAAGAATTTATTTGAAGACTTCAAAGAAAACTACTTGAGAAAAAAGGTCTGTGTAAAAATATTTAAAACTTTGTTCAACGGAATTATAATAATGAGATTTGTGAAAATAAAAATTGGGGCGAGTATGGGTTTATTTGTAAATTAATAAAATGGATGAAAAAATATCTGTCCCATGATATTTAATATACATATGTAGGTCTAAATCGGTCAAGTTTGAGCTATTCCAGTTTTTCTAAAACCAATCTTCAAAAAAGATCAAAAACAGTATGAAAAATTAAAGTTTTAAAATTCTTTTTGCATAACTTTTTGAATTTAAGTTGTTTTATGATCTGAGGAGTTTAATATATAATAATATTTTAAAACCCTAACACAATTTTTTTAAAACCAAAATTGGAGGTAATTAAAAATCGATCCAGCTCACATAAATCTTAATATTATTGCGAAATATTTTGGTCTCTTAAAATATAATGAATTTTATAATTCTGATGGAAAATCCGTTGCGATTTTTGTTTTTATCGGGAGTACATACATAAATATTATTCAAAAAAAGAAAGAAAAAAATTAGTAAGCAACTCTGTCGGTTTTCGAAAAATTTTCATTACAAAAAAAAAAAAAATATAATCGGAACAGTACTTCGAGAATCAAATCATTACAAACATTCCCCATATAATCAATCATCATAAAAATTAATAAACAAAATTGTTCAAAAGCTCAAAATGAGAGCAAAAAGACGTAGAAAGAAATGCGTTTAGTAAGTTAAGTAAGCAAATTGTGAATTGAATTAAATTTTGTTATAATATTAATTTACCCACATAATTCGTTTTAGGATTAAGACTTTTTATTAATCACTTTGTTCTTAAAAAATTCCCATAATTCAATATATTTTTTTGTTTAAAAATTATAGCTGCACTGGGATTCTATAAATCTATATATGAATAAAAATTATTATTGTTATTATTTGAAAGACGAGTGATAAATCATCAATAGCGTGTAAGGCCTTCGAAAAAAAAAGATAAATAAATAAATTATCTACGACTTAAGCAAAGTTATTACAAGAGAACTTTTAAGTAAAACTCCTACAAGTTCTCTATTATTACTATATATAATAACTATATATGTATGTATGTACATAGATATTATTTATCTAGGTATAAACGAAATTCATTGTAAATATCTCCTATGAAATATCAACAACTTTGCTTAAGCGTAAATTAATTAATTAAAATTGTGCGAGAATGAGAATGTACATATATTGTATATATATATACATGTATGTATATATGTAGATATATATCTAATAGGATTAAGTGTAAATATTTAGAATAAAAAGGAGATGGAGAAAGAACTAAAAAGCGCCTTTTTTACTTCTTGGTAAAATAAATCTTACTATTTTCACTTACAATTTCCAGCGACATCTATTAAGAAAGCATGAACCACAGAGTTTGTTATTGTGAATGGTAGTTGTCTGCGATAAGCAGAGCTCTCTCGCTCAACTTCTGCTAAATGGTAAAAAGGAGGAGGTTAGCAATTCATCATGTAATTTAGTTTTTATATATGTACATATGTAGATACAATAATTTATGCACATATGTAGATACGTATGTACATACGTACATATGTTCGGGCATAACTTTATGAACCGATTTTAACGATTTTCTTTGCGTTGGGTTTAGATTAGCTTCACAATGGTCCCATTTAAATAAGAAAAAAATTAATTTTGTTTTTTAATAAAAATCTATTTATTAAGCTGGTATACCAGCTTTACAGGATTTTTTCTCTTCTTAAGCTTAGTATACAACCCTCAAGAAAAGCCAAAAATCCAAATAAAAAACTCAAGAAATTTTATTTATTTATTTTTATTTAAATTTTCTTGACGTAGCATTCAGCTCTGATGAAATTAGGTACTGCTTTGACAACACAGGCTTTTGCTGAAGAAACATATCGATTTTATTTACTTAAGAATTTCTTGAATAAAATGACAGAAGAAGAACAATGTTAGTAAATACCGCTGAAATTTTCTATGTATGTATGCATTTCATATTTTGTTTAATTGAAATATTTCTGGAATGGAAAATTCAACTCCAACAACATCAAAACGACAAAGGCGAGTAATTAATTCGTAATTTGATGGCGTATTATTTAAAATCGACTGATCTATTTCCATTTCAGGTACTGAAAAAGGAATTAAACAAAATACGTTTATAAATAAATTTAATTAAACTATACTGTTGGAAACTAAAAAACACTTGCCCATGTTTAAATAAACGCCTGTTATGATTATTTTACAAATAAAAAATAGAACTCGACAAATAACGATTAAAAAATAATTGTTTAATAAAAGTTATAAGTTATATAGTGTCGCTTCGATTTAGATTGACAGCAAGTATCCTTTCAGCATCAGATTGAAGTAGCCGTACGAGAGTGAGCCGCTATGTCTAAAACCTCACACTGCGCTCTCTCTCCCTACATAGACGTACTAGTTTTGCAAGGATCCCCAAGGATTGCAGCCCTCAAATTGATTCTAGACCAGGGACCGTAATGATTATAATTCTTATAAAAAAATCATGATTTAATCAAATTATAAGATAAAATGGAATTTAGTCAATATTTTGTGTCATAGGCATAATATTCATTACTAAACTACTCACAGGATCTATCGCAAGCACATTACTAATTGCCGAAGTTAAACTTAATGTTCCTTCTCGGATTTCAAGACACTTTAAACCTCTTTATTTAAAACAGTGTAAAACCAATTATGAATTAAATGAACCTTTCCGATGTTTATGTCAAGATTTCAACTGTCTTTCCAGCACTTTTGATATTTCGAACTCACTTTTCATCATAAAAAGAGCTGTACTGTCCTTTCTCAATAAATGATTAGCGGTGGTATAATATATATTTGATTCAGCTGATGAAGTTTTTTTCTGTAGCTGAGCAGTTTTGGATCTCAAAAAAAAAAATTATAAAAATTATAAAAATAAAAAAAAAGATCCGTACGTCATGCGGACTGTGCTCCTCGTGTCGGTTGGGCGGGAAAGAGGGTAACCGTTGGGCTTATTATTAAAAAAATATTTGATCGATATTTTGCGATTTTAATTTTTTTTTATCAAACATAAGCGTGATTCTTGGATTTACAATTTTTCGATCACACTCGATCGTTATAATTCAATTAAATTAAATTAAAGTAACAATTGATTCTAGACCAGGGACCGTAATGATTATAATTCTTATAAAAAAATCATGATTTAATCAAATTATAAGATAAAATGGAATTTAGTCAATATTTTGTGTCATAGGCATAATATTCATTACTAAATTACTCACAGGATCTATCGCAAGCACATTACTAATTGCCGAAGTTAAACTTAATGTTCCTTCTCGGATTTCAAGACACTTTAAACCTCTTTATTTAAAACAGTGTAAAACCAATTATGAATTAAATGAACCTTTCCGATGTTTATGTCAAGATTTCAACTGTCTTTCCAGCACTTTTGATATTTCGAACTCACTTTTCATCATAAAAAGAGCTGTACTGTCCTTTCTCAATAAATGATTAGCTGTGGTATAATATATATTTGATTCAGCTGATGAAGTTTTTTTCTGTAGCTGAGCAGTTTTGGATCTCGACGCTTAACAAACTTTTTCCTTTTAACAACTCGGCACAAAAAAAAATTATAAAAATAAAAAAAAAGATCCATACGTCATGCGGACTGTGCCCCTCGTGTCGGTTGGGCGGGAAAGAGGGTAACCGTTGGGCTTATTATTAAAAAAATAATTGATCGATATTTTGCGATTTTAATTTTTTTATCAAACATAAGCGTGATTCTTGGATTTACAATTTTTCGATCACACTCGATCGTTATAATTCAATTAAAGTAACAACACAAACAATATTATTTAGTTTTTAAGATCGAATAAATAAAAGTCACAAATAAGGATTATATCGAGTTTGGTTTTGGAACGAATTGTTTCCAACGATTTTTTATCCGAAAAATTCATAATAATCTCCCTTTTGGTTCCTGTTTTAAACTTGTGTGCTTTATAACTTTAAAACGTACATAATATGTACATACATACATAGGTGCATGCCTTTTTTCTATTCAAGCAATATTATTTTTTGATCGTTCATACTTATGTCTTGATTGATTATTTTCTAAATATTATTTATTTTTTTAGTTTCATAAATCTTCATATTTCCAAAGCTAAAGGTAACAGAAGAACTAGACCTAAATGCCCGACGACACCTCGACATCAGCATGGCCAGCGACAACGACATCTGCAACGAATGATGCTGCATCCACAACAACAAAATCAACAAAGTCAGCAGCAGAAGCAGCCGCTGCAGCAGCCGCTCCAAAAGTCCACGCCCAAAAACATAGCAAATTCTTCGGGAAAGCCGTTGTAACTCTACTATTATGCGGATACCTTACCGGGATGGGTATAGTCGTGGCATGGTACATGTACGAAACCGGTTGTATTAAGGTCCCCGGTGGCAAATGGATTAAATTTAATATGGCCATTTTAGTGTTCCTGCTGCTTTCCTACAGTCGCAATGTGCGGTAAGAGACCGACGTTTTTATGCAATGAAATTTATTCGATGCCAATAATTTTGTTCTTTGATATTTAGTTGCATTGTCACGTTGTGCATTCCCATAATGTGCAGCTCAAAAGGCCGTTCACTGTTGATTACTTTTGCTTTTATTTTGGTAGCCACGGGACCGACGATGAATATTCTTCGTAATGTGGACGTACTCATTCGTAGTTTATCCTGTGGACAAATGCAACTCAAAGAAGCACTGGAAGAAATGCTAGAGGTTATGAGGCAACCAATGGTAGCCATTAAAAAGGCGGTAAAAACAGCTATGAATAATATAAAGCAAGTTATTAAAAAAGTCGAGCTATTGCTGTATCGCATTAAGGAGCTTGTGCTGGTTGTCTGTAAGAATGGAGAATATATTTTAGCTGTTTGATTTCTGATTTTATTAGCACATACTTTGTTTGCAGTGGGTGGTATTAAAATTATGTTTGAATGGCTAAATAGTATCGTGAGCTTTTGCAACAAGGAGTTTGGCACACCCTTCGACCGATGCATGAAGATCGCCGACGATGCAATGAAGGATTGCAGGTAATCCCATATGTTGAGAATTGCGATCGTGGAATATTTTTAACATTAGCATCTTACTACACGGCTCATCGTTTAGTGAAAGACTGGGCTACTTCAAAGGTCTCTGTCAGGCAACGCACCTATTCTCAATGCTTTGTTACACCGTTAAAGTTATTGATGTTCTTTGTGTGATGGTGGTCTTCTTCGACGATGCTGTATTGGGTACCATTATGGATAGTGAGAGAATTATAGACCTGTATTTACTCCATAATATATATTTCCCTATTTCAGAGTTACGCGAGTTCAACGAAGAGATTAAAAATATGTTCGAGGTATCGGTCACATTCGACCATGACTTCAGCTTCACAACGGTCGCCTCGAGAAATCTCAGCGATGTGGGGCGAGACATTATGAATGAAATACATGCACGCATGTCTGGCTTCCTTTTCATTTTCGGTTGGCTAGATGTAGTTAGCGGATTCCTTTGCATTTTAGTGATAATAAAGTAGAAGCTTTTAAAACGACCACCGACCGAGCTCTATAATTTCCAACGCGTTTTTCTTTTCTTTTGCAGAGCAATGTACTTTAAAGTAAAATATTTACGCCAGCCGAGTTATAGCAATCAGTACCTTACTAAAGATATTTTGGAGATCGATGAGCAGCGCAAGGGTACGGACTTGGAACGTCTACTACCGCTGAAGAGAAGTGAACGTCGCAAATATATTTGGGTTGGTTTAATGGCTAACTAAACTTTTTTAAATAAAGCTCAATCACCACCATTTACTTAGATCTCAAGCTGTCGCTTGACGCAGCGAGAGGTCTATCGACTGATGCGCTCTATGCTATTTCTGTTCATCTCCAGCGTACAGATCTTTTGCATCTGCTTTGCTGATTACTGCCTGTATTGGATATTGGCCATGATCACCTACTATGGCAGCCAGGAGGCAAATATAGAGGGTGAGAAGGTGATTGCTTTTAAAACTTACTCAACTAGCAATATATTTTTCTCATACTCGTTTAACAGTTCCGCCATACATTACGGTCGATGTAAATGGCGGCGGTTATGCGGCCGATATATTTCGTGGAATTGTTGGCGCTTTTGAACCGCTTAATCAGAAGTATAACATCGATGTCACACCCTGCCTTCCGGTACCGAAACAGCCTAATTTCAAACGTTATATGGAAATTGCGGGCATTTGTTTGTTGGCTTGGATTTTCCTTTTCTTCGAACCTTATGGCTTAAGGCTGCGACATCTCGTTATGCGCATCTATTACCCGGCTGAGGCGCGCCAACGAGCTACTTGGTTATACAATGAGATACTGATGAAGCGCAGTGAGTGGTTGCGTAAGTTATCATGCAGAATAGAAATAAGAAATTCCTCATTTTTCCGCAGTGTCCTTTTTCAAACTGTTGAGACGTAAAGCGCGCGCGAAATTCAAAAACGAGCCCACATCCGATCCATATACATTTCTAGACTGGCTTAGAGCAAAGACGTCGGGGTACATTGAATTGTAGTTGTAATGACTTATTGATTAATGACTTATTGATTTACTTTAGCTGTTTCCTTTGTCGTCTTATACTCGGACATCGCAAAGATAACACTTGCTTACTGTGTGAGTTCGCTCTAAAAGGGTAATGGTTGAAAAATGAATGCAATCACATGCGCTTTAAATCAGTTGAATTCAAAGTTATTGACTTCAAATTTTTAATGCAGTCATTGACTAACGTTTTGACAAAAGACTAAAAAAATTAGGTCTGAATTCTTTTCTAATTAATCATTTAGTTGAAGCCACTTAATGGCTTACTTTTTCAGTGCAGACGCACAACAATAAAAAAATCATAATTTGATCGATATTTTGTGATTTTTTTTTTCGATCAAGAATAATCGATCAAAAATGACTACAGCCGAAATTACTGAAAATAATTTCAATGAGAGACTTCATTCACATGACTTCAATTGGCTACGAAAAGTTACTTCATTCAATTGATTGCAATCAAATGACTAAAAAAAAAACTTAAAAAATGAAGAATTGATCACTAAAATTTAGTCTGAATGGTGACTTAATTTTATTTTTGTTTAGTTTCAGCATACAAAAATTAACATCAATCATTTGCCAAAAAACCAAGTGACTAATTATTCTCATGTGACTGCATTCTTTTACAACTCAGGTTGCAAATATTTAAAATATTTAAATTTTTGATCCTACAGAGACAAAGTGGAATGCCCAACGCCCGGCTGCAAGGCGGTTTACTGCCAGAGTTGTTTCGACGAATCCAATAAAATGTGCTGTATATGTAAAAATCCTGTAGATTATGGTGACGGAAGCGACATCTCGGAAGAGAAGTGACCATACAGCTTACTTAATTAAATATTAGACCGTGGTTATGCTACCTATTTTTATTTTGCAATGAAAATAGAAAAATTTCGGTGATTGGTAAGGAGCAGGGACCAGGACAGGGATTTTTTTGTGATTTTTATTTTTTCGATCAAAAATAGTCGATATTCTTGGACTTTCATATTTTCGATCAAGTTTGATCGTAATTTTCCTATCATATTTCTTCGATATTTTACTTTCGAGCAAAAATAATCATTATTGTTGGATTTAAAATTTTTCGATCATAAGAAACGCAAACAAATTTGTCGAGGATAATAATAATAACAATAACAACAATAATACGATTTCTATAATCGAGAAAAGAAAAATCACAAAATTCCGATCAAATTTGAACGGAAGAATTTCAAAGCAAGAATAATGATTATTTTTGATCGCAAAAATAAAAATTACATAATATCAATAAAATTTGATCGACAAAATAAAAATTACATAATATCAAGAAAATTTGATCGGCAAAATAAAAGTTTAATAATAAGGGTCAAACCTGATCGAAAAAATGAAAATCCAAGGTTAACGATTGTTTTTGGATCGAAAAGTTAAAACTCGCAAAATAACAATTATGCAATGTTTTAAAACAAAATATCTTCTAAATAAAAATAGGTCAGATTTGCAAAGCGTGTGGTATTAAGGATATTCGGGGTTTGTTTTGAGCGAATTATTCCCAATGATTTCTTTAACCGAAAAAAAAATAATATAGCGTTTACTTTCGGTCCCGGTAAGGATTAGAGCTCTTGATAAAAATATACCTACTAACCGAATATTTGATTAGGCAACTTTTTTGATGGTTGATAATCGCATAGCAACTATTCGATTAACCGTTCCCTATCGACTAACCGCTCACCATCGAGTAGTCTGAAAATCGACTAACCGAAGTTATTCGAATGGTGAGAGCTACTCACAATAAATTCATAAAAACTTCATTGTAGTGGAAAACGAGGTTTGTCACACATATAAAAGAAAACAACTATGTTTGTTGCTTTATGAACTTAAACCCCTAAAAGATTGGCGTTCTGACTGTTCGGTTTACTTAGAAAATCGCGCTAGCTGTTCGAGTTCCGAATCTATCCCACTGTATTGTGCACAACAACAAATACATACATGTTGTTTGCCCTAGCAAAATTGGTAGCATAACCATAGCCTTAGGAAATGATTTATATGAGTAGGTAAATAAATTAACTCCTACAGGGATTCGTCTGATGACCCGGACGCCGTACGCCAGCCACACGAAAGCGATAAGTATTGTATTTGGATACCCTAATGCGCATCCAGCAATCAATGACACCACGTAGTAATTTCCACCAATTTAATTTCTATACAAAATTTCATAATACGCACATATGTATATTTGTATGTATTATAAGTGCATTAATTTCCATTTACGGTAAACAAAAACTTATGGAAGTCTGGCTACTAGCTATCTTTGCGAATTCCGCATAGCAAACCAACTATGGACGCAGAAGTAGAAGTAGAATCAAACGATTTTGGCTAACACGCAGCTGCAACAGTTAAACAGCCATACGATTGGCGTTAGTTGTACTGTGGAGCTTTCATTCAACACCCCAATCAAGGCTTTGCCCAAATAAGCAAACTAAACAAACGACCCCTCCTTGTCCCAATTGATTAGATGCTTTCTGCCGCGGAGACTATCGTAAATGAAGCAATGCAGTGGCAGAAGTTTCGATCGGTGAAATCGTTGTAGCGCTGATGTAATCAACAACCAACAACGAAACGAGTAAATGGACAAATTGCCTGTTGCTTATGGGACAGCTGGTAGCTATAGCTAAAAATCATCATATGCGCTGCGGTGTCTTCGCTTTGCAATGCAAGCTTCTTCAGATTTCAGTCGATCACTGCGCATCCGTGAGTACATCGTCCCCATTGCCAAAAAAAAAAAAAAACAAATAAAATAAAGAAAAAGAAGAAAATGCGGCTACTGTGTGAGTAAAACATTCTTCGCCAAACCACCGACCGACCGATCATTCGAAGCCACTGCATAACATGAGAAACATTTGAAAATTGCTGACGAATCGTAAATTGACTTCACCGAGTGGACGCTTGGACGGACGGTTCAACTGTTGGCCGGCCAAGTGAAGTAGCGACATATTTTTATAGCATTTAGCGGGAGTAGCTGTCATGATGATGATGACGATGATGATAGTGATGACGATGGTGTTGGTGATCTCGCCTATGGATTGCTGCTGCTGGTTTCTGGTTGCTGCTGATGATCGTGCGGATTTTTGCTGTTCGCGGTTACATTGATGAATCGGGAATGCTGTTGACATTTACTGCGAATTAGTTTGCTCATGACGACATTGCACACATATTTTCGCACACATTGTCGTCACAGCGTAGCGAGCGACAATTAAATGCACATAAAGTCAATTGGAATTGCGTAAAATGGCTTTCAACGTCTGCATAGCTCTGGGTTTGTGGACAAAACGTGTAACATCGTCAACCTTCTTATAATTTACTCTGCCGGTATTTTGTGTTTTATTCCTCAGAATCCGATGTAATTTGCGCGCAGATAAAGGTTGGTGTGCAAAATGTTCACACTAATGGACGAAAAGACTGAGAAAGGATCAAAACGTCGCTGCCGAAGCATCCACTGCAGTTACGCGGAGCAACCGTGATATATTTGACGAACGATAAGCGTGTGTGTGTCGGTCTCAATAAATATGTTTACATATATTGGTTTTGAAATGTCTGTTACATGCCCCTTTGGAGTTACTATTGTATGCAGCATTTGGTTGCGGTGCACATTATTTGATCTTTGTTTGTTGCAAGCATCTTTTGTTCGAGTTTTATGGATTTTTACAATAATAAAATCTGATATTAGTTCAAGGAGGGGAATTGACAATCATTTCACTTCTTTTATTATTATTGTTCCTGTTGTTTTCATTGTTATTTTTATGCTAAATGAATGTGTACACAAGTGTTTATATGATATTTAACACCCGATCAATTCGTTTTTCAGTCTGCGTCTTAACGTGGTACGATGGAATTTATTTTTTTTATTATTTTATTTTCATACAAATATCTTTTTTCATTCTTTTCAGTTGACCACCATCGACGTTGTGACATATTTGGATCGCTTTGTTGGGGGGAGACACACACACACACGAAACCACGAAACGACACTCCAAACGACGCGCCGTCAACTCTGCTTCACAAATGCTGCGCCTGCGCAATGACTATGTAAAACAGTTGGGGATTCTTCAACTGGTTAGTCGCATTCCGGAGTATAATTGTTAAATGGTTATGATAAATAGATTAGGTTACCACAAATTTTATGGCGACACATTTTAATTTCAAAATAGTGCTTGTGTTTGCATGCGGAGGGCGAGAGGAAGATATACATATGTGGGTTATTCTACCATTGTTACCGGATAAAACACGTTCCATTCGTCACTATGTACTTTTGTTTGAATTCTTTTTTATGTACTTCATACACACTTTAGTGGATTTTTGTTGTTGGCAATTTAGTATTCATGTTTTTCATAAATTAAATGCCGACAAAACAAGGAGGTCAACACGCGCTTACCTATAGTAGACCTTGTTCGAAAAGGTGTTAGACAAGAACATTATATAGAATGAAAGTCTTATTTATAAATACCACAGTATTAACGTCGAACTTTTTTTTAAAATGTGTGTTTATGTAGTTATACGATTTCAATAAAACATAAGTGGGTGTGTTTGTTAGAGGTATCAAAACAGCTGTCAAAGCAAACAGATGCGTTTGACATTTATGTTCAGTATGCTCCCAGCTCGATTCCAAAAACTGTCGCTACTTCTTTCCACGGAATAAAATCCACCATTTATAAACTCCCTGGTAGAATATTTTTGTTTATTATAATAAAAAAAAATCATTATAGTTATTGCTTTTCGGTTAGTAGCAGAGGAGTAGAAACAACGAGGGATACAGGAAAGAGTTGAATGAAGAAAGATACATACGTTATAGGATGGATCATTTATAGTTTCCCTCAACTTTCAAACCTTTCCAGTAAACGTTCAGTTTTTTATCAGCTTAATTAAATATTTTAGCAATTTATAGGTTTGAACAAGTCGGGTTTTAAACACTTAATGGAAGTACTGACCACGTCTTTCGAGCCACCAAAAAAAGATATCCGCTATACAACCCTTTAAAGTTCGACGAAACTCGTGATTTTTTACGTGACTTGAGGGTGTTACGACTTTTTACGTGTGTGAACTTGATTTTTGTGTGAACTGGATTTTTGTGTCAATCATGAGATTGGCCATTTTTATTTGAAATCAAATATCAAATGGGACGTAGCTTAAATTTTTTTGGAAAAAGCTACAGATTTTCATCTCTTAAGAAGTTTTTTTTTTGGTTTGGCGTCAAAATTGTTGCTTATAGTTTTGAACCACTGTGCACTGAATACGGAAGGTGACGCTTTCAGAGCTGCCGCTACTTTGGTTTTGCCGATTTTGACAATTCTCAACTGCAACCAGGCAAAGCTTTTTTCACAAATGGGGGTAGGAGCCACTTTTGTTTTTAGTATTTTGCAGATTTATTTATTAAATCTCTGCCTATAAATCATATTTTACACGTTTTTTATTGAAGTATTGGAAGTTATTCATGTTTCTTTCCCCCGTATTCTTGCTTATTAAAGACGAGATCTGTCACTTCGCATAAGAAGGCGCAAACCAAGAATGATGGTATTGAATCTAAAAGGAAAATTTTTTTTAAATATCTTAATAAAATTCTTTCTACTTAAAATTTTGATAGGGAGTTCGCACCTTTCTATTTTGCAAAGTGAAAAGAGCAAAAAATTTCCTCGAACTTCTATTGAGAATAGTGTGAATAGGAAGTTTCTACTCAGAATCGGACTGTTTGACAAATTACCAGGCAAACACTTAAACCGGAACAATGTTCACAAATCGTGAAAGCTCATTTCCAAATTCGCGTTCATTGCCTTACAAATCGCAAACTATCTTGATTAACATTTCTGACTTAACGTCTACGTAAATAAGCAAAATTGCCATATTTCGGGTGTCGAAGCGTGAAGAGACTTTCCAGGCTCCCTTACATCCACAAAAAGCACTATCTGGCGTGGGTTGGATGCCGAGGCATCATTGATCCATAGTTCTTTTTTAAACTGAAGATGGAGCCAACGTTACTGTCAATGGACCACCTACGTCTAATAAATTAGAAACCAACCAACATTCGGGGCGTTATTGGCGAGATAAGGTTGACTAGCGAAAATGGACCAAAATTGGACCACAGGATGGTTCTCATTAGACGCAGTCGCAGTGGCCAAATACCTGGAGTTTTGTTCAAACACTAAAAGTTCAGTAAAGTTTGCAAAGTAATAACGCCAAAATGTCCGTGTTTTATTTGAAATAAATATTTATACCTTAAAACTCTTTGTTATTTGCAGTATTTTTTAATAAGTAAATATTTGTATGTACCTGTTACCATTAGTGGGTTTTATTTGGCTATCGATTCTTAAGTATTATTACCTAAATATTTATAGACTGAAGTGTTTATTATATACATATATACTATATTTAACTATTATTGAGCTAAATTAAGTATATGAAGAACAGTACTGATAACAATGTGATTTGCGAATTTCAAACGCAATATCTATTTCTATCAAGTATTTACATACATACATAAGTATGTACCTTGAATGTTAATGTAAGGGGCTACCCATGATGAGGTTTAATGAGTGCGTCAATGTGCAAAAATATGTGTATTTTGTGTGCAGCTTTGAATACATGCATATACATGAATCTCCTTCGATTAATTTCAAATTCAGTCCAAAATCAAATTTTTGGCTTGGTTTTATCGATAATCTAAGCCTTGCATAATCCAGAAAAATTATGTATAGATGTTGTGAAAACGCTTTACAACTCCCTAGTTAAGTATGTAGATCAAAGTTGGAATATGAATCAATTATTTGAAATCCTATTTATTTATTCGACATGTACTTACAGAATCAAATGAGTTCAACGAAAATTTATTAGCTTCGCTCTCCAAGCGCTTCATTTTGTAGAACCTCTGACGTTCCCGTTGTGGAATCATAAATTTGAACTCGCTTGCTTAAAGACTCACTTCACAGTCCCGTCATTTTCAAAATAATGTTGTGCTTATTTCTTTAAGGATTGCCGTTGAAGTAAGCAACATTGAAACATTTTCTCTATAGCCATATTGCAGTACGATAGGTAATCTAAAAGCGAAAACTTTTTTCCAAAGGCATAAGGAAAGGCTAATCATCCTGATTTTGTAGAGCATTACTTCTGTTTTATGTAAATGTTGCGAAGTGAAATTATTTTAAATGTGAAAGATATCTTATTGATAGAAATATAATCTCTAGAAGCATAGGCCTATACCTCGCCATCCCAGGTTTGTTTTTTTTTCTTTGTTTAAGCATACAAATGCCTTATTACCAATGTATTGTAAATTTGTTTTCGTTTTAACTTAACCTAACCTAACTGCAAAAAAAAACTTAGGCACCAAAATTTTATTTTTGTTGCAGAAATTCTCCTAGATGCATTGCAATAAAATGCTTACTGAAGCCAAACGTCAAATCGAAATGTCATGCAATCCAAATTTTGGAATTTGAGTTAGCTTTCTACGAACGTAGTTCAATTTCAGTTGATTCCATACAATATGTCAAGGTGAATATAAGTAAGGTGGTGTTATAAGTACAACTACAAAATTCCCATGTATATTGTTTTTGCTTTTACGTAAGAGTTGTCAAAATTTTTGAAAGCTCATACGCAAAAGCAAAAACAAACTACATGTAGGTGAATAAAAATCTATCAAATTGGCTGCTGTCGTAACTTCACCTTATATGAATTCGCCTTGGTATAAGCGTGAAAAATTTTTGACAGTAAATTTCTGGTTAGCGTGAATATTAAGTTGAGTTGTTACTTCGTACTTGGCGAATTTGACATAAACTGTTCCTTTTTGTGGTGTCACAGCCGAAAGTAAGCTTCCAGCTAGAGTCTATACACTATCGTGAATTTCATGACGTATTCTTGGTATGACGTGGTACGTCAAGATATTTTTATAAGTTTTATAGAAAAACATTTTTAACTGTTGTGTAAGAGTGTCCCTCCTCACGTTCTTGATTGCCTCTTTGGATTCAGTCGTTTGTTTAATAAATATTCTTTACCAAATTTTAGTTTTCTTTTTAATTATTTCTCAATTACAGCTTAATCCTTTATTTTAATTCCTTGGTACACTTCCGGGAAAAATTTGATTTGAGGATTGTTCCATAAAAAATACAATAGTAGAAGAAATTTAGTAGGAAAAATGACAGTTCAAGCAAGGAAATCAACCGACTAGATATACATAGGTGTAATACAAAAATTTGAACTGAGCTTAAAATAATTGAAACAATGGAACCAAGTTCTAGGAGAACATTTCTTATTCAATTTCCTTTTCATTTTCCATTCCACTTGCAATGTAAACAATGCAATGCAGCAACTGTTACAGAAGCTTGCAAGTTTTTGTAAATTTTACGTACGATTTCGTTTCTTGATATTTTTCTCTTTGTGAGTGAATACATATGTAACAATTAGCCAGAATTTTGCTGCTGGATATTGTTAACTTGAAGAATACTCGAGCAAACCATTTAACTTTTACTTTATTTATTCATTTAACTCATCTCTGGCAGTCTCGAAAATTGACAATCAGAGAACGCAAAAAAACATTAGTAATTGTTTCCAAGAATGATAGAAAACCAGATTACGACAACGCCGGCAGCGTACATGTCACAGATGTTCACAGATGTTTGTGATTTGTGGGGGTGTTATAGTATTTGTGGGGGAGGGGAGGTCTAAAATGATCAAAAATCGTGTTACGTAATATGTGCACGACCCCTATTAAGTCATTAAAGCAGCTGATGTCTTCTTCTTCAACTATATTTTTATCTTTCCTTTACCCATGACATCCTGAAAACGAAAACTAATAGCGTCCATTCTTCTATTCTCTTTTATCATGACATCCTAAAATTAAAATAAGTGCGTGTGTGTTCGTTATGCTACCACCAAGGTGTATCCATAGAAGGTGATAGCAAGATAAACAAAGCGAATCCGCTGTGTATTTTGTTTGTGTAATTTTGCGTGTGAAATGTCAAAATCTGAATTCGTTCAGTTTGCCCATTTATTTTGTTAGTGTATACAAAACAACCTAGCGAATTCGGAGAGAAGAACAAGCATTCAGCTCATGGGATGCTATCACCTTGTATAAATTCGCCTTGGCTACCACCTTATATGAATTCGCCTTGAACGGAACTATTCGTTTAGTATTCAAAATATGTATACAGAAAAAATTGAAATTTTTGACATAAAATTGCCGATGTGTGTGACTATTTGGTTGAGGAATAATTCATTGTTTTGTGTATCGTGTCATGATTAGTATTTCTACAATAAACGAAATTAAGCAATTATGGAATAGAACAAACAATTCGTTTGGTTTGTACTCACCTGCTATTGAAACGTTTCGTGTATTGGTAGTGCACGGGAGAAGTATGACAAAAAAAGGGCAAACTTTTCTTAGTTGTGGGTAGTGATACGTTCAGGTTGATTTTGTTCTCTGTTGACAAGAAACATCAACTTTTCGCCCTGCCATTGACATTGGCAGTTCGAATGAAGACACTCTTTGTCGACTTCAAGCAGTTGCTCGAGCAAGTTTACCATCTAAATAGCATTGCACTATCGCTGCCAATCGGAGAGAGGTATTTTTGTCTTTACAATGGGTAACTAAATCTGAACAGAAGAAACTAAAACAGTAAGGTGTCAATGCCAGCTCAATGTAGATATCAAGGGTAGAGCTTAGCTCCCACGTTGCCCACCACCCAACACCACCCCCTCCACCCTTTATTTTAAGATTTATTCTTCCCTTTTCCTGCTTGCTGTTCTACTGCGCAACGCAGATAATTTGAAGTGCGAGAGCCGATGAGTACACATACAACATACAAATTTCCTGTAGATAACCAGACATCGCTGCCGATATCGGCACTGCAATTGCGGCGCGCTAGGTATTTGCCACTTTGCTTCTTAGTTATGATTTTTCAAACAAGAAGTCAACATCGAAACGAAACACCTTGATTAAAACAACGCGATGCAAACGTGAGACGCGAGTGAATGTGAACGATTTGTCCAGTGAATTTAATTAGTTAGCGGTTATTAAATCGCAACAAAAAAAAAAATCTAAATGATTAGCGCGTGCAAGACGAACGTCAGTAAAATGCACATATTTTTAAAGTAAATAATCTTGTGAAATAAATATTGCACAGAAATATTAAGTGAGGAGAGGAGATTTTAATTCAACACAACGAAGTGCAATTTATGCGAAACTGCGTTTCGTTCGCATTGTGCGAATTTTATATGTAACGAGTTACCTATTTGTGGCGACGCTTTCGACACATGTGACAAAAATAGAAAAATAAATATCAAAGTAGGGGAACTCAGCAAAAAAAAAAACCAACAAATCGCCCTATTGCATTCGCATAGAGCTAATAATGTCCGCATTAACACAATCGCGTGAACCGCAAAAGCAAGGAAATCCAATTACGGTATCTGGTGACAAGCCAGCAGCAATGGTAACGCAAAAGACTCACCAACAGCAACCGCAAAAGCAGCAGCAGCAGCATCAGCAACATCAGTCGCCTCAACCGCTCCAACAGCAGATACATTCGCAGGCGCTGCCAAAGCATCCGTTAATGCATTCGATGCCTCTTAGCAGCAAAGCACAAACTGTTGTGGCAGTGGGTGGCGGAGGTGGAAAAGGGGGCGGCTTTGGTGTTGGTGGTGGTGGCGTCTGTTACGCGGGTATCGGTGCACTACAACAGGCACAAACTGCGCAGGTACGTATCCCATATCCGTAAAAAGACTCGATATTGTATCTCCCACAAAACATCCCGTTATGCGAAGCCGTGACGCTAGTAATCATCAATAAATATGTAAACAGTACACACACACACACACACACATCCATTTGTTTCTATACAGTATATGTGTGCCCACGCGCAAATTCGAGGATATATAGGTAGATACATTTTTATCTGCAAAGAGGCGCGAAAAGTACCGGCTCACCGGCAAACCTACGCTATCAAACGAAACAACGATTAGGCGTTTGTATAAAATTGACATTCAGACGATGTCTGCACGATGTTGCTGCTGCAAAGCCCGCAATTATGCTACCCAGCCGACTTTTTCATGCGTCGATTTTATTTGAATAATGAATAATCGTCCACCGTTCGTGGCGGCGTTTAATTGTATGTATGATGTGGAGAATAAAGGTCGTTAGGGGTACCGCTACTTTGATTTTACCAATTTTGACAATTCTCTAGTGAAAGTAAACAAAGCTTTCATTACAAATGCGCGGCAAAGAGTCGCTGTTTTACTATTTTGTTTATCTATTAAATCTTATTCTTTAATTCATATTTACATTATTTAGCAAAACTGAAACACATCAAACACTGCAAATTCAAAAGTTTACAACTTCAACTCATTCTTCGTTTCTCCACTTATTATTTTCATTTCTTTCACTTCATTTATTTTCATTTATTTTACAAAAACAATGCTAACAAAACTTTCAATCGTTTTGTCGTTTGTGCGCTTCTTCTTCGTCTTTAGAATTTATTATTGCTCTCTCATTCTCTACATTTTATTACGTCACTTTCAATTGTCCACAGCGCGGAAGGCGTAATTTTTATTTCCATAATTCTTGATAAGAATGTATGTATTTTGTAATTAGGCTGTTTGGGTAAACTCGTCGTTTTCGTTGCCCGATTTTAATGGTTCATGCATGGGCTATTACACCAAAAGTTATGCGATCGATGGCGGCAGGTTGTGCGCGGATTGTTGGTTATGGGAAAAACGATTACATACACAGTACGTACGTCGTCATGACGACCATACTCAAGAGTACAATCTGCGAAAAAATAATGCGATAAGACTTCACGGTGTACAACTGAGCATTAATTAGTAATTGACTAGTTACTTCTGGGTACAATTGGAGAAGAATTAATTTCCGATTAGTCGCCTTACTACACTTTTTTCAGTTTTAGTTCAGAAAGTTGCTTTTCAAGTTCAGAATTTCCATTTTAAATTCAGAAACCCCCAATCCAAATTCCGGAAGTTCAGAACTTGCCCTTCAAATTCAGAAAATTACAATTCAACCATCGGTTCAAATTCAGAAATTTTGATTTCAAATTCAGAAAGTTACAATTCGAATTCAGAAATTTTCATTTCAAATTCCGAAAGTTACAATTCAATTTCAGAAATTTTCATTTCAAATTCAGAAAACTACAATTCAAATTCAGAAATTTTCATTTCAAATTCAGAAATTTATCTTTCTTATAAACACATTTACATAACATACACAAGTATATACATACATAACTATTTACATTGAATGCAAGGTGTAAACAGTTTTCTAAAGTAATTTTGAAAATGTTAAACTTAAATGGTAAATTTCCGAATTTGAAATGTAAATTTTAATTGTAACTTTATGAATTTTAATTTCAATTTTCTGAATTTAAAATCGAAATTCTGAATTAGAATTTCAACTTTCTGAGTATGAAATAGAAATTGTGAATTGGAAGTGAAAATTTTGAGTTCTTCCTAAATTTAAATTGCAACTTTTGATATATGTAAAACTGAAAAAGGTGTTGTTCTTCTGTAAGTTAAAAATTCATAGTAAAAAAGAGAGATATGTAAATTATCTAACTGTTTTGAAATAATTTAGCAGCTATTTCAATAAAGTAAAAAAAAACCAGCATATGTACATACATTTCGAACCTAGTTGATTTCTCTGGTGGGTACAGAATGCTCGCTCATAAAAAATACATATACATATATACTATGTAAATATGTAGGTCTGATTGCATATATTATTAAGTGTGTGTATGTGTGCGTCATTACAGAATCCTCGCCGTTTTGGCTGATACGAATGCGCATTCATTCAGTTCATTCATTAATGCTCTGTGACGCGTAATAAATTCGTTGGCGTCATAAAAAAGCAAATTTGCTTCACTTCCGCTGATGGCAAAATGAATGGGTCATGATGGTGTGTAGTGTAGGGCACGTTGTTTGGGCGTGAAGTATCTGGCTATTGCTTTATGGCTTTGTATTGGTTGAATTAGTGACGTAAGAAATTGACTTGAATGGATATTCAAATACGGAAGCTGACTATGTACATAGATGGTATGCAAAATAAAATAGGTTGTATGTGTTGGCCATTTTGCCACCCAAAAGGTAAGAATAATTCAGTAATCTTATTTTATTAAGACAAAGGACTAAGGATTTACCTAGCCAAGCTTCTCACTTGTAAAGGAGACCAATAATTATTAACTTATTGGATTAAGGATACTTATCAATTTAAGAAAAAATGTCTTCACATTACGCTCGCAGATTAAACTTTAATTTGTTGCCTTATCTGCAAAGTTTAGCAGGAAATGTAAGTTTGGAAATTATTTTAAAATTATTAGGACACTGTAATACGGTCATGTGACGTAACATCTAAAAATTATTTCAAAATACTTTTTTCTAATATACCCTGAAAAACCTAAGCACAAAACTCAGCTGCCCTTCAGAATCTGCAGGAGATCAAGGTCGCTGAGAGGAAACTCGGACCCAGATCTCAGAAATCACGGGCCTCTTTACATAAATTGTATTAATTAAAAAAAAAATTGATCAATTGAGATGTGTGTAGATATGTAGGTATGTATGTGCTTTTTTTAATAAAAGTAACTCAAGCTTATTGCTGTTATACAACAACAAAATAGAACAAACAGCGATCAAAACACACACTATATCAATTCAGACGATTAAAAGTTCGTCTTAACCCAGCAAACATTTGGAGTCATAAATAAGTCATTACGGAATACTATTCCAGAACGTTTACGCTCATAGTGAGCTCATTTTAAAGTCCAAAAAGAAGATGTCTCTCTTCTTGAAATGGTCTACCTAAAATCATACATCAAATGAGCCCCAGTACGTCTCGTCTCTGACTCTTGTTCTAGAACAAAATGTGTTAAATATATATGACAACTTTTTTCAAATTGTTAACCCTTAAATGATTTTCAAATCGTCCTTCAAAATTATGAAAGTATGAACTTTTTCTTAATTAAAATGGATGGCATTTTTAAATTGGGTTCCATATTCAAAATAACATTGAACAACCAAATTGGGAAGTATGCAGTACTCAGAAAGGGGCGGCCACAAGATTGGTTAATAATCTTCACAGATATAACAAAAATTCTTAAAACTTAGACTAAAAAAACGAATTTTTAAAATTAAGACCTAACTCAAGTAAACTCTCATCTTACATATATGCCTACATACAGGACATAGTAGGAGCCTTTCGGACTCATAAGTTACAAAAGAAATTGGCCACGGGGAGTTTCCCTCTCGCCGGCCCTGGTTCGGCCAAACATCGAGAAATAAATTATTATTATTACTATTATCAAAATTCTATGAACTAAGTTTCACACAAATACATATGCATACATACATATATAAGTGTGAGTAAATATGTAGATATGTATTTATACTTATAGTAAATTGACTGCAGGATCCCACATCCACAAATCCATTCACATTCATTCGACCCATTCAGTGTCCATTTATGGCAGTAGCTACTAGCAGCGTAATTCCTGCTTGACCCCCACCACTTTACTCACACATCCATGAACGTACACACACATACATACATACCACTTTGTTTTCGACCCTGACACTGCTGTGTAAAATTTCATTGTTCATAGCTTCCTGCCTTAGCCGCTGCGGGGGAACCTTGCACTTGATTGCCACCGCATTTGAAGCATACTTGGGGTGGAATTCATTGTGAAAGCAGTGGCATTTCATGTTAACGACCAACAAAAGTCAATGTGGTGTGGGCAAAAGCGTCCTGCAGTATTTTGCTTTTGAAAGTCAATTGCTGAATTATCCAGCTGAATTTATCTCTTCACATCATTGCCACTTAGAAGAGCGAATTTGCAGTTTGTGAGAGCGTGGATTCCTGTTGCCACTCTTCAGCAGGCTATGTCAAAGGAAGCAGTCAGCCGGCCAACCAATAATGGGGTTGTTTTGACTCCCATGGGCCATGGCGTGCAGCCAAATACCCTCATCGTGCAACACCTTGTGCAAATACTAAACAAATGTTGCAATTCGCTGTGATTTTATTTTCTTATTGGCGAAAAAATTTTCACGCTGAATGCCTAAAATGGTTGTTGAACTTGAAGCTCGCAGTTTTTTTTATTGTTTATGGAAAAAGGAACGGACAGGATTGGGTGTAAAGTATTTCTGAACTTACATACATACGTACATATGTAGAGGCAAAAAAGAACAAACTAAAAAAATAAAAAATTTGAATTACAATAAAATGTCATAATTTTTAACTCTTTCAAAAATCAGAAATCGCAAGAAAATAAACAAAATCCAAGGTGGATTAATAGAAGGTGATAGTAAGATAACCTAGGCGAGTTTTGTGAGTGAAATGTCAAAGTTTGAATTCGCCCTGTATGGCTCATGTCAAGGCGAATTTATAGAAGGTGATGGCTTAAGAGCAGCTGATTTGATTTTTTTTATTCACCTACATGTGTTTTGTTTTTGCTTTTGCGTATGAGCTATCAAAAGCCGTAAAAGCAAAAACAAAATGTATTTAAATTTTGACAACTCTTACGCAGAAACAAAAACAAAATACATAGGAATTTTGTAGTTGTATTTATAACACCACCTTGTATGGATTCGCCTTGGCTCATGTATTTTGTTTCTGTAAACAAAATAACCCAGATAATTGGGAAAGAAGAACAGGCATTCAGCTCATGGGACGCTGAGACCTTACATGAATACGCCTTGATAAAATCCAAAGAATTTCGAAAATATTTTATAGCAATCACTTTCAAAATATTGCTTACTTCGAAATATCGGCAAACTTATGTACATGTATAGTACTGTTGTGAACCAGAAAAACTGGAATTCCAAAAAAGATCGACCTTCGAAAAAATGTTGGCTAACTTTAAAAATTTTGACCCCTGAGCATGATTCAATAATAGAAGGTTGGATAATTATTGACTTTTTCTTTTTCGATTGCCTTGTAGGGTTGCGTTGGAGAAACAGAAATTTTGTTATTTCGAGATTCAAAAAGTTGTACAAAATAAATATACAAAGTCAATTAAATATTTTGTTAACTTTTTTATCAATGCACAAAATCCTATAAGAATCTTTTTGCAACAACTTTTTATAAGTCTGTTATTAGTCGTTTGGAAATGATTGATTTTGGGCAAATTAATAAACCACTAAGAATTTTTCATTCTTAAGCCGTAAGGATTTGTTTAACGTTCAAATTATGCGGTTTTAATTTTTGAACCTTTTTGTTTTGACATATTTTATAAATTTATGTTGAACTTGGATGTCCCTTCCTTTCCTTTAAGGTTTCGAAAAACAATAAATATGTACTTGAATAAATAAAATATGGCCAAGAAATAATAAAAACGTATTTATATTCTTATGCAGAAAATTGTGATATACATTTTCTTTTGTTTATATTTTTTTTACACTCAGCAAGCACTCATTCCTTTTTGTTTTCGTAGTTGTGTTATTGCGCAAAAATAACAAAAAACTAAGGAATTTTATTTGTTATTCCAATGAATATGCATACCATCACGCTTTAACTCCATAAATATTAGCCACTTGAAACTCACCAAATTATAAATACAATGAGTTTTCCATAAATTGTAAATATTCAAATAACTTATGACCACAAGAAGATGAAAAATAGTCGTCTATGCATAAAACAACATCTTGTCAATTACGTAGAGAAATTATGTGCATTGCTAGTAGTGGCTCTTCGACGTTCCTCAAACCACTTAGGGTCCTCGGAGCCTTTTGTACCATAGAATAATTAAGCAATTGGTTAAATACACACATCGTCAAGGTGAGGTGATAATGACACGGAAATGTTTTCTAATTTGATTTATTGTTCATAAGTCAGCACTTTTATAGCATCTACCCATTTGCTAAATTGTAGTAACTTAACTGACTACGAGTATTGCAGTTTAACCTAAGCCAAGGTGTATGCAAAATAAATAATGTATGCAAGTACAGTAGAATCCAGCTATAACGACTTCCAAGAGACCGGTGGAAATACGTCTTACTAACCGTCGCACTAATACGTTATACGACAAACAGAACAGCTCATTTTATTTGGTTTTTTATACTTCGTAGTTACTCATCACTAATCACTAACCAACTGCCGACACATTTCAACTTCGAGTGCACATTAGTACTTAAATATTTTCGATAAGCAAAAATGCAAAACTGTATTTCAAATGATTCCAAAAATTGACGTCTGTCGATAAGGGTGGCTCCTTATCTTTTCATTCAATCATTTACGCAATTGTTCGACCTTGCCGATCAGCGAAAAAGCAAAACTAACGTGCTGTCCTTTCTTGTAGTGCTTTGCCGTTATCCGGACTACGCGCAGCTTCTAGCTTCTAGCTTCTAGCTTCTCATAGTAATTTGTATATAAAACAAAACTTGAGGTTGTGATTACGTCGGAGTTTACTGTATATATAATTTATTTACTATATATACCTACTGCATATCTGTGCATACAAATGTATTGTATCTACGAGTACATTTACCTTGAAATGCAGTTTAATTCACTCGCAAGGCAAATGACTCGAATGCCCCGCTGTTTACTTGGCTACTTGCTGATCGCTGTGAAAAAGTTGTAAAAAATGCAATGCGATTTGCAAATATAAACAATTTTTGCCACCATGAAAATTACGACAATGTGCGACGCTTCATGGCGCCACTTACCGGGTGCCACCAACGAATGAGCGCCGGAATTGAAGACATAACCGGACTTAGAACAACTCGCAGAACTAGTAAAGTGAAGACATTGAAAACTCGTTGACGTCAATTTATGACCCAAATATTTATGTGAACATATCGTGCGATAATAGTCGTATTAATGGTTAAAAAATTGCTTTCTTTGAACTTGCACACGTGGCTAAATGCAAGTGCTGGTTGGCTGAATGGGTAAAAAAGGTGTAATGCAAGAAATGTGGTTTGCTAAGTTGGTAGTCAATGGACCATACATACAAGCAAGCATACATAGGTTTGTATATATGTATGTATGTAAATGCGTGCAATTATGATTATTAAATTATTCATTAGTACAAAAACCAAAGAGCGCAGATTAAAAAGAAGCTGCATCATTCCCAACATTCCTCTAACAGAAGATATCATTCGGTTTCATTATACCAAACTAATTTGACTTTTACTGATTGATATTATTATCTGATCCAATTGATTTTTGTTGAAATTGGACAACAACACTTCCCACAGGAAACGAAATGTCCTACAATTCCTGCGCAGTCTACGTTATTTGGTCAAGGTGTTTTAAAAGAAGTTGCATCACTCTCACAGAAAATCTCGTCCAATTTCACGATACCACAGCTAATTTGACTTCTGCTGATTGATATTAGAATCACATTAGATCCAATTGGTTTCTGGTGAGGCGAAATTGGACGAAACTTCTTGCCACAAGTAATAAAATGTCAAGACAAAAAACGTGGATTTCAAAGAAGTTGCATGACGTTTCGTTCCCTGTGGCAAAATATCTGGTCCAATTCACCATAGTCACAAACCAATTGGATCTAATCAGATTATAATATCAATCAGCATAAGTCAAATTAGTTCTAGTATGACGAATTGGACGAAATTTTATGCTGGAGGAACGGTGGGATTGGATGCAACTTATTTGCAATCTATGTTCTTTGCTTCGACTTGCACGAAATAAGTATTGGTTTTTGTTGGTTGTAAAAAAATCGTATACATAGGACTGACAGTTGTATGAAATATTCTTTATATTACACCTGATTTCACTTCTTTGATGTTAGTAGTTCACAAGGATTGCTTTCCGACTTTGAGACGAACGCCTACGTCTAAGGATTATCGGTTACATGAAATAAAGTTTACACAAAGCATTATAGTAAGGAGTTATGTGCCGTTTTAAGGCTTATAGGCTCTATCAGGCCCTTATAATAAGATTATATAATAGGAGTAATTTATTTCTACCATATGGCAAACAAACATACATACATATATGGTATATAAAATCTTCCACTAGCGAATAACTACCTTTCCTGCTGGAAACGCAACTGATGATTTATAGTGCACTCGTACTGTAACATTGACGGCAATCGAAAATGATAATTAATTATAAAATATGAAAATGTTTATTTTAGTGATCTCAAATAAGTAATGTAGATACAATGAATTTAAATGCGAAATTTGGAAACGATATTTTTTTTATTAATTATGTCGTACGATGTATTTTTTAAATTATTATTATTATTAAATTTCCTTTGGATGGGTTTCAAAAATTATGTTTTTTGGCTACAAAATGAAAACCTGGCAACACCGCCACCGACTTAAATACAGCAAACGTAGATTCCAAAGAAATTGCATACCGTTTCGTTTCCTGTGGCAAGAATTTTCGTCAAATTTCACCACACCATAAACCAATTGGATCTAATCAGATTCGAATATCAATCAGCGAAATTCAAATTTGTTCTGATATAGTGAAATTGGACGACATTATCTGTTAGAGGAATGGTGGAAGTGATCCAACTTTTTCTTTGTAGTCTACGTTCTTTGGTGTCATGTAAATAAAAATTCACCACCGTAGAAAATTTTTGTATTGACGGAGAATATACGCAGAAAATCCGCGCGATTTTTATTTTTTCTGTAGAAACATCTCAGTTGATTTTTCTCTCACTCACCCAGAACTCAATTTTTTCTCTCAATCAGTGATGAAGATTTACGCCTAGGATTTATAGGCCATATAAAATATGGACTTTAATGTCTTCAAGTAGCGCATCTGCTTAAATTATTACCTGGAGAGTTACTTAACCTATTTTGATTTATGTAGGTATTGACCATTCAGAGGAAACAAATAAAGGTTCCTGTTGAATGTTCGTTAGATATAAGATATCGAAATATATTCGTTCACCTTAAATTACAAATTATTAATGTTGCGATTAAGGTCAATAGAACGCGAATCGAATAACGCCGCTTACTAATAGCGGTTTTATTTTCAGCCGGCTTCATTCAAATGGGTCAAGCAATTCAGATCATTTCCAAAAAAAATTAATATCAATCGATTTTCATGCACATTTAGGTTCAAGTTCTTAGCATGTTTTATGGGTTGCTGGAAGCACTCATGCTCCAAAATCTTAAAATTCCGTATGAAGAGTCAATTAGTGTCTGGCAGCGAGCCACGAACGGCGTTACACCCCATTTAGCATTGATGCCATAAATACTTTATCTTTGAACTTTTATCCATGCACAAACTAACAAACTACAATAGGGTGATACAAAGAGGGGAACGCCAGCAGTTTTCTGTATGTATTGGTGGTGTCGGTCTTAATATCACCCAGTCACCATCACTGCATATGCCACCACTCTTTATATTAGCCCTAACCCACAACCACTTGTGGACGGATGGTGGCACTGCATGCAGACTTTCAATGTTTTCTTAATTTCTTCGCTGTCTTTTTTATTATTATTATTTTGGTTTAAAACGCTCACGCCAATGCATCGGGCGGATGTGACGACTGTCTTCGTCCATCATTGTCGCACATAATAATAATTAATTGCAGTAAACGATCGAGATTTTTCACGGCAGATTATACATACAGTTGCAGGCAAATGTCAAATCGGACACACATAATATACAAAAAAAAAGAAATAATAATATAAAAGATATTCATACAAAACTTTTGGGAGGCATCAGACCAGAGAAGAGATTATAAATAAAAAATGGGGGAGTGCATTTTAGTTTATAACAATTTTTTATGTAACTCTGCCAACTTGATTAAACTTATTTCCTCAAATTTTAATCGAATAACCGAAGCGCTGAGTTTTAGAAATTGGACTTTCACTTGTTTAAAATATGTGCACTGAAATTAGTTTAAATCACTTAAAAAACGACAAGTTAATCGGCTCTCAAACCAACAACAATGAGTACTAAATAAATAAATAGTCATACAAAATGTACATATGACATATTCACTTGTACTTTTATTAAATAATAAATTCATAAAAACTTCATTATAGTGGAAAACGAGCTTTGTCAATAAGCACAAACATTAAAACACACACATATGTTTTGAAAGAAAACAACTAGTCGAAAAATCGGAAACGACTATTTTTTAAATCGAAGTCGACTACTTTTTAGAACCACTTCTGCTAATCGATTAATCGATTAATGATTTAAATTTACTTATTTCTTATAAAAATATAGATACTATAACAAAAAATTACGTGAGTAGAATTTCCAAACTTTCTAAAGAATTATTAAAATTCAACTTATTTAAAAAAAAAATTGATTGAAAAATTCTAACTTTTTTCCGAGTTTTCAGAAAATTTTCAAATATCCAGTTCAATGTTAGTATGGTAAAATGTAAGCTTCAAGTGGCTGAGAAAAACTCTACTAATGTAAAAGTTTTGGAATCAAAATTTTCATAATTATATGTAAAAATCGGAACAGTTTTTATACTTGCGATTCGTAATACAGTGTTGGCAGCCATTGAAAAATGCAACCTATGTTGGAACAAACTCATGAAAAATCTTCGGCGGTATCTCAAAATCTTGACATAATGCAAATATGAGGGTGCCATTTTCAGAGTCAGCGGACCCAAATCCATATAATGCAGTGTTACATCAGATGCGCATTCTGGCTGTTGCACCGCGAAATGAATAAGGTTTTGGCAAATTTTCAACCGAAAAAGTGAATGTAGAAAAAATTTAAATTGAATACGTTTATTCGATTTGTAATAACTATTGCAGTTTCCGTGCGATTTAGGCGCTCTTACGCTGAACATTGCCGTAATAAATGTATTTTTCGAAAAAAAATTCCAAATTTTTTTTCGAAGTTTATCATTTAAAAATAATGAATAAAAATTAACAATTTTCGAAAAAGTTCGAAAATGCCTATATTTTTTTTCATTTAAACGCCTGTAACTTAAAAATTACTATTCCGATTTACACAGAAGTCAGCGTAAAGAAGCTGCATATGTATTTAAAATGGTACCCAGAGAATGTTAGGTTCATTTGCTATTCTGGAGTTTTGTGGCAATAACTGCCAAGGGCTTTGAAAACAGGATTTTTCAAATATCTTAAAAATGCTCCTTGGATTAATAAATTAAACTCACTTTCGAATTCAGCGACCCAAAATCAGTATTAAAAACATTTTTTTAATGAAGCACTCTTTTTGTGTAAACTAGTGTACTTAATTTCTTCATGTACTATCTAAATCAAAAGTGCTTGAAAAACATGCATATGCAGTTAGGTGTTACGTAATAATGACAGCAAAGTTGATGGCACGTAGTCATAATGAAAAGGAAATTGACTTTAAAATTAGATGCAGCTTAATTTGACTAATGGCATATTAAAAATTATGTCATAAGTCTGCCTCTAATTTTAAAGCCGACTAATTTTAAAGGCGACTGACAACGTCTACGCATTCAATAACTTTATTTTGGTGACGACTTTTTTATTAAAAAAAATAATAATAATAATAAATAGACGAGTATGTGAGCAATTATATCTTTCTATACCAATTTACTTCTTTCGAAGTAAAATGTACAAATGAACTGAAGTCGATTACGTAAAGTTCGCTTTTTGCTGTTTCACACAAAAGCGAAATACTCGTAAATACTCCACATAAAAGTGTGACTTTGTCCTGCTTCTGCCGTAAACTTTTAATACTTAGGTATATAACTTCTACAAATAAAAATTGTCGTACATAGATTACGCACATACAGTGTGTTTCATCATAAAACAGATTTGCATGAAAAATTTTAAAGAAAAAGTGTTTCGACAGTTATTACAATACATTTTATTTTTGCTATATATTCCAATACCTAGTGTGGGCTGATATTTCGGCCACTCCCCATTTTGTTAAGCGTCCTAGCTAGTTTCGTTGTAGACGATTTTTTCCCCCAGAATCTTCGATTTCTTTAGAGCCCAGTCTGATTTAAAAAAAAAAACAAAGATATTTGAAGCTCCACTGTGCATACGTAGAAATTTATATCTATTTGTTCAAGTGTATGAGTTGTTTGTTCGGCTATTCGCAAAATGGAAAAAAAATCATGTGGATAAAGTACAGACATCTTATTTAGAAATGAAGGCAGTTGCGAATATTTATTTAGATTAAAGTTATTATAAATATATTTCAGTTTTATTTGTCCAAAACGGAGAATTAGATCAGAGGAAAAATTATGACGGCAAATATAATATATGAAGAAGTATTTTTATACACACTACTTTTGTGTAATTAGCAAGCTTGCTACTCAAAAATTCATGCACCAAATTTATTACAAGGAAATTCAAACGAAACGAAGTTTCATTATATCATGCGTGTCTCAACAGTATGAATGAAGTCGTGCATCAGGGATATTCTCAGAAAATATATGTGAGCACATTCCTTATCAATTTCTTGAGGCTTGTATTAATATGCCTGGTTTTAATACTTTCGTTAAACTAGATTACTGGTAGCCTGGCAAAGTTGAAAGCACTAGAGGGTTAAATTCATATCGCGAAAATGAAAGAATAATAAGTAATAAATAACAATATTCGAAATGCAGTTTAACTCAATTTATACAGTTAAAATTTGTAAGGTTTTGAGAATATGGCACAACTATTGCGGCTGTTATCTCAATATTAAGAATAATATACTATTTTTACCAACACACCTTTACAAACAGCGTTCTCGAAATGATGCCGAATTGATATATGTATGCTATACACATAAGTATGTATGTTAAAACGGACTTACCGCTTTTATTTAAATATTTACCCAATCAAACAAATATACGGCAATCAACTTTCAAAACACACTTTGGAAATACCGCCAGCAGTCCCACCTGACGCGTTTAGTGAAAAATATAGTTGCGTTCATTATGTAACAAATTTTGTACATATAACTTTTCAATTAAACAAAATACGACGTTGTCCATAAATTCAGTATAATGCATTCATCTTTAAATGCAATTCTATGTAAGTAATGTCGCGAAAGTGACAAATTACTTAAATTCAATTTACTTTAACGTATTTTTTGATCAATTGAATTTCCATTAATGGATCGCGAAATAATTTATCGGCTACTTCGTATTGAATAAAATTTAAATAAGAATGCATTTAACTAAAGCGATTAAATTTTTTTTTGTCTGTCAATTATATTAATCAGAAAATAAGTTAAGATTGTAAATTTCATGAAATTTTAGTCAAAAAACACTTTCCAAATGAAATTTTCCTTCTCCATGATTTTGACTCTTAAAACTTATTCTCAATTAAGCGGTTTGTTCAATAATACTGAATACAAGTGTCTAATATTATTTTTGAATAATTTAAAAGACTCTTAGTACCTGTAGTAATTGTTGTTGTAGCTGTTACTCATCCCCTGAACGATCGGCTTAGCCGTGGTCGTTATCATCAAACTGATCTAGGTGGAAGCCCAAGAAACGCACAGTTTCGTCAAGGTCGGACCAAAGGGAAAGGGGTGTTAGATGAGTCGGTTTTAGATGGAAGCGAATAGGTGATTGGTATCGAGCGGGGAATTTTCACACGCCGGACATACTTACGTTGAGAATGTTTGGGTTGATTCTGAATAGGTAAGAGTTGAGCCTGGTACAATAACCAGAGCGTAGTTTGAAGTGGTACTCACGTGGCAGCTGGAGCTCCTCCTCTGTATTTGGTGGTGGTTCGACCACAAAGGCAGCATTCACATAGGAGGAGTGGACGAAGGTGTTGATCGTCGATGGTGGCTCCAACGAGGAACTGCCTGCAGAGCATAAAATTATGGTCACTCACTGGGAGTATCGAAGCCTCATGATGTAAATGAAAAACAGTCGACATCAGAAGACTTCCAGTCATCGTCCGGAGTGCTGCATTTTACGGTCTGTAATTTCGTCCACTGTGTCCTACTAGTTCCAGGCGACCAAATGAAGCAGCATAATTTAGAACCGGCCAATCGCCTTGTATGTTACCAAAAACGATTCGTTGTCTGTGCCAGCTACCGATTTGTGGACTTTATTGTTGCTCTGAATTTTATTGACGATTGCGATTGTGTGTGCTGAAAAAGAAGCCAGCCCGTCGATTGTCATAAAGAATTTTTTGGGGGTCTATTGTAGGGATGGGGCTACTATCTACATGAATGTCAAGTTCCTACCTGGCAGGTGGTAAATAAAATAAGGTCACCGAGGACTTGGCGGGGGAAAGAGTGAGATTCCGACCAGCGAAGAAATGAGCAAGGGGCAAGCGCTAAGCGTTCACGCAGTCAATTTCCGATGGTTCTCTGTCAGTCCTGAAAAAAAAAACGTAAATGAATAAAAAAGAGTACGCGGTCTTTTGTGGCCTGTAACTCCAGAAGCGCCGCATGAGCTTAACGCCTTGTTGCGTTCAATCAATACGTTATTTGTTCAACAGGCCTATCTGGATTTAAAAAATTTTTAAAAATTGTAAAATCAAGTAAATAAATTCTTTAAATACTCGTATCAGAACATTACTAGGTCTGAATACCCCAAATGTCTAGAATATACATAAATACTCTATGCAATTAAAATGATAAACAAATGCAACTTTTCACATTTGAGTCTGGTATTCTGCTTATGACATGCTATATATCTACTTGGTGCGATGTTGCCATTCGCTGTCGTTGTATAAAAAAGTACATAGGTAGATATTTTTATTTTCACGAGTCAACTTTTTGCATGCCGATATTTACATTGCGGTTTGTATATTTCAAGGGGAGGTGAGCTACTCCTGCAAACTCACACCTATTATTGCTTATATTACTCATACACTGACTGAAAAGCAAGCCAGAGATAGATTAGATAAAATACTTATACTACGTACATAAGTCAAAAATGTTGTTCAGCAAAACTTTAAGTTGTTGGGCTTCACACATACATACATACATACATGCATCTGCGCGTACACATACCCTGCAAAAAACGCGATTTGTCCGGGAGGATTCCGAGATCAGTCGCAAAGCGCTAATGCGACTAACGCCACTTTTGATCACTTCATATGATATGAACTTTGCCCTTTCGTTCGAGGAAGTCATATGAAGAATTTAATTGTACGCTTTTATAGTTGAAGGGGTATGAAATCAGAGTGGTAAATTTGTATGCCAATCGGATATAGAATGGGGCCAGTCCGTGTTTATTCCTAAGACTTCATTTAATAATAGGAATATCATGCGCTCACCTCAAAAACATGCAAAACATATTTGCGAAATTTCTCAAAGTTGTTAGAAAAGGCTTGAGTTTAAGATAATGTTTGAAAATTATTTAACTGCATCTACTTTGGAAGTGATAAATAAATAAATTTTTTTTTTTTTTAAATCAGTTCTAAACTAGGGATGGAACGATACCATGTAGCTATCGATACTTTTACTTGGAAGTACAATAGTATCGAGAGAAAATATCGAGCAGAAAAATACCGGATCTAAAGTAAGTATCGATACCTGCTCATACTTTCAGCTGTTCCAAATGAATTAGATATAATTCTATTTCAAGTCATAAGCTAATCATCCTCTTGTAATCTTAAACTCTGAATAATACAAGTTAGTAATGTAGGAACTGAAAATAAGTAAAATATCATTACATAGCAAAATTATATGTTTATTCTATCACAGATAATAGATTGAAAAATATTACATGAAAGTTAACCTCATAAAATAATTCCCTAGAAGAAAAGTTTTATCAAATGTTTACTCACTAAAATTTTGTCATCTTTCGTAGATTTTATTTCTTTGGCCAAAGGCGTGCTGTCGAAGTTTTGCCAACTTCTTTAAACTACAATAATTTCGCAATTGAACAACTTTTCTTCAACCTAGATGCGAAGATGATGACGTTTACATTTTTTGGGCTGGGTTACGTTGAATAGTTTAGTGTTCTCTAATAATTGCTTTTTTTTGCTTTGTACTCAAGTCTTGACAACCTATTCTTGTTTCTTTTCTTCAAATAACGGAACCAGTTTTCTTTATCTTTAGTATTGCCCATTATTGTTTTTAGCGCAAAGATTCATAGAGTTGTGACTTTTAAATCGCATTGAATAGTCCATCCTAAACATTCATTCAATTCATCCAATTCATACTTCCACTGTAACAGTTGGGTCATGTATTATTTACATTATTATGACAATTAAACAGCTATAAAGCGCAATGCGATTCGCATTGGAAATCACAAGGGTACTTGGTTCAAAAGAATCGATACCAAAAGTATCGAGTATGCGGTACATGTAGCTACTGATATAGTTCCATCTCTATTCTAAACAGATTAGAACTACCAAATTTCCGATTGTACCCACAAAGCATTAGTTTGGGACTAATTACAGCCCAACTGTACACTGTGGAGACTAATCTTTATAAACTAGTCGCAAAATTTTTTGCAGCTTATGCTCATATAGTATATTTACGTAATCACGCAGACTGCAAGTACAAATTCGTGGAAAATTATTTTAGCTCATATGCTTCTTTTAGGTTTTATAGATAAAATTGCACGTTGATACCTATTTGTGAAATGACTGATAAGATAATGTGCGCGAGTATCGTAAATACTGATATGGGTTAGTTGGGTAAATATGAATTTCTACCTACGCGTTAACTGTCATAATTCATTTCAACTACACTAATTGTTTTTAAGCCCGCCTAACCAACTTTTTCGAATCATTTTGCGCATATGTTCTATGTATGTGTTTTGTACCAATGATCAGCGTAGTGCTTAAAAAATTTCAAGGCTATTCGTATAAAATACCTACTTTTCTTTCTGAATTCCTCCACAAATTTTAGTTTCGAATGTGATTTTTTCCCATACTCGAAAGTCATCTAGAAACCTTAATAGTTAACGCTCCGCATGTGTTTAAGCCTCATTTGTTTGCGTTTACCTATTTATTATTGTTGAGAAAATTGAGCTGCAGCGGGTATTGGGTTCTCCATTTCGGAGAAGGATGTATTTGTTCAAGCGCATTTGCATAGCGTAAGTGCCACTGCACTTGAGAAATTACGATTTCATTCATTCTTGCAGTAGGCCTGTTTTTTTGTAACGGACTGGCAAAAGAACACTAGGTAGTATAACGAATTGCATGTAAACGAATAACACAAACTCTGAAAAAACATACGAGTTGAGTTAATTCGGTAAAATGTTATGCTATTGTGAATGAATCTTAAGAAAATGTATAGGAAAATCCATTTAACATCCAAACCCTTATATTTACATTTCTCCATTCTTAAATAGCACTAATCGAATCGCATACTTACTTACTTACTTAGATGACGCTATAACTGCTTAGGCGATTTTGGCCGAACTTCTCCTACAATTTGTGGTGTGCGTCTTGATGTTGTAACACAAATTGAGGAGCCTACAGTTTTACGCCGAATCCGAACGGCGAATGTTTTTGTGAGAAGTTTTTTCATGGCAGAAATTCACTCGGAGATTTGCCGTTGCCTGCCGAGTGGCGACCGCTATTAGAAATAACTTTTTCTGTAAGTTTTGGATGTTACTTGCCCCGAGCTGGATTCGAACCTGGGACCCACCGAATGAAGGGCGTATACGCTACATACTCGGCTACGGCGACCGCATCGCATGTTTCATGAAAGATACTAGCAGGGTTGCTTTTGCAACTAACCGAAATTTTATCCGAGTTTGAGTGTACGTCTGCTAGTCGTTCACAAAGAAACATGCCTAATATTTTGAAAGTGAACCAAACTAGCCCGCTATGATGTTTTAATTAAAAAACAGTATTGCACCATTGCTAGAACTTTCCTCTGGTCTGTTGAAGAATTTATACATCTTTTGCAAGAAGTTAAAGGAAACTCCATGTGGTATTACTGGATTGGCGGTTTCTACACTTTAAATCTTTTTTGTATCAGTTTAAATAGAGCCACGGAATAGGTCCTTCAAAAACACTCAGAATTGTTAATGAATGTTACATATGTACATATGTATCTATACATACACTTATACATTTGGTTTTTTCTATGTGCATTTGTGCAGCAATTATTATCAGCATGAATAATTTGTGTTTGTAGGCATAGAAGTGTTTATTTTTTGGTCTACCGAATTTTGAGTATTGTGTTCTAGAAATGTATGCATAGTGAAATAACCCAGTAGAACTAGGGATCATCGTTCGAGTTGTCCGGGAGTATTCTCTTGCGAGTACGGCATTACTTCCGCTTACTCCCTAGACTTCTATGTACTTACTCGTATATGCATTTTATTTTGTATACTCGTTTGTCCTATGAGAGCGAGTAGTGGAAAAATTCACAGTGAACAATGAATGAGTGTTTGTTAATAATTTCACATTCCTCTCAGCCGAGCAATGTAGGAGTGTGAGATTATCATCCCAAACAACATATTTATTCTATTGTTGATTTAAAAAGATAAAATATCCAGGAAATATCTTCTATTGCTCAAAAATCAAATCATATCTGTTGCCCCACGATGCGTAATATGGGAGCAAGAATGATGAAAAAAAAGATTGAGTCTCCCAAGCAGAAAGCTTTTATTGCAAGCTGGAGAATGAGAGAACATATTAAATATTCTAGAGAAAAAGAGGAAGAACTTCCATTAGCATTAAGAGCGCCGGTTTAATACCAGGAAGCTAAGCAAAACGCTTGAATCAACGTAACTCAACTCTTCCAGGTTTTCAAAATGGGATTTGCCGAGAAATCTCACTCTAGTTCTATAAAGACCTGAACCTGAACAAAGCTAAGTTCGCACCATACTCCCTGCACTAATTCACCAGGTTAGATGTTAAAATTCTGGAGCCTGGATAGCTGTTTGGCTATCTGAATAAATGGCGATACTATACCCATGTCACTCGAACGCCAAAGAAGTCCTGCAAACCTCTCTAATGGGAGACGCGGATATGCCTATATTTTAGGGTTCGCGAATAAGTTCTCACACCTACTTCACCAACCAATTTTGACCCATCTGTGAAAACAGATACTGCGAAACACTCTGTGAATAATATATCCTTCCACTCCCTTTTAGAGGCGAAAAGGATGCCGAAGTTTCTGGATAACACGCTCTTTACAGAGCCCAAGTTCCCTTAGTCCTAGGCATTCTGAAAAACGGACTACTTAATGTAAAGATCTCTCGGAGCCATGTGACAAATCACGTTCAAGACCAGACTGAACGGATTACCGCTTTTAAGATCCAGGCGATAAGTTCCGGACGCATATTTCACTAAGCATTTTTTTACACGAGTAGAGATCTCCATATGCCGTTTTGATTCGGTGTTCCGTATTCAGTCCCCAGTTTAACTTAGAAGTCGGTATAACTCCCAAGTACTTGACACTATATGCAGAAGTAAGGATCTGGCCATTATACAAAGATAGGATGAAGTTAGGAATTTTCTTCCTAGTGGTGAACAGAAGCAAATCACTATTTGAGTCAAATTGACAAAGTGACGAATCGCTATCGATCAGTAAACGATTGCATCTTGTATTTTTGATATGGGATTAAAGAACGGAAAAACTCCTTTTTTTACACCAAAATCATGTCAATGGGAATACTCTTCTGTTCATCGCTTGGAGAGATCTCAATTCAACTGGGATGTTGGAAGTTATACACATATACATATGTAGATGTAAATATATATTAAAATAGATTGGAAATCCGACCTGAAGATATTGATCTACAAGAGGCGTAGAGATTTAAAGGATATCTAATTTTTAAGGACGTTCTCTAAATGCCATTTAGTCCGCAATAATCAAACCAACATCCTTGTACTCGTATGCGGCGAAACAAAGCAAGCAGAGAGAGGCAGATCCCTCAACTCAGTGGGAGATCAGACATTTTATACCAACAAAATTAGAATCCCACAGTTTTGCATTTCCAGTAATGATATTTGTTTCCAAGCAAACACGTAAAGCGGTTTAGATCTAAATTGTAGCTACCAAAGTTGGCAGTTTTAGATAGCAATTCAACTCACTAGTTGCTCAAATCAATTTGTCATTACCGCTTTTTTCATAAAAAAAAAAACTATTGGATGAGAAAACAGCCGCAAACCCAAAACTGCATTTATATGAAGAGAGAGAGTGAAAATTTAATGAATGAAATTTGCTGCCCTTCAGCGAAGCTATACAATTTTGAAGTTGACCAATTACAACGTTGTCAGTGATACACAACTCAAATGTTTGTCAAATAAGAAAATTTTAATTTGAAAATTTTTCAATTGACAACGATTCAGGCAAGGCGAATTTATGTACATATATACAGAGGAGTTGAATGAAAAGCTAAGTGGTTTCGTCACTCGCACATATAGATTCTTTTATGTAAGCCAAATTACTTAGTATTTGGTTTTCGCTTTCATTGCTTCAGCTCCCAAAGTAAAAGCAAAAACAAAATATATGTGAATTTTGTTGATTGGTATTCAACACCCCCTGATATAAATTCGCCTTGGATTAAGGTGATAACAAGAGGCATAGTCGGCTGAGCAACGATGAAACTCTAGCTAGACGTCAATTTTAAATGGCATGAAGTGGGGGGAAGAGTTTCAGTGGTACAATAAAGCTGAAGAAGGACTTTCAACTCCAAATTTCAACCCAAGGGGATCATATAAAAGGTGGAGTTCTAGTCAGCTGATTCATTCCTTCTTTCACTTTAAATGTATTTGGGATTTCGCTTTTAATGATAAGGCTGTCAAAACCGAAAGAGCAAAAAAAAATAACAAATAAGCCCGCATATTTAGCATTTATCCCACAAAAATAGAAACACAAAAAATGTGCATTAGATTCTTGCTGTTACCACCTATAATACAGTGTTTTTGAAATTTGTATTCTCATAGCGGAAATGTACATACTATGTTAGTAATAGTGCGCGTTAGAGTCTACAAGTATCGGCTTTGTTTCCATTTTCGACGAATAGTTTGAGTTTTCAAAAAAGGGTCACTCGCATCGTAAACGGTTAAATGGTATTAATGGTAAAATACCCAGAACAATAACTATTGTTTGGTTGAGCTTTAAAAAAGTCATCAAAATTTTCGTAAAAATTATAAAAGTCTTTTGATAATTATTATTTAAGTCGCCGACAATTATTTTTTTGAAACTTTTATTATTAAAGGTGTTTCGCAATGATTACCAGCGAGATACATTTTTTAAGTCAATTATAAAAATTTTTCCATAATAAAAAAACAGAGTTTTAGCATGAGTCTTCGGGCTTAGTTCGGGACCAGTTCAGTACCACTTCGTGACTTGGTTCCAAATGAACCTGAACCAAAATGAGTGCCAAAATGATTTCGAACTTTTTTCGAAATTATCCCAAACTAGGCCCGAAATAGTTCCTTATTTCAAGACTTAACATATTTTTTTTCACTCATAATTATTATGAAAAGACTTTAGCAATTACAGTAATAATTATCGATAAATTAAAAAGTTTGTATCACGCTATAATAACACAGTACAAAAAAATTACATCCGTTTTTGTGGCCAAGATTACTCTGGTGTTTTTGTGAAACGGGGCATGGTTCAAAGCACTTTTGCTGAACAAAATTATAGTCCAGCAGTTTTATTTGCCCACATTTTGTTTGGTCACAATGGAAATTTATATTCTCACTTATAAAAACCTGAAGATTTGCAGGTCTGAGGTACTCGTATAAGGAAATTTTGTTCCTTTTTGATCTCCTGTCTTTCCGACAGTGTAAAAAGATGATGTATGTGTATTGGAACGATTCTCCGTCATCCCTTGTCAAGTTTGGTTTGTGTACCATCTTTAGTGTCATTTTCATTATCGGAGAAGGAAAAACATTTACTTAGGTATCAAAGCTGTAACTCGTCAAACTGTTACTTGATAAACCAAAAAACACTAATTTTGTCTGAATAATGTTGCTTTTATTTAGTAAAAATAAAACTTGCAACAAAATTTTTTTTCAATACATTAATTTTTTAACTTTTTTGAGAAAATATGGTAGCTCCTTTTTAAAAGGAAATTCTAACAGCACAATTTACATCAAATGGGAGCAATGGCGGCTAAGAAGAAGACATGAAACTACCTTTATTTATTGTATCATATTTTGGACAGATAAACAAAAGTACAAGTATAACTGTTCTGCAAAGCAAAAAAAATATCTGCCATGAAAAAACTTTTATTTCTGGTTCCGAAAATTAAAGTCATAAAATAATACACTGTGTTGAAATTAATTGTATAAGGTCGAAAATAACTGATGTTTCTTAGCTTTTTTTTTAACATTTAAAAGCAAAGCGAATTTGGAAAAAGTTAAAAAAAAATCAAGCATTTTAATATTTTAAAGTATATAAATATGCGACAACTTTATCATAATGATTTTTTTAGTTTACATTTTCTTGCATAACAGTTATTTTCTGTGCCTAGAGAAAACTCGCGGGGAGTTTCTATGCAGAATCTGGATGCATTAAAGGAATTCCCAGGCATCGAAAATCGATACAAATTGCTATTTCTCAATATTAGCTTCAACACGTCTAGTCTGCATACTAAAGTACATAACTACTATATACTCGAACATAGTGTATGTATGTATGTGTTGTGTGTTTACCTCTTCTGATATTTCTTTTATCACACGAAAGGTGAGAGCTAAATATATCACTTGTGTCATCGCCAGTGTGAAAGATGCGTGAGTCCAATATGCTTGCACACCACCTACATTGTATTTGTATTTGTATGTAAGTATGTAAGTATGTAAGTATGTACAATCGTTCTTCTTATTCATGTTTATTTATCGCACACTGAAATGTGTGCTATATGTATTTTATTTACAAACTTGGAATACAACATGAGGAGTGTTGCACTCTCGTGTACTCGAACGGGCAATTACGCCAATGGAACGCATTCCTGAGAAGTGTCGCAATTCGCGCGCCTCGCATACCGTCACTTGCACATCCATACACACACACATACTTATATAGTACATATGTACATACATACACAATTTCACACAAATCCACCATATGGGATGCCAAACAGTGCGAACATTGTACTGCCGCGTTGAAGGCGATCAGACATCCAACCGCTTCCAGTTATAAAAGCAAATATACATAAGTTTCGCTTATCAATCGTTGCCGCCATAGCCGCCGTTGCCGCCGTAGTCGATGCAGCATTGCAGATGTCAACTGCCTGGGAAGCAACTGGCTGCCAACCGCTTGGAGTGGATTTCTGTACATATCCCAATGGATGTACATATGTATTGCATTGTATGTGTGTGCAAATGTAATTGAAATGGAAACAGTGGATATTGCACGGTGTGTCTGTCATGCGCTTCCCCCCCAACATTGTCGCTGCTTAGGCTAATGCATTTACAAAAGCAAGTATAATATTTATTTGCAAATTCATGGCGCATTGACAACGGTGGTCGTATAACTACTGCAACCCTTACGCTGCCTCAAACATTCCTATCAGCCATAGACGCGCAATCGTAGTGATGTGTTACAATAAATTGCTGCTGATTTTTCAACTCAATTTAACGCCTTGCAAATGCAATTGCACTATCATTTCGTATTGTGCGCGAATTCGAACACGAATACAATGCAGCTGTTGCAAAAAGAAAAATTCATAATTGCATGCTGCAATTGAACCGCTGAAGAAGTTGCACTTGCGCGGACAAAAGTTGAAAATTATCGCTTGATTTGCACAAACCATCAATTTAAAATTAATTGCAGTGATTTCATAAGTGAATGCAAAGCGGGTGATGCAACGTAGTTCATCGTCGAACGCTCCAATTCGGTTAAAATTCCCTTTAGTTGCAAGATCAATCCTGTTAGCATCATTCATTCTATTCAAGAACGCAAAATAGTTATGTTACCAAATTTTTGGTTGGTTTAGTTATATGTATACTTATTTAAAAATACTATAGAAATAAAAACGGATTGGGTGGTTGACAACACTGCATCTCAGGTTACCACGTTGGTTTAACTCTTATATTTTTTCCGGGTTTGTATTTTTGCTTGAGAACCGATGGTTCACTGCTTACACCTCCAACAACCAAGTGCTTCCTGAAAGGATCGGGGAGGGTCGTGGTGAATTTTCTTTTTAGGCAGGAACCAACCTTGGTCACATCATTGACCCGATGTGCACATCCTGCCTGCAGAATGAGAAAAGCACAGAGGATTTCTTCTGTATCTACCCTGTTTTTGTTAGCTAAAACGGGGCATATTTGGGTCAGATATATTAAAAATAGAAAACGTTCATTCTCTATCCCTCGACAGGCTTTTCAGATTCATAAAAGAGTCTGGAAGAATTGTCGAGGGAAAATGAAACCCCGTCTCCACCCTATCCCTAGCGTTTCCCCCTATTCCTTTTTCCAAGGTCTTAAGTGTAATGGGTAACTACTTATGCCTCCATTCCATTCAATTCATCCCATGGGACAGGTCGGAAGATGCGTACCCTCCAGTACTACCCACAAGTGTTTCGTCGGTAATAGGGTTGAGCACTAAGCTTTAGGTTGTCACCGTCCTGATGCAGTTCTTCATATTGGCTTATTCTTGCCTTGTATATCGGGAAGATGGGGCAACACGAGGCAATTACCACCTTATGAAACCCATTTTCACTCATTAACCAATGTAGCTTCATTACATAGCGTAGAAAGATGCTAGGGGTTATGTTCGTAGTTAAATTATTCAGATAAATATTCCTTTTAGAACAACAATACACCTTACGCTTCTTAAATTAAACTCTCGTTAAACAAACTATGGACTTAGCCATAACTATTGGTTTATTAATGTTATTAATTTAAGCAACAGCTGGAGAGCAATCTGTAGTTGTATAGTTGTGAGATGACAATCTCATTGCTGCTTATCTACTGTACTGTCAGCTACGTAGGACTGTCAGCTCCTACGCTGGTGCGTTAGACGGAGCCCTTGGTCAGTTTGGTTGGAGGTAGGGCACGCGTTTTGAAAATAGCCCTTCATTAAGACACAGTTCGATTGTCTGGGCATACTGTTGATTGTTTTTTGAGGCGGTCGGAATGGACGGGATTCTGACCCATCTGTTCGGTAAATTTTATATAAGGAAGGTGGTCTGAAATAGCGCTGAATGGATGGAATTGAAATGGAATGGATTCCAAGCTACGCCTATGTTTCAATTTACACTCTGTGCAACGGTAAGTGTCGGGTTCGTTAATTTCCGCCCGCATAGGAGCGATCGCCTCCAACTTTTCTTACCTTGTAACTCTACCTCGTCGGTTACCTTCAGTTTACTGGTTTACATTCTTGATGTTCGCGCCTACACCTCCCCTGCTCGCGTTCCCGAAGTAGCAGAATCGCATCGGCAGTCATATGCTGTACCTCGCTCCAAACGTCATTGATCAGTAGCTCTAGATTATCTGGCGTAGTGCTGCAGCCGAGCGTATCATCAAGCTTGTTCTTTTGCCTTCTCAATAGGAAGCATACGAAAAGCACTTGTTACGCGTCTTCAGTAATTACTCATTCGCACTACTCGTGATATGGAGTCTCTTCGTACCCATACGATAAAGGTGCGATTGAAGTATGCTTCTCTGTGCGGTCTTTCGAGCCATTTATGAATTGTGGAGTGAGCCAATGGATCCACCTGCTCTTTGTTTCACTATCCCATCGAGTCTACCACCGGCTACGCAACGCTGTTTAACTGCTTTCAGAGTGCCCTTACTACACCTAGGGGTTGACTGCCCTTCATGGATCTCGCATCTCGAAAGCTACAAGCCTAAGGGGACAAATACCAGCTACGCGTCTTCTGAGACCGTTCTGACCGCAGAATACTTACTCTAAGCGCACATAATCGGTACGTATGGTTAATAGTTGATGCCTATGAGGTATACTTGAATGCGTCCCACCAGACAGTCGGACCGTAGAGAAGGATAGATTTTACCACCCGAGTCAAAACCTATCTTGCGACAACCGACCATTATTCTTAACTGCCACTTTCACAGTTTCATTATACCACATGCCAGTTCAGTTTACTTTACTATTTAAACGCAGAATTTTTTAAATTTCCTCGACATATGAGGTATGCACATTTGAATTTTGGCAAATGACTACAAACACGAAAATATAAGAATTATGCAATAAATTGCAGACGCAGTAGCAAGATGTCGCCACTTTGCTTGTGTCTCCTTGCCGGTATGCCTATCATTTATTTTAAATAAAAAATCATTGTATAACTCAAAAATCACTTTAATCGAATTGCCAGACGATGGACGGACGAAAATTGACAATTCCATATGTAAGTAAAACAAGTAAAAACAGCGCTGTCTTCGGCTATGCCGAAGGCTTCATACCTTTCATGAATGGAAGAATAGTAAAAAACGTGTTATTGTATTACAATTTCGTATTACCTATAGTTAAAAGCGAAAATTTCCTTCAAATCAATAAAAATAATTCTAGTAAAGGCATTGTTATAAATTATTTAATGCTTTTCCTTATGTAATTAAAAAGAACTATGTTTTAAGAAGGGAATGGTTTTTGAATATTTTTAATATCGTATCGACGCTTGATATTCAACATTTAAAAAATACAAATAATTAAGTATTAATATGTAAGACCTACATATGTCGGTCTTTGAAAACAGTTATCAGATCCGTAAATAGTTTCCAAACGTTTAACGCTATGATTCATGTGATATTGCGCTGAGCTTATTACTTTTCGCAATAAATATTTGTCCTGAATTTATCTTGCCGATATACACTGTGAACTCCGATCTTGATGAATACTAATATATAGCTAATAATGGTTGATTTTTGTGCAAAATTTCAAGCCTTTAGCTGATTAAATGGAGGAGTTATGGTGCAAAATGCAATATCTGAACAATCGGTTGTATGGGAGCTATATGTTATATTTCTCCGATCTTCATGATTTTCAATACTGATACGTAGCTAATAATGGCTGATATTTCTGCAAAATTTCAAGCCTTTAGCTGCTTAAATGGAGGAGTTATGGCGCAAAATTCAATATCTGAATAATCGGTTGTATTATATGTTATAGTCACCCGATCTGGCCGATTCCGACAAATGTTCAATCATTTGTACAACGACACCTGCTCACCAAATTTCATCAAAATAGCTCTAAAATTGAGGGACTAGTTTGCGTTCAAACAGACGGACAGACGGACAGACGGACAGACGGACAGACAGACGGACATGGCTAAATCGACTCAGCTCATCGTCCTGATCATTTAGGTATACTTTTTGATGGGTCTATCTCTTCTCCTTCTGGCACTTACAAACATCGGACCAAACTTAATATACCATTTCATTCTCATGAAAGGTATAAAAAACTGTTGCATGAATCTTCGTTGCACCACATGGCGGACAAGACATACGCAGGCAGGCTATATCAGACGATTGAAACGGCGGAGGCGGTACTTGCAGAACACAGCAGTCCATCGAAACTGGTGAAGCAACAAAAAAAACAAAACAAAAAACTACAAAAATTTTAAAGTCGAAGCAATACTGTTGATTCTCTTTGACACGCCGACACACACCATTCAAAAAATGCATTGCTTCAATTTGGCACAACCAAGCAATGAAAACAATCATCATAATAACAAGAATAACAGCACATTGGAGTCAATAGTAAATAATTGCAACAGTTTCCAAAGAAACAGTCGATTGTTTGTTTAACTGCAATAAGAGGCAAAAAAAAGGCAGAGATAATGCGGCGGTAATCCAGAAAATATTCACGGAAAGGAAGCACGGAAAATATTTACTTGAAAATAATAAAAATTTAAAGATCTTTTTAAAGAACGAATACAGTGTGAATTCAAAATGCACGCAGTGCGGAAGTAACAAATGCGAAAATGCATTCCAAGTGTTGGTGCTAAATTCACTCTGCAACAAATAGTGCATTCTTCGGTGCATATATGATTGAAAATGGATTTATTCACCCAGTTAACAAAATTTCAGTCCGGGGCTGCATTATTAAAAGTACACATATAAAATTTAGTTGTGAAAAGACAGCGTTATAAAAATTAAATAAATAAAGTGTGTTAGGAGGCCACAAATCACTAGGGCTTAGATATTGTCAAGGCGAATTTTAATAAAGTGGTGATAGATTGCTTTTATTTGTCCTACGGTTTCGAAAGCCCCCAAAACTCGCAAGCCTCTCAATTTTCAATTCGATAAGATAAGTGAATCGCTTCCACTAATTATCCTAACCTACAATATATGAATATAGTCTGCCAAGCTGCCAAACCAATCAATCATTGAGTCTTTTTTGTGAGGTTTTCCTGTTTAGGCAATGAAGTCAGGATCGGATGTTTGTTCTACCCAATGCGATCACAGGTAAGGTGATGTTATTAAAGCAGCTGATGTCTTCTTCTTCCATTATATTTGTATTTTTCTTCTTCCCATGACATCCTACATCCGAAAATGGCTTCCAATGTTCTATTCTATTTTGCCATGACTTCCTTGAATTCTGCACGTTATGCCACTACCTTGTATGAATCCAATGTATATATCGTTGCCAAAGAACGTAGATTATAAACGGAAACCAATTGGATTTAATCAGATTCTAATAACCGGGGAAGGCGCAATCTTGTTTTCTATCATTATTGGAAAAGTTACACTTCTGAAATCACTTCACAAGCACTTCACATTTCAGATTCCAGCACATTTCGGCTTTAGAATTTTTTACAAAAGGGTTTATTAAAATCTCCAACGAAGAAGAAAAAATCTGCTGGTTTTCCAGCACAGGATAAATTCCTTTTCCGCTAGGGTGTTTTCAGCTATTTACGCTACTTAACTTAGGCATCGCAACCGATGGATCTTATTTGGTATTCTACATACATCTTTACGCCTATGCCGTTATAAAGCTCGTCTGCAGTATTTGTCGACGAACCTTATCTTTTTCTAGAACACTCCAAGCCCTTTCTGATCGGGCATGATGTGGGCTTGTGTGATCTTGTAAATTATTGTTTCGGAACAGTGTCGCCTTGCAACGTGAACTGTCTTTTTTACAAGAATGGAAGTCATCCCGTCGAAACCTTGTTTAGTACCAAACGGTCAGGGGATGCCGTTCCCCATTTTGAAAGAGCTGGTGAGTTTATTCAACGGCATTTTACTTAGCCGTTTAAGTTCCGCAAGCAAAAGCCCACGCAGTTAGACTGCATTCTTCTGGGAGTGGTTATGGGCTATTTTCCTCCACAAGCGATTCAAGCAGCTCATGCGGCTCCCCACCCAACCAAGTGTCCGAATCCCGTTTGAGAACGAACTAAAGCGAGAAGGCGACCTGGTAACCGGCTTAAGAATGAAAATATTTAACATTTAATACTTTGCTATATAGTCTATATTTTTTTTAATGCACTACGTCGTAGACTTTGTAGCGCTCATATGTATATCTAATTTATTTGTTCCCACACTCTTCACTAGCCGTCTAAAAATCTGAAACTGAGGTTCGTCGCGATAGTTTATTTGAATTGGTGCTGAAAAAATCAATGACAAAAGCAGCCAACTTCAAGAGATAAATACAGGGGTGCCATTTTTTCAACGTGGACACTTAAATACATAGATGTTCCGAAAACCAATGAAAGTCAAAGAACGATTTACCTCGTGTCTGGGACCCCCTTGAAATATACTTTTGAATTGAGCGTTCGAATTTGTTTCTTTAGATACATATTCGTAGCATTCCAAGTTATTTGAAATAACTTCATCTCACAATCATTTAATCCAAGTCCTTCCAGTGCTTGTACGTTGGGTATAACAATAGCCTCATTTTAAGTGAAGTAACGCAGGCAACCGAATGAGATTGTGGCGCTCACACTTTAACCGCTCGATTCACATACCATTACAGTGCCACAGAGGATGCAAAGCACTGCCGCCAGGGGATAGACAAGGCACAACAGTCTGAATGCATATCGCCGGGAATGTAATTGAGATATTTGTATATTCGTAAGCAAATACAATAAATCGGCAATAAAAGAAACAATAGCACAAATTCAACCAAAGCAGCTGCACCACCACCAGAAATCGCAACATCAAACTGCAATCCTACGAGTATCTAGCGAATGCACTCATAGGAGTAAAAGCACCAAAGCAATGCGCGCCAAAATTTATGAGATTTGTGGGTGTTGAACTCAATTGGAAACTCGCCCGGCTAGCAGCAGCTGAAAGGAAGCTGATGGCGGCTGACTAAGTTAGACATTCTCTGTACTCCAAATGTGCGATTATTTTCTTGAAAAGTAAAATTGGCAGTTCAAACGCTACGCTTGAGGGCAGACGAATTTCATGAGCGAAATGGATGGATGGAATTGAATTTCATTCAGCTTCAAGCGATATTTTCTGCATTTCAAATTGAATATAGAAGGAGTGCTAATATGTGGTATGGATGGATGTATGGATGGACGTAGGCAACTGCATGTAAATAGCATCTGGTGATGTTTGGAGAACTAACTGCAAGCGCACTTGTGTGCGTGTGTGGGCGCATTCAGGAAAAGCCGCTAAGAAATTGTGTGGCTTAGAAAAAAGGAGTTCAGAGGAGTGTTGGTAACAGATTTTCTGGACTTGAAGTTATGTGCAAAATAGGTGGATTTATTTTTATTTGACATGTCAGAAAAAGGTTGGTAACAAGTTACCAAAGATTTTAAAATCTCTCTCATTATGGAATACCACACAGGCAAAACAAAGGCGGGAAAATTGCTATCGGCTGAGAATAGAAACAGGTAAAATCTTTTATCAAGTTTATCTTGATATTTTCCGAATCACCTGATTCACCTTGGTATTTAGGACTTTATCAAACGTTATCATACGACTTTTGCGTATATATGTTTCAGATGAATCGATTCCAGATGATCGCCTTGTCGCTAAGATACGTTAAGTCAGTCGCAAATGTGAATAGCCTATTGTTTTCCTCTTTTGAAGATGGATGTAGTATACACAAAGGAGACTGGAGTAAAACTAGACTTGGGCAAAAACATCGATTAGATAATAACAGCTAAATACTTCGATATTTTTAATATCGAAATATAGATATTCGATATTTACTTCCGAGTAAAACATTTTTATTAAATTCGATATTTTCTAAGGTCTTTATGAGCCCATATGTTCATATTTTTCGAAATACCTTGACGGAAGCCTTAAAACATGACAAATTTTAAAATTCCGGTGGAAAAACCTCAACTTTTTGGGCATGTAGGCTCATCCAATATATTTAGTGATATTTTAAAGGTCAACACCCTTCTAACGATATCTCATACATTGAGTTCCGACTGCTACTTTAGTTTAAAAGATATAAAGTAAAATTTATTTTGGTACACGGTGTAGCGTTGTACTCAATGGTTTGGTATAAATGTTTGTCTGTGTGTACGTCCCTTCATTGATTGTTTTTTTAACTTTCAGGGATTAAAGTATACAAAAAATGAATACAATTTTACTGGAATTTCTCGATGGGTGTGGCTACCTAAGTTTCCAAACCCGTTAAAAAAATGCGTACAATTTTTGCCCAAAAATTTATATCATAAATTTTATGTTTTTAGTTCATCTTTCGTCACTCGAAAATTTTACTTCAAAGATGTGCTCTATTAGAAAAAATTGTTTCAGGCAAAAATATGTTGGACTTTGATTTCGTATGTTCTATACATTTCTAAAACAAAGCTTCAAGTTCAAGATCAGTAGTCTAATATAACTTTTAATAACTAATTTTTAAATATTCTAAATCCATCAAATGGAACAGAATGTTTGTGTCGTGTGCCTTCGCTCAAACGTCGAATGATGAAAAAATCGAGTTTTCAGAGAAATGTGTAATGCCGCCGAGTAAAAAGTTGTACTGAGTATAAAGTTGTATAATAAAAATAATAATAATTTAGCGTTCACATCGTAGAAACTCGATGTTTGGCCCAACTTCAATAATTTGCGGGGTGCTTCTTGATGTTGTATAATAAATTGAGGGATCTGCACTTTTATGCCGACTCCAAACGGCAAATGATTTTTAAGTGAACTTTCTTCATGGCAGAAATACAGTCGAGGCTTTGCTGTCATTACTTATCGAGGGGCGAGTGCTAAAAGCTTTTTCTATAATTCTTAATATTACTCGCCCCGGCCGAGATCCCTTTTACTTGTTTGCACTCAAAGTCAAATTTTACCCTAATCACTTTTCCAGCTAGGGGTTTCTGTGTTGAAAATGTATACTATGAATTTCAGTTTTCATTCAAAATTAGATTGATATAACCTTTACTAATGTAGTTATTTAGAAATTGTACCACGCATTATAAAAACAAAACTATCAACTATAAAAAAATGTATGCAAATAAAAAAAAAACGAATAAATTAATGAAAAATTATGGAATGTGTTTTTTTTTAAATATTTTTTAACAGATAAATTGAATAAAGAATTAATTAGTTTAATTAATTAATAATCAATCTAGATTTAATTATATACCGTTTTCATCTTTAACATGGAATGCTCGGCAAATTGTCTCAAAAAGTTGTCACTATTCAAGTTTTATACCCCCTAAGTTAACAGTCTTGGGAACGCCCTAGTTGAATACATGTACACAACTATAAGCATTTTTGAACGCTGAATATTTTGTAGGATCCCCCATATTTGGCAAACTTCTTTCCATTGCTACAGCTGCGATACTCCTCTTGGCAAATCAAATACTTCATAGTTTTAAATGTGGAAAACGTGCGCAGAGGCAAAATCATATTCTGTTATCCAGTATAGTTTGGGTAATGTAAATACATTCATTACTTTCTTTCCAGCTGCTTAAAGTTTATTTAATAAATGGTCTTTAACGAACGCAAATCGATTGGCTATTGCGAAGCCTGCAAAATAAATTCGGAGTGGCTGGTTACAGTTGGATGATATGAGTTTGTTGCTGCTGTGAAGCCAAAATATAAAGCCACTACAGTGAACTACTTTACTTTTAGATGAGAATTAGATGGAATTCTAAGGCAATTCAAGTGCCAATAACTAACTACGAATATGAAGTTATGGCTTTGACAATCTCTTCAAACACTGGATTCATTGTTTCTTCTAAACGCTGCTGCGGTCCTTTCAAAATACAAATATGTATGTATGTCTGTATGGACGTACTCATAACGCAGTTGATGACGCTATCTTCACACGAAGCCACTTATTTCTTTTTCAATGGAATGCTATAGTACTTAAGATATTCATTTAAGTAGGTACTGATCAATGTACTACACATATAGTATATGAAATAGAGGCCGTTCAGAGACAGTAGCAGAAATGCAGTTGTTCAATTTGGAAACACACACTTTTATATTTGTATATAGAGATATGAGCGTGTGGTGGATGATTACTATTTAGTCACCCTTAATTTTAACACCCCCAGAAGCAAGGCGAGAGCATGTTAGTGAAAATATTCACTATTTGGAGATTAAAGTAGCAACCATTCTGAATAGAACTAAATAGCAACTACACTGAAAACTATATAGCCCTCAAATCAAATATCTGATGCTCAATACCGGACACACTTGTGACCAGGGCTTGAATTTGTATGGCACAAATTAATTAGTTTTGAAACAGCTTATATCACTAGCGGTCATACTAAAGTCAAATCTTGGTTCCCGTCCAATCCATGGTTGTCAAACTATTACCATAAATACCAATAGAAATGCAGCACAAAGTTTTGTAACCTGAATTTTCGTTCAGTTTTCATTTTTCAACAAATCAACGAACACAAAAAAAAAAGAAAATATAGTATATGCTATTTAAAATATAGATTTTACAAAATAAAAATGAAACTGCTGGCGGTATTTCCAAAATGTGTTTCGAATGCTAACTGAAGAAACAATTAAATAAAAGCGATAACCTAGTTTTAAAAGCAAATGTGGTTAGTGTACAACAATTCAGCATAATTTCGAGAACGCTCTCTCTAAATGTGTTTAGGTAAACGTCGTATGTTATTATTAATCTTAATAATAAATAAATAAACTTAAGGCCTTACAAATTTTAGCTATATAAAATGAATTAAACTACACTCCGAATATAGTTTGCGTTAATTTTTTAAGTTTAAGAAACGTTCCCGAAATGACTTCTTCTAGCTCCCATCATTCATTAATTTTAGCGATAACCCCAAAAATCTGTCATGCCATGCGCTGCCCCTCTTACACAAAATTGACGATGTCTTAATCCAACTCAGGAAAAATAAATTTAATAATAATGTTTAACTTTTTACTTCTGCTGCAAGTAAATTCTCAACCTCCACAACTTTGTTTTAATTATTCGGGCAACACACATTCTTCAGGTTATATATTAAGAATATATTTTTCTCAGTGCAGCATGTGTTGAAACGCTTCGAAAAGCAATGGATTTTGGGAATTCCCTTCAATGAAATTCGGGTGATTCGACAACAATTTGCTCCCCAACATGCAGACAGCTGCAAATCAATAAAGCAATTATAGTTTCCTAAGCCCACTAACCTTCACCCACCCACGCGACACTTCACTTGTATCTACTTTTAACAGAACTTCCGGCAGGGAGGGTAAGTAGATATAAAGTTATACAAATGTGTGCACATAATAATAATAATCATTAAGCGGGTGATATCATATGGACATACATATAGTATATACATACATACATATGTTTGTGAATATGTTCGAATGTATGAAGCAAATGTTCACCAGCACAACTGCATAGAGTCCAAAGTAGAACAATATTCTACTATATTTATACAACTCATTGATCGCAGTGCATATTAACAACTCAATTAACATGGCTCTGATCGGGATCTGAAATGTTTACAAGTCTACTCGCGCGTGCCTATTTTTTTCTTCATCGAGATGTTAACAAGAAACATCTGTAGGCATTCACAAAATGTGAAGTATGTGCATTCCGGTAATGTGCTGCCGCTTTCATCACTTACAGGTCTATCATAATTATTTCCATACTTGCAACACATTCATTGTGCATAAAAAAAACAATATACAACAATATGTATACAAAATGTATATAAATTCCATATACGATATTTAAGAGCATATACATAAGTACATCATATCTAGGCATATCTATATTGATACTTCTTCACATGTGTTTACTACGCAGGTATTCGCGGGTTTTTTGTATTCGAAAATTGTGTTTACACAAAGCAGGTGACCGCCAACGAATGATTCATTGTTAATGAATAAATTTGCATTCATGTGCCATAACAAGGGACGTATGTATGTATGTGTGATTGCGTGTCAAAGAAATGTTTCCTTTTTTTATTAAAGATTTTAAATTCTATATTGTAGCAAGTACATAAGTAATAGTGTAGCAATAGCTAAGTAACGTTTATATTTCACGTAACTTAATCTGTCTAGACTTTAAGTTATATTAAGTGGTTGATAATGTGTTTAGACCATAAGTGACTGTGTTTGATAGTTTTAAGTAATTCGACAGCAATGAAAAGACGCTAAAATAAAAAGATCGTCAGATTGAATATACTTCATAACCGAAGCGGACGTTTTTTGATTATTAGAAGTCATCCTACTGCAATATGCAAAAATTGCGCTCACTCCTCTTCTTTCGCTAATCTGGATAATTGATGCGAGTTCGTTTCCCATAAGCTAATCTCTGAAGATAATCTCGAATTTGAGATTTTTTAAAACTTGATATGCCATTCTATGAAATGGTGTGTTTCATATCAAAATGTGACCAAAAGCAAGAGCTTATTACCTATTGGCAAAACTGCTTTAAGTAGGGTGAAATGCAACTAGTTTTATTTTTTAAACCTTTTTATTTTGATTGCATAATTAAAAAGCGATTAATAAAAAGTAGTGGTCGGAAACCATCGATAGTCGATACTATCGATAGTATGTGATGATTGTTGAGATATTGTTGATAAATATTGGTAGTTTTTGAAAGTCATAATTTAGCGCTTGTTATATTAGTAGAAAAATGTTTCTTATAAAATTAGTAAATAAGAGACTTATTTATAACAAAAGTATATATCAAAACTACAAAACCTACAAATTGTAATTATTTAAAATCCAGCCATTTTTGCGTAGGAAAGAAATTTGTCTGTAATTCATTTTCTTTTCCACAAATGAGTGAAATTTCTTCCTCGAGCTGCTTATGATTATCGTCTTACAAACGAACAACGCTTGCAAATTATTGAACTTTGTTAAAAAAAACGCGTGGTCTGTTAAGAATGTTCATCGCGAGGTTCTTCCATTTTTTTTTGGCACTTTAATCGACCTTTTGAGGTGACTAAATTTCTCACAAAATTTATACTGTTGGACATTAAACTTCCAACATGCTTACGTAGTGTGCCAACTGAGGAAAATATAGCAGTTGTATCGGCCAGTGTTAGCGATGACCGCGAGTTAGCGATTCGGCGCCGTTCGCAGCAATCGGGTCTATGTTACTCCACTACGTGAAAAATTTTGCTGAAGCCGTTCAAAATACAGCTGGTGGAAGAATTGAAGTGGAACGATCTACCACAACGCCAAATTTTTGTTTAATCGGCTCATGAAATGTTGGCGAGTTCCGTGAACAGTTTTTTTTCACGTTTGGGCTATGTCAATTGGCCGCCTAGATCGTGCGATTAACGGCTCTAGGCTATTTTTTGTGAGGCTATGTTAAGGCTCATGTCTATAGCGACAAATCGGCTTCGATTGACGCACTGGAAGCCAACATTAAAGTATTTATTCGTGAGATACCGGTCGAAATGTTGGAGAGTATGCCAAAATAATAATAATATTCAAAATAATATTCAAACATCAAATTACATCGACCGTACTGTCGATTCAAATAAAGGTTTCATGCGTTTTCCAAATATTGTGTTTTTCAAATTTAAAATTTCAGATAGCTTTTAAAAAATCATCCATTACAAGAAATGATAAGCTCTCTGAGATGATACCAGATTTATTTCCGCTGTATTATTGTTAGAGTGATTGGATAATTTTAAAAATACTTCGCAAAATAATTCATATTGTGATCTTTGGATTTACATTATTACAAAACTAGAACTGTTATCAATACAGTTTTGTTCAAAATTTCCATCTCATAGGTTGTTTTAATTTCATTAGTGGCTGAATTAGTCAGAGCTATCACTGAATCCACCGTAGCACGAATGTAGCAGAATGTATTCGTAGTTATTCGGACTCAGCGGTGCCATTTTCATACAATTTCCGAAAATCGTGCTACGATGGATTCAGCGAGAGAGCTGAACGTTCTATTAAGCGCCATGTAACAGTTTAAATTTTTTCTCATAGACGATATCCACAATTACGCTTTTTTCTAAAGAACGAACGGCTTCTGCCATATTTCGTCCATAAAGTTCGGTTCGGTTTCTGTTCGGTTTTGGCCAAAACAAGTTTGGTACGATTCGACCCTAAAAATCGTTGTTCGGGCGTTCCCATCTTTTCCATATGCTAATCCAACAGTAATGTTCCATTAATAGAATGTTCGATTGCAACAAAACCTGTGCATCGTGAAGTCTCAACTTTCTTGTACGTGCCGCCTTTGTAGTAGTAGATAGTAAATTACCAAAAACAAGGTATTGGATACTTAAGTTAAAATATCAAATTCCGTACGCGTTTTGGGAATTTGTAATGCAATGAATGCATTAGGGAAATTCACTCTTTTGACTTGTCAAACGTATTTCGTCATAATCCTTAGATACCCAAAGTAGACCTACGCCAACTGACGTTACTATTTATTTTTTTTATACCCGAGCGCATTAGCACCCTGGGTATTGTAACTTTGTTAACCTAACGGTTGTTACGCACCCGAGATAGATACATGCATATGTAATCATGTACATATCGAAATGTTCCGAATAAGTGGATAAAACGATTAAGCTATGTTTGTATGTCCGTCCGTCCGCCCGTGCATTGGATAACTCGAGTAAATATTAAGCCATCTTAACAACACTTGGTATAATTATTAATGTTTTCTTCCCAAAGCTGGTTGGTATTGAAAATGAGTGGAATTGAATAATAACCACGAACACAATACGGTGGTTTTCGAAAATAAAAAAATTCAATATTTTAGTAATTACACAAAATAATTTGGAAAAGGAACAAGCTTTTAATTTTTTTTTTTTTTTGAAAATTTTGAACACACTACGAATTTAAAGTTAGTAAGAATGATTACAAAAAATGGTAGAAATTGGGCAAATACTACGTCCACCCATCAAATAACAGTAATTTTAAAAGCTTAGATATTTCAGTAACTATAAAAGGCAATTTGCTCAAATTTTATATACAGTATTAGGTTGGAGGAAGGAACGCGCGGGCTAATAAAAATAAAAGTAAATAAAAGTCCTATGAATTTAAAAAGCAATTTAATTAAATTAAATAATGTTATTGCATACAACAAGAAATAGAAAAATGCGCCGGGTATTTAAAATTTTTCCCGAACTTAAACTCTTTTTTAACTTGTTTATTACTACCTTTTATTTGATACTTGAGCAAAATATTTAGTGTCAATGGCATCCGTTGGTGACCCTGACCGCAAAACCAAATCACTTCCCAGTGTCAAATAAATTTTTGGGTGCGACCAAACCATATTGACCAAATAAATATCGGCAAGCTATTAAGGTAAGTAGCAAACGATTAACGGCTACTTGCGGCTGCCACCGGTTTGTCAGCCACTATCGAATTACATAGTACTCGTACATATGTATTGTATGTACGTGACAACAACAAAGGACTTGCAGAGTGCAGACAGGAGAGCCGGTCGATCGGTTACCTGTTGTTTATTGCCCCCTCAACGGTCTTACACGTTTCACAATCAAAGCCAATCAAGGATAGCGGACAAAGTCACAAAGTCACAAAAATGTGTGCACTTTAGTGCAACGAGAAGGTCACGTGATATCCTCAAAGTGCTGTGGCACTTTCGAATAATTCCAACAGTATGAAAGGAAGTCAGAGAGTTCGTCAGTGTCAGAGTTTTTGCTGTCACAGCGGCCATCATCATCATAGCACGCCGCACACACAAACAGAAATGATTTGAATTGAATTCAGCAAAGTCGTGTCTGAAGTGGTGCTGTTTGCTTGCGTTACCATCTTCGTGCGCCTCCTCGAAGGTGTGTCCTCTACGATAATAAATTATGGGCATGCTCGTAGGACACTCCTCAAACTTTCCAATCATAATATCTCAAGTAAAACGCCGAAAACAATGGTAGATGTCAATTGACGTCTGTCGGCTGCCGGTTGCCGTTTCGAGTGGGCATTTTTGACGCAACTGTAGTATCTACGACACACATACATACAGCCCTACACCGTTTGTTTGTGGGTAAGTGTAGCCCTATACTGTAGAAACGAAAAACATTTGATTGACACGAGTTGTCAATTATTGCACAATCACAATGAGTATAATAAATTCACTTCCGATGATGAGTAAAAATATTGTATATGTTTGTAAAACCTTAAAGCAGAATTAGAATTTTTCTTGAAATTATCAGTCAAATAACAAATGCATTCGCTCTTATCTTTACGGTCTCCTATCAACGGTCACATTTTCTGATAACATTTTGCTTTTAATTCTAGGAAGGAGGAGTGCCATAAAATAACAAAAAAAAAACCTAAAAACAAAACACAAAAATAATTGTTTTATGGGAAACAAGTAAACTAAGTAAATGTTTGATATACATATTTCTACTGTTTGAAAATTTGTACACATCCGTCCGCCGACAATGCCCCATTAAATATTCAACTTCAGCTCCAGTCCGCTTTTTGGGGATAGATATGTACATATGTACATACATATCTGCAGCTCGAAATCATTTCAGATGAAGTTTTCTTTCACAAATTCTGATTACCTCGCCTGAAATCTGAAATCCGCAACCCCTACACCACTCGCACAAAAATGTGTGTACCTAGCCATGTTAGCCTTTGTTTACATGCGAAACCAGTTTTGCGTAAAAATCACAATAAACTTGCCCAGGAGTAGCGGAGCAAATGAGTGCCAAACAGACGTCTGTCCTGTGAGTGACGTGACATTCGACGCCGTCTGCGGGTGGCATTCACATACGCGCTGCCACAAATCTGCATAGCCAACAGAGATGCCAATCCCGAAATGCCGGTGTTTTTTATGTATCGAAAATCAGGAATGAATTGTTAATGTAATGTTTCAGTTTTTAGTTATAGCGGCCGACGTAGCCGAGTGTGTAGAGTGTGCGCGCTTCATTCGGTGGGTTCAAATCCCGGCCGGGGCAAGTAACATCAAAAGCAATAGTAAACCTGCGAGCGTATTACTGCCATGAAAAAATTTCTCACAAAAATCATTTGTCATTCGGAGTCGGCGTAAAATTGTAGGCCCCTCAATTTATGTTACAACATGAAGGCGCATACCACAAATTGTAGGAGAACTTCGGCCGAACATCAAGCTATAGTCCAAGCGCCAAATTTTAATTATTATTATTAAGGTATAGCTAAGAAGGCAAATCCTAAATATGTGGGCAGAAAAAAAGTGCGCAGAGAAATGTTTACGCTTGTGGTGTAACGGATTGAAGAAAAACAGCTACGAAGAGAAAGAAAAATTAGAAATACTTCGGCACTTAGGAAGTATTTTCTACTTTTGGAGAAAAGATTAAATTTTATGTTGGTTGTTATTCATTTTGAAGAATCCTTTACACAATTGAGAGCATATTTGACACATTTGAAGCAGTTCAAAATAAATTAATTTTCTTCGATGGTGTTTTTTAAGTGCAAATATTTTCAAGTGACTCGCATTTCAAAAGTTTTTGAACCTATTAACTAGTTCTTGTCTCGAAATGGTTTAATTGTGTTGTTTCAGCTATATAACATTAGTTTAACTCTTGTTAATTGACTAATCGGTTAATCGATTAGTGAAAATTGTCTCAAAAGACAGCCGACCTCACTTAATTGACAAACCGTTTTCTTTCGACTTTTTCGACTAACTGACCATGTAAAACTAGTCGACTAATCGTTCATTTTGTGACTATTTGTTTATTTTGTTTGCACGACAAACGTACTATGTAAAATATGGTAATTTTGAGACGGTGGGCACGAAAATGAATTTCATTTATTTTTCCAAAGAAGCGTCATCGAAGTATTTTTTCAGCTACTGCCAGGAAAATTTAGAAAAGCGAATAAAACTTACTTTAGGTGGATACCATAATATAAATCGGACTAGTTTACATTTAATTTGCATTAATTTTTAAAAATTCTGCCTTAACATTTTCGAAATAAAGTTATCTACTAAAAGGAATGAATACAAATTTGAAATTTTTTTATTTAAATTCCTGTAACTCAAAAAATACATTTATTGGGTGCTTTGGAGATTTTATGGCATTTATTCTGGCATTTTCGTTTTCAGCGGGTTAAAATTTGCCTAAAATACAGTTTGTTAAAAAGTTACAATATTTTAAGGAAATATTTCTATGCTACTAAATATGTACCAACTTTCTCAACGAATTCGTAAGCACACATCCAAAGACTTCCTAGCACGAATAGTTACGAATTCGCTAAAAAAGGCTGAATCACTTCTGACTTTCTGCATGAAAATCTAATTTGGATTAGTGTGCAACTTTCACGAAGTATTTATGTACATATGTAAATAATTTATTTTTTCTATGGTGTCTATTAAACAACTAATTACAAAAATAACCTTACGAATCCCGAATGCCCGGGATTGTTAAGTATCCCTCAACACTAAACGCATGTTTTGTTTGAATGTGGTACAACAATACATTTGCACAAACAACAAGCCATGTTCTTGTGTTAGAACTTAAAAAAAATACAAAAAAAAGGAGTAATTGTGCCTCCTGCATCATCAACAAATGCCCGTCAACTTGAAGAGGACCGTGAAACAATTGAACTGCATGCACGCACATGTTTCAAAATCCAAAAAAAAAATATCCACAGCTCGTTAGTATACAAAGCTAAAAGCGTTTTGAAGAGCTGCTCGTACAGTTACTGAAAAGACCTCAAAAGAAAAATACATGTATAGTTCCTTCATGTTACTCATCAAAGGCCGTCCACATTTCCTTTATTCGGCACTCGTCTCCATCAATCGCGAGTCGAGGTCATAAATATGGAGATTTTAAATAGACTTCAACTCCTTCTGAAATTTTGTTTTATCGTATCAAACCTTTCCGCGAAATAGTAACTTGAGATGTGGGAGTAGGTAGAAGTCATACCAGGGGTCATACCAGATGAATTCGGAACATGTGGAACAGCAGTATTAACGACCCTAGTTCACAAATCCGGTAGCCTTGTTAGTCGCCGTTCAGAAACTCGGAGCTGGAGGAGTGGATGAGTGGCGGGGAAAGAGGAAGGACACCGGAAGGACACGCGACGAGTAACACCAAAAGTTAAATCGCCAATAATAAAGAACAAAAGTAGCCTCGTCTGCACACTAACTTAGGGATCAAAGAACGCCATAAGACTATATCAACGCAATTTTTTAACAGACAATGAAGCAATCTCCAAAACCCAACTTCGAGACGAAAGTCGCTTGCATTTCCAGTACTATCCAGCACCTATAAATATCTATGTATGCTTAGGTGGGTTTTTCTTCTAAACTTCAAAAATCCACCACTTCATCCAAACACGCAAACGATGGCAACGCCATTCTTCAACTACGTGAAACAAGTCGGCACATCGCTTCGCTTGTTTACCAAGTCAGTCGCTTGAGAAACGTTGCCGTGTTGAATACCATTCGTTGTGTTTTGCGGTTGCTTTTGTTTAGTTGCGCTTCGTTCGCTCAGCAATCAGCCGTAGATAGTAGATATTCGAGATATCGTGCTGAGTTTTCGGTACGTTTTGACGCATTTGTGCTGTTGTCTCGCTCGACGGCAAAGCATCTGAAATTTCGTATTAGCGCAGCAGATTTTTGGCAAACATTTTTTTTTTGCCATTATCTTTTATATCCGAATATATTGGGAGTTCATAGTGTTATTTTGTGTCGTCGTCGTTATTGTCTTTTATATTGAATTGTTGCTATTTCTCAGTGTACAGTGTACAGTGCATATTTTTCGACTCGAGTTGCTGTTCACGCTAAACTTGATTTTTAAGCTGAGCTTGCAAAAAACGCAAAACCATAGTGTTTACCGATGAATTCCACGTAGAAAAAGAAACAAGCGCAAAAACAAGTCTGTCTTCAAGAGGTATAGTGATTATAACAAAAGCAAAGAAATTGTGCAGTGAAAAAGTGAAGCCGCGAGAAAATATTCAAAAATTAACAAGATTCAAAAATTGTTTGAATTTAAGGCGCCTAATTTTTGGCAACAACTAATACAAATCTGTGTAGCTTGTAGCAATCGTGTTTTATTTATTTATATTGTCCTGGATTAAATATATTTAAATAACTCGATGTTTGCGAAAAACTTGTTTTGAAAACGCCAAACCGTAAATGAAGTGTAAATATTATGACTTCATAATCAAAACATATGCACATAAACTCCACACGTAACGGATTATTTTATATTTGGTGAAAACAAAATTTTTAAATTGTCAATAAAATAACGGATTATTTGACAAAATGTTGGATGCGAGCTACTTACAGGACTATGACGTCCCACGTCCACAAGCCATAAAAATTCATAAGGTTTGTACACATTCACACCTTCATACATATCATATCATATTTACGTAATACGAGTATGACAATAAAATATGTAGTTAAAGTTAAGAGTGAATGAAAAAAAAATTAACTCATGTCAAAACGAAATGTTAGTTGCGAAATGAGGTAAAACAATTATAATAAACATTTTATTATTGTATTTTCAATAATTTACAGTTTTCATACCCATAACAGCATTAAAAGTGTAATTTCTAATGCAGCGCTCAAATGTGCATATTGTCAGTGTCATAATAAAGTTATTACATCAGGCTAGCCACTGGTCAGTTTGAAAAATGTAATGCTCCGTTATCTTCACTTTAAAATTTGTAGTGAGTAACTGTCAGTTATCGAATAATTTCGGCTAGTCGATTTTCAGGCTGCTCGATGGTGAGCGATTAGTCGAAAGTGAACGGTTATTCGACTACTTACTATTCGATTATTATCCATCTAAAAAGTGATCTACCATTTGTACTCGCGGTGATTAGCTTTTTTGCCTCATTTGAACTGGTGAAAGTGTAAAGAGAAGTCTTAATGAAATTAGTGAACAGGAAATAAGCTCTGCTGTTAGAGCCGTTAGACAAGACCCAGCTGCTAGTGCTGTAAAAGTATCACGAGGAGCTCTCAAGAGTCTGGGATGATTCCAAAAGAAGAAGTCATTCATATCAAAAAATCAACAAAAAACGACGATTTGATTTTGCAAATAGTAACAAAATCATGATAATTCCTAAAAATTGTAAAATGTTGTTTAGGAGAGCAAATTTGAAGTATTTGGCAAGAAAACATTCACCACGATATAGAGAAGCAAACATCAGGAGCTCCAGGATAAAAATATTGTATCTGAAATAAAGCATGTCGGGGGTTCGGTGATGGTGTGGGGGTGGATGGCGGCAAGATGAGTCGATAAATTGGTACTCATTGACAATTGTATAAATAAAACAGACTGCCTTGATATTTTAAAAGATAATTTTTCCGCCAATGTGGAAAAACTGAATTTGAATTGATCTTGGATCTTCGAGCAGGACAATGACCCTTATACATACATAGCTAAAAGTAAAGTCTTGTCAACAATACTATTGAATATTGAAGACCTTATGCACGTGCATGCATACACAATAACAATTAAATATTAACATTTTGATAATTTCTGCTATGGACACTTGAGCCCAGATACCAAAATCATTCTCGAAGCCGTGAATTTTTAGCGTCGCAGCATCATTTGTCTCATCTGTTGGTGTAGGCTCGTTGGAGCATTTCCTTCGGTAACAGGTGTTACAGGAGTTATGAAATATGATTTGTACATATATATGTACATATATGAATTTATTTTAAGAAAGTTCGAATCCTTCTCCCTCTCTCTCAAAGCAGGCGCTTTTCGTTTCTTTGCACCACTGTCAAAAACTCGTGAAGTTTTTATGGAATGTCTTCCATTCCTACGGTAGTCTTCAGAGAAATCACACATGACGTTTTGGAGGATGATATTACATGAATTGTTCATCCCTAAATTTGCGCATCAAGCCTCAACGAACTGTCAAAATTTCTCATGCCCATACAATTGGCATGGAGCCATCCCACAAGAACGAGGCGCTAGCGCCGAGCAAATGGAATTTAAAATTTCGACAGCGCGTTACATCCTGAAGTGGGGTATGGAATACAGAAATGATGATAAAAATGAGAAAGAGGAGATGCAAATAGAATAAAACACCTAGCAACGAACTTCGAGAGAATGAGAAAACGTAAAAAATTTGACGCGGTTGTTTGAATACAACGGGCGCTGCATTAGAAAACGCAACGCGTTATGAGCCAATTTAGGTACCATAATAATATTGAATCAGTAATGCAACTCATCTCAGAATATAGTACGTAAGGATAGGTGGCAAAAACAATTAAGAATTGAACATTTAATCACTTCAATGACGCTTGAAATGTGTTTTCTATTAGATTCGTTACCAACCAACTGAGCTAAGAGAACTACATACCCGCACATGAGAGACAACTGCGTGGTAGAGCTCTTGCCAAAAATTCGGCTATCCGACCATTCGACTAGTCGATTGGCAACTTTCTTGATGGTTGGTAGTCGAAAACCAACTATTCGATTAACCGTTCAATGTCGACTAACCGCTCTCCATCGACTAAATTATTCGATTAGTGACCATTACTCTTAATAAATTTATAAGAAACTTTATTATAGTTGAAAAAGGCTTTTGTCAATAAGCACAAACTTTGAAACACATATAAAATACAAATATGTATTGAAAGAAGAAAACTAGTCCGAAAATCGAAGACAACCCGTTAGTCGACTAGTTGTTTATAGGGGGTTAGTTGAAAATGTCGAAAGGAAACAACTTTTGCTAATCGATAAAGTTTGGACAGAGAGATGGAAATTCACTCGGTGGAGGGCAGATTTCTTTTTTATATTCAACGATTGGGAAACAAATTTCCTCCGATTATCTGCATTACTCATTAAGCTTATTTTTTATAATATTTTAAAATTTAAGATCAAAATTTTTGAATTTGTGGAGACCACAAATCTATTTTTTCTTTGCTTGCATACATTTTTAAAAATCCATATTTTTCATCTAGCCAATTGTTTGTTTTTCTCTGTTCCAACATACATATCTGGATTTTTGTCAGGAGATATTCAGCTAACGCTGTGTGAAAGGTATAACCGTAGCTGCTCGTGTACCGCTGTACTCGTCACTCGTCGCGCAATGTGGCAGTTTTAATTATTGTTTACAACTACTGCTGAATTGTTGTCTTGTTGTTAGGTTGTCAATTTAATTGTCAGCAATTTGCATTCCCGCATTTTCATAAGGGACCCGCAGATTGACTTCGACTCAAAACAACGTAACGATAAATTGCAGTCAGTTGTATTATCACTGTTGTTGTTGTTGTTGCAATTTTGAGATCAAAACCGCGATTAAGCAATTGACAACATATTGGCATGTGACACTACTACCAACACATAAAGGAGCATGTATGTATGTATGTATATGTGTGTGTTTGTGCGACCACTGTGCAACCACTGACCGACTGCTTGAAAGTTGCAACCAATAATGCATTACAAAAATTGAGCTGTGCGGTGTGGCGCAGTTCATTGAGCAGCCTGTGGCAGTTCTTGATGTCATTCATCGTTGCTATAGTTCTTATCGCTCGCGTCTAATCGTCAGCATTTTGCTGTTTGCAATATTTTTGCTTTGCTCACACGCGTTGATTTGCCCAGTCTAGTCACGGCGCCAAGAATTGTTGCTTCAATGGCGGCGCACAATTGCAGGTTGCCAGCGAACTCACTTAGTACCAATAATTGCGACATATTGCTGTATGACGGTTGGCCGCCGAAATGATCTATACAAGCACATATTTTTATATAGCTATGTATGTATTTATGTATGTATGTAGGTATTACAGATAAATGTGGTCACAGTCGTCGATTGTGGGACATGTGAATCGCATTTAAAATGCGCTGCGTCGATGGGAAATCAATTTTTTTTTGAATATATTTAATTGAATACCCGCGTGAAAATATGGATCGAAAAATGCGCCATTTTTGGCGGCATGAAATATAGATTATGCGTTTTTATGCAAATGGAATGGAATCGATTAGGCGCATTTGATATATTATATATGTACTGTACATAACTAGCTAAATACACCCTGAAGGAAAAGCCGATAGTGAAACTGGGAACAATATTGACTTTGCCACCAGTACTATTGATCAATTAACGTCCCATTAGTGTCCTTAGACATTGGAACCACTGATTCACTACAATAATGAAACTATAAAAAAATTAGCTTTATAGCTGCCAAAAATTTACAAAAGTTAAAAGTACACTCAAAAAAAGTATCTGGATTGAAGAAAAACACCTGTCAAAAGAAAGAAAAATTAGAATGAATAGGCTTCAGAATTTTGAACTACTTTCGAACAAAACAGATTTAATTCTATGCAGGGTATCAAATAAGGAACATTTTTGTAGGTTCTTTTTTCAGTGTGCCCATTTTTTCTTGTTTGCAAATAATTTTTAGCAGAATGTAATGGGCAAAAATGTTATCCAGCATGGCAAGATATCATCGTCACTTTTAAATGTTTAAACAATTAGATGAGTCGGTATTACCAATCGTGAGAAAATAAATAAAACCCAAACAATTTCTAAAAAACAAAATTTATCGGGCATGTTCTGCAATTCACTTTCATTCGGAAATTTTCACTTCACCCGGCAGTTTCAGACGGGTACCAAACGTAAATTCACTCGGAAGTGAAATGCAGAATACGACTGAATAACTTACGAAATATTTTGACTTTCGAAAAATCGTCAAATCTATATTTTTTGTGACGTTGTAAACCAGAAAAAAAACATTCACAAAAAAGCTTGATCCTCGAAAAAATGATGACCCAATTCATAAATTTTTACACATTTTACATTCAGACATATCTATTTATTAGACAAATTTACATTTGTACTTTTAAGAATAAATCCAAAATTGTGAAAAACCAAGCTTTGATTTCATGAAAAATTGGGTCGCTGTAGCGGGAATCACAATTTGTAACTAAATTAAAATATATTAGAATAAATTAGTGATTAATTGGTTACCAATTCAAAGAACGCGGCGCTTTAAGTTTGTTTTTTACAATATACACAAAAAAAGTTACAACGCAATGTAAGTTTTCAACGCGAATTAAAAAATTTCATTTCATGTGCTCATAAAAATATGTAATGCCAAAATGTGTTAATATGTTTAGACAATTTTGCTTTTTCTTATTTAATTTAAATAACTTTTTTTTATAAAAATATAGATAGCTTTATAACAAAAACCATTTAAGTCAAAGTTTCAAACTTTCAAAAAAATTTAGAAAAATTAAAAACAAAAAAAATTGTCATCAAAATTTCTAACGCCTTGTAGAAGGGAATGCTCAACAAATTTAGTAAAAAAAAGGTATCAAAATTGAACGAAAATAATTAGACACCTGAAACTTACACTTTATTGCAGTAAAATAGAATTGACTACAAAACTGCATATTTCTAAAAAAAATTGGAAAACAAATTTAGAATTTTCGATAAAAATTTTTTAAAATTGGTTGAATTTTTTATGAATTTTCTAGGAAGTTTGAATAGAAAGTGTGTTATAGAATGATTTATATTTTTATTTTAAAAAATTTTAAATTAAAAAAGGAAACACAAAATTGTCAACAGTTGCCAATATATTTTGCTCTTATTCTTACGAAAACAACTATATGTATGTGTTTTATGTCTTACTTACTTACTTGATTGGCGCTATAACCGCTTAAGCGATTTTGGCCGAACTTCTCCTACAATTTGTGGTGTGCGTCTTGATATTGTAACACAAATTGAGTGACCTACATTTTACGCCGAATCCGAACGGCGAATGTTTTTGTGAGAAGTTTTTTCATGGCAGAAATTCACTCGGAGGTTTATTTCATCAACCAAAATATTTAAGTTTATGGAAAAATACTTATCTAATCAACATGCTTATTATTATCAGGGCAAGTAAAATAAAGCAGTGCCAACAGTTATTTCCATTCTTTGGCTGGACAGCTATGAAATTATCCCATTTCAAATCAAATTTCCCAGTGAAATCTAATGTGAAGTATGCCTGATTTTCTAATCAATTATAGGTGCTGGCGCCGATTTGCTTTTACAATAACAGATTCTACTTTCAATTTTTTTTCTTGTTTTGAGGATTACGGAATTTGAGAATAGGACGCACAGTTAAGGTCTGCTTTTCCGGAGCTCATTGTCTGGTGTTTTTTTGGTTTTTAAGTGCCAGGAAAGGAATGCAGCTATGGAGATAAATAGGCGAGGGTCATCAAGGCGACACAATTCTAACGAGACTTCAAGATAACACAATGCATAGAAAACACACATACATACAACACTTGTTAACTCACCGCAGGAGAAATGCGAAGGTATTCTTCAAAATTAAATGGGCCATTAACTCAAAGGGAGCAAAAATGCATTAAGTAAACGACAACAAAATGAAAAGGACAATAAGAAAATAGAGAATATTTTCGTAACGTGTGGTCAAAATCAGCATACTAACAAAATAGTTGGAAATTATGATGGGAATGTAGAAGGACAATCTGAGCGACAAGGCGTGTGACCAGTTCAAAATGAACCCCGAGATAAATAAGCCAAGGTACAAAAGTGGCTAACGAACATCAAGTCATACATTTGTACTTGGATAATACAATACATTCGTTACATGCGTCTATTTGTACATTTATGTAGATATGTATGCGATACATTAATCTAATCGCCAATGTTTTAAATAGCATTTGTTTTTTAAATTACAATTTATTACTTCATTTGGGAAAGGCACAAATTGTATGTAATACCCTAGACCGCCTTAATTAAATGCAATTAAATATCCGTCACCGCAAGAAAAATGAAAATTGAAAGTAAATGTCCGAAGCGTTCTCCAGTAAATTAGCTGATAACCATTTCCAACTGCGTAATGCAATAATTTTAGAAAAAAAAAACATAAACATAAATATATCATAGTGAAATTGTGGTTGTCAAACAACCCCAAGAGCACTCAATCAAATACAATATTTTAGATTTCGATAGGAGTATTTTATTTTTGCGCTCAACAACCATAATCACAATAATCAATTATGCCAGTGGCACAAAGCGAAGACTGCTTATGATTTTATGCATCGGAATATGTACATATCTACAAGCGTATTTACATATTCATGTGCTGTGTATGTATGTTTATTCAAAGAACCCAATGGGAAAATGTTTAGATATCAAATTTATAGCTGTGCTCATAAAAATAGTAGTGGAATGTATTGCGAAATTTTAACTTATTTTCTTGCTTTATTTAACTTAATTTTGCTTAATAAAAATATAGATAAGTAATTCTATAACAAAAACCACGTAAATCCAAGTTTCAAACATTCAAGAAAAAATCAAAAAATTCCAAAAAAATTGTCATCAAAATTTCTCGCTTTTCATGCGTTTTTTTTGAAAACTTTCGGGTATGAAGTTTTGCGTATTTTCTTAAAAGTAATAATAATTTAACGCTTACATCATAGCTTGACGTCTGTCTGACTTTCTCTTACAATTTGGGGTGTGCGTCTGGATGTTGTAACACAAATTAAGGGGCCTACAGTTTTACGCCAACTGGGAACGGCGAAAGAATTTTGAGAGAAGTTTTTTCATGGCAGAAATTCTCTCGGAGGTTTGCCATTGCCTGCCGAGAGTCGACAGTAACTTACCCCGGCTAGGATTTGAATTCGCGACGCACTCATACCTGGCTAAGGCGACTCCCTTCGCTTTTTTTCCTCTTCCATTTAACACATGAACAAAATTTACTTTTGTATAGAGGAAAATGTTGACTAAAAAAAAATATTAAATATCAACAAGAACTTCTAGCTCATTGAATCTTACATTTTATTTTAGCGAAATGGAATGGCCTACAATGAGCAATTCCAAAGGTTTCTAAAAATTCGGATTCAAAAGTTAAATTATTTGATGTACTTTTGTTTAGGTTTGTTGAATTTCTATAAATTTTCCCTTTTATATGGCATCACTTCCTTACAAAATTCAATGTGAAATCAAATTACTAAGATCAGGGAGTGTTAAGGAAAACTTACAAAATAGCATTTTTTTTTGAATGATAAATAAAACTTTCAAGGTAATTTTTAATTTGCAACAGTAGCATAAAACTCACTGAGTAAAATTTATTTCTTGAGCGAAAAATTAAACTTATTTCATAAGCATTATTTATTAAATGAAAAAGTGTTATATAAGGAGCAAATATAGAACTTGTAAAATAGTTCTTAAAATTAATGAAAAATATAAAAATCAAAATATATAGAAATCTATTTGATTTGACAAGTTTCTGCCGTACAAAAATGTGACATGAAAATCTCGTCGCCGATTGAAAAAAAAAACTGTCAAACTGTTGTGAAACCTAACGAATTCATACAAGTTAGCTGCGTTCCTTAAGTTCAATGGTTTTTTTTACCTTCGGCTTGCGCGTTGAAAATGTCAAAATTGTTTGTGGTATCTACGTCTTCCCGTTTGTGTTTACTTCGATTTGAGATGGTTAACTTTTGGTTTGGACATGGTATAAGGATTAAGTAATAATTTTTTTCAATATCGCTTATATTTGGTACGGTCCTGCAATATTTTCAAAACATGGCAATAATTTTGCTATTTTTATTTTTATAAACACAGCTGTATCTGATAGGCGTTTCGTGTTCTCTGAAATAATGAAGCGTAAAAAATTTGCTTTTCGGTGTAAAATTTACTTTTTGTTGTTAAAATTTTTTATTACGAATTGTGTGCATTAGAAAGCATACTGATTGAATCCAAGGCGAATCCATACAAGGTGGTGTTTTAAATACAGCTACAAAATTCCTATGTATTTTGTTTTTGTTTCTGCGTAAGAGTTGTCAATATTTAAATACATTTTGTTTTTGCTTTTACGGCTTTTGAAAGCTCATACGCAAAAGCAAAAACAAAATACATGTAGGGGAATAAAAAAAAATGAAATCAGCTGCTCTTATGCCATCACCTTCTATAAATTCGCCTTGATTGAATCCGAAGCTGTCGAGAAAAGTAGACTGATCAATACCTCTGGGAAATATTTTGTACAACGATGAAATAAGAAAATATAAATTTATATATTTTAGAGATTTCAAATTTAAGTTAAAACAAAATTGTAGTAAAAAATAAATTTCACATTCATATTTCTAAAACTGCATTTCAAATGCATTCTAAATTTGACCACTCGTCGGAGTTTTAATATCACTTAAATTTCTCATTGGCACATACACGTCCTATGTTTGTATGCGGTATGTTAGGCTGCGAAAAATTCCGCCCCTATTATAATGGCAATACATCAAACGATCAGCTAGCCTAGCTCGGCAAGAAAAGGCTGAAGAGAAGGCTGAATAATGAAATGAAAAATAAGATGACAGCGATCTTTGAGGCGGTCTGTCCAACTTCCCCTGGCAACCTGGCAATATTTGGCTGTTTCTTCATGGCTTGGAAACTTGAACGGCGAATGCTGTAGTCATTTAGAAAATTAAATAAGCGCTTTTAAATCAAGCGTATCCCTCCTCCCCATCCGCATACACATACACATACATACATATGCACATCATAAAACACGATGCACTTACACCAGCGACACAAGTCAAGAGTCTGAGGCTGACGCCGATATCGAGACCGAGACCGAGACCGAGACTGAGACCGGGGCTGCGATTGAAGAATGCCTTGCAGCGTTTTCGCACAAATGTATTAATTGCAAGTTGCCAAGTTAGCCAGCCCGTCATTCTTCCTCCAGTCGTCAGTCAATCAGGTCCATCGCTGTGTTTACCACTATCTCACTGTCTAGTTATTTATGGCATGCGTGTTGTTGGTGTTGTTGTTGTTGTCTTTGCATCCGTATGCTAATAAAAATCAGTCGGCTAGACATGCGCTACACCAAAACACTGCAGCATCCGCACACACACACACATATAAAATTGGCACTGAAATCCATCCATTCAGCCATCACTCCGTTCGTCTATTTGCCAAGCCGCCGAGCCATCACTCGCTGAGCTGGCTGGCTGCAGCCGCAGCACCAACATGGGGTGAATCGGAAATCGGCACTGGCGTTGGCAGCAATGACGGCGGCAGCAATTACTTTACGCTTTTGCGCACATTTGGAGCACCATTTATATTAATCTCACTTGAGAAACTACTCTATGCTGCATTGCTTTCCTCTTCATTGAGCTGGCAGGCACATGGGCGGCCTGCCGGAGATATGTAGATCGATCGATATGTGTACGAGTACTGCTGATCTTTGCATGGCGCGCAACTGGTGATACAAAAGAGGAACAACATTGCCTTCACGTCTTTGTGGCCGCTTACATTGTTGCTGTTTTTTTGTTGTTGTCCATGTCTAATCGCACAATTGATACCTGTGCATTAGCAGCATTTGCGACCACGTTTGCGCACCCCTAGCAAAGTTTAACATCAACAACAGCGCATGAGTAGTATTGAAGTTGTTGTTTTCGTGGCGATGTTGCTCTGTGCTCTGACTACCTTTAATTACGGTGTACTTAGTGTCAGCAGCTGTTAGCTTAAAACAGGAGTTGTGTAATTGAAACCCTCCGGATGCGGTGTGCAGCACGCCCAGACCCACGTCGTCCCTCCGCGCTGTCGGCTTCAACAGCGCCACGGGTCTAATTGCTACGATCATAGATGTGCAACAGATCGATGAATCCATTCATGGCTCCATGAAGTTGTTAGCTAGCGGCAATCGACTGCAGCAACTCTCGCTTGGGCTACAACAACTCCGGCTCCGGCTCCGGGTGCGGCTGTGGCTAAGCTTTCGACTCATGTTCTTCGCCATGTTCGCGTTCTTGTTTGCATCTGTACGGCTTTATACTTTTCGATTCTGTACGAGTATTTGCGTGTATGTGTGTGTGTGTGTGTGTGTGTTTGTGGATACCACACGTGGTCGGTCCACTAATTAGACGTTATTTATCTAATTTGTCGTCAATAACTTTGCGAAAAGACTTAAATCAAGAGCGCGTTGCTAGCTATCGCGGGAAAAATAATCGAGGTTGAAACAGATAAAAAGCTACGTTCGTTTACATGTTCGCTAATCGTTATCGGATATTATAATAAAACTACATACATGCATACATATTTAGAAGCAGTTGCTAAGAGAGCCCTTGCCTAGACCCCTCTGATTCTGGTACGATAATTTAGGTCATACGTTGGTGCTACCAAACCAATATCTGTTGTCAACGAGATACCTAGAGAGTTTGTGCTAAATTTCCGTAATAAAAGTGATGGAAAGTTAGGCGCTCACTCGCAGTCGTTTTATGCGTTAGATAGACATACTTAGCTACACATGAATTTAACTTCATAGCTTGCTAAACTTAATATATTGCATTTCAAATGTTCCAACAAGGGGTATTTCACGTGAAGTCCGACGCCTGTAAAACTTTCATATTACTGATACAAAGTATTATTGCACTCCATTAACGCGTGATTTTGTTTTGTTTTTTTTTTTGAATGCGCTGAACTGAGTTATTTTAGGAATGCGATTTGTGTGGAGAAAATCGTCATTTGGCTTTACATTTCATACAAAATGATAATAATTTATCTCGTAGCGGGGAAAAGGTAAATTTCGTTTATTGACAATATTGGCCGGATTCATTGTAGTATATTCTATTGGATTGGTTAGGAGTATCGTCGAATTTCGGCAAATACCGTTGGTGGTGTTAGTGATGGTAAGGTATTGAATAACCGATTAATCGTAGAAAATTTACCGAATAAACGGACTTAATTTCCTCTCAGATATCAATTACGTTTCGTTTCAATTCCAAAATAAGCTCAACTTCTCTTGCGGATGACGCCGTGTCGTGCAATTTTTGACCACGTTATTTTATTATTTCAAAATTTGTAATATTTAGATGCAACACACTCTTTCCGTCTCTTTATAAAACTTTTACTTGCAAACAGGCTTTGCGAATCTAATTGAGTTTATTTTTCTGAAAAAAAAAAATAATAATAATTGAATTGTTATTTTACCAAGCGAAATCTTATTAGGTTATGTTTTTGCTTTTTTCGTACCAATTGTCAAAAATAATTGACTATTTCTATCAGAAAGTTTGAAAAGTCAGTTCCCATGACAACGAAAACAATCAGAATGTAAACAAAATGTTACAATTTGACAATCCTTACGGTCCTTCGAATAAAGAAAATGAAATGAGTTTTATAGTAACATCCGAGGTTGATTCAAAGAATGTGATAGCAAGATAAACAAGGCGAATCCGCTGTGTATTTTGTTAGTGTAAATTGGCGGATGAAATGTCAAAAACTGAATTCGCCCCAGTTTGCTCATGTATTTTGTTTGCGTAAGCAAAACAACCCAGCTAATTTGGAGATTTGAATTTGGCCAAGGCATATTCATATAAGGTGAAGTTGATCAAGCAGCTGATTGAATTCGCTTGGTGAACATTAAGTCAAAATGATGTTTTTGTTGCAAATCATACTGTCATTGTGTGTATATTTTGTTAGTGAAAATTTTTGTTTTTGTACTTATAACACCACCTGATATGAATTCGCCTTGGTAGCATCGCCTTATGTGAATTCGTTTCGTTCATTTTATACCAAATAAAATATCGATAATTATCGGGTCAATCGTTCGATTAATCGAAGTAAGATAATAATTGAAACCGATCATAAACGGACTTTCGATTAAATGTGACCTGACTTGACATTGGTAGGGGAGATGAAGAGCTGTAGTTAGATAGAATAAAATGGGAATTTGACTACATATTTAAACGGTAATACTTGAGAGCAATACATTAGACTGGGTCACGAAAAAAGTGTGCAATTACCCAACCCCCTAGAGATGAGACGATTTTGGTTATCAAAATTTTCATAGCCATAATGTTTTATTTTCTATTACTCGATTCTAAAGTGCGATATATCGTTGAAAAGATAAGTTTTAGTAAAATATATACTTTTAGAATTATAAGTAATTTTTCTAGAGTGCCTCCTTAGCCTACTAAATTCAAATAACTTAATTTGTACGATAACACTCTACGCTGGATTTCATTGCTCTCTTTTGTGCGTCTGGAAAAACACATTAAGTTACAATTTAAGAAAATGTAAACTGTAAAATGAAATCCGTTTTCCGATAGTGATTAATAGTGGCTTGAAACCATCGATAGTCGCGGAAAATTAAAACTATCTACATATATTATCTATAGTACCTCCATTTGTAATTGGTAGAATGACTTATATAAAGTGTTTTAAAAAACTAAATAGTGCAATGAATGGTACCTATAGTTTTGTTTGTCGTTGTTTATTTGAAATGGGGGCGCAAGTGATTTTCAAAATGGACATACATACCTACATACATACATACATATGTATAGATATCAAACCCGCTATTTGTCCACATTTATTATACGTATTATTAAATAATTGTCGATTATTGGATATTATTAGATGCAACACACTTATCAGTAATGTTTCAACGTTTCGCTTGCGTGAATTCCTATGAATGAATATTAACCGAGTCTTTTAGCATACATAGATATTTACATTCCGATATTTACTTACATATTTATCATGTACCTACTCGCATTCATTTTATACGCTCTTGACGATCTGGTTTTGTTTTGTTCAACTAAAATATATAGAGTTTTTTTACATACATACATATGTACATATTTATGTAGATTGTATGGCGTTTAGATTTAATAAATAGTTGCATGTTGCATGATGTCCATGTGGGTAAATATATTTGCGGGTATGTACGTTATAATCAACATTTGCTGTAAAAATCAAAGCAATGTCTTGCAATTATTTATACCGCAGGCCATTATTGTTGTTATGCAAAAAGCCACTATTTATTTGATGGAAAAGTTAATTGTTCAATTAAATTGCACGCGCACATTCATATGTACATATGTACCTACATACATACAAAGCAAATGAAGACACTAATTTATGTGTTTATACACAAAAACCGACATACGATTGGCTTTTCTTTTTTTTATCGCGCGGAGTCGAGGTCTGTCTCTTAAATTGACGTCTGTTGTTAAAGTTTTTTTCGCATTTGGAAAACCACAATCGTTGAATTATTGCTGCTACAATTTTTACATCATTCACCCGGTCGAACTTTTTTTTTTCGATATTTTGCACTGTCAGTGTGAATCAAATGTTTTTTACGTATTGTACATTTATATAAAACACAGTACAGTAGTAGTCCGCTAATAATGGACTGCAGAGTACTGAGATAAACCGTACATTATAATCGTGTATTTATATTAATAGAAAAACATTTTTATTTTGAAAATTATGTACGAAAAAAATTTACTAATATACAACTATTATTTATGGCAAAAATTATCGATATATGTATATCGTATCGATGGTTTTCAACAATATCGGTAGTATGTGCAGAGTAAGACTATCGATATATCGAAATTTTTACATCAAGGCGCAATTACCTAGAGTATTGTAAAAATATTCGTTAGAGAATCAAATAATACATAATTTGCAGTTTTATTATTTTCCTTTATTACTAGCAAATACTAGAGCTTCCCAAAATACAACGTATTCAATTTTATGTGTTTGTGCACTAAAACCATTTATTAAAAAAAAAACTATGGTTCAAAATAACAAAATATGTATATGTACATATGTAGGTATGTAGATTAGGGTGCCTAACCAAAAAAGTTGCTGTTTTTCTAAAGAAATTATAAACTCTATTATGTTTTAAGGCTTCCGTGAGCTGGGCTTAAAAAATATCTAATTTTATACAAATTTCGTACTCGGAGGTATGAATAGAATATGGAGCTTAAAATTGTCGACGAATTTATCCATTATTTTATAAAAAATATCGATATATCGATTTTTTTGCCCAAACCTAGTATTTTCTATGGCCGCTTAAAAAATGGCTGAGCATACATGTGGATGTACCTAGGGTAGTTAAAAAAATGTAAAGTCCCAATTTTAATTTTCTCTCCCTCTAGGATTGTTCTATATATGTACATACATCAGAAATATAATACCTCTACTTATTTTTTTAATCAAAAAATATTTAGAGAGCGAAAAAAATGGTATGAAATCCTTGAAAATCAATATTTTTCAAACGACAAACTATCCTTCTGATCTCTTAATTTATATTAACCATTTTTTAAGGGTTAATTTTTGCATTTTTTTTTTTGGGGGTTTTCAGGGGGCCATAAAAAATAGTTAGTATTAAAATATGGATATACGTAGAATAATTTAGTATCATTCTCGGCGATTAAACTTTCACTTTAAAATACAAACTTGAGCTTTTTATTTAAAAAAAAACTAAGGCGACTGTTTTTTTTTTCAAATTAGAACAATGCTAGAGCGTACGAAGCATAAAATTCTGGCTTTACTTTTTCTGCACTGATACATTTTTCGACCACCTTAACGTTATCCGCTCTCCCCGCTAAAAATTTGAGCAGAGAAGCATTAAAAAAATAGCGATTGATTCGAGGAAGCTCAGAGAAAGTACACTTAAAGAGAATGAAAAAAAGGCTTCAGAATTTGTGTCCACTACAGGTGGATTACCACTGTACCACTTATTCCAATAATCTGCTTTTCAAAACAGCTCCACTGAACTAAATAAATATGTAGGCATTTCTATATGTCTGTCTGGTTATGCGAACACTTGAGAACCATGACCTTATGCAACTCCTGCCCCGCCGTTCAGACAGTTAGCAAGCTGCAAGGGACTTTTAATTGCATAAGTGACTAGATTTTGAATTTGAAACTTGTTTTTGTTTGTTTTTTAAATAAGCATGTAAGTATTCAAAGTTTCTGGCCTTTGTGCATAAATGTGAAATTAGAATTTCAGAATAAGTAAAATGGGCACAACGCATTCCATTTACCCAATTTGATTGCTTTTCATTGAGTTTACATATATACAATGTACATATGTACATATTTATTTTTGTTTAAGTTTTAAATTAAATTTCACGTCCATAGTCGAATTGAAATTCCCACCGCGGCAATTGGCTTTGCGCTGCGCATAAAAGTCCTGGAATCGCGCAGTCGCTTGTTTATCATGCGGGCAGAATTCATTTGAAAGTTACTTTTATTTATAATTTTCGTGATTGTTGTTTAGACACTGATGCATTAAATGTACAAAGTTTGTGTGTGTTGCAACAAATCGTAAATGCTGCTATGTTTATGCATCGTATGTTCTGGCATGAATGGGAACGGCTAAAAGCGGCAACGACTGTGCCGATGTTGCAAGTAGCCGCCGCCACATTTCTTTGCTTTTTTTTTTAAATAAAGAAGTTGCGTATGCATTCCAGGCGCGACGTGACATGAAGTTTCAATTTTGCTTACAACAGGTTGATTTTTTACCTTTTTGTGCATTTTATTAAATTTATTTTATTTCTCTATGTACCTAAAAATGTAATACATATGTATAGATGTATGAATGTATGTGCATTCGTGTTTAAATCTACATATAATGCAAAAGCAGTAAACAAAAAAAAAAAAACTCGTAAACATTTTCGAGTGCGGCTAAACCATTTCACTTTGAGCACAGCGACGATTTTAATCGACCAAAATAATTGGGAGATTTGAGACTAGGATTGTCAGGCGCTCTTATAGAAGTGGGAATACGCCTGCAACTTTCACAGTTAGTGTAAAAAACAATCAATCGCTAAATCGCCAGATTTGTATTTTGCGCGTTGGGCTCAATCTTCATTTAAGAGCAAATTATGCTGACATTAAGGAATTTCGCCTTGTAAAATCGGTTAATAAATTGAGAAGAAATTATGTAACTTATCATAGATCCCGAACTAAATCAAGAACAAATCAGCGTCACCTGTAGCTTTGTGATCGTAAATTAAAAAAAAAAAATATTATCGCAATAAAATTGAAATATAATAGAAATGTTTATAATCTCTCACATTTTTCTTTGCTCAAATAACTAACAATCTTATGAGTACAGAGCTGTCCAGACGGATTAGAAATAACTCGTTTGAACGCACGTGAAGTGATTTGCATGAAATTAAATAATTTACACTTTAATGTGAGCATAAAGTTTAAAGTGTAAAAATAACTAGGCATGCAAATCATACATCGAGGTATCGATGTTATTCGGAGCGATCTTTTAGATCGATTTACACAAACTTGACTCCAAATATTCACTACACTTTTTCTTGTTTCAATCGGAAACAGTGTTGTTTACGGTTTTACGGCTCATGTTTTTCGAATTTTAATTTGAGCATCGATGTTTTATCTTAAGATGTTTGCATCCATAGAAATAACCAGTATTGGTATTAAAAACAGTTTTTCAAACCTTTTTCAAATCTGACTGAAATGCAGAACAATTTTTTTGAAACATAGAATTATTTTATTAAATTGTGCTTGCTTTCGTATGTAGCATATATTATTCAGTCCATTTTGCACAAAAGTATTTGCACAGGGAATTTTCGTAAATTTTCACAATGATTTCCATTAATTTATTTATAAAAATATAGTTCATTATAAAGTCTATTTAATAATTACAAAACCCCCCACATTTTGACTAGTTTTGACTTTTTAGTTCTATTTATTTTCAATTCAATTCAATTCAATTTATTAGTCTATGTTTTTAATAACCTTACAGACTAGACTCACAAAGTAATACTTATAAGTAAATTATTACGACACTTAAAAAATATATACATATATTCTAAGGATACAATGATTCGATTCCGAATTTAAATACCGACCTTGGCAATGAAAAGTCAGTAAACAGTTTTTTCGATATTTTATTGAATTCTGAAAGTCCCCTATAGGTTGGAGCTATGGTAAAATAATTAGCTCTAACAACATTGAGATAAAATGGATATTGAGAACGCAATACTTTGTTGGGTACCTTAAAGCCTATCTGCTCAAGGAGTTCAGGACAGTTAATAAAACCACAAATCACATCGTATACAAACATTAATGATTGAATAATTCTTCTACTTTCTAGAGATTTCAAATGTATAAGCATACAACGAGCACTATACGTTGGGAAGGGGTCCGCAAAGTTTAATGGTTGAAGTGCAAACCGAGTGAATTTTTTTTGCACTCTTTCAATTCTATTAGCATTACAGTTATAAATTGGGCTCCATATTATGGAAGCATATTCCAATTTTGAGCGAACAAGCGAATTAAATAGAAAACTCCTTGTATAGGGATCTTTAAAGTCCTTCGCATATCGGCGTAAAAAGGCTAAATTACTGTATGCCTTTGGCAGAATGTAACATATATGATTTACAAAGGTAAAGCAACTGTCAAACAGTACCCCCAGATCGACGAAATCTTTCACTGCAGTGAGCTGATGATTTAATATACTATAGGATGAAATTAAGGTATTTGCTGACTTAGAGATAGTCATGTAAAAACATTTATCGATATTCAAAGAAAGCTTATTTCTAAGACCCCAAGAAACAAGATTGTCCAGATCATATTGCAAGAGATATACGTCAGACGGGCGTGTTATTTTACGGAAAAGTTTCAAATCATCGGCATAAAGTAAAAACCTTGAATATTTAAAGCAAGATCCAATATCATTAATAAAAAGTATAAACAAGATAGGACCAAGGATACTACCTTGTGGAACACCAGAAGTAGCTACAAACGAATACGATTTGCATGTCTCAATTTCGACAAACAACGATCTATTAGTAAAATATGATTTTACCCAAGATAAAAAAATTGAGTGAAACCCCAAGTTTTTTAGCTTTTGGAGTAAAATGGTATGCGAAACTTTGTCGAAAGCTTTAGAAAAATCAGTATAAATAGTATCTACTTGAAACCCACACTTAAACGCTGAAACACAAAATTCTGAAAAAACCGCTAGGTTGGTTACGGTGGACCGCCCGCGGACAAACCCATGTTGGTGAGGTTCAATAATTGATTTAATGGCAAAAGAAAGCTTCTCTTTAACCACTTTCTCGAAGAGTTTAGAGCAAACACTTAACTTAGAGATAGGTCTATAGTTTGCCACATCATTTCTGCTGCCTGATTTAAAAATCGGGGTGATAGATGCAATCTTCCAATGATCGATAAAAACGCCTGTAGAAAGAGACATATTAAAAATTATACGTAAAGGCACGCAAATAGATGAGTTGCATTGCTTAAAAAAGTTCGAGCAAAAACCATCAATATCACTTTTCAAAGAGGGGTTTAGGGCGGAAATACCATTAATAACATCTAATTCAGATAAGAAAAGACAACCAAAATCCAGGGATTGGTTATGACCAAAATTGGTGGTTGTATCATAAGGTGGTTGTATTTAAGTTTCAAACTTCATGCAAAGTCAAGTGTAATTTTATTGAGCTCGACGCCATTTTTATTAAGGAATAATATGAGAAAACAACGATTTTTCAAAGTGGTAGAAGTGATAGCTGCTATTTCGGAGATCGTCACATCCCCCCATCAGGCTCCTCTCTTTCTAGACTTTTACCAAGGTTTGACTATTCCCTAATAAAGACTGCCCTCGAGCTCAATGAAATTTCCCTTGTTTCTAAAATATAAGGCCAAAAATAATATAATAATTCGCGCAAATTGAAACAAAATGTTACTCGATATTTACAAAAAATTTAATCAGCATTAAAAAACAATCAATCGGTAAGCAGTTTTATATCCCAATCACTTTAAATATATGAAAAAAATGCAAGTTTGAAGTGGCTATAATATTAGCGTTGACTTCATAATTAAGAAATACCCTATACAACATAAACTATAAAAACTTCAAACATTTTCAAAATTCTCAAAGATTCAATAAATGTAAAAAACAACATTGTCATCAAAATTTCAAACATTATAAACAGAACTTTTAGGAACTTTTCGGATACACAGTTTTATAACCAATCTAATTTCAGTCTTCAAGTGGCTAAACATTGGATTCTTTAAGCTAAGCTAATGTAACCATTTCAACTTTTCATTTCTAATGCAGCACTGCATGTATTTTTGTTCATTTGTCTTTGAAAAGTTCTAGAAATGTTTTTTTATTCCGCTCTCCATTTGCATAAAGATAAATATGACACTTATATTGCGAATAAATGCTTGTAGGCCGTCGACGTCACACGTTATTCGTTATCTCTTTTCACTTTGGCGAATAAATCATATGCCATTGTTTCTTTCTATTTATTTTTCTACCATTTTCGTATTCCCAACACAAAACGGGCGGCTCCGCAGACAACAGGTGTCGACATTATCGTCTTTACAAACTGTATATACTCGTTTGAAAAATCCATATACAGCTGTATATATCCACATATATGTAATTATATTTATACATATATACATGTGTGTTATTTACCTTGTACAGAATACATATGTATGTATTAGAAATTTGCATTCGTCGTTTGTAGTTTCATATACGGAATGATAAGAATATTTAACGTAATTGCGAAATTGCTCTCATTTACAATTTCTTTAACTCACTTATCGTAGCTAATACTATACATCTATATATATAGTATACATATAAATACATACATATCTATAGGTATGTATATATAGACATTGGTAAATTAAGTGCGACGAGTGTTCGAGGTGTTTGAGAAAGAAATTTTGCAAAATGTTTTATATATTATAATTTTATAGTATATTGTACTCGCAAAGTTCAGCAATTTTTCAGCACATACATAAATCGTAAGTGTGCAGAAAAGAATCACCCTATTCTGAGAGAAAGAGAACTGCTTCGAAATTACGATTCTCAAATTTAATTCTAATATTTAAATTCCGCTATATGTGACTTAGAGATAGGTACCTGAGACAAGACCTTGATTTTTGCCGCAAAAAAGAATAACAGGTAAATTAACTTAGTAATAGGTAATAGTAAATTTAAATTAACAGGTAATAGTAAATTTAGTATTTCTATATTCAATCTGAATAATTTAGTCATAATAATAATAATAATGTTGAGGGGTCTACAATCTTACGTCGACTCCGAACGGCAAACTTTTTTTGTGAAAAGTTTTTTTTTAAGACAAAAAAATGCGTGGAGTATTATCATTACTTATCGAAGGCGACTGCTATCCGTAAAAACTCTTATAAATAAAAATTTCGTGTCACGGTGTTTGTGGTCGAACTCCTCCGAAACGGCCCTGCCGATTTTTATGAATTTTTGGTAGGTATGAGAATAGGTCATAAAGTATATTTTATGCTTTGCAGAGGGTTACCACCTGTTTGAAAAGTCGAGTTTAATTAAATCATCCACAAGTTATATGAAATATTAAAATATGAGTGCCAAATTATTCGATTCGCTGAGGAGAAAGCTTATAGCCTATGGAGAGTTACCACCTGCTTGAAAACTCAAATTTAGTTGGCATATACAAAAGTTATATAAAAATGGGTGCCACACCATTTGTTTCGCTGGGGGGAAGTTATAGGTATATTTTGAAGAGGGTTGACCCGCCTGTTAAATGTGATAGAAATCGAAATGCGTTTTCTGTTTACATATGCAAAGGACAATTAATAAAGAAATATAGGCAGGACAACGCCTGCTGGGGTTTTTTTCGTTTTTCTACCATTTTTGATACCAGTACCCCAATCGGAATACGAATCCAGGGCACTCCGAGTGATAGCTTGACTATGTTGGCCGCTAGACTTCAATACATATGTACGTATTTAACACGTTTTCAAGATAAGCGCTATCAGAATTTGGTTTATGGTATTACTCAGAAAAATGTAGTACTCCTACTAGATAACTAATACTTTTAACGCTCATGCCAACAAGGTCTGCTTAGCACCAAATCATTCAACAATACAACGCAACATTTAGTTTTAAATTTTTATTCAAAACAGTTACGAACATTAGGGTGCTTCATTCCCTATACAAAAAAGGGATTATAAAATCTATTTGGGGTTAATTCTTCTACCAAAATATTTCGGAACAATATTAAGATTTGCGTGAGCTGGACCAATTTAAAATACATGAAAAAAATGGAGTTTTTATAAATACAACTTTAATAATATTTTTGTTTTTTCATAAAATATCACCTCAGACGATAGAACAGTTTAAGCTTATATTTAGTTTTATTTCGAATTAGGATGTGTTAATATTTGCGTACAAATTGGGACGCGAATGGATTTGTTTTCAAAGAAATGAAAGTGTGACGAAATATCTCTCCAATGATATTTTATAAATCTAAATCGGTAAAGTTTTGACTGAGACCTAAATTAATATTCAAACATTATATTAAGATTCCGTTCACGAGTTTTTCAAATGTTCTTACGCATACCTTTAAAGCTTACAGGGTTGTCATCTGGGGAAACTTTCATGAAAACTAAATCTGTTTGTATTTACAAAAAACCCGCATTTTTAGAGGTACTAAAAGAAATCTTAATATTTTCCAAAATATTTTAGCATACTATGACTTAAAAAATAATAAATTTTATAACTCCGGTGGAAAAGAGCAAAATATTTTGTTGAGTCGCCCTAACGTAGCTACGTACATACATAATTATTATGCATTAAAAATTTAAGTTTAGCAAAAGAAAAGTTTTTAAACATAAATTGATAACAACTACCTTCCTCGGATCATGCGTTCAAAATTATTTTAATTCACTTTTCAAAAGTGCAAATGCCATTAATATTCGCATTCGCAAAATGCCTACAATATTTCAAGTTCGCTACTGGAATAATGAAAATGAAAAAAAAAACAACTTCATCAACTGACCTTGCAGCAAATTAAAGCGAGCAGAATAAGTCAAAGTAGCGCCAAAAATCTTTTGCGTTGCAGACAAAATATGTACCTTCTATTATGGGTGTAAAATTTGCACAATTATTTCTTATTTAGCAAAAATCATTTGTTGCGCCCGTTGCTCTGTGTGACTGTTGGCTTTGTATTTGTAGTCGTAGTCTTTGGCGCTTTCACACAAAGACTTTACCGAATTGGGGCAGAGGAGCGGATCAGTTGCGGCAATTTCAAACAAATTCAAAACAAAGCAAACGAACTGGCAACCGAGATATTGAACAACAGCAATTAATCATCGTCCGGTTTAACCGAATACTTACGTTTAGTAACTGATGAGGTTACTCGCGGACAAGGGCTTAATACTTTACGAGTTGTTGCGCATGCGCAGCTAGAGAGAGGGCAGGGCGAATGGTTAAAACGGGAGGTGGACTGCTGGCTGCTTGATTGAAAATGTTAAATTAATAGGCGCTTTTAAAACGTTATTTGATTGTCTCTAAACGACTCATTATATTTTTTTTGGTTGCTTGTTGACAATAAATTCGTGACCGACTCTTTCAATGCACACACAATGACTTACTGAAGTTTTTTGAGAAATTCACTTATTTTAGCAGAGCAAAGTTCACGTCTGTGTTAATTCAATTTCGCAAATTTGTGAATGAGTTTTACATTTTCAAAGCAAATACAACAAAAATCTCAGGAAACTGGGAGCTAACTAAAAATAAACTCGCACAACGCATTTACTACATTGGTGTGTAGTAGGTATTCATAAAAATTTCGGCGAACCAATCAAGAGCAGCACAAAACAGTCACACATATGCGTAAGTAAATTAAACCATCGAAATCACCTCGTTGCACGTCAAATGCGTGACGCATACTTTCTGGCATCCGGTGCGCATCAAAACGCTGACGATGACGCTGTACATTCCGGCAAATTCACTGGAATATCCTAACCGGTTCAACAAAGCCGGTGCGTACCGAGGCGTCTAAGCTAAAACTAAACTTTGGTAAACACGCACAGACACATACAAACATACATGGAAATGTATGGACATATATACATACATACATACATTTTGAGTATTTGTAGTAACCCAATCGGAAATTTGATGGGCTTATTTCGATGGTTACAAAAGGGGGATGGAAATAAGGTCGCGACTCTAAATTAATTTTTAAAAACTAATAAAATTACTTAGAATGGCGTAGACGGTGTTGGATCGACTAGGCTTATTTTTTGAAGTGAATAAAAGAGTTCCACGCAAAAATATTGTAGATAGCGTAGTCGGGATTGCACCGACCAGGGTTTTCGTTTTTTAAGGGCAGACGTACTACTCAAAACCGAGTTCTGTCTCATTTCACGGAGCACGTGTTGAGAATGAAAAAAACACCGCATAAAATACGTCCGTAATACAAAAATAGAATCAACCAGCAGTCTCCTTAATTCACAATACCGTTACACAACAGCTGATTTGAATTCAATGCATTCATTTTAGTTGAGTTGTGCTTGTCGTTCTACAAAAGTTGCGGGTTGTGTTAAGGCGCGATGGGGCAAAGAACAGAAAAATAAAAAGGAACAGAATTCAGTATATTTTTGACAGCGACAGAAATGACAACAGAATTTTGCAATTCTCGGGCTGCTAGAAATAGTACAGAATTGACTACAAGAGCAACAGAAACGAAAGAACAACTTTAGACGTATTTTTCTGTTGCTGGTGACAGAAGAAACGTCAACTGAATCTTCATCGAAATTCTCCAGTAAAAAACTGTCCTAGAAAACGCTATCCAGTAAAATTAATACTGGTTATTGTTGTTTTTAGATAGTGAATTTAAAAACAGAACTTATATTTCGATCTTCTTCTTCATTCTGCTCGTTGGCAAAAATTTCCGTTTGCCTGCCTAGCCCTATGAAGTTGGCAAATTATATTCACCATAAAACTGTCAAAAATTTGCATTCCGTTTGGCAAATGTCCGTTGTCATTAGTGCGCTTCTAAATCGCTATTGATGCGCTCAATTTCCAATTGGGAAGGTATTTAGGCACATGAGTATTTATGTATGCAAGTTAATGCACACTTTGAGGCGCATTCGATGATACTAATGAGCGAGCTGTGGCGCGAGGTAATGCAGAAGGCAGATAATGAAGAAAATTGTTAAGAAAAGATTATGCGGCTAAGAACACGATGCTCTTGACACCCACACACACACAGGAGACAGCTAAGCTCTTGTCATAAGCAGCGGTTAACGTATTTTCCAATCTTTACTTTTTGCTTTTTATTTTTATTTTTTATCAAATCCATCTCAGTTACCACTTCCGGTACATTTACGTTAGACAGCTAGCTTAACGTTGAACGCGCGATCAGCATATGTGGATTTGATCAATAATATTTGCTTATCGCTTACAGTAATTTGTTTGAAGTGTCTTGAGCCGTGCAACGAGTTGTAGTGATGCTAATGAATTTAGGATTTCAGCTCACACTCTCACACACATATGGAATGCAGTCTGGTTGCCAAACTAAATCTCATCAGCATTCATTGATGGATTACGCAGTGGCATTCCAATCGAGTTGTTACTTTTTCTATAGGTAGCATTTTTTCATTTTCGTTTTTTGTTTTGTTTTATTGAAGTGAACATTTTCACTTTTGACATTTTCTGTACAACAGCAGATCGGCTTAAAATTTTTCTTATGAGTCATGCGCTGCAGTCACTCTACTCATTTTCAAGCAATAAATTCAATTTTATAATACACGGCTTTCCGATCAGCCGATCATATTTCATCACTCGTTTCCAAAATGTGACTGCAGTTTATGCGTTGAAAAATCTTCCAGCTTTCTTCAGCTTTTCTTCCTTATTTTCTGAAAAAAAAATAGTATTGTTTAGAAGTGGATATATCAAGAATATTTAAAAATTGATACTTGACCATTTTCAATTGTTATTGAGGAAAGGTCAAATTAAAATGCGAAAACGTCAGTTGAAAAGGAGATTAGTCATTTTAAATTGCGAAAGGGTCGAATGAATATGATAACAGTCAATTGTAAATGAGAAAACAAATGAGGAAAAATTAGCATTCCTTTTAGCTAAATATTTGTGTTGTTTTTTATTTTAAAAAATTATGACTGCTTGCAATAAAACCATAAAATGTACACATGTAGTAAAATATTATCTTCTAGACAGAAACCCTATTCGTTTATTACAAAATGCGTATAATTTCTATAATAAATTTTCGCGCTCACTCACTTTACGTACAGTTACTCAGAAAAGTATTTTGCTTTGAGTTTGTTTTAAGGCAGTCAAAATGTTTTCCTGGTAAATTTTTTCGTTGATTTTTTTTTTTATAAAAATAAAGTTTATTCTATACCGACCACCATACAAATCAATCTGTCACATTTTGCACAAAATTTATAAAAATTAAACAAATGCCATTAAAATTTCTAAAACTTTTAATCAGAATTTGCGGAGGAGTATCAGGAAAACAATTGGCGGAAATCTACGGTCGTTTGTAGCTACTTGAAACTTACATTTTACTGGAATTAAATGGGCTAAAAAAATACATAGTCAAAAAAGGTCTCAAAATTTGGATTAAAATTTTGAAAATTAGATTAAAATTTGTTGAATTTTTATAAACTTTATGCCAAATGTGAAACATTGATTTGCATGGTTTTTGTTATAAAATAATCTTTTTGTTTTATAAAAAATCAACAAAAAATATCTTATGACAAATATTTTGAATAAAAAAAACAAAACTCAAAGCAAAACAATTTTTTAAGTAACTGTATGTATGTACGTTTGTAAACACAAGTGTATGTTTGTTTATGTTTTTCTTTGTCTGTTTAAACAAGTTGAATGAGTTTTGAACTTGAAGCATCACAATGTCGTTGGTTGAATATTTTAGATTAAATTTTCATGGATTATTTCGTCTAAAGATCACGTATCAGTCGTTGTACTCACTAAATTTATACCTACATATGTACTAATGTATGTATGTATGATATTTACGTAATAATCTACATATGTTTGAGTTAATATTCTAGAATGAGAAGAAAAGATGTGCAAATATAAATTCTTTAATATTAAATTTTTTAAATACTAAATGTACTTATTCTGAAAATATTATTCTCTAATACTGCGCAATATTTATTTTGGTAAAAATGGAAGAAGGTTTTTACCGTCGCAAAATAATCCACATATGTACATATCGTTTGTTTACTAGAAGAGTGCCATAATGCAAAAAAAAAAATAAGTTCAATTAAAATGGCCGTTAGCTCTTCTTCTGAATTTTAAAACTGTACATTTCCTTAACCCTTAAATGCACAAATAGGGAAGAGTACAATTAGAATGAAGCAATAAGCAATACATTTTTTTTTATATATTTTTGTGTACACAATTTTGAGGAAGACGCGAAATATGCAAATAAAAAAAATTATTAAATTTTTGAAGTAAAAACCTTAAGAAGTTTTTTATTTTGTCACAATTTTTTTCGAGCGCTTGTTGCATATTTGAATATATTCATTAAAATTTTGGCTTTTTGCTCTAATCATTTCCCTTCACTGATATAAAAATGTTTTCCAAATATTTAAGTTTCACAAAAACCTTTAACAAAAATAACAATAAATAAAAATAAAAATAACACTCGAAAAATGAGTTTTAGTTGTGATCAAAAATATATAACTCGACATAAGATTTTTTTTGGCCGAAATAATTGTAATATTATAATATTAAAAAAAAAAAAAATAAAAAATAATCATTTATTTTCAGTCCCAGCCTACTCTACTACTAAATTCTCTGCTGATGTGGTATATCTATCTGGTTGTAGGGATAGCCAAGTGGTGTTATCTCTTTCGTTATTTAAGGTATTATCAAGACGTTCTGTATGACTTGCATAAAGTTTCTATATTTTTTTTTTTTTTCTATTTGATTCCAAGGCGAATCCATACAAGGTGATAACATCCTATGAGCTGAATGCTTGTTCTTCTCTCTGAATTCGCTAGGTTGTTTTGTTTACACGAACAAAATACATAAGCAAACTGGGCGAATTCAGTTTTTGACATTTCACACACAAAATTACACAAACAAAATACACAGCGGATTCGCCTTGTTTATCTTGCTATCACCTTCTATGGATAACCTTGTTTGATTCTATTTGTGAAGTTTAATTTTCAAGTAATTTTTTTTAAATAACTTGCTTTTCTATGTTCACCTTGAGTTAATAAATTTGATAATTTCTGACACAATAAGGGTAAAAATTGATTGGTCTACAAAACTTCATACTCGAAAAGTTTCTAAAAATTCTGAGAGGAAAATTGAAAATATTAAGGAAATCTGTTTCATGTTTGTTAAATTATTGTATAATTTTTTACATAAGAAAAGAATGAGGACTTTTATGCTTTATGATATTGTTATAAATTATATTAAAAAAAAATTAAACTGCATGATTTAAGATGAGGGCCACTGTGCGTTTATAGACATTAAGACTTGATAAGACTTGACCGTAAGGCCAAAAGCTAAAAACGATGAAAATACAGACTTTAAAATTGATATGGAATTTAACATTCGAATGGTCTTTTCATAAAAAGTAAAATGGATTTAAATTTTACATTAAATGGAATGGAATGGAAGAGTAGCTGTAGTGTACTGGAAATGTCAATTGAATTGGAAGTGTGATTTTTAGTATTATGCGCATAATTTACAAAATTACACACACAAATCTTATTGACGCCAAAAATTGTGATAGCCAGAGGCGAGGAGCATATCCTTCCATGAATACTTCACATCCATATGAAGAATGACTTCCCTTTGAACAAACGGCAGTGCAGCGGAAATGTCAACAACAGGAGATGAAACTCATTCACGCCGCTTTATTAGCCGATTTTCATTCATGCCTTGAGCCGCTTTTTGTTTGCACTTTCTTATGAAAATGCCACTCTGAATGCGCTCCTTTCCTTTTATGGGCATAAAGTTCTCGGCGGCTTTGCAACAACTCAATCAACAAGTTATGATAATATTTAAAGAACACTAAGTGCCAACACTTGAACCAAATGTGATTCATCATGCTTTGCTTTTTGCCGTGTAAAACTGAAGATTTCCAGCCCTTTCCACCTGGCGTCCCTGGTAAGCTGATACTGAACTGAACGTCCAAGCTGAATGGTATATGGTTTTTTTCAGTCCCTCAGTCAGCATATTTTGTAAAATGTTCATTAAGCGTTAACTTGCGTTAATTCAGCATACAAATGAATGTACATACATATATACGTATGTGTCTGTACATTCAAAGTTACTTTCCCAACTCTTTACCAAAAACCTCACTTTTTTATACGCGTTTTTAACGAGCGTTGATTTTTTGCTGATTTTTTTCTACTACGTTTTACATGGCTGTGGTTAATAACCTTTGGGCAGAAAGTTGTGTACTCTTAGTTTTCATACTCATACTGACTTCATTGTATTAATATTCACATTTATTTTTTCGGGTAGTTATTAGCAACAACAAAGATATGCAATTAATACACATAGCATGAATCTTGGTTAGCTTGGTTAGTGTTCGGGAGCAGCGGGGAAATAAAGAACGGCTCTGATTAGAGAATTAACTATTAATTGCAAAATTATAATAATATATTATAATAACAAACTTGATAGAAAGCAAGATTGCGCCTTCCGCGCTGAGAGCAACAATAGTGACGACATAAAAGCTAGACAATGAGAGAGCAAAGAAAAAATTATAAAAGAGAAGGAGAAGATGCGTAGAAGAAGCGGACGAACGACTGAACAATTGAAAGTTTTGTTAGCATTGCTTCTATTTCGTCAGCGAATTGATAGATCCTGTCAAATCGGCAAAGAGGGACGGACTTTCGGTCCGCGGAAGGTGCAATTTTGTATTCTATCATTCTTGATATAATAAATATAATAACTTGGCACTTTTACCATATATTTAGCTTGATATTTGGCTGAACTTTTTTATTAGAAACAAGCATTTTCTATAATTTTTGATATTACTTGCTCCGGCCGACGGATTCGAACCCGGGGTACTCCGAGTGGGGCACGCACACGATACACATTTGGCTATGACAGCGGCCTACAAAGTTTTAGAATTTAATAATTAGAAGAAACTAAGAAGGATGAGGTAGATAAATCAGATTAGTTGGTTCAACTAACGCTACATATATTTTAAATTTATTAATTCCATTAAGTCGAATGTTTTCTACACTAAGGTTACTAGGTGTTCGATTTCAGTTTGACTTCCTTTTGTTTGTTTTTCAAACCTTCAAAATAATCACCCCCCCCTTACATCATTTTTGTACAGAATTTTAAGTAAAATAACTTAAAAAAATTAACTTTATATATAAAGCAAAATTGAAAGTCTAAAATTAATTTCCATTGTCAGATGTATTAGTTTGGATTCAATAAAATCATTGGATTACATATAAAACAATTAGAAAAGTGTAGAAAAGCGTCTTCCGCCGGTATATCGATGGGTTACATTTCCGCGTCCGAGACCGTTTTGAACGCGCTGCATATACGAAACGCACATAATCTGTACCATTGTGAATGAATACAAGTGAGAGGTCTTCTTAATTCAAAATGGCGGGGGCTAATATTAAATGTAACAAATGGACATTTTTGAATGTCAGATATAGATATTCGAATGATGCATCAGGTGATCTCCACTGCGGCGAATTTTGACGGCTATGGAACCAATTTTACTCACTTGTATTTATTCACAATGATCTGTACGTTGACATATGTAGATATGTACATATGTATACATACTTATTATGATCATGCTTGTTTTCTAAACAAATTTTTTAAAAATTATGTGTTTAAACAATATCGAGATTAGATATTTACCGCCAACCATTGAGTGCAAAATAAACAAATTAGAAACCATAATTTTCAATCACCAAGAATTTTCGGCAAATTTATACTCGAACACCACTTAGGTACACACATACTCATATTTGTACATATTTACAATATCACCGCAACGCAATCCATAAGGCAAGTGAGACCGAAGTAGCCGCGCAGGCGCGCTAAACGATTAAACGCCCAGCGACATACCTACCTATGTACCTAGATGCCTACCCGCCTATGGAATAAATCGGTCAAGCTGGCTGGCTTATTGACGTTTTCAATTAGCATTAGTGTTTGCACTCACAATGCACAAAACTCGCGTCAATTAGTCACTCACACGCCACACTTTACAAAAGAAAAAAGCCCCGAAACAAGAGCAAACTGAACAAACAAATTAGACGCATACTTTTAGTCTAAAACAAAAGAGCAATTATCATCCGTCCGTCCAAATACATAAAATAAAATAGAAAATTATTTGCTTTTGTTTTACGCACCGCGCAGAGTGAACTTTTGTGACTGTAAGTGGATTTCTTCTTCTTCTTCTTCTTCTGCTAGCCACTTTGACACTTGGCATTCAAGTGCGGTTTCTATAAACAAAGAAAATGGTGTGAATTTATTTCGAACACAAATCAAATAAATGGTTATGCTCGTAGAAATTGTTCACATAGAAAAGGAATGCTAGAAACAAGTAAAGAAACAAGTTTCAATAGCAAAACGTGAAGTCATAAAGTCAAGAAAAGTAAACGCCAGGCTAAGCCAACACAAAGGGCAAGCCCCAAAAGGCGGTGGTTTTGCTAAGCTTTATTGGATTCAGAGAAAACTCTTACAATATTTAAGTAAATCTATGAAGTGAGATACAGATATGGTAAACACACACACACACACACCTAGAGATATTCATATGCATGACATACTTTGCATGGGTCACACACGAAGAAAAATTCAAACAATACAATATTGGTCTAACTGTATTTGTATTCCAAATGCTTGGCAATAAGCAGTTAATGGCAGGGCAAAAATCGTAAGACTTCGCGGCTTCAACTGAACATCCACACATCTCTAATAACTCATTCATTCATATTCTGAAATTTCAAAAACTTGCACGAAAAGTGTAAACTGGGGTTAAGGAAAAAACCGCTTGCCGTCATTATAAGCCATTATCGCGAAATAAATATTTGTATCCGCTTAGATATCTGCCAAACTGGTTTAGATTCTTGGAATTTATACCTTTTAATTAAATCGCAAAAACCGCTAGCGTGTTTAAGAGAGCAGAAAGCGGGGAGAGGAAAAAAACGAAATAAATGCAACATAAATTTTAACAAAAATGCAAAGTCTAATTTGGTATGCCGGTTACGTGAAGGTCGGGCAAAGCAAAAAATATGTATGGACATACACACATACATGCCCAGTGTAAAACAGAAGAAGTAAAAAGCAATTACAGAAGCTCTTCTGTAGAATGTGGAGGACCTTACCATCTGCATAATTTTCTTAATTATTTTTTATATGAAACGGTCCCCATTGCAAGGTATTGCATTCTAGCTTTGGAGAGAACAGCTCATAGAAGGAGTTATTTTTTGTGTGTACAGGCACGGTGTCTCAAAGAACTGAAACAAAATTCAGTATATTTTTGACCGCAACAGGAAAGGCAACAGCATTTTGCGATTCCGATGCTGCAAGCAACAGAAACAGAATTCCGTGGCATTATTTGCTTAATACATTGATAAGCATTCTGTTTGTAGTGATTTTGAGTTGGGTATTGCATTTGGTTAGAAACTTTTCTGTAGTACCTTATGAGGACAAGGCTTTGACAAATTTGCTTCTGGGTACATTATATCTGTGTTAGATATTTTATGTCTAATAAGAACGTGGGCAAAGTGCATATTAACGCCTAGTTCCAAATTCACTAAATTTATGTCCATACACATATAGAGTATTGGTCGAAATACAATATTAGCGAAATACAAAATTTATTTGCTACATTTCGAGTTTAAACCACTCAATTCAAAAACTGGCAACAGTGAAAAATGTCATAGACGAAACACTTTGAGAACGCCACGCAACGGGTCAGGCTGTCAAATTATTTCTACTACATATGAGCACTAGATAATTATTTACCGACGGCAGCGACTATATACGAGGGGACCAACAAAAGTTCGCTTCATTAATCATTTCGACTTCAACTGACATCAATGTATTTCTTAAGCTTATAGATCCACTTCTCACAACGGTCCTCAAAATCTTGGTTTTTAAAATTAGCAGCACAAATCCTCTTTCTTGCGGATTTTGACCCTTTACCAGGAGTAGAGCAGCTATGATTTTTGATCGGGTGAAGTAAACTGATATCATTATTTTTGTTGCTTAGCTTTCACGGATGCGTTGACTTTTGTTGTGCTCCATACAATATACTGCTCTTTGGCTTCAGGATCCTATTTATAGGATACGTCACCAGTAGCGACTTTACTAAAGTCATTTAAGAAAAATTTAGGAAATAAAACAGGCTCGAGTGTACCTCTTTTAGACCTCATTTAAAATTCGTGGAACCCATCGAGCAGATAGCTTCGTTTATCTCAGATGGCGCTCAAACCCAATTCATCACAAATTATGGATCATCGTCATCTTTGGACTTCATCAGATCCATAGTGATGTTATCAGTAAAAGATATTGGACGATTTTCTCGGAACTTGTCGCCTACCGCAAATGTTCCGCCTGGAATCTTCGGAACCACTTGAACAGAGTCTGCAGAGGCAGTGTAATCTTTCCATGTGCAACTTGGTATTCATTTGATATTTTTAGTGGCTTTAGTGCACGCCGAAAACCGAAAAAAATTTAGGTTTGCGTTGGTGGTAAAATCTATCCATCGATCCATCCTCAGTTACTTTGCGTCTCCATTTTAGCCGTTCATTTCGAATTTAGCAAGTTTAAGAGTCACCAACTAAGCGAACTTTTGATAGTCCCCTCGTATAATGACTCCGTTGACTTACATATAAACTTACAAACGATTTATGTTGTCATATGAATTGCATTTATATGTACAAAAAAAGTCAATTTTGTATCGCATATTTTTTATTTAATTTTTTTAAATTAATTTACGTATATGCAAAAATATTCAAAACTTTAAGAAATTGCTCTAAAAGTAATACTATTTAGCTATTCAATATTATATCTCTTCCATTTCAGAAACTCTATGCAAAAGCCATCTATGATAACTTTGCTGACTCGCCGGATGAGTTGGCCTTCAAAAAAGGCGATGTCCTCACAGTAATAGAGCAGGATACTGATGGCTTGGAGGGATGGTGGCTTTGTTCGTTGCGTGGACGCGAGGTAAGCACTTTTAGGGCAACAAACAGAAAGCAAATTACCAACTTAGTCAGATTTTAATCAGTAAACCATTTGTAATGCGTAAATTGCCACAATTGTAGAGGAAATATACACATGCACATACATACACATTTCTGCATATGGAGAAATATTTTTCATCTTAAAGAATATACTAACAGTGAGACTGCAGGGCCGACTGTCTGATTGGCTGAGTGACAGCTTTGTTATTAATGAAATATACAAAAATGTTCAACAATTGTGGATCTGTTCATCTCCGAGTTAAGTCTGGCGGCAGCATGAGCTGAAAAGCGACGAGCGAAGGTTGCAGTTTATTTGCATTTTAATTTCACACAAGTTTGGATTTGTAACTATTTTTAGAGCAGGGATAATTACAAAGTGGCAACAGCACTAGCAGGAGATTAAGGTGGAAACAATTGGACGGTGGACGAGCTATACAAAATTGCAGTTGTATAGACGCACACACATATGTACATGTTTACATGTTTACATGTTTACATATATGTATGTCCGTATGTGTGTTGAAAACTAAAAGTGTGAAGTAGGGGGAACCTTTAATTGTCTGCTGGGCGCATACTCGTCACGCAGTAGATTTTAGATTTTAATGGCACGCAAATTGTGAAACTTTTTAACTTCTTTTTTGTTTTTGTTTTAGATTGACATACTACTTTGAGTGCTCTTAGCTCTAATGTTTAATGTTTTATCTAGAGTTACTCACTTAAATTAGTAGGGATAAGGCAGAGAAGTTTTTCGACATTGTCTAATCGTTAATCCATTAGTGTATTTAATCATAAGAGTCCTTTATGATAAGCAATATGTATATTTTATTATATTTCATTTATGTTACATATTTATGCCACCAAATAAAAGATATGATGTGAAATATTTCTTCGATGGGGAAGTTCTATTTTTAAATTTATATTTAGTCACTCTATGAAGCAAAACCGCTTAAAAGAATCTAAAGTTCTAAAAAATACGATAACATAAAGTTGATAGTTATTGTGCCGAATGCAAAGCGTATGCGCTCAATCTTAGGCTCGTAATTCAATTAAACTTTACATGCGGTTTTTTTTTCTTAAGCAGCCGCCGTAACTTTGTTATTATTTCCTAATAAAGTGATTAATTTGCGCAGCACTTGTTATAAGCAATTAACTCCATTTACAGCTGTTTGAAACTAATTAACTTTTGTATTATTTAAGTTTGCTTTGCTCCGATATATTGTGTGCTATGTGTAAATATAGTGCGGGGAAGGGAGGACGGGTGGGATAGTTCAATAGTATTGCCGAAGTGACAAAGCTAATGCCAAACACTTCACAGCAACCGGCCAATAATAGCTTATTAAAAAGTTTAAAGCTAAAGGAGCAGTGGAAAATTCTAATTTTGGTAGAAGTTTCTACAAAACTTCTACAAGAATACGAATAATTGCTTAGCCCCCTTTACTTTCTTCGATAAATATTCTTGTTGTTGTAGGAGCATACTCTTATTATTATTAGGTCTCCGGAAAAGGCAACAAAATATTTCACGAAGAAGTTTTTTTCAACAAAGACCTTTATACGGATAAAATGGCATAATATTAATCCCATATTAGCAAAAATAAGAAGAAGAGATTGACCCAAAAAAAAAGTATATAAAACTGTTTAGGAGACGAGCTAAGTGGCAGTCGGTTCTGCGATACCGGAATGACCCGGATTTATAACCGGCCAAGAACTGTCACTTCAACAACATTTCCCCAATGGTTATGAGAAATGTTTTATGTTGATACAACTAGAGAATGAAAACAAACCAAACCTATCACCACCCATTCCCACAATAAGTACGAAAAGTGTGTGCTCTTTTTGTCATACTGCCCCCGAACACTAACAACGCACGAAACGTTTCAATAGCAGCTGAGAATAAACCAAACGAATTCTTTGTTCTTTCGAATATTCTCTATGAAAGCAAAGTAGTTTGTCAGGTTTAGAGATATCTTATTGAAATTTGGAAGGAAGATATATTTTTGTATAGCATTAATGATTTGAAATTTTGCGAGCTATATATTTATCAATCCTGGAAGGTATACCAAGAAAATTACTTTCTATAAACTATAGCTCCCATGCCACTGACTCCTCAGATATGAGTTTTTACTTCAAATTCATTTATTTTATTAATTTTTGCTTTATATGGGGGGAAATATTATTTTAAATTTAATATTTTTAAGTCCAAAATGCTGTAATAGCTTAAAGTTTAATCATATCGAATATGTGAACCCAAAACATTATATAAAACCACTTTCCAATTTTTGTTTTTGGAAAAATAAGAAAGTTCAACAAACTTTTACTACACCAACAAATTTTGTATGCGGAATTTGTTTTATCGTTGGGTGGCGGCCGCCGTAGCCGAGTGTGTAGCGTGTGCGCGCTTCATTCGGTAGGTCTCGAGTTCAAATCCTGGTCGGGGCAAGTAACATCAGAAATTATAGAAAAGTTTTCTCTAATAGCGGTCGCCTCTCGGCAGGCAGTGGCTATTTCTGCCATGAAAAAACCTTCTAACAAAAAAAAAAAACAAAACATTTTATTATACTATAATTTGATGAACTATATAACTGCATATTTAGAATTTCTTTAAAATTGCAATATTGTTTTTAATTTTTAATTTTCCTATATTTTCTACAAAGTTTGAATATACAGTTATAGTAGGCTTCGATGTCAAATCAATTGCCTATAGTGACTTAAATTTTTGTATTCCTGTGCTAAGGATACGAGGAAATAAATTGAATAAAAATGAACTCAATAAAGGGGACTAAAATAAACTTGTTTCGATACAAATAATTAGACTACCTTACTCCATCGATTTCTCGGCTTTCTTTCACTGTTTTTATGGGGGCTCTGGGTTCTAAATAACCAAAATAGACGACTTTGCTTCTAGGCTATATAAATCAAAAGAAATCCAGTATATCTGAACTCATAGTATATATAATCAACTAATTAATAATTCAATTTGTATGTCCGTTTGCTTGTAACTTATATCGGCTTCAAGGCTCAATAATTCATATTGGATATGCGCCAATCTATCAGATAATATTTTAGCAATCTGTATAATACAAAACATAAATACACGCATACATGGTAAATGGTATAATGAATTTGGATTAGCTTTAGCTTTTTACAAAATTTAATATCAGTTCTCACAATTTATTGCAATTTTCCGTTTGTGAACAACCTTCAAAATTGCATTGCATAAATATTCCGTTGGCTGTCAAAAATCGTCATTATCATTAAATAAATATTTATGATTGGCTCCATTAGTTGGGAGGTAAAACACTAATTTATTTTAATTTTATACACTTGGGCATTGATTTCGCTCCGTTTGCTAACAATTTAATTAAGCACCGTTTAAGTGCGCCACCACTTGTGGCAAAGTCACCAGTTGTAAGCATTGCATGTACTACAACAACAAGCAACCGTCATTTACTTAATGTTGGTCACAAAACGCGGAGCGGCACCACAAGGCAGGTCTACAGCAGGCGGCTTAGCGTCAAAGCGACAAACCACTTGTAAGCCGCAAAACAATCCGAGCATAAACAGAGTAAATATTTCGCCTGAATGAATGGGTGACAACAGTTCGTCAAGCAAACAATCAAAAATTCACAAAAAAAAAAGCAAAACTGAAAACTGCCAGCAACACTTTCATTGGTGCCAACAACATTGCCGGCTACAATAAACAACAGCGACAATAAAAAAAAAAACTAAAAACGTTAATTAAAAAGGCAATGCAACACTTTAATAGAAACAATTAACCCAAAAAGTCAACTGTATTGAGGCGAAGAATAACACCAACCAACAACAAACGCGATTCCTAGAGCGCCATCAGCTCAATTGCCTGCCATTTGTTTGCGTTTCCAACAATTTACGTAGGTACATATGTAGGTATAGCTGTGTTCACGAAAATAGTAGTAGATTGACCAATTTGGACAATTTTGGCTTTCCATTTTTAATTTTAATAATTTTCTCTAAAAATACATTTAATGCTATGAAAAAAACATGTAAATAAGTCGAAGTTACTTTCCGGAAAATTTATAAAAATGCGACAAATAAGAAAAAAATAGTCATCAAAATTTCTAATTTTTTAAACCGAATTATTTTTTTTGTGACGGTGTTCAAATTTCAACACAAAAAATCTTGCGGAAAGAGAAATGCTACGTGTATAAGGATCCGCGACATTGATTTTTATTTTTTGAGTTTTAGTTAAAAAAAAATTATGTTATTTTTTAACTTGCGCAAAAAATAATCTTTATTTCTTGATTTTTTTTTTCTCGGAAAATAATCGTTATTTCTTTAGTTTTATTTACTTTAATAAAACGTAACTTGTAGGGGGTATTCACACAAATTAAGTTTTTTTTGCTGAGCAAAAAATAAAGCTCAAGAAGTAACGATTATTTTTGGAGTCAAAAATTAAACTCCAAACTGATTTTTTAAATAAAAGTTACAACCATTACTGCCCCTGTTTATATCAATGTTTCCCAACCCATGGTCCACGAAATTAAAGTATGGGCCATATGATGAATTCCATTCTCATTTCAAAGAAAATAACAATACTGATATTTAAGTTGGACAAAAACTGATAGGGTCGCTGGAGAAGTTGGAAAAAAGATTTTCTGCTTTGGTATTAATTACTACAAGTCCAGAAACCGATTAAAAATAAGGGATGACATGCATGTTACACCACGAATTCAAGAACCTCTACCAAAGATACGATTTCAAAAATTTCATTGATACAAACTGAATTATTTATTAAAAATTATGCTGCGTAACAAAATTACAAAAAATCGTGTAACTTGGAATGCACAAATTATGAGCCAAGTTTAGTAATAAAAATATATGTACTCAAAATCCTAAATACACCCTGAAAATCTGGAATCAGGAACAAAAATCCGTTTTTCGGAAGTCATAGTATTTTTGCCCATAACTTTGACTTTTTTTAGGCGATCTTGCATTTTCATATGTCTGTTAAAAAATAAGGTTGTGATGCACTACTTTATATAGAAGAAAGTGACAGCACCGTCACCAAAAAAAAAAAGAAGGAAAATCAAAAGTTAACCAGAATTCTTAGCCACTTGAAACTAGCATTTTATTATTAATTTAGTAAAATTGAATGGGCTACATAAATGCATACAAAAAATCCGCAAAAAAGTGGACAATCTTAATGATAATTTTTTTTCATGTGTAGAATTTCGTTAAATTTTCTAAACGGTTTTAAACTTCGACTTACGGTGTTTTTGTTAAAGAATTAACTACATTTTTATAAAAAATAATTAAAATTAAATAAGTAAAGGGCAAAATTGTCAATATATTTTGCTGCTATTTTCGTGAGCATAACTGTACATATGTATGTATGTAGATATGTGTGTGGTGTCGCCTCACAGATGTTGTCATGACTGTGGGCTCTTTTATGTTGGCAACTTGCGTTAGCGGCTTACTTGTTGACAGCTCGATGGGCTGGTTGCCGCAAATTTGGAGCAATCAGCAATGTTTTTAGCATCTGCAGCAGCGGCAACAACAGCATAAATTTGCACATATTTTCAACATAGTATAAAGCAACAATAAAAGCAAAAATCGCTCGCAAAATCGAAAGCATTAAATTAAAAAAACCGTGCGCCACGTATTTGGGGCACACGAACACACTCACACTCCTACATATACATGCATACATACATATACCGTTTATTAGTACAGATTGTTTGCTTCTCATTAATTGCAAAATAATAATTCATCGTTTGCACAATTGACGCCATTTGTCATCGCAATGATTCTTCAATATCACTGCAATTTTTCTATACGCTATTAATGTTCAAATGTATGAAATGATTGTTGGCAATTTTCTAACTGCTAAACTACGACAGCCGTAGTACAATTAAGGCCATTCACGCAAAACCAATGCATCACAATCAGCAACACAATACATAGCCATTGTTGTGTTGTTCACTTTATTAATTACATATTTATTTATTTTCTATTCATTTCAGGGTCTGTGTCCTGGTAATCGATTGCGCATATTGAACTCATATGATTCTGGCTGTTTCTCCCTATCACCACCTGCATCACCCTGCCCCTCGCTGGCACCCAGTTTGATTACCTTGAACAGCAACTCCACAGCATGCTATGATCATTTGTCCATCAACAGCAGCGGTGGCACCATCAGCAGCAGCAGCAGTAGTCATCATGGCATCAATGCAACCGCCCACAGTGGTGTCGGTCTACGCGACAGCCAACAGACACACCTCCTGACACAGCAGCAGCGACAGGGCACAAGACGGTCGTGGCATGTGTCGCCAAATAAGGTATGAAAAGAATATAAAACTACTCGTACATATATTATAAATGTGTGTGTGTGTGTGTGATGGAATGTAGAAGTTCCATATGGAAATGAAGTGCATATGTTAAGGATGTTGAAATCGCCGAGCCAAGCGGAAGTGAGAAAAGTTTATAGCAGAGAAATAAATGAATGCTATGCGGTGCAAATGTTCATGCAAATTTTAAAAAGTTTGATTTCATTATTACAAAGCCGTTGTTGACATTTTTATAGGCGAGATCATTAAATAAAAATGGTCCATATTTTCCCATAAATAAATCCCAAATTTTGTCTCATGATTATTTTCTTTTTCCCGTTTTATATTATTGTGTACCTTTAAATATTTCAATTAGGAAAGTAAACATTAAAGACTCATTGTTTTCTTATGAATACTGATAATACATTCTTACTGATTTTTATATACAGCTGTGTTCATGAAAATAGTAGCAAAATTACAAGTTTTGCCTATTTTGCATTTTCTTATTTAATTTTTTCTATTTTTATAAGTGTATAAATATAGTTTATTCTATAGCAAACATCATGTAAGTCGAAGTTTCAAACTTGCCTAAAAATTTATATAAATTCTACAAATTTAAAAAAAGTTTTTTTTTTTTAAATTTCTAACTTTTTAGAAAATTTTCGCAATTTTGTGCAGTGCAAATTTCAAGTAGCTAAAAATTCTTGTTGATTTTTGTTAATTGTTTTGCTGGCAATGCTGATGCGCCGCTTCTTTCATAAATGAACTTAGAGCAAGAACAAAATTTACTATTTTATGGAAGGAACTGGTGAACAGTGTAGGAAAACAAATTATCAAAAATAAACCAGAATTTTTAGCTAGCTTAAAATTGCACTTTATTGTAGTAAAATAATAATGGACTACAAAATTACCTACCCGAAAGTTTTCTAAAAAATTAGAAATTTTAATGGCAATTCTTTTGAATTTGTTGTATTTTTATAAATTTTCCAGCGAGTTTGAAGTTTCAGATTGCATGATTTTGGTATAGAATTAACTATATTTTTGTAAAACAAATTTATTAAAATTAAATAAGGAAAGGAAAAATTGTTAAAACTTGTAAATACATTTTGGTACTATTTTCGTGATCAGAGGCGTACATATAATATTTTTTTTTTAATTTGATACTGTTTTATCAAAACGCTTTATATTCTAAAAACTTTATTTTCGTATTTTTTTTAATATACATGCATAATTCAAGCCATACACATGTACGGATGTACATATGCAAACCAAATTTTCAAACTTTGAGCCTTAAAAAAAGCTTTAATGAATTCAAAAAGGTCAATTTTTATAGAATTTTTAGATTATGTAAATTATTTCGTTGACTTCTTTGGTCTTTATTATATTAAAAAAATGGGGTTTAAAATTTCTTGAACGAGTTGGGGTATAGCACGCTCCTGAGGTTGAAAAGTTATAATAATTCGTAAAAAATTAAGATGGGCGAGTTAGTTGTCTCAGCAGCTACTAATGCAACGTTGCCGTTCCGTGTCATTTGAATGGTCTTAGCAATTTTTCGCCATGTCTTTGTAAGTTTATTTATTAATTATTTCAAAGTTTTTTAATTTTGGCATAATTCTACATTTTGTGAATTGGAATTAATAAAGTTTGCAATAAAATTTTCTGCCATGTTATATTTTCATATCTGAAAATGCAAATTATTTATTGAGCATAGCCATGCAACGACATTCAGCAGGTATTTAATTAGATGTGTGAACTGCGCAAGGTTTCTTATTCTGTATAATATGACAGCCGGCTTCGTTGTTCGGACTTAACTCCAAAACTACTAAATAGATTTCAGTTAAATTCGCGGAAGTTCTTTCTTTCATATCTAGTCCTATTACAGACTATAAGAAACTATTTATATTTCTAAATCAAATGTCAATACGTGTGCTACTTGCCTGATATTAATCACGCCAAAAGTACTGACTAGATTTGCCTAAACTCTCACACACAGGTAGACCGAGGTTTGCGCAGTGCACTAAATATAGCAGGTTTTGCCGATTTTGACAATTCTCAAGTTCATCTACTTGAGCTTTTTCCCAAAATGAGCGGGACAGAATATTTTTTTTTTGTGTAGATTTATTTATTAAATCTTTGCATTCGAATCATATTTTTACTCTTTAGCAAAATCAAAACATGTTTCTTACGGAAAAATTAGAAGTTATTTGTCCCATATTCTTTGTTTGCTGCTTTTGGAATATGTCACTTCTTCGCGGGAAGGCGCCATTTTGTATTATATAATTCTTGCGAGGTTTTGAATCGGTATTAGGCTACCTTTTATTATAGTAAAATATGGGAGGGTGAGGTTATATGTGCAATGGGATGTGGCACTGTCTTCGACCTACGTGAATGATTAGGTATAACTTTGGAACTATAGTTAAGAAAGTTGCTTATATCAATTTAATTTGGGACGAGGCGCTACGGAGCAAGAGAGTATTAGCTAGGAGTTCATAAGCTGAAAAAGTTCTGTTTTTGTTGTTTTTAATAAAAATTTATTAAAATGAAAAAACTGCTTAATTTTATTTTATTTCATGCGGGTTAAAATTACTTATACAAAATTTTGAAAAGCTCTGGTAAAAACATACTTATTTGAATCAACAATATTTTTTGAGTTTAACACCAGTTTTTATTTCGTATTAGATAAGTTAAATTAGTGAACACAGAAAAAAATAGCAAAATATGGGTTACAAATTTATACCAAGGCCCACAGCTAATCGGCCTTTTATCAACCAAACCCCTACTTATATTTTGTTAGTGTTTGCGTTCACAAATTTTTATTTACATTATAATTTTCATGTTTTGCCATTTGCTATCACACTTTATTTCGATAAGGTGAAATTCATTTCTGCTTATCATTCGAATATAAGCCCCCGGCCCCTCGGCCCCCCGCCACCCCTCGCACTTTGACACTCCATTATGGATTTTATTCAGCTGAAACAGGGCGCATGTGATATGGTCGTGTTTCGGGCCGCTGTCGACAAAATCCCCACAGGTAGCCAGTATTGTATGTGTGTGTGTGTATGTGCGTATATGTTATACATTTGCACTTAATTAGAGCATTTCAACAAGCTTTCGAGCCAACGCTAATAGAGTAACAATAAAAAAAATTCGCAAACTCATTGTGAATTTTGCATTAGGTGACTGTTAAAAGTTTCCAACTGATGGCAAAGAGTGGCAGACTGGTGCGGCGTGTAGTTAGTACGAGTAGTTGTTGGTTGTTGTTGATTGCTTACCACTGATTGGCGTCTGACGCTTGACTTAGCACCAGCGCTCGCAGGCTTTTTAAGCCCACTTGATCTGCTGTTTTACGAGACGCCATTCGATTTGATTGCAGAGTGTGTGCTCTCAGGTGAATAATGTGAGAAGGTGTCAATTGACATTCGATAAGATCATGTTTGCAGATCAAACAACGAGACGGCCGGCGATATTATCCACCTCGCAAATCATTGGAAAAGTGAAAAAGCTATTACTCAAAGTTTTCGACAAATTATTTCAAATTAATAATATTTATTTAAAAGACAAAGATTTGAGTAAGGAGTGAGAGGCATGCAAATGGTTATTGCACTCTCTATTAGGAAGAGGAAGAGGAGGAGGAGGAAGAGGAGGAGGCGAGAAGGATCGATACAAATTTTATACACAACCATTCAATGCATTCCGCATATTATATACTAGAAAATACACGTCGTACTTTGTTGCGCCTGAAAAGGTACAACGTATAAAATTTTATATATTTGCTGTACTGAAACTGTTGGACAATATGTACCTTGACGATGTACAGTAGCAATTCAACATATGTATATTTATTGTAAATTTGGTTAAGAATTTTATACATACAGATTTTTCAGTTGTCATAAATTTCCCTTCTCGTTTGTACTTTGTAAAATAAACATCATTATAAAGAACTTTAAACTTACTTCTTCAATCAAATCCTTGGATATCTAATAGAAACAATTAATTTGTGTTTTGCGGGACGAAGTCAGTACCAAACACCCCTTGACCTCGAGCCGGCAAAACACAAATTAAAATTGGAAAGGTCGCTGAAAAATCATTATAGTTGGTGCAATTAATTTAAAAAACTTTTCGTTCAAAACAACAACAAAACGATTTCAAACTTCGTAAAAAAAGTTTATAAAAATTTAACGAATTTTCATCAAAATTTCCAACTTTTAAATTCGAATTTTTGAAAATTTGTTCTGCTTGCAGTTTTGCACCTTATTAAATTTTAGTAGAAAAACGGATTGGTTTTGATTCGCCACTTTGTGTTATTTACCGGATGCAGTTTAAAAAAAAGTTGTCAAAAATCAATCAGAAAACATTTAGGGAGTTCACAAGCCGTGTTATATGTCATATATATTTAGTCCGTTATTGAAATAACAGTGGAACGTGTGAACGCACAGTGCTATTTCGTTTACTATTGTATGTCGTATTCAAGCAATTAATCAGCTGAGTAGAAGAAGAGAAAACAAAACGAAATAAAAGTATAAACATTGAAATGCCTAAGAGGACCGAAAAAAATAAATTAATAGCTGCTGTTTGTAGAAAATACGAACAGGACATCCTCGTGATGGAAGAAAGTAAGTAATCCAACATATTTTCATGCATTTTTTTTAAATATATCTCCTTCAATTGTTTCACTGTCCGCTTTTGCAAAAATAATAAAAAAAAGTGACGATAAACAGAAACAGCTGATCGAATAACACACACAAATAAAACACTAAACATACCTTTCAGAGTTGTATTGAAATAAGACAATTTTACATGTGAAACAAAAACAACAAGTTTACAACTGTTGTATTGCAATAACACGATTAAAGAAATACGACAAATAACACGGCTTTTGAACTCCCTAATTATTTTGCTAAAAATGAACGTCCTATAAAACTGCATAGCTTTCCGAAAATTCGAATTAAAAAATTTGAAATTTTTGAGGAAATTTTTTTGAATTTTTACACATTTTGTACGAAGTTTGAAATTCTAAATTTTTGCCTTTTATTGCATTACTAACTAATGTTTTTTTAAAGAGTTGTTTAATGAAGATTTGTTGAATTTTTTTAAATATTGTAAACGTTTGAAATTCTGATTTGTATGTTTACAGTTTCATAAAAAAAAAAGTAACAAAAAAATTATCATGCATTTTTTTTGGAATATTATAAGAAAATCAACGCGTGGCCAACTATTTAGTCACTGTATTTATGAACATATTTTAAATAATTTCTTTTTAATTGTTTTTCACGATAGCCAAATAATTATTATAATCGGCTCAGTACTTTGAAAGGTAAATCGTTTTAAAACTTTTTCCATATAAACAATTTTATACAATAGTAAGATATATGTACATATATGTGCAAATATCAATATTTTTTTTAATTAATTCGATACTCCAATCAAGTTTAAAATCTTCACACACCCACTACAAGTTCGTCTTCCAGACTATTCCAACCCCATCGTTCACTTCATTCACAATCCCGCCATGAAATTTCCAATCAAAATTACTTTCCCTTTCTCCATTAATATTTAAACCAAACTTAACTTGGTAAAGAAAAAGCTAAAAATACTACATCGCGTGAAAAAAGTGAAAAACTGGTCATTGAAAATTATAGTCCCGTAAAAGTTTCTATTCAATATCTGAAAGCATCAATCTACAATTCACATAAAGTTCATTCAAGCACGTAGTAAATTCATTTCACTCCTCAAAGCGCGAACTCACGACCGGCCCCACTGACGCTAACTATCTCTATGCAATTCACAAACAAACAAGTTGAATGTCCAAAATTTGTTGGTCGCCTGTGGCAGCTAACAGCTAAAACGCGCAACAGCGAATCAAAACAGCCAGTACATGTTTGTATAAATTATATTTACAATTGGTAGAAAAAATACTAACAGTATTTAACTTTTTACTTGGAGCAATAAGTATATCCAAACTATTCCTTTTTGTTTATTTCCCAAATGTACATAGATAGAAGAAATTGCCTTCAGTTCATTGAATGCAAATAAAAATAAACCCGATTAAAAAATCTTGGTTGATGAGACAGTGCAAGGATAAATTTATGATTTAAAAAAAGCCACCGGAGGTCCGTAAAAGAAGTTCAAATTTATTTGAAAAGGTAAAAAATAAATAATAAGCATCTACATACTTACATACATTTTGTTTTTATTAAATTGATTTGATTTCTTTACTTAATTAACATTTAATATTTTGATCAAATGTATCCTATGCTAGGGCCGAGATTACTGTCTAATCATCCGTTTCAACCGATGAAAACCCATTCGGTAGTTTCGGCAAATCAAAGAGGTAAACAGACAGGCAAAAATTCTAAAAATGGTACAAATGTTTTCTATTACATTCTCTGCTTTACCTTCGGCCATACTTTTACATCAATTTTCAATCTACAGATACAACTTTCCTACATTTTTATTATAGTATAGTAAGATTTGATGAAAATGTGAAAAGAAACAAATAAAATGAAAGCAAAACCAGTTGCTTTCTAGTTTATAAAAAATGACAAGGAGTTAAACTTGTTTAATAAAATGAAAAGAAATGAAAATAATGCTGAAAGATTGACTTTTGTGATACAACAAAATTTTATGAAAATGCTATGTAAATAATTATGATGAATTCAATGTGAAATGGCCATTCACAACAAACGTCCCAAGGTGGATACTTAGAAGGTGATAGATAGTAAGATAAACAAACCGAATCCGCTGTGTATTTTGTTTGTTAAATTTAATTTTTTATATATGTACATATATACTAAAACTCTTGTTAATCGAGTTATCAGTTAATCGATTAGCAGAAGTTGCTAAAAAAAAACTCGACTTCACCTAATCGACTAACCGTTTCCTCCGACTTTTTCGATTAATCGCCCATAAACAACTACATACTTCGTCGACTAACAGTTCATTTTCGATTTTCCGCAGTATTTTTCTTTTTAAATCTTAGTTTTTTATAGGTGCATATTCTTTGTTTACTATAATAAAGTTTCTGTGGATTTATTGTGAGTAACTACCATTATTCAAATAATTTCGATTAGTCGCTTTTCAGACTACTCATTGCTAAACATTTAGAAAGAAAATTAACGGCTAATCGTATTCTTGCATTCGACTTTCAATATTCATAAATGAGTATTAGTGGTTTGCGTTTAAAGTATACCCAGATCTTGTATATAGCTTCCTTTTTAAACCAATTTGTTATCGATATAATAATCGAATTACTTATGACATCTTACACAATGATTTATTGGTATTGTTTACTAAGAAAGCAAAAAAATCGAGAAATTCCCTAATATGTATTAAATTCAAGGACAAGGATTTTGTTTTAGATACATATTTTGAAGTTGACGGAGTCTAGTACAGAAAAATCTCCAAGTTACAAAACTTTGCTTCATTCGTAGTGGTATTTGCAGTCAATCATTTTCAACTCTAAGAAAAAAATATAGTTGAGCCGCATTAAATAAAGCTTCCGCGGAAATGAAAGTTGGGAATGGGTTTCGAAAAAATGGATTTAAATTTTCATATAAATACAAGTCTCACTCACGATTCGAGCTATAGAAATATTCTTTGACATCAAATTTGTGGACCTAAGGGTTAAATTTCCAATGACAAAATGAAGAATACCCAGTATTGAAATCAAACGAAAGTAGTTTGCGAAAACCTTAATATGAAGATATTATTAGTAGGGCTGTCGGTGGTTCTTAATAAAATTCGACCTTTTTTTTAGTTTTTTGACTTTATGTAAACCATTGAACTTCTCGTACGTATCAACCTGGTTGCTTTTGTGCAATTCCATAATCAAAAGTATCACACCGTTAAAATGGCAAACAAAAAATTAAGTAAACTAACGATATCGTAATGTAAAAAATGAATTTGCATTTAACATGCGATCGAGTGCACTCAAAAACAAACAAAAAACAAAAACGAAAATGCTCGAAGCTCAACGCCCACCGCCACTTGACTGAAAAAGCGGAATTTTTCATTGAAGAAAATTTATTTATTTTTTATGAATTTTAAGTAAATGAACTGCCTGACAGCACGTTGGCCGAAAGGTGATAAAAAAACTGGTCAGAATAAAATTGAAAATTTCAGAATTTGGAGCGGAAATGTAAATTGAGTAATTGAGCGGCCCACACGCGTCAAAGCGATAAAGCGAAATGCATGTTTAACAAAAAAAATTTTATAGCACAAATATGCAGATAAATATAATAAAAACTAAAAATAAAATTAAATGAGCAGCAGCAGCAGCAGTGGCGTTGAATATGGAAAATTAAGGCATTCCATGTCGCTGCTGCTGTGTGCGAGTGATAGTTCAATCTATGGTCAAAACGATGCGAAATGCTGGAGTTCCTTGAGTCCGCATATGGTCAGCAATAACACTAAGCAGGTCTGCCTGCATTCAGTTGGTAGCTGTTCCAGTCGCATTTTCAGGCCTAAATGTTGATGGCCGGCTGGCCTGCAACTGATGTCTCTCTTGTCATGCCGCGGCGGCGTAGCGTTGAGATGCGATGCTTCAAAAGTGCTGCTGTTGGAACTTCTGTGTGATGCGAGATGCTGCTGGCGATTGACCGCAGGCGGTGCTATTGGCATCGTTGAAATCGCTAAAATGGTTGTTTGTGTGTTTGTGTGTCTGTGTGTGTGTATGTGTGTGGTGGAAAACATGACGGTTTGTTGTTGCCTAAAAATGGCCACGTTTTGACCAAATGCAGACGTACGTATGTATGCACTGTATGGACTAATGGCTTTACATCTGCCCGTTTATAAATAATCGTAAATGTTGCTTAACTTCGGTACAACGCAGCCATATGAAGAATACTCGTATAATATTTTACGGTCATATGAGTACGCAGTTGGCCAACAATAATAAAAATACAAATGTATAATAACTTCAACACCGAAATGGAGCTAAAACAGCAGAAACGAGAAACCACTTCTTTTTTAGTCGGAATCTGTTTTGACGTGAGTCCGTTGTACCGCGTAGTATGTACTCGTACATATGACGCTTGTTAGCCTCCTTGCCTCCTTGCCGCCTTCCCACTTAACTGCTCGTCCATTTGGCATGCTGATCCGCTGCCCATCTCTAGCCATTCGTCGGCACGTCCGTGCTTTTCTCTGCGCGCGACGTGCAGCTGGTTATGGCCATGTGAGAGAAATTTCGCCAAATCGGACGTGCGTGCCGCTTCTATCGATTGGAACATTATGGGAATGCGCGGTCCAAGAGGTACATAGCATTGAGAAGGCCACAGCGAACACAATATGAAAGAAATGGCTTGGAATTGAAGTAAATGATGGATGCTAGAAATTACACAAACAAAATTTCATCTAAACCTACTACATATGTATGCACATATGTACAATAAAATGCGAAATCACGGTTTGCCAGTGGAGGATATACCTGCATAGCAAAAGAACAATAAAGAAAGTTGAATAATAAACATGGATGTACGGTGCTATGTATGGACTATTTGTGTTTGTATAATATCTGCATTTCAATGAGACACGAAAGATCCAGCGTGTCGCGTAGCAATACCTACATACATAAGTGAATCGTTTGCGGCTTTGTTACCTGCAGTCGAAATCTAAATTGAATATGGAAGTCTCATTTAGAAAACATCAACAATGTTGAGCCTGTAAATTCTTAGTATATGTTTACATAAATATGCGAAGCCACTTCAAAAGGGAATACAAAACGGTTGCAGGTTGCGCAAAAATGTTAGGAACGCAAAACTTAACAGAGGGAAAAGGGTTTTCTTAAGTAGTGTAACTTTGTATTTACTCTAAAAAAAATACTTTTGTAGATGTTTATATAGTACAGTATTAAATAAGGGGAGTTCTTAAAAGCTGGAGTTATTAAAATAGCTGATTTCTTCTTCTTCCCATATATTTGTCTGTATATTTCGTCACGAAAACTGAAGGCTTCCAATCTTCTATTCTCTATCATCATGACATCCTTAAATTGAAAAAAAAAAATGCGTGTGTGTTCGTTATGGTAACACCTTGTATGAATTCGCCTTGGTCCTAATTTCGCCTTACCCTTACCTTTATCTAATTTTCCAATTATCATATGGTGCATTCCCTGTCGTGCCACATCACACCTGTATTAAAATATCGCAGAATAAGCGGAATATTATAGAAATAAGTAGACATACTGAAAGCACTAATTCGCCATCTCTCTCTACAGCATATTGCTGAATGGATGCAAGTGAATAGGCTGTGATTGGAAGTTTTTTTATTTTCAACTGTGACATCACAAAACGGCTGATTCTGTTACGCATGTTTCTTTCACTCAAGGCGTAATTGTAAATATATTCGATAATGAAAAAATAATACATATTTATTTGAATTTATTTGTTTACCCAAACAATTTATCAAAAAAAAAACTGGGATCAACATAGAAAATATATGTACAAATATGTACATATGTACACATTAGGATGTCTTACAAAAAAAAAATGAGGGGTTTCCAACGGAATTATAAAATTTATTAAGTTTTAAGACTTCCATTACAATGTTTCCAAAAGTACGGAAATTTGTGGGATCTCTGTTCAAAAAGACCTTAAAAAATAACGAATTTTATACAAATTTGATACTAGGAAGTAAATAAAGAATATCTAAATTTCTAGATTAAAAATATCGATGAATTTATCCAATAAAAAATAAACATAACGATTTGTTGCTACTTTTGACTTGAAATGATATTTAAAGCTCAATATGAAATTAAAAGAACTCGTTTAAAATCTTCCGCTAAATGGAAAGAAAATATGACCCACCAAAATTACCCACTTTTTTTCATATTAATATTAAAAATAACTGCATTAACATTTTTTAATAAAATCGCAAATGAAAAAGTACCCATTTTAGGCCCACGGTCGGTAAGGGTTAACATTTTTTTTTTGCAAAATAACTCATGTTTTTTAAAGCATCTAGCTTTTTAGCCGAAATAAGTTTTGACTGAAAAATTGGTAAAATTTCCCATAGTGCATCGTGATGCACATTCAATGCGCTTCAACAATACCCTTTTCTTATTTTTCCACTTTTGTTTCATCCTTAGCGTTTACTGCAAGAGGTCACACCGAAAATAGCACAAATCAAAAATTTTCATACTTACATTCAAATTTGTGAAAGTATCAACCTAAAGAATCAACCAATTTCTAAAGCTAAAGATTTCATTACAAAAGTACTAACGACCACTTCTCACCCAAATCACACTCACTTTCATTACACTCAAAGTTTAATGAGTACTGTCAGCAAGCATTCAATTTTTATGAAATTGAAAAGGTGTAGCTAAGGAGTGCTTAACAAACTTTCAGCTACAAAAACAAAACAAAAATTGTGGAGCTGTCTCAGCCTTCAACTTATAAGAATACGGAAAGTGATGTGCCGCGCCCATATCACAGCCCTAAGGCCCTCCAAAGTATCCCATAAAGCCATATACGTACGTATGTAGATATGTACTTAAGTAAATATGTATTTACGATGAGCGTATTATGCATTTTTATCGGCCTGTTTTTATAACCTCAAAAATATGGCACATTAAAAAACAGCAAGTGAGGAATGAGTGTGCAAACCTGAAAATGTACTCGTATCTAGTACGTCTCCTGGTGGCAAATCTAAGCTAATCTAAAATAGAACTAGTCTTTGCGAAACACTTTTTTTTTGTCGCAAAGTTATGGTTTTAATAAGCCCATTACTGTATTTTTGAAATAGCTATGCACATATTTAATTTTCTGAATGGATATTATGTTTTATTTCGGATTCGAGAAAACAATTGTATCTATTAAATACATATTATGCGTATTTGAAACTTCTCCTTAAAACTAAATGTCATGCCTTGCAAGTTTTTTGGATATACACAGCCGTGATCCCATTTTCACATTCACCAATTTCCTGTGAATTCGGTTTGAAATCACATATTTGATGCTCCCATTTTCCCATTCACATAAAATTTTGTGATTTATTACAATTTTGTGTAAATTGCAAAAGGCGTTTAAATGTTGAATTTGAACAACAGCTGTTGATGAATTGTCACAACGATAACCAATATGGAAAATTTGTGAAATTGGGAGCATACTAATTCACTTTCACAAGAAATTTTTTAAAATCACAAATTGAAATGTGAAAATGAGAGCACAGCTGATACAACGGTGATGACAAAAATCACGATAATTCGTAACAATTTGTAACAGTTATTTGCATACTTAGTTTGTTCATATAGCAGATAGTTTGTAGCAATATGTGAAGGCAATAAACAAAAGTGTTGATCTAGGCAGATTGAGCTAAAGAGTTGTAGTATTTTCCTTTGTTTCTTCAACAAAACGCAATATAAATAAGTAAACAATCTGGAAAATAATATTAATATAACTTTGGGGCTATCTACCTTTAAATTTAAAAAATCGACCAGCTCTTCTTCACTTAATTACCCAAATAGCTTTTTCCGAAAAATGCCAGCCTTATCTCTTTTAAAGACGGGTTAAGTATATGAACAATTTTACAATATTTTCAGTCTTATTCATAATAAATAGAGTGAAAATTTTATTTCCATCCTATAATATACAACAGCTGTTATACGTGAACAACGTCTTATCTATATAGTATTTACCTTAACCCTCATCGGTCTCCCTCAAAAATTTGTGGACTTTGTTCTTGTGTCTCCGATTACATACAAAGATTGGGTAATATATTTGAAGTGTTTCCTTGTAACATTGATACAATTCTTGACAAATTGAGCTATGTATAGAAATATTTGCAATTAAACATATGCCATAATTATAATAAATATTATTTCATATTGTAAAACTATTTTTTAAATTTCCACCAGCGCTACCAATGGCCATTTGGCGTCTTGAATTTTTCTGGTATCATTCCTTAAAACTAGTAGTGATTGTTGTCTTTAAAATTCTCGCAATTTTTTCAGTTAAAATGGTTTTCAGTTTAAAACTAAATATCCAGCTCTCAGGAAAAATCGCAACAAATATTTTTTTTTTTTTGTTTGACAAAGAGAAATGATCCCTTTGCTAGGCATCGTTCTTCAAATTTACACACAAATGGCTAATGGTAAAAGCAACATTTATAGAGCAATTATTTTTATGTTCTCTTTTAAAAAAAGTTTAAAATTGAATTTTGGTTGGTGTTGATAAGAGTTTTTGCTTAGGTAACACAAAAAAAAAACTTTGGTAAGAGAGTATCAAAAAATCTATTGTTACTATTGAGCAAACCTTTAATAAATGAATCATGTAAATATACGAGCAATTATTTCTTCAGAGCTGTAAACTGATTTAAGAAATTCGTATATTAATTATTTGTTTTTGTTGAGAGCTTAAGTTACAAGCAAAACGTGCCATACTTTTATTTACTTTCATTTAGATTGAAACGAACAAAAATTACCACAAGCTAACTAACTTCTTGTCGCCAACATAAACTGTGTCGACGGAAATGGTTGTAATCGGAACTCGACTTCGAATTCAGTAACTTCATTGCCAACACGAATACACATGTGCCAATAGCTATCGATGGCTACTAACTCGATACCGATCTTAGCAAGTTGGCGTCGTTTGCTCTCGACGACAACAACAATCATGTGGCTGGTTAACATCGCTAAGAGTATTTTTTTTAGGCATTGGAAATAAAAACAAAATTACCCGAAATCAATTTTTTTTTTACTAATTTCACGATTTCTTTGATTTGCATATTCTATCCACAAAAAATCTGAAAATCTGCACAATAAAAATTCATAATTATCAATTCCCAGTATCGACTGCTATCTGATTCTAAGCATAATGTAACTAATGTAGTTAATTAGTTTGTTCATGTAGCAGATAGTTTGTAAAAATTGTCACTTTTGGGGTTTAAGTATCTAAAAAAAAAATTCCAAAGTGGTGGAAACTGAGAGAGCAAAATGACAGTGGTTTTGGGGGGGAAGTTGCAAATTCTTGCTGGAAATTTTTTACTTGCAATAACTTACCATTAACAGAAATAACGTTTAATAAAACAAAAGACAGAAAAAAAAAAGTTTTGAAAACAATAGGTGAGTAAACAAATATGTATGAGCAATAGTTTTTTTTTTCAAATTTATATTAAGATTTGAATTGTGTGCCAACACAGAAGAAATCAGCAGATAACTTGTTGATAACTTATACCAAATCGCGTTCGTTTCGCCAAAAGACTTGGAAAACTTGCAAGGAGAGAACGCAATTTTGACATTTCATTTGAAGGGAAAGTTGCTAATTTCTGCTGGGAAAGCAGCTGATTGTGACGTATGGTTGCATTTGAGTTAACAAAACAATTCGATATTTCAAATTTTAAATTTGAAAAGACACGAATATGAGTGATTTATTAAAGAAATAAGAAGCGATTTATAACGGACAAGCGAAAAACAAAATATCACAACTTTATAAGTTAAAATGATTCAAAAGAATAAATCCAAATTCAACTGTGAGGGCTTCCTTGCAAATGTTTACTAATTCCTGTTCGCGAAAAACTCGAGAGTAAACCTTCTTATTTTCTGAATTATTTTTTTCTCTTTGAGAGCAAATTCTGTCAAATTCTGCGAAATTTTGTTACTAAATAACTTTTACTGTATTTTCCTGCAGGGCCCATACCATTTTTCATTCATAGCATTGCATATACATAAATAAATATATACAATAAAATGTAATTACGATTACCATGAATGTAATGATAATCGAGTATGAGTGTATAATAAATGATATTAGAAGAGTTATGAGCCCAATTCACAAGAGCTTGTGCCATATGATTATGATAGCTATCGGAAATTTCAACATGTATGGGTAATACCACCACCCATAGGGTTATGCGCGTACAGGCGGAAATATAAAAAGAACATTTCGCACTTGTTTAACGTGCTCTACATTAGCCATTATGTTTTTGTTTATTTTGTTTACGCCTATTCATGGAATATTTAAGTAGAACAGTCAAATCGTTTGTTCACCTATGAATAACGTCTTTTAAGTATTATTATTGTATGGATTCTATAGATATTGGATGAGTAATTCCCGTAGCGTTATGTGGCAAAAGTGTAACTTTATTTTTATTTAAGGAATATGTATATAGTAACACAGTGGGCTTTGTTTGGGATAATTTTAAAAAGGCAGAATTAAAGAAATAAATTTGTTAATTCAATTACTATTGTTGGAACCACTGATGAAATTGAACTGATCGATCTGTCACAGATACAAAAATGTGTCCTTAATTTTTTGTACCAGCGGTCAACAATAAGAATAGGAAGTTAAAAAAAAAATGCGACTAGGGCTTTCTGAAATATATCTACAGTGCACGCCGAAACGCTAGCATAACTAGTTTTGTCTATTTATTGTTCTTTATTTAATTTTAATTTTTTTTTAAGAATATTGTGTACTTTACAACAAACACCGGTTAAATACAAGTTTCAAACTTTAATCAAATGAAGGAAAAAATTCAACAAACTTCATACGAGATTTTAAAATTTTTGATCAGAATTTTTAAAATAATTTGGGTACGCAGTTTAATAGCCCATAAAATTTTATTACAATAAAGTACAAGTTTAGTTTCAAGTGGCTACAAATTACCGTTAATTTTTTTTTATTTTTTATTTTTTTTAACTTATGGTGTTGTGTGGTGTTTTCCATATAAAAAAATCCAAGCATGCGAATTTGCGGAAGAGCTTAGGAAAAAAATTGCCAAATATCAACGGCGTCAACTTGGCGCTTGCACTTTATTATCATAAAATTGAATGGGTCATAAAACTGTACGAGTATAACCAAATTTTTTCTAAAAAGCGACTGAAAACATTTTAAATCTTGTGTAAAGAAAATTTTTCCCCAAAATATTTAGGGACTTTCCTGCTTTATTTTTTTCTAACGGCTTCTCCTTGTAAATCCACAGCATCTAGACTAAAGTTGTTTCAATGAGCAATTTGAGAAGTGTAGGATAAAACTCGTCTTTTATTTAAAGCAAATTAACAAAGTACGGAAGGGTATAATAAATGACTGCCATTTAAAATAAAGATCCGAATGGTCACCGAAGGTATAACCGACCAGACCACGGCCCGCACCTATGCTCGAAATACTACTACTACTCTTCTCGTTTTATTTAATTTTTTTTTTTTTCAAGGGTAAACTTAATTTCTCTGCCTTTTCCAGCTGGATTCATAAATTCTTTTCCACTTCCTTTCTTCCTCTCCTTGTACATCCACTTCATCGTACTCTCTTCATTTTGAAGATTGCAATTAATTCGCTTATTGTTTCAATCTATTGTGTTTACCCCTCAAATGACTTCAACACATTTTCTGTACACAATTATTTCGATTCTTGAGTATCGAGCAGATGTCATTTCCATTGCATCATTGCAAGATATTTATCGAATTCTATTGATCTTCAAATGGTTATTTGTTTTTCGTCAGCCAACCAAAAAAAAAAAACAAACTGCAATTGCCTGCGGCCACTTTCTTTTTTCGCCTTTACCGTTACCCTTGCACTTAGCAATAAATATGTACTATACAAATATTTGTATGTTTGGCACGTCACAGCTGTTAGTTGTACATCTGCATGTTGCATTTAATTTTTACTCTTATCGAGTGCATTTTGAAATTTGAAAGAAAGTCTGCGGGGAGGAGTAATACATGACTCGTGTTACGCGTCAATTAATGCGAAACGAAATTACAAGTATTGGCCAAATGCCAATAGAGAAGGGGAAGGGTGAGTTCGTTACGAGGGTTGCTACTTGATTTGCGGTCTACCTGGGTAGATGAATTAGGCATATTGTGCATTAGGAAAGGGCTTGTATCTACAGTGCCGGAAATACATAAGTATTGGCAGAGTCAATTTTTCATATCATTCACAATGTTTTTCATGATAAAGCAATGTTCACTCATTATTTATCAAAAAATAGCCCATTTTATATCAAAAATTTTATAATTGCAGATTTAAAATTATAAGATTTAAATTTAGCAAATTTAAAAAAGCTTGAAATCAAAATTTTAAACTTTGTAATAAGAATTTATAAAAAAAAGTTTGGGCACGCAGGTTTTGTAGTCTATTCAAGTTTAGTTTGAAAAAATTATGTTTTTGAGCAGGCAGGAAAAGAAATTGTCGAAAATCGATTATTATACCAAACTGACTAATTGATTATAATGCACTAAAATTGATTGGTCCACATAACTACATTTTTTTTTTAAATATGTAAATAAAAAGTTTTAAAATCTGATGCATTTTTTGTTAATTTGCCAAACTTTTGTGAATTCTGTACAAAGTTTGAAATTTGTACTCTACAAAACTCCATGCCCCGAATTATTCTAAAAATTTGAATTCCTAAGTTTGAAATTTTGATGAAAATGTTTTTTTAATTTACTGAATTTTCCTGAATGTTTTTCAAAGTTTGCTATAGAATGAGCTATATTTCGATAAAAAAAATTAAAGTCTTAGCAAGAAAAACTTAGTGAATATTATGAAGAAAATCACTGTGCCAATACTTTTTTCTGGCACTGTATTTTGAGTTTCGTTGGATAACGAAATGTGTTTGAGTCAATGTCAAGGGTATATTAATATTTAAATTTCAACCAAATATCATAGCGCCATTGAAAAAACAACACATTTCAGTAGCAAATGGCAGAAAACCGAGACACCTTCGACAAGAAAATATTCGCAAAATTCAAGGGTAATTTCTAGCTACTTGCAACTTGCAGTTTGTTATACTGAAATTTAATGGGCTACAAAACTGCATACGAAAATTTTCAAAAAAGTATTTTTTAAAGTTTGAAATTTTGATGAATATTTGTTAAATTATTATATATGTATTTTGTAAAAGGTTTGAGAATGGCCTGTATTTCAATTGAAAAGTAACGGGAATTAAATAGAAGAAAAATAAAATAGATAAATATTGTCAATATTAGATGAACTTTAAGCGCCATTTTTAAAAATGTTTTTCTTTTTTAATGCAGAAATACTCCTAGAGCATCAAAAATAAACTATTGAAAAAATGTCGCTTATAGTTTTTTCGCGGTTAGGACTCCTTCTGTTTAAAATCAGTTTCGGATTTACTAAAATTTAATTCAATGCAATAATTAAACAGCATTCAACTCTCATTTTCCACAATTATTTGTTTAGCTATCAGGGTCGCGTATACACACAAAGTGATTTATCCTGATTAAGGAAACACTCACATATCCTGTGCCCTAAACAAACGCACACAATTTCTCTGTTGCATTACATTGTATACGTTCTTGTTTGAAAACACAATGGCTACGCCCCTACGTGACTTTATAGCGAAAGCCGTGCATTGAAGAGCCAGGTCACATAACCAGAGCCTGGGAGCGCATACTTGGATTACCTTGACAGTGACATGAATTGCACTTTGTTATTTAAACGGATGAAACTGTGTAATGGAAGGTCCTTGCAGCTTGCAGCGCCATCTACGAGATATGCAACTAATTCGGCGCATGCGCCAAACTACAACTCGATAGAGCGATAGAGTACCCCACAGTTGGTTGCTCAGTTGTGCCATTCTCCAGTTTAGCAACAATTCGACAGTAGTGAATCTGTACTGTTGCAGTACGTGCGCGTAGCCATAACACTGCCAATCACACGAGTGAAAAGCTTTTTTTGAAAAGACTGCCAAAAATACAACACAACTTTTGCAAGATGGGAACTGTTTAGTTTAAGTGTAATTTTTCTAATGAAATTTTATACTTTTGTAATTTCGATAGCGCTAAAATTATGTAACTGTTTAAGGAAGAAAGTAGAAGACTGACGGGGTGCTTTGAAGTGTGCCACCTTGAATTCCATAGTGTGTAAAAAATCGATAAGATGATTTTTTAGCCGTATCTACTACTCCTTGTCATTCTCTTCGTACTTGTATTGATAGGATAAGGAAACAAAGCGGAAGTGCTGGCTGAGTAGGTGAGCGTGAGAGTCGGTTAATGTTTGTGTGTAGCGTTGGCGATGGTGTATTGGATGAAGGTGTAAAACCTTTTCATAGAACATTTTCGTTTTAAATGTTTTTTTTTATTACCATAACTTATCCTTTTTTTCTTTGTTTGTTTTGTTTTTTTTTCATTCGCTAGGTAATAACCCCCCAGCGACACGGTGATGTTTACATCTACAACTGGCCGGCAGCAGCTTCGTCCGTCGGCTATCGGCACAGTCAGCCACAGCAGCAGCAACAACAACAACAACAACATTATCAGAATCACCCACATTCACAATCTCAGCAGCTTTACAGCAACCAAAGTATATATCAAAACATTTCCATGATGTCAGCGACGTCCGCTAACGGCAGCGGAAATGGAAGCGAGTTCGAGACTTACGATACACCAAAGCCGGCCACCCCCGTCAATTACGATTGCCCGAAGAATGTGTGCCGCACACCAACACAGCTACGTTTCGGCGACGCCATGCAACACAATATGAAAGTTTGTTCTACGCCTATTCAGGAAGAATCCTACGATGTGCCGCGTCCACTCAATACGCTGATCCAGCATCAAAATACCTTGACGCCTAGCAGTTCTAATTCATCGCTACTAACTAGCGACAGTCTGAGCTTATCCTTTTCATCATCGAATCGTTCATCGCTGGCGAATATGCCCGATTACGATGTGCCGCGTCGTAACCCATTGCCGGTACGTGTGGTGCAACAACAACAATTATTACTGCAACAAAGGCAACAGCCGATGCAATTCATGAATGACAGTTGTTCGACCTACGATTTTCCACAGCCATCGAGTCTGACCACACCGGTTGCGGAGAAACCCTCACCCAATGCAACGCTACTAGCTGCAGCCGCATCTAAGGAGCTACCCCTAGAGTTTTCCTCGGCGCTCTACACGCTCGATAAATTACAATTTGAAGCAACAACTGCAATCACAAAGTGAGTTACTACTCTAACAAATGCGCTACAGAAAAATCCTTATAATAATCATATCATTTACTTTTACAGATTGCTCTCCTTCGTCACACCGAATTGGCGTCTACGCGAGAAACTTGAATCCGTATTGATGGATGTTAAATTGACCGCCGTTCGTTTGCGCACCGCTCTCCATGACCTCAGCGAGTTCGGCGAAGGCGCGCTGGGCAACGCTACACGCTCAGAAGATCGCAACTTGGCGCTCAAATTACGGCCACATGTGCGAGCGCTACGCGATGCCGACAAATTGATACACGACACCACGGAGGCGCTGGACGCGCAAGGCTGGGCACTCGAACAATTAACTCGCAAGGATGAGAAATTCAAGACCGTCTGCAAACCACCTGATAGTCTCGATCAACTCATTGCTTGCGCGCAAACCCTAACCGAAGATGTGCGACAAACAACTTCCTTCATACATGGCAATGCCTCATTGCTCTTTAAACGAAATCTAAGCGAAACTGGCGATGATGAGGCTGAAAACGGGAAAGTCGCCAATAATGATCAAGATCAAAATGCGCCAAATCGTGGAAGTTCGGAGTGGGTGGAAGACTATGATTACGTTTCTTTCGAATCGAAAGATGCTGCTGCAAAGAAGAATTCGGCGCTACGCGAAGCAATACCAGCTAATTTGAAGAAGAATTTCGACACGGTTATCAAAGCAGCGGAGACAACGGTTATGGCCGCTTCCAATGTGACAACGCCGACAGCCAACAACAACAACAGCAACACAAATACGAAGAAATCCGAGCTTACCAACAAGGACAAAAAATTGGTTTGCTATTACGCGGTGCAAATATCTACACACATGGGAAATCTGCAACAAGCGATCGATTCTTTTCTAGAGACTGTCGAGAAGAATCAACCGCCAAAATTCTTTATTGCCTATGGCAAATTTGTGGTGGTGAGCGCTCACAATTTAGTCACCATTGGCGACATTGTGCATCGCAATGTATCTAAATCGGAATTGCGCGAGAAGATTTTACGCTGCACAGATGCCTTGTCGGAGGCGCTCAAAACGTGCGTGCAAAAATCAAAGAAAGCAGCAGCGCAATTCCCTAGCGTTACAGCCGTTCAAGAAATGGTCGACTCTGTGGTGGACATCAGTCATTTGGCAGCGGACCTCAAGGTAGCCATGTTGCAAGCCGTACAGCTTACTCTGTAAATCAGCAAAGCTAAACAAATATTTGCTATTTGTTATTTGTCAGAGGCTTCAATAGTCTTCCACACACACACACATCCTCGAGCAAATCCAAAAACTAATTAAAATATGAAAGTTTTTCATTGGCGCTGCTAAAGAACTTGATGTGCTTCAACGCTTTACGCTTCCAGCAACAAACAAACAAATATTGTAGCAAAAGTGAAAATAATAAATTATGATTAATGGAATTACTTACGAGCATAACGGAAATTTAAGCGCAAATAAAACATAATCAATTAAAGCTGATAGCCTAGAAATGAAAAGCCAAATTCTTGTCGATCGCAGAGAAATGATGGTAGTAATAATTGGGCAGCTTCAAACCACTTTTGGCGTAAATTAAGAAGAGTGCACACCGACGGCACGCCGATCAAACACTTGCGCATACTTGCTGTATACGTGGGAGTATGTAGTAACTGCTAATGTGCACATAGTGTATGTGTATGTTTGTAATTAGCAATGTTAATTTATATACATATATTTTTAAATGTGATATTTTAAGCGAAAAAAATGTTTAAGTAATTATTACATACATACATATGTAAATCGCAAATTTCTATGTAAACTTGCTTACTTGCAACTGAACATGTAGGTGTACGTATGTATGTATGTACATATGTATGTACATCCATACATGCATAGAAAACTACACCACTTAATTTATTTTAATTTCTTGTACATATCCCTTCTTTATTAGTGTAACATACCTTCCCAATTTCAAATTTTTATTTCCCTCCTGTACACCGTTGTAAATCGATTTTCGTCTATTAAATTTTAAGTTTAATATTATTGTATATACATACATATGTATAAGTTATATTTTTTCATGAAAGTCCATGGAAGAACTTATGTGAATAAGCGTGTCATAGCGACTTTTGTGCCAGTACGATTTATTTTTTTTTTGTAGCAGGGTCGCTAAATACCATGGCAGTTACACATTTCGACATAGTCAAAAATCTTTAAGATTAACAAAAAGTAAGCATTTATTTTAAATTATTGCAACGCTATATAAATATCATAAATTTTGTGTATTCCTATGTTATGTTAGCGGAGAATTTAAACGATACAAGTCGGCATGGTATCCTATTGTACCTCTTGTACGAATGAGGAAATTATGAAACAATAAAATTTAATATAGGCAGAAAATAAAATACAGTGTTTTATTTTCAAGAATGTGCTGATGTTTATTTATCGGGAATTAGCGAACGTGGAAACTACATATCGTCACCTAAAATGCCAAAAAAAACGTATCATTACTTTTCATAAGTTTAGAGGAGAAGGGCACCCCACCTGTCGGAACTTGAAACATTTATTTTGCAAATTTTTATTTAAATTTTGACCTCTTTTGCTTAGGAATGCAAGTTTGAGGATGAACAGTGTTCTTAACTGTAACAAAAATACGCCACTCGGATCCCGGGTTAAAAAGTTTCTAAATTTTTAAGGAACAACCATACACTCAAGTTTAAAGTCGCTTTTTATATAAAAACCTCTGAAATTTCTTTCCATTCCCAGGTCAAAATTTTGTTTACAACCAAATAAATTTGTATATTAGGGTTCGTTCGCAAACGCATTTTTTTATGCAACTTTGCTGCATTCTTATCGACTGTGGTCTCCCGAACTTTCTCTACAATTTGTGATGCGAATGAATTTTTGTGAGAATTCTTTCATGGCGGAAATATACTTGGAGGTTTGTCATTGCCAGCCGAGGTAATAGCGTTTAATGGAAAAAGTGAATCGAGTAACGGATCGAGTTTACTCTCGCCGTAGCACATCCGACGTTTACCATAATAGCCGTGATTAAAACAGACTTTTCTATAACTTTTGATGTTACTTGCTAGCCAGGTTAGGGTTTGAACCCGGAACCTACCGAATGAACTACCGAACTTCGGCTTCGGCCATAAAAGTTCGGTTCGGCTTCGGCAAAAAAAACACCCGCCGAACTTTGGCGGAACAGATGCCAATTTTTATAACCTAAAAAGTTGTACAAAGCTTTTTTTTTTTTTTCATTCATTCATTACACTGTGTGACAGTGGAAAATTACTTGGGATCAGACCTAAAAAAAGTGATTCGGGATAAAAATCTAAGAACAACTTCATACTTGAAATGGGCGTGGCACGTCAGAATTTTTTTTTATAGCGAAAAAACCGTTTTTCGGCTGTTTTTGGATAAAATACGCTGTAACTTCGTCATTTCTTCCTCGATTTTCATTTTGTTTGATTTGTTTTAAAGCTAAGAAATGGGACTTTTTATTTGCGCACAGGGGTTTGCGTAGAAAAAATACTGATGGTAGTTATAGAGTGACAAAGTTCCAAAAAAATTTTTTTTTTTTAATTTTACAACTTCGGCAATGATTTAGGGATCTATTTTCCTCCAAATGGGTTTAATATTTACTTATTTGTTGGAAGTGTATTTGATTCTGCGTCGAATGATGTATTTTGGAAAACAATTGGTTGAAAATTGGCTGAGCTATAGCACTTTTCGTTTTTATAGTCAAAGTATTCGATGTAAGTAATGAACAGTTTTAGCAATTTTATTATGACAGAAACCCTTAGAAACAAGTGTTTCACTGAACAATCATGCTTGTTGTTAGAAAAAAAAAATACAGGACGCGGTGACTACCGAAAAAGCTATAGTTTAAGTGCAAATACGTTTGCTTGGCGTGACAAGCTGAATAGTAGTTGTCATGAGAAATTCAAAATCTTATTAAAGTGGAAGAAACAAAATGTGTGATAAGCGCAATAACTTTTGTTACATATAAGGATATTTTGTGGACAGTAACCATCGGTACAAATTTCAAAATAACCAAGTTGCTGTTGAAGAATATAATAAGTTGTTCAATTCTTCTTATAAATCCAGTTCAGGGTATGAGCCAGAATACATATGCTTATTATGCCTTACTAAGCTAAAACTTGGAAAAACAAAAAAAAACGGAAACCATATTTTGCCTTTTTCCTCACCGATGATATGGCATAACCAAACCTATCATAAGAGAGATGATTGTTATTTTTGTAAGACGAACACTGCAGGCTTCAAATATAAAAATCGTCAAATGATTCAATACGCCGAAGTGTTGAGTGTTTCGAAACCTGTGCCCCTTAAACAACTTCAGGATGAACAATTTCAGACGGAAAAAGAAGCCAAATTTGAAGACATTGAGCCAAATGATCCGGATTATCTGAAAGAAGCATCATGTTCACGGAAACGACATTTCGTTTCAAATGCTGACTACAAAGACCTTATACGCGATTTCGGCTTATCACGAAGACAGTCTGAGGGTTTGGGCTCCAGACTAAGGCAATGGAATTTGGTACAAGCGGATTTCAGGGTGACTTCCATCAGAAATGATGATAGATCGCTATTTCAAGAAGTTTTTAAATCTGATACTGATATCAGGAATCTTGTACATTGTACTAATATAGAACAATTGTTCTGTTTTTTAAATCACAATTACGTTCCTGAGGAGTGGCGACTCTTCATTGATGGTTCCTGCAAAAGTAAGCATTTTACATAACTAAAAAACAAATTTATTTTTATTTTGATGGCAGGTTTAAAGGCAGTACTGTTGCACAACGAGAATAAATTTCTGTCGGTCCCAATAGCGTATGCGACCGATTTAAAGGAAACATATGCAACTATGGAAAAAATACTGCGTTGTATAAATTATGCTGCTCACAACTGGAAGATAGTCAGTGATTTAAAAGTTTTAACAATCTTGTTTGGAATGCAAGGGGGTTACACGAAACATCCTTGCTATTTCTGCGAGTGGGATAGCCGTGCATTGAACAAGTGTGAAAGAACTGAAACTAAGTGGTGCTAAAGTCAAAGCAGGTAAGCCCGATCCAGCAGTAAAATACATATAAATATATGTTAAAACCATTTTCTGATTAATTTTAGGTGTATTCGTTGGCCCACAAATTCGGAAAATTATGCGTGACGACGAATTTTCAGCAAAATTGACTGAGGTAGAAAAAAGAGCATGGAATAGTTTTCTTGCGTTGTGTAAACATTTTCTTGGCAACAAGAAGAGTGCTGATTATGCTGAAATTGTGCAAGAATTTTTGACACCATATGCGGACATGGGATGCAATATGTCTATTAAAATTCATTTTTTGCACTCCCATTTAAATTTCTTTCCGGATAACCTTGGTCAGTTCAGTGATGAACAAGGAGAAAGAATGCACCAGGAAATGGAATGCATAGAAACGCGTTTTCAGGGCAAAAGTACAATAAATATGCTTTCGAACTATTGCTGGTCGCTTAAAAGAGACACGGATGATTCTGCTTACAAAAAAACACGAAATAGCAAGCATTTTTAATTATAATAGCAGACGTGAGAAAGCAAAGTTGTGATATTACATAAATAAAGAGTGGTTTTTTATAAGACAATGCTTTTATTTATTCGGGGTTCGTTTAAACGGGTTTTTGTAATGAAACAATTTCTAAAATTGTTAAAAGATGATAAATACCATTTGCGACCATTGAAGAAACCCAAAAGAAAAGGAAGTACTGTTCATTACTTACATCGAATACTTTGACTATAAAAACGAAAAGTGCTATAGCTCAGCCAATTTTCAACCAATTGTTTTCCAAAATACATCATTCGACGCAGAATCAAATACACTTCCAACAAATAAGTAAATATTAAACCTATTTGGAGGAAAATAGATCCCTAAATCATTGCCGAAGTTGTAAAATTAAAAAAAAAAATTTTTTTTGGAACTTTGTCACTCTATAACTACCATCAATATTTTTTCTACGCAAACCCCTGTGCGCAAATAAAAAGTCCCATTTCTTAGCTTTAAAACAAATCAAACAAAATGAAAATCGAGGAAGAAATGACGAAGTTACAGCGTATTTTATGCAAAAACAACCGAAAAACGGTTTTTTCGCTATAAAAAAAAATCTGACGTGCCACGCCCATTCCAAGTATGAGGTTGTTCTTAGATTTTCATCCCGAACCCCTGTTTTGAGGTCTGATCCCAAGTAATTTGATTTTTTGTTTTTTTGTAACACAGTGTTATTTATTAGGGCAAATTAGTACAATAAGATATTCAAATATTTTATAGTACAACAAATTTCAGAGTCACAATAACAAGACATAACAGATCATAAAGTAAACTAATAATCCTTTTTAGAGGAAAAATAAAAGCAGCCTTTCGAATTTACATAGTATCGATCGGGTATGTTCTGCAATCCACTTCCGAGTGGCCGAAGCTGAAGCTGCCGTGTGAGGTGGACATTTCCGAGTGAAATTGAACAGCAGAGCATGGCCGGATATGTTCCAATAACAAACTAGGCACTTTTTTATGAAAATATGCTGACAATAAACTTTAACATTTTTGAAAGCCCACATTTTCTGTTGAAAAATGTTTTATTTTATCTGTCCTCTCCTCCATCGAGAAATTGTTTAGTGGGGCAGGTCACCTTTATACCGATATACGGAATCTGTTGCAAGGTGGAAAGGCCGATATATTATTTTTACATTTCAATATAAAATGATTCAATTTCCAGTATTCAAAATATAAGTCTTTTATTCTTATTTTTAAAAAATTTTTCAATTTCAAATTTTTCATTTTCATAAAAATCTAGAATTGTTTTAAGACTTTATTCTCGCCCTTGAAATGTTCGGTTTGGCCCTAAAAATCGATGTTCGGTCGTTCTGTAAAATACATACATAATTATATATAATTTTTAATCAGTGTACTCACTTTTCCATTTTTGGTATCAGTTTCTCGTCAAATATCTTTTACAATGGCTGTAGAAGTTTGCCGAAGTGCTGCTAACTGTTTGCATTAAAAAACGTTTGAATAAAAGCAGTACTGCAGCAAGTTTTTTTTTTAACGAACACATTCTTTTCGTTCAACTTGCAGTGCAACTAAATTAAGGCGTTTACGAAGGAGCCTTTTTTGTTACATTTGTTTGGAAAAAGTACGAAAAACATTTAAAACGCCTATACATTAATATACATATTTCAACCGTTAATTCAACCCGTTAATGTCGTAAAAAGTGAATTAATGGCGATATGTTTTTTGTCCCATTTGATTTGACTGAACCAACGTGAGCTAAGCGGTGCCAGCGAAGTGAGCCACAGTGTTAAGAGGCAACTGAGCCACGCGATAAATTTTCCAGGCGTTCCCACGACAGTCGGTTCTACGATACCGGAACGACCCCGATCTATATCCGGCCAAGGACTGTCACTTCAGCAGCAATCCCCAAAATGTTATGGGGGGTGTTTTATGCTGTTGCAACAACAACAACAACAATAAATTTTCCATTAGGCTATGGAATGACTAATGCTGTTACAACAATAACAAACACGACAGTCCTTAGTCGGATATAAATCCGAGTCGTTCCGGTGTCGTAGCACCGACTGTCGTATTATTGTTATATCTTTGGTAATTTAGTTGCAATCATAATTTTTTTGTCTTACCTTCTTTTTCTGCTTTCTGGTATTAAAACATTTAGACTCAAAATTGTTTAATGAAACTGATCAATTAATTTGTACTGAGCTGGTCTAGCTAAGTTGGCTGTTGTGTATTAGGTTCTTTAATTGTTTAATAAATCCTACATTAGGTTGTATACATTCCCGTTGTAACTTTACTAAGGCATAGGCGTCTTCAAAGGGCATGCCACGTTGCAGCATCAAGTATCCAATAACAACGCTAGCTGCTCGGGAAACTCCAGCATTGCAATGCACCAATACTCGGCCATGAGACAAATTTGCTTCGTTTATGAATAAATTTGCTTCGGGTATGACATTTTCTAAAAGTTGCATTTCAGGCAAATCAAAACATGGCAAAAATTTTGTTTGCACTCGTTCTTTAGATATATGAGGTATTTCAATACCAATGCTTAAAATATGTGTTAACTTATATGTAATAATATTCTCACTATTGACGGCGTCCTGCGAACCCAAGTAAAGGAAATCGGGAAGAATACAAGCTGGTATGGTATCGGGTTTTGTGTCAACAACAAAACCAAAAGAACGCTCTTCTAGAAGTAATGGTGACGAATCGGCTAAATTTGTTTCTACAAACCTTTGGCCAGTTGCTGTGGTCACAGTGGTTGTAGTGGCTTTAAGAGCCGAGCGCTTAGTTTGAAGCTGCTGCAGAAAGCTCATTACTTCTGATATTTTGGTGTAGTGTTAGATCATTTTCATCATAATGAACACGGCAAAGATACAGTCCAAATGGAGGCGAAAGTAACACACGAGGATCCCAAGAATTCTTGGAAGGAATTGTTAGCATTTCATATATGGAACGTTCATCAATTCGTCCTGTAGCTAATGCAATTAACGTCCCAACCATTCGACGGACCTGTAACAAACAAAGTGTGCAAATCCTAGTTAGCCCATAATTTTTTATTATTATACTTGTTTATAAAGAAACGCCTTCGCTGTAAATTCAATGTCCCAGTAGTTGTAGAGACTTTCTGCTAATTCAGCATTTGCACCAATCGCCAGCGACTTGCCGGGTTTTACAATAATTTTATCGATTGTTCGTAATGTGTATTTGGGATGGTCTCGTGAAGGGCTGTGCTGTCGGCTGACGTTCATAAAAGTTCGAAAGTTATGCAAACCAAGAAACATTTGAGAGCCGGCGCGCAAACGATCAATATCGAATACGCTATTTCTAGAAAACATAAGTAGATAATTATGTAAAGTCAATACCGCCCATTTAATAAATCTGTAAACCTTACTGTAAGAAAAAGCATCGATCAAGTTCTTCAACCGGCAAAAATGCGTAAAAGTTATGATTTTTTAAAGAATGTCCATTATTATTGTTATTTTTAGCAACAGCGAATCGATACAAATAGGTTCGCCCACGAGCATGATAGCGGCAGTGAAAAGTGTCTGGAACTTGCTGGGTGCTATGTATTCTTATGGGCAATGCGTGCTTATTCAGCAGACTATTTAAGACGCATGTTATTGTAGTTGGATCATAGGGCTCCGAGTTGCGCCGTTGTAGATCGACGTGAAGCGTCGAGTGAAGTGCATGCACACCGGCATCGGTGCTAAAATGTATAAATAATAAGGAATTGATTTTAACCAGCAGCACTTATTATATAAAAGCAATTTACTTTGGCATAGGCCACTTACCGACTAGAAAGCACTGTTTCGATTTCGTTAAGCGGATGAAGCGCTCGAAGAGCTAACTCAATGCAACCTTGAATAGTTTTGGTGTCCACGCGTGCCTCCTCAGCTTTATTTATTGTTTTCTGTATACCGCTAACAAAATTTGAATATGTAATTATTAATTAATCCGCTTCGAACACAATACCATATAGACCTCACCGAAAATTTGTGCCAATATAAGATATATTGAGTAAATAGCGATTCATTTTGACGGTTTTGATCACTGTAAGTGAGTTATGGACGATATAAATCGACGTGTTTAAACTTTGAATATTGAATTTATATATCGATGTTAATGGATGTATTTTGACGAATTCGACATTTTAAGCATATCTATGGTTTTAATATCGATGCGTTGAATAATGAATGCAATGTTTAAAGTCACTTCCTTAAAGCTTTATTATTCTGCGGAAATACTGAAATAAAACTCTAAAAGTATCTTTTTCTAAAACGTTGTGTGTGTACCTTACATATCTGCTCGTTAGATTGAATCACGTGTATAACCTCTAGAGGAGCATTGTCGCTGTGTTTCGGGTTGATGCATCAAATAGCAGACACATAAAAGCATAGTATTTTGTATTTTCGTTCGTTGCGCAGGTTAAATTTGTCTTTGTGACCCATTAGCGTAATTAAATGACAAGGAATTGTGGACCTTTTTTTTTACAGAGCGATGAATAAAGCATGTATTTGTTTTTGTCTTGTGTTGTTTTGAAATCCAATTTGTAATACTGCTAAAACGTCTAATAATTGCATGGATTTTGCATAGAATTCGCTGGTCTTCGCCTACATCGAATGACAGTATATAAGTATATCTGAACACTGAAGTGCAGATTAGGATACTTAAAATTATAAATCTTGTATTTTCATTTTCATCCAAAATTGAAAACATCGAAGTACTTCCCAAACTATCGAATGAATATCGATATAATCATACTTTGCCATGCATTGAAGGAAACATCGATATCTTTTGTGATGTGCGTCTCTATTGTATTTGTTTTGCAAATTTATCAGCTGATGTACAGCCGTTCTACAGCATGTTGCACGGAATTAATATTACATTTTTTCTTGAATCAAACAAAAATATGTATTTGTTTTAATATTTATTTAATTTGTACTTTTATTTCATTTGCCAATTATATGCAATTATAGTATATATCCGTTATATACATATATTAATATATCCGTTGATTTTGGTTTCACGTACATACATATCATCCTGTTCTCATTCATAAATTTTTATAATTTGAATGCAACCCTACCTGCTGAATGAATCGAACGAAGCTTTATCACTGCCAGTTTTTTTCTTAACCTGTCAAAAACATTTTTTTTGCAGAAATTCGGAGGAAAAAGTATAGAAGTCGCCGGTTCCATAACATTTAAACAGGCGCTCTTGGGATAAGAAAATTATCGTAAAGACATTCGGGCTTGTAGCAAATCGTCAAAATATGGTATCGTTAGACCCCACCTTTGTTAACATCAACGATAGTCAGGAAAATAAAGAAGTGAATGAATGGATTCGATTTGGAATGCGACTGACTGTGAGCGCTGCACTTCACCCATTCGAATATTCCAAGGTGCTTATTCAGCTGGGATATGAGCCCATAGCGCCCCGCCCTGGAAAATCTTTCTTGGGTAGACCAATAATGGTGCTGCCAAATATCTTTCAGTACGGTAAGTGTGATTAAAGTTGAAACATTAAACAAAAAAGTAAATTGGAAAAAGATTAGGGAATGCGTCACATAATATACTATATTTTTATTTTTGTTGATTTTGTTTTTAAGCTGGTCACATCAGGAAGGTGGATGGTTTTTATGGCTGCTATCGAGGCCTTGCGCCTAAATTGTTAGGCTCAATCGTAAGCATGATATTCAGTGAAAAAATTGCTGATAAGGTGGGCCTCCCAGCTATCGATGATAAAGACAAGGACGACAACGACCTCACCGATGAAGAGCTGTAAGATGAAAATGTGTAGTGTGCGAAAAAATAAGATATTAATTTTTACAGCTTTTAGATACGTTCAATTCAAAGTGAATCTAAAGCGAGATGTTGTACTGAGCGTGTCGGGGATTATTGTGTCACACCCGTTTCACGTCATTTCACTGCGCATGATGGCCCAGTTCATTGGTCGCGAAACGCTTTATCAATCGATTTACGGTTCCATTAAAGAAATTTACAAAACTGAAGGAGTTTTAGGCTTTTTTGCTGGTTTGGTGCCAAAGTTATTATGCGATGTGGTCTGCCTGGTACTTACAAGCACGACAGTATTCGTTCTCAACAAATATGTCATCAAGGATAAAATTGGTAGACAGTATAATGCAGGTTTTGCACAGGTAAGTTACAAAATGCAACGAATGAATGATTTCAGAGTTATTATTTTCGGTAAGCGAATTGATTACAAAAAGTAAAGAGCACTCAGTAAAAAAAATTTCCGGTAATGCATATCCGTAACGTGTAAATTCCACGCAAGGCACCAATCATCTACTACCCACTGCTTTACTTTTGTGCCGACCTAGTCGGAACCGCACCTTTCTTGGTCTACCTTTAGATGAGTTTGAGATAAGGACCAAATTTCGTATGGTCTAATAAGGTTTAAATTGAAATTTCTTTATAATGTACTCGCTAATAGTGGAAAGTGTTATAATATACTTACTATATCTCAAGTCCCAGTTCGCGAGTCCGTTCTTTATTTGGGCTCTAATAATTTCTACTCAAATAAAATAAATACTGAGTTTAACTGTTTTTTTTTTAACTGCTCAGCTTTTAACTGTATTTATTACGGTTTTTTGTATCATCTATAAAAATATTGCTGGGATCATTTTCTTGCAGGCCCTCTAAAAAACCAGCTTCAAATTTTCCAAAAAAAATATCCCTAAAAAATTAATGGTGGCCCTCGAAACTAAACATTCCACACATATTTGCATTTTTACTGTTATTTTCATATTTTCCTAAAAGTCTCATGTAATTATTTAAAACTTTAATTTTCCAAGAACACTATTATAAAAAAATATCACTAAAAATTAAATAATCAACCAAATTAAATATTTAACACTGATTAGCATTTTTACTGTTTTTTCTTAATTTTTTCCGAAAACTTTCAAGTAAATAATTTGATACATTATTTGCCCAAGAACAAAGTGTTAACCTGAAAATATAAAAAGCTTTGGAGGTTTAACTGTATATCTTAAAATGAAATAATTTTGCCTTCAACAAAAAAAAAAAAAAATATAAAAAAGAAACTACATTAGCACCTATACTTTATTTCCTTTTATCTAGTTCGCCTTCTCAAGCATCTTGTATCCGCTTCAAGTGGTTTCCACATGTATGTCAGTGACAAGCTCGCGTTTAATGGCTGGTCGGCCACCGGTGATGCCTGAATACAAAAACTGGGTTGATTGTTGGAACGACTTACAAACTCGCGGCGAACTTAAACGCGGCAGCTCGTTATTTTGGCGGTAAGCCCTTTTGTAAAGTACGCACCTAGTACGTAGGTTTAATTAAAAAATTTCTTAACGATTTCAGATCTGCTGGAGGATATTCGAAAATGGGCACGGTTGGTCTGCGCAGCGACTTTCCACCCTTACCAACTCTAGCAAAATATCAATAAGCAAAGCCTTTCAAACGTTATACCTCAATAACTGGACACAATGCATTTCATAAATAATTTTTGCTGTTGATTATTAACGCAATTAAAATTAACTAATGGCATTTGATGATGGAACATTTTTGGGAAATGAGATACAGATTTCAAACAACATGTATAACAAACAATGTGACACGACGTCTGATATTCATTCATCGCCTATACATGTTTTTATTAATCCTTTTTAAATTCATGTATAATTATTTACTACGAACTGTTTCTGTTGTTTGTAATTTATATTAAATGAACTTAGTTCGTGAATTTTCCTATATTTGCGATTATCCAATTATAATCGAGTGAAAAGGAAAATAAGAAAATCTAAAAACAAATTTCCTTTCAATTGGCAGAAAAATAAAAATGTTTTGTTTTAATTTGTGTTGTATTATTGTGTTATTGCTTTTTCTTTAGCATGCAGCCGACATTCTGAGTTTTCCAAAATATGAGAAAACCCATTCAGTGTGCTCTGAGTACGTGGCGGGGACGGTTCGAAAATAAATCCACGAGCGCGTTCTATTTTCAAGATAAAAAACTAAATTTTATCCAGTTAAAACAGTTAAAAAATATGGCAGATTTTTTTTTTTTAATATCAAAATAAAATATTAATGGACATTCATAAAAGGCTAAAATGAAATAATAACATAAATACCATGATTTTACAAGAATTTTTCAATATCTACAATATTCGATACTGCGTGTGTGTGTATCTATAGAAAATCTGCAAAACTTACTTTGTGCGAGCGATTGCATCGTTCCTTCATGTCTCATTAGCCACAAGTAAAAGTATGTAGTTTCCATCTCACAAAAATAAACCAACAAGATGTGTATACGATTTTAAAATAAACCAAACAATTTTACTTTATGTCCGCATGTGTGTTGGAATTGTTTTCAATAGCGTAGACGTGTTAAACGTTGCTGCTTTGCGACATACATACATACATACATACATGCGTATGTTTGTACATACATACATACATACATGTATAGCAAATATCGTTTATGTGTACATATTTAAAAATACCTAGTTTTAAATTTCTTACCAGTTAAAAAAAAAAAAATAACAGTTAAAGCTCATTTTATAACAAAGTGCACTGAGTGCATTCAACGAGATCTGCTGACATGTCGACTAGGCGAACGCAATCACTGCCGCCTCATATGTTAGATCAAAAACCAACGCGTGGAAAATGTATAACTGCGATTTGCTTTTCATGGAAAGTAATTTCTTGTGTGGTGTCACACGTGATTCTGGTATTGTTGGTGGTCTCATATTGCGTTGGAGGCGCGTACCTCTTTCAATACCTCGAAAAGCCACATGAAATCGAGGTAAGCCAAAAGAAAATAATTTATGAATATGAAAAAACAAAATTTGTAATTGGTACCACCCACTTTATTTAGTAGGTGTGAAATTTTTAAACAAATTTCCCTAGCCACTTATTACCTTAATATGACAAAAAAATTACGCCCCATTGCAAATTGCTTGGGAACAAATATTACCACAAATTTTCAAGCGAAGCAAAAACAATTTTCCATTTTGTTTTTGTTTTACTTGTAAATTAATGGCACTGATTTGTTCCAGTGAAGTTGGCCGTAGGGCCGAATATATCATCAGAAAGGCGATTTCTCATTATTTTTATTTCTTTGAAAATAAATCCATTATCTTATGATCAATTTGAAGAAAATTTGTAATTGTAATATTTTTGAACATGCCGATTATTTGTTTAACACTTAAAAAAAAAATTTTTATTTAAATTAAAAAAAAAACATTTTTGGAAAAATTTTCAAATCTATCCAGCTTCCGAAAATCTTAATGTTTTCCGAAATATGTTAGCGTAAATTTTAAAATATAATATATTTTTTAATTTCGGTGGAAAACCGCAACTTTTTTGGCGAGACACCCTAATGTTCTATGCACATTTTCAACAAAATTTCAAACTTTTTTAATTTGAATTGGATACTTCTGGGTATGAAGCTTTGTAGTTATTTTAATGTACATGGCTGGAGTGGATACAAATTCCGATCGATTTGAGAAGATTTTTCGATTTTGGCCCTACGCACTTTTTTCATATTACTGATGGATTTTATATAAATTTCGGAAAATTCCTAATATTTTTTCCCCCCGCATAACACATATGGCACATCTTATCGCATATAAACTGCATGCCTTAAATAAAAAAAGTTTTAAAAAATTAAAAATAAAAACGGGAATTTTTAACCACTTCAGACTTGCACACTATAATATAAAAAAAAATTGAATATACCACAAAATTGCCCACCGAAAATGTTCCAAAAATTCTGAGTGAAAAGTTTGAAAATTTTTTTGAATTTTGGAAATTTAGAATATTGGTTTTATTATTATAATGAGCCATATTTTTATAAAAAATTTACGAAAAAATGTGAATATGCAAAACATTGTCAATTGTTTGAGTAACTGTATATAAATATTTTTTATGCAACTATGGGCATAAAAAACGCACGAAAACGCATGAAAGTTGCCTGTGCAGCAAGCTGTGAAACAATGTCTCAATCCGTTCTTTATCTTATAGATGAAAATGGACATACAATACCTGCGCCTAAATTTAACAGACAAAATTTGGCGTTTCTCCGATAATGCCTCTGTACTCTCCGAAATCGATTGGATCACGAATGTGAAGAAGGATTTAGTAGGTTTCGAAACACAAATCGCAACAGCTATTAAAACAAATGGTTGGGATGGTGATGAGGACGTAACAAAATCCCAATGGACTTTCGCTGGCTCGCTATTTTATTCGATCATCGTTATAACTACCATAGGTGAGGGGTGAAATTTACAGCATAAATAATTAAAGCTACACACAATATTGATACATACACAAATATAAGCTATTAAACTAATTTACTAAAATACAATATAAAGAAATTTGGCGCTAATTGAGCGCTTTGGCGAAACCTTTATTGATCTTACCATCTACTTGATCGGTAAGTTTGTTATTTTTTGCTATGATCGCACTCTTTCCTTCCGCTTGAAGTTTTCGATTTAAATTGCCGTTATCATTGAAATTTCCGCCATAACCAAATAAATTTCCACCTGGGTATTGAAAATGACCTGGGTATCCACCACTAGTGGAAGCGAGGCCATACCCTTCTGTGTACTGCGGTCCACCGCCTGGATATTGCGAACCAGAAAATTGATTACCTTGGAGCTGAGTGCCTGGATATTGTGTGCCGCCTGCCCCAAATACTCCTGGATATTGTCCGTTCCCTCCAAATTGCCCAGCAATTGGGTACTGCCCACCAGCTGGATATTGTCCGCTTCCAAATTGTCCCGCACCGCCGCCAAATTGGCCACCGAAACTTGGATTTAGACCAACTTCTGGCCCTAAGAAACCACTGCCTCCCGTATTAGCGCCGCCGAAAATGCCTGGCTGTGCTGGAAATCCTACTCCAGGTTGCCCTAAGAACCCAGTGGATGGAAAGCCGGGATATTGTGATTGAGGTCGGCCAATTATACCCGTCGGTCCACCAGGTCCCACCAATATGCCATTACCTCCTCCAGACGGATAGTTGTTTGTGCCAAATAGCTGACCATTACCAAAGGGAGGGTATGGATAATTTCGTGTACCAACATTTGTATTTACTTCCTCATCGGGATAGTCATCGATCTCATCGTTTTGCGGTTGCCCCGGTAGCGGTCGTCTAGTGGTCGGTTCGCGATCGCGTGCTCGTGCATTGCGGCGTAGTGTATTGCCCTCATATCTAGCCGAAATTTCGTCATGAAAAGGTTGTGATCGGTGTTCGTTGCCACCACTTCGCCCGGCCCAAACCCAACGATCTCTTTCGTTCGCGCCAAAGACACAACCCAAAAGTGCTACGAACCCTACAACAACAAGTAGCTGCTTATTCATTTCTTTATTTCTGTAATGAGAAAAGTAGATATTTTTGTATACTTGAATTAGTATTTTTATTAATATTATTTTATAGTAGCTCGATTGGGTGTAGTTTTTTATGTAGTAGAGATATATGTGGATTAATAAATTAGTTAATTCTTTTAAGAGAAATGAGAAAATTATATCGTATTGTACTGTACTGCTATTAATGACTCTATTAAAATTCTTTCGTTTGAGTTAGTTTTTTGAAAATTTTGTGAGTGTATTAAATTATATAGTAAGTTGTTTTGGTAGGGTAGGTGTGGATTTAGTCCTTAATGGCATTCTAGAAATATTACCCTGACACAACCTTTCCCTTAGAGAAAACGAAATTAGAAGGAGTATACTATTTTTACTTTTTATACATATTATCAATATATAGATTCAATGAAACCCCAGGAGCAAAAGTAGCAGCTGATTTTGCTTAATAAGTTCTAACATTGCGTGTGTACCAAGTATGGTAGAGTTTGATAAAGCAGTTTTGACGATTTGCTTTATTGCTCTAAAGTGGGAAGTGCTACTCAATTTTTTTTAAAATTATAATGCATTCCCCTCCCGAATTTGAATGAATTCGCTACATTCTTTTTTTTTCAAAATATGGCATTTTTTAAATACCCGTTATATGTGGGATGGGTGTGGTTTTTGTACGATTCCTATAATTTTTTAAATTATGCCTATTGTACATTCCTATTTTTTAAACAAACTTGGCAAAAAAATATAAAAACTGGACTCGAGCTCAATAATTATTACAAATTAATAATTGCACAAACTATTAAATATAAGGCCGAAAATAAGTTTATTATATAATAACTTATGTCATTGATTTTTGGCAAACATTCTTTCTATAATTTTGAAGTCTAATATAATTACATTTTACGTATATTTACAAAAATGTTTGCTTTTCATGATTCCCCTATGGCCAAGGGTTATTTTTTGTTGTTGCAATATTGACAATCAATCTCTCTTTTTTTTTATTAAATTTTATTATACAAAATTCAACAAGTTTTCAAACTTTTTAATCAGAATTTTTAGAAAATGTGTGGGTAAGCAGTTTTGTAGGCCATTAAATTTCAGTGCATGTGGGTACAAATGTTTGTTGATTTTTGAAACTTTTTTTCGCATTTTCTTTCTATAAGTAACTTATGCAGAAAATTATATACATACATATGTATTATATGGAAGAAAATGCGCGCCGTCTACTAAAAAATAAATTATAAAAAAATCCACGATAACTTTTACCTACATGAAAGTTCCATTTTCTTGTACTGAAAATAAAGCCGCTATAAAACTCCACACCAAAACTTTCTTAAAACTGTGTCAAATAATTAAAAGTTTTCACGTAAATTTTTTCAAGTTTGTTAAATTTTTACAAAGTTTAAAATTTATATTTTTGAGATTTGTGATATTGGATGAACTAAATTTTAATAAAAAATTAATAAAAAAAAAATTTTAAATAGAAAATGTTTTCAATATTGCAAAAAATGGCCGTATGTGTCTGCATAGACTCATAGGATGTGTTTGTAATAATGATTTTTAAGGCTAGGGACCGAAAAAAAAGATGATTTTGAAATTGCCCATGAAAAAAATCAACTACTGGATTTTTTGTTTTTAATCAGAAAATAACCAACCGGAAAATGAACATTATTTCAGAGCAAAGAAAATAGCACCCGAAATATGCGAGTTACTTTTGTTCAAATACATCATTTTTATTTCGGAACAAAAAAAAAGAAGAAAACTCAGGAAGTTATTGTTATTATTGGTTGCAAAGTTTAACATCTTAAAATAAATGTGACATTCATGCAAAGCCCAGGGATCTTCTTACTAGACAGTCCTAAGAAATTGCATTTCGTTCTAGATACCGATTTGAAGACTTTATTTTTTGTGTTTTGTCCCGCTAGATTTCCGATATATCTATGCCTGCCATTGCGGGCAGCCAAGGAAGTAATTCTTCTATACACTGTCAGATCAATGCGGGCTGAGAATGTGTTAAAAAAAGTGTTCTTTATTTTCAAAAGGAATTGCGCGATAATTCTAAGCAATCGAATTTGTTGGTTTTTTTACTAAATTTTTTTAAAACAACATATATAGCACATGTTTTTCAAAAGTGAAACAACTTTAAACTTATCGAATTTGATATTAGTACAAAATTTCACTGTGCACATATTTATTTATAGTAAAAGCTGAAACAACTTTTTGTTGTACATTTTTGCAAAACGAACAGTTCTGTTCACCTACATAGCACAATTCCAAATTGATTACGAATTATCTTTTGAGCTTCCTGAAAAATTACACGTTTTGACTTAACCCACATACGAGTATTTATTATTTAACAATTATTCCTTTGATCACCTTCACTTGTAAATTATTCACTTGATCACTCTTGCTAGTCCTTTCTTTCAGCTCTTCTTCTGCCTCTTTTTAAAACAAATTTTTATTCCAAATATATTTAGAGTGCATGTATGTATGTATGTATGTAAGTCTTGTCGTTATGATGCGTTTGACCGCGTCGGTGGTTGTTGGTTGAGTAATTTGGCATGAGTTGGGCCCACGCTACTTATATAAAAAATTTAACCAAACGCGCCACCAAATGTAGCGTCCGTCCGTCAGCGACGCAGCCAAAATAAAAAAAATTAAATTAAAAACATCGTTAATCCGCAACGATCGGTGACGGCTATAGCCGCCAAAATTTGCCGGTGCATGGTGTCTGTTTGGATGGAAGAAAAGATAAAAAATAAAATTAAAATTAAAATTCGGGGTTCTTTAGTTTTTTGTATCATCATACTTACATTCATATGTTCATGTATGTAGAATGAAACGTTTACCCTAAAATATTCCAAAATAATCTTAAGCGAATCGCCCATTTACAAAGAAAAACAAATTTGGATTATTGATTTGTCATTACTCATTAGTACGAGTAGTTTCACGTAGGCACGTTTGCTTGTGGTTTCTGGTATCATTGGTGGTCCTTTATGTAAACTACATTAACTCAAAGACCGTAAGACTCCTATATACATACATACACACTTACATACAAGACTGGGTCGGTCCCCATATAAAAGAAAAAAATTAGCAATTACCCCTCTAGTTTATGCCATGTCCAAATCATTAACAATCGCTGTCCGCACCGCGGTTTGAAGTTTATAATTCATTGCAAATATATTTCATTTTTTTTTGATTTTGAATGGAATTATATCTCTAGAGTGTCCTAAGTTTGGCTAAGTCAAATTGGCTGTTTCTAGGGGCTGACATATACTCCTCGGGATCCATTGTGACTCCACAGTCCATTAAAAAACAGAACGGCAACTTCTTAGTTATATTCAGCAAAGCGAGCCCAGATATTCGAGTATCGCGAAGGCAGGGCAACTGAGTAAAAAGTGCTGCGATAATTCAACTTCCTCATCATCCAAGCAGCTACCGCAGTAGAGGTTAGTACTGATATTGAAGTGCACCAAGTGGAATCCGATTGAATATTGCGCTGTCAGCTCCTCCATAATCAATGAGCGCTGTGGCTTGAATAACTGTAGATGCTCTCATTACTTCCTAGGGTCTACTTTTGCCCAAACAAACCTCGCGACCCTGCATACTCTACTAGCTACCCAGAGCTTACCATGCTGACCGTAAGTCCATTCATTCAAAAGCAGCCGACAGGTGGTCAGAGACATTCCTAAAATCTTCTTGCATAAGAAGACCTTGTCACAGGGATGTCACTGTACCCAGATTAATTTGATGAGGAAATATTCCAAAGCTCTCGTAAGATAAGTTAGGCAACTTTTAACCACTTTCACGTCCCTTATTCGGTCGAGTTAAATTTATGTGCAATGTTCAGTAGCCTTAACGCGGCTTGAGCTGCTAGGATTTTCCCCAGTATCTATTGGAATAATATTCAATGTAACACTTAGCGAAGGGTCCCGCTGATTCCAATAAGAGCTTGTGACTATCACGGAACCCCACCATACAAGAACTCCGAATAGAAATCTTTTTATCTTTTTTTGTTTTTATTATTAGAAATTAGGGGTGAAAATTGCTAATTATTTTCTTCGACCAAGTCTAATATATGTATACCTAAATATAGTAAGTACACACTTGCCAATTAAAGGCGTTCTAATCTGAAGATCGGGGCGATGTTGCAGTGATCGAATTCTGTTGAATGTATTATTTCGCCGGCCAAGTGGGAGGAAGTGTGTGCGTGTGGATCGTCTCACAAGGCATCATCGCAAACATCGTTCAGTGGTCACCGGCATTATACTGTCATTAATCACTGCAAATTTGTCGCCCAATAAATGTTCAACCAAATCATTTATATCATTCGAAGAATTAGCAATTTAACGCTTGAAATGGAACTTTGGCAGTGCTTTGGGCACAGAGAAAATATGCACCATATATGCTTTCTTTGTATACAAGTGTGTGTGTGTGTGTATGGGTGCTTTCAATTGAATTTAATTTTTGTAGTTCTCTGCAAATTCGTGAGATGAATACAAAATCGAACCGCAATACAAAAATATATACAAGTATATTCAGCCAAAAGTGCATGAGTTGTATTTGTTTACAATCAATTGTGGGCCCAAAAAATTTTATAGCGGAAAATTAAAATGTGCACGAATTTAAAAAATGCTGTCGATTATTCTGGTTGACATGAGATAACAGATTTAAAATAAATAAAAAATTGATATGAGTTCGCCTCAGTTGTTTTTATTATTCATCCAACACCAGGTGTATGTACATATATACACATTAGGGTGGTGGTTAAATGTAGGAAAAAAATTTCCACATCATATTTCAAAACCCTCAACCCCAGCTACAGTCGAAGATCTCGTATATAAATTTTGGTCTCAATTGGCGTCATTTTTGAAGACTCAAAAAATTAAAATAAATTTATTTTTCATTTAATACCCAAAATCGATACAACTATATAATTTTCGGGCCTTCGTCGTCGCTGTGACGGTTTTAACGATACTTAATCTCGAATACCGTCATTTGCGGAAAGTTTTTTTTCATAAATAGGACTTTTCACCTTTCGAAGTCTTTCAATGAAAAGGCGGTTGAATGGTTGGCCTTAACATATAAGTAAAAGTATCTTATCAAATATACAATAAAATCCACTTCAGTCGAGAACTTTCCTGTAATTTGGCAGTAGGTACGAAAAAACAGAGCTTCCATAATAAGTGGATTGTCCTATATTTGTTATGTTGACATTTTCATTTATCTTCAGTCTTTCCAAATCGATTGTACATTCATATAGAAGAACATAAAGAATTACAAATGAATCAAAAGGAGTATCTCCGATATCTTGTTTTAAGAGCAATACACTGTAAGATAAAGGAGCTCTCAACTCCCGATATGAGTGAGACCTGTCACCTTAAATTGGGATTTTTATAAAAATATGCTAAACAACAAATATCTCAATTTTGATATTTACAAAAAAATTTTGCATGTAACTATGTTTGTGCTGGGTATATTGGCACACCCAAATCTTAAAACTGTAGTACTATATTGAAGCTAATAAACTTTTGTTTTTAATTAATGTATTGCAGTCAAAGCCTTTAAAAAAATGATTCAGGGAATGAAATAAAATACATTGGAGCAGTTTTAGAATTTGTGTCTGTATGTTTGCCTGTTTGAACGCAGTAATCTCCGAAACTACAGATAACAGATTTTCATGGGACTTTAACTGTTGGTCGAACAGTAACCTCTGGCGTAACATTTTATTAAATGTTTTTTTTTTAACGACATCAACGTTGCCGTTGAATATTTTTTGTTGTTGATTTCGTTTTTTTTTGTTTTAATTTTCAACTTATGTAAATGGAAATGAGTGTCAGTTGCTTGGATAAGAATGGTGAATCCTTTTGTGTAGGCAGAAGAATAACTCCAAAAATGATTTTGACAAAGAAGGAAAAAAAATTAAAATTAAAGCATAGGCGGGGTATTGACATTTCAGCGTCTTAACGCAACAACAAAATATATGAGATTGTTGTTTTTGATCGGTCGCTATTACCATTTCAACGTACCATGCATCTGAGGCTCGAAATTTTTACTCATACGCCACGGTATTTGAATCGGCGAGCACCGGGATTTTCGAGATTCAAAAAAGACCAGCATCCCGGGATTCTGGCGAGCCAGGGTTCACATCCCTATTTGTCTGCTTCGCTGGCCATCTGTCCAAGTCCAAGTGACACAGTACTGTTCTCACGTGTTTGACCTTCAAAAAAATAGCTTTGGTGTTGATGTTAACATCTCACGGTAACTACATATGTACATAGTATCTATTTATTTATGTACATATGTACGGTTGTGTAGGTGTTAGAGAAGATTGGACGATGAATGGAGCGAATGGGAGTCGAGGAAGAGCAAATGCTTTCCGTATGGTCCACGCTCCAATGCACAACAATGTATTAACACAATAACAACAATATTATTTGGAGCCAAAAATTCATAGCGCTAGACAAGGTCAGTTCTGTACACTCTGTTGTTTTATGAGTTTGATATTTCCCAAAAACAGATATTTCTGGTTTTAAAACAGGCCTTCATACATAAGTACATACCTAAATAAATGCATTAATTTGATAGTCAATGTGTTGTCACCCGCGCAGAAATTAGAGTTTACTGACCGAGGCAGTTAATCAAAACAAATGATTTTGGCCACCACACGGAAACGCTCGCAATGCATTAAGAGCTTCGCTTAAGGTGAATAAAAGTTACATACATACATATGTACATACATACATACAGACATTAAGGTGGCCAACTTATTTCAAATAAATAGCTTACTATCGTGAAAAATCATTTTATTCTTTAGAACCATAATAAACCGTAATACTTACAATAATTGTAAAATAAAAAAAACCGAATAATGCAAGTAATTTTTTTCTTGTCAAAAACCAAGGCGAATTCATATAAGGGTGTTGTTAAGCAAGCAACTGAGTAAATGCGCTTGGTGGACTAAGGGCCGGTATTACTAACTAATCTTAAGTTCAACTTAAGTTCTAGTTTAGACAAATCTTAGCTAAGAACAGTTTAAGATTTCACTCACGATTGTGTTTCACAACGGCTACTTAAGTATGGAAAATATTTAATTGATTAATATGGTAGCACCGCAACGAAATGCATTGTTTGCATATTTTGACAGTTGTCCAAATACAAAACAAAGAAAAGTGGTTTCGTGTGCGGTTTATGAAAATTGTATTTTGAGGATAAAATAAATAGACTTAATTATATTGTTGGTAAAATGGCGGAAAATAAACGCAGAACAAATTTTGCTCCTAGTGAAATTGATTTGCTTCCGATTCCGAAATAGCTCAGCATCTTCTCCTCCTAAAACCGAATTCTTTGATATAAATATATTCGCATGATCTTATATATATTTTAATATACCAGGCGATAAAATCTTTATATGTGTACAATCGATAGCGGCAATTACCCGAGGAAATTTAGCCAGTTTGAAGAAATTCTTTTGGCACTCTCTTATTTCTTCTCGTTTTGGAAGTTTTATAAAATTTTCTCGTAGCAGTGCTATATGGTGCGAAGTACATGTTATGACTCGAGAGGCAGTAGCTTTTGAGACTCCAAACAAGTCGCCAATAGTTTGCAGCATCGCAACGTAAGTAAAGGCATCTTCTCCGGGCGCAAGGCATGGTTTCTGTGAAGAGTCAATGTAATTTAGATTACTTTATAAATTAGTTAGTAAATCATTCACTTACCTAGCAGTTTTATGCTTTATTTCATCTTTTATCAAATTAAGGACACTCCAAGCTGTTTGTTTATTGACTCGAAACCGGTCGCGAAAATCTTTCTCGTCGTACAATTGAAAAAATTGTGGACGATCTCGTATTACTTTACTTCTCCTCAGTACAATGATATTTATTACTTCCTCGTATTCTAAGTCACTGTCTTCATCACTACTCCAATCAAAATCCATATTAAAACAAATATCCTTTAGATTTTCTCAGTTATCAATACTAAGGCCTTTGAAATTTTACTTTGCAACAATTGATCAGCTGTTCACAAAGTTAAGAACAACTTAAGACGTCAAAATTGGCGACTTAAGTTCAACTTAAGTTGAACTTAAGATTTGCTCCAAAAATGGTTGGTGAAACGCAAAATCTTAGACTAGACTTAAGTTCAACTTAAAAATGCATTGTAATACCGGCCCTAAATATCTAAGATATGTGTTTGTTGTAATTCTCAAAGATTCTCACTGCCATTCTGCGCACAATTTGTTAGTGGTATGAATTCGCCTTGGTAAAAACCATATACTGACTAATTACACTAGCCTACAAGAAAACAGACCTACAATACCATCTGATCATCATGCTAAGAGTATATGTAAAATTTTCTATTGAACCCGAATAAGGAGTTAGAATAGAAAAAGTAGAATTGTTTTTGAAATATGGCAACATTTAGACTTTTTGAGATCAGAGAAGTCTTTCAATTTTGTTTTTCTCTGAACATAATTCACCGATATCGAGTTCCTATTTATTTACAATTTCTACACTGATGCCTGAATATTGAAAGGCTGCATTTGTAAAATATCGTATATTTTGTTGTTCAAAAACGAAACTAGAATAATATTCCTTGCTTCGAAAGTAAAATTTTCTCTGAAATTTTAGCTGACATTGTGTAAAATTGTCAATAAACCGCGGAATAGCTCCAAAATCAATTAGAAGGTAGAAAAGTGAATAAACTATGTTCAGAGATAATTACAATTAATAGAAAAAAATTTTCTAAATTTTCTTTTATCTGAAAGTCTAAATTTAGCTAAATCTCAAAAACTGTTCTACTTTTATATATTACGCTTTCATATTCAGATTCAGCGAAACATTTTATATTAGAATTTATATAAAACCGTCGCAGATCAGATAATTTTTCAAATTTGATAAACTTGTGTTATAATTTACATAAATGAATAACTTATCAATTTAATGCATCTTTTTTTACCTTCTAACAATATATTGTTAATATTCGAGCGGGAGGTATATCCGACATATTATTATTGAAAAATAATTATACAATTTTTAGGTGGAATATGTTAGCTTTTTTTGTTATTATAATTTCTTCAAACAGACAATTATTGCCCCTTTTAATATCTGCTACTTTCTCAGATAAAATCTGAACACAAAACTCAATATCAATATTTTTAGAGCGAGTGAGCTTACTTTTGAATATGCTAAAAGTTCGCAATTACCATTCATTTATAAATATCAAAAAGGAGAACACCTGGCCACCTTAATCCAAATATATACACATTCACCATCTTGTCTTCCCTCAATGGCGTACAATGACTTGCACAACAAACAGATTATGGACATTTGGATTCTCTTCTAGTTATTTAAAATAAAACTAAGAGTAGTCGCAAAATAGCTGATTAGAAAAATCACAACTTCACAAGTTCACCACTTAATTGCAAGTCTTCCGCTGGCAATTTGACTCACATTTCCTGCGCTTTCGTCAAGACATGCAAACAAGCGCTCGCAATGGCAGCGAGTTCCAGTAATTGAATTGAAAAGTGTGTCATACGCCATAAGGAGGGACATAAACAAAAGCGACCACAAATTCTGAGTTACTCATTCGCATAAACGTAGAGTTTCATAAAAATAATAATTGCACGAAATTAATAAGACCTCACGTACGTACATACATATGCATGTATGTATGTGTGTATGTACATATGTGCGTATTACTACATATGTATAGGTATGTATTGCGAGTATGATGTGTGATGGGTCTGATCATTGGGGAGGGAGCCTTGCCCAATGCGTTACAGTTGGTTGACCAATTTTCAATGGCATCGAGTGCTTGGTTACGCATTCTCATGTGGACATACAAAATATAAGTACTAAATATAGTACAAATGTATTAAAAAGGTGCGCGTGGTGGTAACTTGCAGAGTCAGCTGTTGCAACATTCTTCTCTTATAGCTATGGATGAGTAGCCGTTTATTACATACTCGTATTGCAAAACAATACAATAAGTAACTTCTCATTCATGTATTTTAACTACTTCTTATTCTTCTCAATTGCTTTATAACCGCATAGGCGATTTTGGCCGATTTCTAAAAAACATGCCAGTTGCTTCTCCCCAAGCCAAGCCAAGTTCTGCTCCACCTAGAGAACGCAGAGGTCGTCCTCTGCTCTCTTCCTCTACCACCACCAGCTGGTACCGCGATAAATACTTTCAGGGCTGGAGCATTTTCGTCCATTCGCGCGACGTGTCTCAGCCAACGTAGCCGCTGTATTTTAAATTGCTGGCTGTTGACAGTGTCCATGCTTCTGCGCCATGCAATAGCGTAGGGATCCTGAGAGACTTATAGAACGGGGTTTTCGTTCGCCGAGAGAGGGCCTACTCAGCCCGAAGTAACACTTGTTTGGCAAGAGAGAACGTAGGATTTCCAGGCTGACATTATTATCGGTGTTGATGTTGGTTCCAAGGTTAACAACGCACTCCACTTTTTCCAAGTTCTTATTGTCAACAATGGAGGTACTTAGTCTTGCCATCGTTCACCTCCAGACCCTTACGTTTTCGCTGGAAATGGCAAAAGGCAACTTTTCTAATAGTATTTCAAGAAGATAGATGAGATATACTATATACTTATATGTATGTAATTAATTGCATTTCAGAAATCGTTAAAAATACATGCAAACATACTTCACTTTCACACTTTGACGAAAAACCTGCCCAACTGATGACCTGCGAGTGCTTTTGTACATCCCACCGCTGCCTATCCTAAAAGAAAGAGAAACAAGTATTGCAACCCCAAGGTTATGTTTTCTAAGATCCAATTTTACAAAGGAGTATCACAATTAATGATTGAGAAGACTGGATAACAAAATCCGTTAACTTCAAACCTTATTTCTAGATCTGGCTTACGGATGGATCAAAACTGGATATTGGTAGAACAAGAGCGGTCATATACGGCCAGAAATTAAAAATCAAAAAACCATGTATGTATACCCATCTATATTTCAGGCAGAAATGGTTGCCATAGAAATCTATGCTAAAGAATGTCTGCGCAGAAAAATAAGAGAAGCAAATATTTAAGTATACATACATATATCCCCTCCGACGGTCAAGCGGCTCTTAAAGTGCTAAAATCCAGCACGTTCCCATCTAAACTGGCGTTTCAGTACCCAACTCTTCTCAACACACAAGGAAACTTAAACGCCCAAACTGTAGAATGGATTCCGGGTTATGAAGAGCATGAGAAAGCCGATCACTTGGTAAAACTAGATGCTAGTATGCCCTTTATTGGGCCAGAACCATTTGTAGACTGTCCAAAAGCCACTCTAACGAAGTCGGAAGGACACAAGAAGAAAATAAATTTGCTAGCAACTGGATAAAAAGCGCAGGGCAACATTAGCCAAAACAGTTCCTTGTTTCCTCAAGAGGAATATCGAGAAAGTCACTTTCATTAAGTAGAGGGAATTAAGTAAGTATTCTTACAGGGTATTGAAACCCGAGATGGCACAGGAAAAAGTTTAGCTTATCTGATACCGACGTTTGTCGATTTTGTGAAATGGAATTAGAAAACTCAGAACCTGTTCTCTTCAAGTGCCCTGCCATAGGCAGACAAAGACTCCATCATTTAGGTGTCATCGTTGGTTCAATCACATAACCTATGGAACAACAAACCCCAAGTAGTGCAAAAATACATTAAAAGCCTAAGTTTATAACCTATAATAATAATAATAATAATAATAATAAAAATAATAATAATAATACTTTGGCAAAAGTTAAATGTATTTCATAAAGCGTCGGTCGTACTTCAGATAGTGCAGAATGTACCAGCTCCTTTTGGTCAAGACACAATTAAATAAAGTAAATGAAGGTAATTACGGCTATTTTCCCTACATCTTTGTTTAGTATATTTCATCTTTTTTGACTTCTTGTTTCCTGAAAGGAAATCGTTTAATACCGAACTGGTTCAGTTATATTTAATATGGAACCATTTTCTCTAATTTTCCTTGCGAAACAACACGATGGTTTTCTCGTTCTACAATCGTCGTCGCGAAATCTGCTAAGGTAGAATATAATAGTTTGGCGCTTACATCATACAGGTCGATGTTTGGCTGTGCTGCTTCTACGATTTGAGGTATATATTTGTTGAGGTCTTAAAATATAATGTATTTTATAATTCCAGTGAGAAAAGAGTACCAACTTTTTTGTATGAGTGGATGCACCCCTATGTACATATTCTCCAAAAAAATTCCGTAACATTCGACTACGGCTTTTGGGTTTCAAGCGGTCGGACTCTAGCGTTTAAAGACTTTGCTACTGTCTTTGCTCTTAAATATGACTGTAATCTATGGCGCGAAGGAAGGAGACCAACGTAATTCTCTCGGCTAACAATGAGAGGAATGTACAATACAACTTGAATAAGAGCAGAATAATTTTTTCTCGTAGTGGGATATGCCTTGATCAACCCTTCTAGTTTACGAATATTTACCTTCAACGGCTTTCTTTATCGACCTAGTTATGTCTCTATATGTACCTCCGATAGTTATGCGGATACTTTAAAGATTAAACTTGTGTCTTTAAAGTCGACAGTGATCTGATTTCATAAGCAACATTTTTTCATTAGGTGCGGTCTTACGAACACTAACTTTGGACATATCGAAAGATCAATAAGAGGTTGTCAAATATGTATCGCGTTGTTTACTTAGTTATGTTTTATAAATAACACAAATAGTTTTTTTTTACATAAAATTCGCCTGGCTTTTATTGGTCATTAAATTTCTTAATGTTGTAAGTTAAGCAAATAATTTGCAAAAACACTTTTTAGGCTATGGACATATATCACCACGAACGGATTGGGGTAAAGTTACGACCATTTTCTATGCAATTGTGGGTATTCCGCTCATGCTGCTGTGCCTTTCTAATATCGGAGATGTGATGGCCACTTCCTTCAGGTTAGTATTCGAGAATAACTATTATGTATTTAATCTTTAATATATATGAATGTATTGTACTCAGATTCATTTATTGGCGCGTTTGCTGCTATGTTTGTACCCGAGCAGCGCGTCGTCCACGTCGACCACGACAACGTTCAATGCGTGGCCAACGGTACAGCTCCCGGTCTCAACCGCCACCCGTACGGCGATCTATGCGTCTAACACAGCGCTCTATGGCCGATTCCGGTTTTGGCAATTCTGCAAGTCTACCACACGCTTACTCAGATCCGGAGTTGCGTACAGGACGTCACGACTACGATGGTGGTCGCAGCAGTGGTCGACGGCATCAACACAATAGCAACTCCCAGCGCAGTCGTCACGCACCGCCACACCAATATCACGATGAGGCTCCGCGTTACACTCAAACTCTAAATCGCGGCTCAAGGTTTGGACGCAGTGTACGTAATCGCGAAAGTATGCATGGGCGACACACCGTCGAACGTGAACGCTACCTCGGACACTCTAGGCAGCGGCTTGGCTCACTTGAAGAACTAAGTATGCCGCCAATGCCACCGCCATCGAAACGTTCGTTCAGTATGCGATCGGTGCGTGCGTCTAGTGCACGTCGTGATGTAGCTCCTCCGCCGCCGGCGGTACGCAGTGAAGCACGTGAATCACGTGAACCCCCACGTGAGTCACGAGAAATGCGCGAATTCAATCGAATGAATCCGCGTTCTATGCAGCGCGGCCGATCCGTACCACATGCACCGGCCGCGGCACGCGCCAAATCTGTTGATCCGCGTATACACTACGAGGACGCCGTTGATGATGAGGTTGTGCGCAAAACACCAATCATACCCAATCGTTATGCAATTGATGAGTTGGATCATGGGCAGCGCCGTGAGCAACGCGGTCGTCACATGTCGCGCAGTCAATCGATGCCGCGCTCCGCACTGCTCAAAAACAATTACCACAACGAGCCGCGTAGCAATGGTGATAGTTCTTATCATTCACATCACAATCAACCGCGCTATGCGTCGCCACAGCAAATGCATCGACAATCATCTGGACATCACTCGCACTTTGGCGATCGTTTGGAATTACCCGATTTCGATCCACCACACATGAATCATAGAAAACGCGGAAGGTCACCAGCACCCGTAGATGATTATGACGAAGATTTCGATGATTATTATTTGGACGGTGGTGACGTTTACGATGACTACGACAATCACGATATGGCATATCAACACAGAAGCAGAGATCGGCGGCATAAGAAAGAGAGACCGGGTAAGACCCTTTTGGGAAAACCAAACACCGTATTCCCTACTCGATTAAATTAAAGAAAAGAAGAGTTTTCATGTTATATTTAAAAGAAAATATGATATTATACATCGATATGCAGCTGAATCCCATTTCATAACACGTAAATATAAAGAAATAATTTCGAAGCGACTCGCTTCGTATCGACTGGTAGCATGCCTGAGATCCATCCCCTTGCGCCCACAAGCTTAACCACCTTTGCCACTCCAATCTGCATATTAGGGATTTAAAGGTGGAGATTTACTAAAGTATGGATTTATTGCCACGCTATATGACTGATGAGCGTGCTTTTTAACCGATTTCCATAATTTTCGAAGTTGTGCTTACCGTGCCGAATTTTGGTAGCGTTGATAAAGTAGTTTCGGAGATATCTGCCTAGTACCTATTTGCTTTAAAGAGAGCGGTTCCACGCCAATTTCCGCATTTTTTTTAACCCAATGCAGCGTATAAAATTTGAGCAAATTATCCTTTTGTTTTAGGTTTTTGTAAATTACCTATTTTATACTTATCGACTTGAAATGCAGTATGTACCTAATTTGGTAGTTCGGACAGGCAGTTTCGGATATATACATACCTATTTGCTCTGAAATGTGCGGCATCACGCCCGTTTTCAAATAAAAAATTACTCACTTTTTATTTTCTCTAATGCAATCCTGTATATCAAATTTGAGAAAATTATGTATCTTTAATAGTTGCTAAAATATCGCATTACATATTTTGATTTTCACAAAACACCGTTAAGTGGGCGTGGTTATTATCCGATTTCGCCCATTTTCAATACGAACCTAACCTTGATATCTCAATATTTCCTAGAGTTATCGAATGAACTGACGGACCGACAGACAGACAAACATTGAACATTTTGTCCGTTTATGAGAAATGTCCGATTATTTGAATGTCGTAAAAATTATAATAAAATTCAGAATTAAAAAATAGGCAAATCGGTTTCATATTCAAAATAAAACGAATACAGAACACATATTTATGTTCAAAAAAGTATGAAACTGTGCGCATATTAGAACTTCGCCTCCGCGTAAGAGAGATGTTTTTTTCGTAAATACGTTTGGTTGTCCGTGTCCGTTTATCGGAAAGTCCACATATGCGAGAGTAATTTCTATGTGGTAAAAACAAAAAATGGTTCGATTCCAAGAGTAAATTCGCTTTCGATAAATGCACCTTTATTAGAGCGTCCGTCTATGGGAGCTTTCACTCTGTATGTGTAACTATCTCGGTTGCTTTCTACTTTTACAAACAACCCATAGGGGACCAAGTGGGTTCGGGCATAACAAATGGAAAAGATAATGAAGAAAGGAAAACCTCGCGAATCTTAGTAAGAATTTTTGGAATAGCTTGTAATTGCTAAATTTATCTACTGGGGCAGGTGAATAAAGAGAATTTCCACTAGTGGCGCAGTCCCACGCTCCATTTTTCATTTTTTGCAAAAAATCTTACTCGAATATGAACCGCCGCACATAAAATATTATGACACAAGCATTTTCTGAATTTTAATGATTTAATTCCCCTTAAATCATCATCATTAATTAATTATATAATTTCACACTATTTCTCTTTAAATAGAACGCTTACCGCCATCACCACGAATAATGTCGCCAATGGGATTCCCTGTGAAACGACAGGTACGGCGACGTCCCAGTTTTGAATATGACGACGATTCCTATTATGGTGACGATTGGAGTGATTATGCCGATATCTCCCCAAAAGATCGGCCAGTACCCATCTGGTTATGTGTATTTTTGGTTATTAGTTACATTTTGGGCGGTGCCGCACTTTTCGCCTACTGGGAGAAATGGTCATTTTTGGATTCGGCTTATTTCTGTTTCATAACTTTAACCACAATCGGTAAGCGTACCGAAAATACACAAAATATTTAAATTACGTAAATTTACATTTTTAACCATATCTTAGGCTTTGGCGACTTTGTGCCCGCGAAAGGAGTGAAGGACGAATCGGAGCAATCAATTGCTTACTGTTCCTTATATTTGCTCTTTGGTATTGCCTTGTTGGCGATGAGTTTCAATTTGGTACAAGAGGAATTCATTGCGAATGTCAAGGAAGTTGCACGCCGTTTGGGTATTTTAAAGGATGAAGAAGAAGAGGAGGATTAACTAATTTGTTGTATTGTTTTTATTTTATTTTCTTTCTTTATAAATCATCAAACGGTATACAAAACACAAGCAATATATTTACATACGAATTAGATTTCTCTGGTGTGCGATGATTTTTTAAAGTGTATACATTTAGAAATAAGCATAAAACAAATTATAAGTGTATGTATCTAAAATAAAATTGAATTTTACAAGAACATTCAAAGAAAAGACAGAAATGGATGGTCATAACGAAGGTACCACAATGCAAATTTAATCAAATCTTTTGCATTTCATTTTAACTCTTCTCTAGGCGATTAAATAATAATTTTTAGAAATTCAATAGCAGTGATTTATTGCCAACGCTACACTTTTGTCTATTCCATTTTGTTTAAAATACTGTGAAATTACAAGTTTCAAAGAATTATGGTAGTTTACTATATTATTATTAGCAATTTGTTTATAAATCTGCAGTTAAAGATACCTTCAAAGTGACTTAAATGCATTTTTTTGTTTGCTTTAAAATAAATTTACAGTCATGTAATATATGCGATAGAAACCCATAAAAACTAAATTGACACGGAGTACAAGTATTTCCTTACACATAGCAGACAGAGTAGATAGACAGCGTGCGATGAAGCTCATGAGATGTTTTCTTTGTTTGCCTACAAAGATGAAAGAATAATGAAATTTAGTGTTACAAAAACAAACAAAAACAAAAAAAATATTGCAAAATAAAATTATAAAATACTCACTCTGGTGGTTGGTGCTGACGAATTATGTGATAGAGAAGCTTTGATCGGCGAGTTTCGGCCTGACAACGAATTATTGTTGCGCAGCTGTTTGGCGAGTAGCATATTTGGCTTTTTGGATGCGCCATTATTTTGTTGAGGAGTTGCTGTTAAGTCAATAGGCGTCGAATTCAATATGATTTCAGCATTGGAAATTTCCTGACCAGAGTTCTTTAGTACACATTCATCTTCGCTGCCCTAAAAATTAAAAAAAAAAAAAAAATCATATAAATTTTTTTTTTTTTCATATAAATTTTTTTTTTTTTTTATATTGTAACTAGCAAATAACTGGCGTTCTTTCTTACACTTCAAAAAGTACAGTGTATTAAATTTAATTTATTTGTGTAATGAAACAATTTATTTTAAAAAAATAAATAAAAAAAAATAAGCATTAGGTACATTAGGGTGCCTCACCAAAAAAAAAAAAAAAAAATTTAAATTATTATGTTTTAAGACTTTGGGCAAAATTTATTAATGAAGATGTACGTGAGCTCTATTGATTTGAAAATGGCTCCAAGAATAAAGTCTTCTCTAAATAACAATATGTTTTTTTTATAATACAGAGAAATTCCTCATAACTGGGCACTCACTGTCGCATTGTTTTTGTCTGGTTAGGGGAGATGTTCGCTTTTGGGGGTGAAAGCCCAAAAAATGTTTATAAATTTATAAGAAATATCGCCTTTGATGAACATTAACAACAGACTCCCATTTATAATGAGATGCACCTTTGTTTTTATTAATTTCTGCAGCTCATATTTTGCCAATATTAAACCTTTAAAAGCAAAAAAATGTGCCCAGCTTCATTTTTTATGCGCATTAAACTTGATTAACCGGATTCTCTTCGTTTAATTTTGATCGAAACTACTACAAAGTTTACTTGAGATTTTCATTTTTTGTTTTGAATTTTTGAGATATTTTTTGATGAAAATGGTTTGAATAAGAGTGTTCGCGGCCGATGACATTTGTATGGAAAAATTAATGAAAACTCTGTGTACACGAAATCTTGTTCGGCTAGTGAAATGAAGCTGTCCGGTGTTAAATAATTTCATTGTAATGGGTTTTTCAATAGCGACGCACAAAAGTAGACTGATTATGGCAGCAAACGACGCCATATTTTTCCCCGCTCTTTTGACATTTCTCTTCAGTAAGGTTTGCCATTTCATCATGGAAAGATATACGATCCAACAACGAGTCGAAATTATTAAAATTTACTACCGAAATTCGGAGTCAATGGCCTCAACATTAAGAGCGCTACGTCCAATTTATGGTCGTCGTCATTTCTGGCTGAATGGCTTCGTCAATAAGCAAAATATGCGTTATTGGACAGGCAGCAATCCACACGTACTCCACGAGTCAACATCGCATCCCGAAAAAATTACGGTTTGGTGCGGTTTATGGGCCGGCGACGTCATTGGGCCGTACTTCTTCCGTGATTATCAAGAGCGGCACGTTACTGTGAATGGGAATCGCTACCGCTCAATGATAACCAAATATTTTTGGCCCGAATTGGATGATATGGATTCGGACAATATGTGGTTCCAACAGGACGGCGCCACAAGCCACACAGCGAATGTCACAATCGATTTATTGAAAATAAAGTTTGGTGAACTTGTTATCTCACGAAATGGCCCAGTCAATTGGCCGCCTCGGTCGTGCGATTTGACGCCGACTAATTCCTGTGGGGCTACGTCAAGTCTATGGTCTATGCCAATAAGCCAGCGACGATTGATGAACTTCGTACGAATATCGAACGTGAAATTACAGCAGTATCAACGTCTGGACTTCTGCAAGCGTGCTCGTGGTGTCCATGCAAAAGAAATCGAGTTCCGTACATAATGGAATCGAATGTACTTTCACAGGAATATGGAATTTGATTCATATCCCAAACCGTTTTTGTTTTATTTAAAAAAAAAAAAACTTTTGTAGCGTTCCTATTGAAAAACCCTGTATTTAAAAACGAATCCATATGAGATAATAAAACCTGGTGTTAGCTTATTAAAAGGTCTAAATAAAATTGAGTTTTTCTTAAATCAATCATTCAAAAAAAAAAAGGACAAAGACGCATCAAAAATTTCATTTTAATGATGCCGTTGAACAAATTTTTAAATTGTATACGACGAACTCTTAAGCTTAAGCTGTTTTATGATCTGTGGTGATTTCTTTTTTTTTATTTTTATAAATTTTATTTATAAAAAAGTCCACAAATCGGTCCAACCTTAAATTTTAATATTATTGCGAAATATTTTGGTTGATATCTTAAAGTATAATGAATTTTATAATTCCATTTGAAAAACAATAGCAATTTTTTTTTCGGGGAGTGATGCACCCTAATGTACATGCTCTTAAAAAAAAAATCAAAATCCGTTCAGCACTTTGATCAATTTGAATCAATTTTATATATAAAAAAAGTATACATTGTTCATTTCTTACCTCATCAATGGGCGCGGTTGTATCTAAATCGGACCAATCGTTCTCTTGTCGAAAACGTTTTACGATGTCCATATGTGGCGAAGTAGCTGCTAAAGAGCGTGGATATACAAAGTTGCGTTTAGATGGTGTGGTACCTGAAACATCAAACTTAGTTAAAATATGTTCTCTAAAACTAAAAAATAAATGCATATTTCATACCTGTTGGTGCATAAGTTTTAAGCTCACTTTGCTTAAATTTATTGACATCGTTCACACAAGTTTCCATCTGCTCTTCGTAAGTATTTGCATAAGTCAATATATTTTGTTGCAATGAGTTGGTCAGGCCATTTGATACCACGACATGTTGTTTCAATTTCTGAGAATCTTCAGCTAGTCCTTTCTTTACAGCAACAGTAGCTTCATTAATTTTCTCTTCACTATCCAAACGACTGCGGTTTACCTCATTTGTATAATCTACCAGCACTTGTTGTGTTTGCTCAGAGTGTAGAGCAGCAGCAATGGTTAGCTCTTCGACACGTGTGCTGCTATCCTTTTGCAGGTCGCACAATTGCTGCTGCAGTGCACTGTGCATTGTTGTTTGTTCAGCGCTGTACTCCAATGCCGCAATGGCAAGCTGTTCGACTTCCTTCTTTGTTGCAATGTCACTATTACAACTCGTCTCGCAAAAGCTGCGCGCAAATGTCGAATTCTGTTGTAGCCTATTATTTGTAGATTGCGTATTTTCTTCCAATTTAACTGTTAAATTTTTAATTGCTTCTGCTCTTGATTGTCTATTCGAGAATGACCTCTCCTTTAAGGAATTCATTTTTTCTATGATTTCCTCCATCATTGTGCGCTCCTCTTCGAAAACAGTTCGTTCATTTTCTATTTCAATGTGCAATTGCGCTAACTGTTGCATGCTTGACTCGGAGATTTGCTGTATATCGGCAATATGTTCTGCCATTTGATTGGTATGGGCTTGAAGACTACTCGACTTTTCTTCGAGTCCATCCACTACAATGCTACGCATCTTCTCAGTGGTAGCTTTTTGCTGAGCTGTAGACTTCTCTAGATCTTCAAACTTTTCTTGCATTTGCTTAATCAATCCAATCTGATTGGTTTCAAGCTGCTTAAATAAATTAATTAAAATAGATTTATGTTCACTACTGGCATCGCTTAGTATTTTTGAACATTTTTCGATTATTGCATTAGTGTTGCAAAGTGATTCCTTGCATAAGTCGTTGACGTTTTGAATTTTCTTTTCACTTTCGTTAATCAACTTCTTATGTGCATTTGTGGTGGTGACTGCAAAAGTGGATATAATTATTTAAGGTGCATAGTAGTTTGATGTTTATCTATCTTACCAAATTCTTCGAGTAGCATTTGCGTATATGAGCTTTGCTGTTCCTTCATGTTGTTTAAGTTGCTATCCATTAGTTCGAAATTATCGCGCATACGTTCAGCGAATCGCTCACAAGCAGTTTGAATTTTAACATCAACATCTTTTCGGCGCTCAATTGTACTCTAGAAAAAAAAGAGTAATGACTTTTAGTAAACGACTAAAATTGTTTCCTTATTTGTTAGCTTACATGCAGCTGGTGCGTATCATTTGTGGCTGTGTCAGCAACATCCAGAATCTCAAGCGCCTGATTGGTCAGTACCTCTTCCGTTCGCACATGGGATTCCAACAAGACTTTCTTCTCCTTGTAACGTCGCTTTGTACAATTAAGGATCTTCAAAAGTATACAATAAAATATATATATTTTCAAGAAATTTTCTTACAAGTTTTTACTTACCCTTTTCGTTTGTTGCAAAGCACCTTGGGTCTGATTGAGATTTTTTTCTGTACGTTTCAGTTCCTCCGTCTTTTCCACTAAATTTAAACTGACTTCAGTAAAGATCTTCTCTTTATTCTGCAGTTCGTCTTTTAATGCCTTCAATAGTAACATTTTTTCATTGAGTTCCCGGTTTTGTGAATCCATTTTCAATGTCATTTCGTTATATGTCTCCTCTGCTAAGTAGATGCCGTTCTTGTCACGTGCTGCCATCAAATCTCTTTTCAGTTTATCTATCTCTTCTGTGTATTCTTTAAGCACCGTTTTCTTCGTAAGTTTTTGATTAACTTCCGGCTTGTTTTGAATATTTTTAGCACGATGTGCATATTCAAGCGTACTTAATGTTTCTTCAATATCCTTGTGACCAGGTGAAATGGTGGCAATTATCGATGTTTTGGTGCGACCACCTATCAAAGAAATAAATCTAGTTTGAATTCAATAAGATTTTTGTTTTATTGTAAGCTTTAACTTACCTAACGATTCTTGAAGAAGACGCGTTAATTTTGATTCACGATATGGTATATGCGGCGTACGTTCCACTAAAGCTGTAATAACCCGACCCAATGTCAATAAACTCTGATTTATATTTACTGTCTCTCTGGCTCGTATTCCCTTTTCGTTGCCTGCTTTGCTAACATTTTCACTTCCAGCCAAATCCACCAAATTCAATTTACCAATTTTCAACATCTCTTCTCCATCCATGCCATTTTCGCGAATGTGCACTAAAATTGAAAATACAGTGTGTGACCGTGAAGATTGTGCATTCATTAAAGTTGTGGCGGTTTTCCGACGTTCCTTTCCCTTTTCGAGTAACTTATAAACATCGTCTTTGCTGTGAACTGGTATCTCCTCCAAGCCTTGAATGATAACAGATCCTTTCTTTGTGCTATCATCGAAAATACGAATTTTTACACTATCATCTGAAGAGAGCAAATCGCACAACTCTTCATTATACAATTCCAGATAGGAAATACGCATCGAAAATTCCATTTCCAGCATGCGCAGCTCATCGAAAAGATGACTCAACGCGCGTGGTATGATACCAATATCCGAATCCTATGAATGCAAAAAAGGGTAGTACATAATAAATGATTTTCTCTTTTTCTAACACCCATAAGCTTTCGTGCTTCTCAGGTAGAAATTTCAACCGAAATTAACATTTCAAGGCTATTTTTATAACTAAAATTGAAAACTGGTTTTGCACCCACCCACAAGTGTAAAAAAATGTTACCTTTTTAAATCATCTACTAAGCGCTATACTTACGTCCTCCCAAGATGATTTCAATTCTGCGCATTCAGTGCCCACCATTGTATGAGTTTTGCCCGTACCAGTTTGGCCATAAGCAAATACAGTGCAATTGTATCCGGACAACACCTCTTCAATAAGCGGCGCCACCACAGTACTGTAGACATCCGCCTGACGCGAGTCTGTACCAAATACGCGATCGAATGTAAACTTTTTCGTCAGCTTGGAATCAATTGTATGTCTTGTTACTATTTCACGCGGCGAAATAGTTTCAATGACTTCCGCTGATCGTATACAACGTTCTCGTGCATTTAATGGTCTATGAGAAACATAAAAAATTTAACAATGATTTATACATAGTAGCTCCTAAAACCCTATATGAACTATAGCACTCACCTAATACGCGCATACACCTGAATGTTCTGATTAGATGTCTTGCGGGGCTGTTGGCTCGACGCATTGTTTACGCCTCCAGAGGTATTCATTGCAATTTAATGTATATTTTCACAAAAAATATGCTTCTTCAAATAAGAAAAGTATAATTTACAATTCCGCTGCTATTTACTTGATTCTATCGCTGAATTCGAATCGACCGTTTGAAATGCTTCGTTCAATTTCGTACAGCTGGTCGAAGGAAAAGTGCTGCCCTTAAAAATTGAGTTGCCAATGTGCTCGAAAGAAATGTCAGCTAACGTAGAAACAGAGAACTTCGATATTTACGTTCGTATATTATAATCTTTGAATGTAATTTAATAAGTAGTTTTTCGTGCATAAATCACGTTCCATTTTGTTATTGCTACTTTTTAAAAATACAAAATAAAATAGTAGAGTTTTGCTACATATAAATATTGTTGTAATTAATCTCCACGTGTACGTTTGACACTTTCTGTACAGCCCGGAATTGGCCCGGTAAATAGAACGTAAGCGGAAAGCTTTCTCTTGTTCTTGTTGCTGTGATTCGGCATGCAAACAAAAATCAACGATATGCAAAAAAAAAAAATCAAAAATTAAAAAAAAAAACAATTTGCCAATACGAAAAGAACCCGAAATATAAAAGAATTATTAAAAATATTTATTATTTCCATAAAAAAGGGAGAAAGTTGGAAAAAGTGATTAAATATTTAAATATATTCTTCTGGTTTTGCGTTTTCTTGCTTTCTTGCAAGTTTCTTTCACTGAGAGTAAATTTTGCTTACGCTCTGAACCTAAACAGGGTTAGGTGGCCGAAACAACGGTCTTTGGCCGGGTGAAATCCGGGTCATCCAGGTACATACGTAGAACCGACTGTCTTGGGAATGCCTTTGTTGTAACTCTCACCGATTCTCTTTTTCATTGCGCGTATAGTTTGTTATTGTACATTTTTGTTATTGTATACTCAAAACCACCTGCTCAAAACCACCTGCTATTAATTCGCCTTGTCCAAGCTGCTTCATATTCAAAGAAGAAGACACTTACGATCCTTTATTCCTGCCGATGTAAACTCTTCAAAAGTTAGAGGTGAGCTGATATCCCTGGGTGCGTTTTATCTTTTAATGATTTAATGTAAAAAGTAGCCGCTATCCTGGAGATCACCTTCTGCACTCACTCTCTACAAATAATACAACGTGTTATCGATTCGTATCGATTTTACGTCTAACTTTTGAACGGGTAGCATCCATCGTCAGTGATAAGTTATTTTCAAATATACTGCTCCGAAAGCTATGGTTTTTTTTCTAAATTATATTTGATTTTTTGATTAAATTCCTAATTAAATAGTTTGAAGCTTTGTTAATTTGCCTTTAGTATACTTTTTTGTGTTTTCTTTTTAATACAACAACCAAATAAGCTGTAATAGAGTGGAAAAACATTTAGTAACACAGTGCAACAATATTTAACGTATTTGATGAAACTAAATGAGAACTTATACCTCCCATAACAAAATCCCGAAACGAATTTTAGCCTATAATTCTGTTTTTTTTGTTATACGTATTTAAAGTTTGTGATTTTACCCAATATAGCAGACAGATTGAGCAAAATTCAATCAAATGTTTTTTTCTGGAACTCTTCAGGAAGTTTGTGCTATTATACAGCTGTTATGGTTGAGGATTTCATTTTTGATGTTTATTTTTACCTAATGCTTACGCTAGGGGGAGCAGTCGTAGATTTTTTTTGGTAATATTTTATAGAATTTTTTTATTTTTATTTTAAAAGATAACATTCTCATGAGAAAAATATTTATATTAACAATTTTTGCAGGAAAAGTACTTTTAATTCAAAAAATTATAATTTGTATTTCAAAATCAGGAATTTATTTATAGAATGAGTTCCTCGACTCCAGCAATAGGAAGATACAATAACTTGCATTCCAGCAAAAAATCTTTTTTGATGGAATTTCACTAAATTTTCACTGTTTTCTCACTAAAATTTTCCTATATCCTAAAAATCACCAACTTTAAATACTTGTTTTACGCATAAGCAACATCTATAAGCTAACATTTTTTTCGGGATTTTTTTATGGGAGGTGTAAGCACTCAATTACTTTTGGTTTCATCAAATATGGAGACATAAACTTTTAGTTTGTATAACGGAAATATTACAAATAATTAGGGTGTTCACGCCGTTCGCGTTATTTTTCTGCTTACAAAAACAAATACTAACTTTATACAGTTTCTAACAGCAAGTGAATCGCAATCACCATATTGAGATTGTCATGATATGAAAGATATCATGAATATTGTCAAATAATTTGCTGATCTTTATTCGTTAATTAAATTTTTATATTGTAATTTTAATATTTTCGATCATATTTAAACGATCTTTGTGATCAAATATAATTTAAGTATATAATCTGATTTAGAGTTTTTGATAACATATTTAAGCATTATTTTGAGATATCAAATTTTAGGTCAAAATTATATTATTTTTATATCCAGTTGTGCTTATTATGTTCGAAAAAATTGATTTAAATACGAAACTAATTACTTTTATTACGAAAACTGTAGCAGTTACGGTCCTTTTTATTTTTAATTACTTTGAATTAAAATTATTTCTAAATTAAAAATCATTAATCATTATTTATCAGGTCCGTTCCCATCCATAGCAGTTTTCGACATTTATAAAATAAATTGTAAAATAGAAAAACTGGTTTGGTTGAAGAGAGAGAGAGAAAATGGGATTATGTTTTCATTTTGAGCCAGATCTACGCTCATCAAAAGCAGAGAACATCAAGTTCTCTGGTTAAACTGTGAGCCATGATGTGAGTTCAGTTTCATGGAGTCGTCGGTTTGGTTAAACGTTTCAAGCGGACGATTACGGTTGTGCAAGGTGTGAAATTTGTTGTTGCTATTTCACAAAATATACAAAAATAAAAAGAAAGGAAAGCTGTGCATTTTATTACTTTCAAGTGAGGAAATCCGCAGTTCTTACGAATGCGAAATTACTTTGTTTGCAATTTTTCGTACATTTCGAAAGAGTGCAAGTGGGGGAACGAAAGCGCGGCCCGGTAACGGTCAAAAAGTTGTCAAAAGGCAAAAGCCAAAGCAAGTTTTACATAGTAAAGTACGCAATACACACACACACACATGCAATTAAACACACACATACAACTTAGGCAGTGAATATAAACAAATTCGCGTTTTCTGATGCCAAATGCCATTGGTACTCGACGTACATACATACATAGGCCAGTTTCGCATTGCAGAAATAGTACCCTTACGTGCACACACACACCTACGAAAAACACAGAAATACGTACATAGGTAAGTGAGTGAGTTACGAAAATTGCAGTCAATTTGTGCATATTAAGTTGGATTACATAGTTTTGAACAACATAATTTATTTATACGTATTTTTATTATTTTTTAAACCTGTAAAATAAAGCAAAATAAAGTCCGTAAGAAAGGATAGGCCGAATGCGAGTGCGAAGATTGAAGAAAGCAAGAATATTTCGAATATTTAAGTGTAAATATTTGTATCAATGTAATTTTACCAGGTATAAGGAAAAGGAATAAACATAACATCAGTGTCAATTGATACAAACAACAATAGAGCAGAGAAATGTGGCGCGTAGATATTTTCGCAACAAGAAAAACCTGACGAACGGGTAACTGGAAGTCAACAATAGCGAAAAAAGTATGAGAATGGTAAATGATAGAGAACATCGAATCGGGCGCTGACGTAGGTTTAAAGGTTTTTGTATGAATATGTTTGTATGTGTGTAGGTATCTTCATCTGTGCTTCATTATGTATAGCTGTGCAGGTGAGAGTGTGTGTGTTTTTTTACGCGGTGGAAGCCTGCTGCTTGGCGGTTTGCTTACTTCACTCAAGAAGAATCTCTGCTGCTTCGATTGTCTCATGGCTTAGTCTTCGCCCCATGTCTACACATATCTACATACATACATTCATAAATATACATACATATGTACATGTGCACATAGTTATGAATATACATAAATTTTCAACTATGGTTGTAACTCAAGTCTTGTTTTATTATCATAGTATTTCATTTTTCAAACGCATTTGTTGTTGGCGACTAGAATCGAATCGGGAGTCTAGGTACATATATGTATGCGGTACATTGAATATTCCAATACCGAAAATGCATAAAAATTAGTTTATGTATGTATGCTTGTGGTTCGCAAACATGAGAAACGTGATCTATTAATTTGCACAAAACTCTCTACTGTGAAAATGAAAACAAATCTGTTCTTTAACTGGGAGGGACAGGGTAAGGTTTCACAACACGACTTCATCAAAACTCACGTACAGAAGCGGATGTACATATGTTCATACATATATACATACATATCTATTTAGACATACATATGTAAATATGTAAATATAAGCATGAAGAAGAATCAAAACAGTTTGCTATATAATTTTTATTTGGGGAAAAGTAAATTTTTGTTTTGTAGCCTAGTCTTTCGAGTAAGAGTTTTTGAAGTGAGTAATGGTTGAATTTTGAGTGCATACGTATGTATTCAAAATTGAATAGTGCATCTGCGGATGTAATATTAGATACCTGCTACTATTATTAGCGGTATTATGGACGTTCAAAGTTGATCAAATCGAATCTTTTTAATTTTCCTTAAAAGTGATGTATCGAGTTTTATTCACAATGCAGTCGTGTAGCGCTTTTCTTTAAAATAGTTTATCTTATGCTATATTAATTAACTATGTACATATGTAATTATATTAATCGTGCGCTGTTTTGCTTGGAAAAAAATTAACTACAAAAAAATAAAAACCGGTATATATTGATGCCCAAGAATGATAGAATACAAGATTGCGCCTTCCCGCGGTGAAATGACAGATCTCGCCTTTAGTAAACAAGAATACGGGAGAGAGAAAATTGAACAACTTCCAATACTTCATTGAAAAACGTGTTCTAATTGTTCTAAAGTGTAAAAGTATGAATTTATAGGCAGACATTTAATAAATAAATTCGCAAAAAACTAAAAAAAGTGTCTCTTTTTCTTAATTTGTGAAAAAAGCTTTGTCTAGTTGAAGTTGAGAATTGTCAAACCCGGCAAAACCAAAGTAGCGGTACTTCTAAAGGCGTCACCTTCTGTATTCAGTACACCGTGATTGATGCCGTTGAGAAAACACAATTTTATTTAAAAGAAAATTATTCTATGCCATTTCTAATCAATAGTTTCGGAGATTAGTGAAATCAAAGAGACAATTTTTTAAAAGAAATTTTCAATGTATACACCCGACTTTTCTACAGTTTTATTATAGAATTTTTTAAATTTGCTTTACATTACTCTCTTTAAATTTGGATACCATATACGAGGTACTACGAGCTAACTGAAAAATAGAAGAAGTTTGTGTACACTTTTGCTTTTATCTAATGACAAAATTCAATTGCCGGTTGGTGTCGGATATACCAATATTAAAACCGTTTTCATATACCCTTCAAACATCGATAAGTTAATTTTCTAAATAGGCTAATTTAATTTAAGAAAAGGTAAATTAATTTCAATATAGTACCACAGTTTTAAGATTTTAGTGAGGGTTTGAATCCGACCCCCCGCCCCCCTTGAATATAGTGAGTGCCAGTAGTCAAAAGTTAACGTTTTCTTTTCGTAATAAAACAAAAAAAACATATAAAACACAGATTGAGGCTTTTTACAGAACTTAAAAGATATTCAACAAATTTGCATCAAAATTTTGAACTTTTTAACCAGAATTTTCAGTATAACAAAGTGCTTGCTTCAAGTATTTAAACATTACCGTAGATTTTTGAAAATTTTTCCCCTCGGATTTACAACAATACGGAAGAAAATATGCAATACTTTCAGGAAATTTTTTAAAATTAATTAACGACAATTTTTATCAACTCCGAACTTGCACTTTATTATGCTGAAATTGAATGGACTGCAAAACTTGAAAATGTGCTGAGTTTTTCTAAGCTCTGTAGAAAGTCTGCCACGTGCATTTATATGCTTTTTAGTTTTATACAAATTATAGTTTTATAAGAAGCTATTAAAAGAATAACAAGAAAAATTTGGAAAAAAATCGTTGGCGTTTTTTACTGACATTCAATATCGGTGATAGTGTGATCTATGAGAGTAGAAAATTTGGTCCCATATACGAGATATCTCAATTTGGCTACTTTTGCGAATGAGAAGTATTTACAAACTTTAAAAAACTCATAACTTGGTTTTAGTGCGTGTAGTTTTCAGATAAAAAAAGGCCCACGAATTGACCAGGCGGTAGTGCATGTAGTGTAAGAGCAAATAATAACATTAAAAAAAAAATTTTTCCTTAGAATTATGTGAGAAATATTAATTGCACTGACGCTTTCCACTTTCTAAATTTCGCAGAACACAAGCACTTACTCGTAAACACTTCATTGCGATGTTCAAAAAAAAAGCGAATGACTTTATGATTCTTTTACTATAGTAAAATTATCCGCTACATATGTATTTGTCTTTCTGCGAATTTATGTAACTACTGGAACAATTAAAATGCACATGTAATATAAACAAGTATTTTAAATGTACTGTTACTTTATGGCATTTAGAAATTAATCTAGTGTGTGGAAGGGTTGAAGGTTAAAGTCCAACATAATATAAGCAAATTCATATTTATCTTTTATAGCCAACATTTGGGGAGGAGTCAAAAGAGAAATTTTTATTCATATTTGGCAAAATAGATATTTTTATTAAATCCACACACACATATAAATATGCAAATGTATGCATATGCATATACATATGTAATTATTAATACATAACTAAACTCGACCAAATACAACAAAAAAAAAAAAAGAAAAGCAAAAGAGAAAGAGAAAGAGAAATGGCAAAGTAAGCAAAATGATTTTTATTATTTTTGTAAAATACAAGATTTGCCTCTTTCTTCGCTTTTATTTCTTGTCCGAGTGCTAAGTATAAACAATGCAATCGACCGCTTCCTCACTCTTTGCTTTTTATGTTCTATACGCCATAAAAAAGAAAACTTAGTCTTTAAACAAAATATTGCTTCGCATTATCCGAGGTTAAAAAAGTAATAGCTAAAGATGGTCTTTGCAGTTCACTCTATTTGGGTACGCCTGAAGAATGTTATTTACGTTTTTCATTCAAAACACTTTCCAAACAATTTCAGTTATAGTAAAGTAGTAATGAATGAGGTATTAAATTGAAAAGAGGAAAATCTCATATATTTTTAGATTATATAATTTAATCCATTCAGTAGTAACCTATAGCTAAGTGGCTATATTTCATTAATATGTTGAAAAATATTTAAAAAATAAAAAAATTAATAAATTGGAGTTTTGTGAACACTTGCTATTACGGTAGAATCTCGAAAAAGGTAAGCGAAATGCAATGCACTTTTCTGAACTACTAATTTTTCTAAGCGATTTTCATAACTGAAAAAAGTTAAATATTAAAAGACCTCCTTTTTTGTAACCGACTAGCAAAAGGGCGCTCCAACGCGAATAAAATTTCCCTTCGTGGCAAAAGCAACTCTGTTTGCATCTTTCATAAGACATGTGATTTGTTCTTTGCTATTTAAGAATAAAAAATAGTTGAGATGGCAAATTTTTGGTTGCTTTGGTTACATATTTAATGGTATGATAAAAATATCAATGGATTTGGCGTTAAACTGAAATTCCCATATATTCTCTGAGGGATCATTCACAACAGCGCGGTTTTTGTTTTTATTTCACCACCCTACATCTCAGGTCGGATATCACTTTACTGAATTGGCTCAACTGGTCTATTTTCGATATCCTCCCTAGTGTTCATTTGCTAGTAGGTTACAAAAATATAGGCTTACAAATTTATTTACTAACTTAGTACATAGGTGCTGAAATTGGGGTAACTTAACCGAGAGATTAAATTTCGAGCGAGTTAACTTTTGCGCGATTCTACTGTAATGTGTTAATTTTTTGTATAAGCATTATTTTTTTTGTAGTTGGTGGTTTTGTTTTAATGCGCTGCATTTTAAAATTTACAAGCAGCTTTATTAGTAAGGTTCAAAATAATAACGAAAACTATTTCATTAAACAATAATTTTTTGAGATTTTTTACTTGCCCCGCCAATCACAATTTTAAATATTGGGCCCGTTTTAATGTAACCGGCTCATTCACAATAGCACAGTTTTTTCACTTCCCAACACTACATCCCAGGTCGGATATCATTTTACCGAGTTGGCTCAATGCGCAGATTTTTCCGAATTAGTGTTGTTGATTTAAATGCAATTTTTTATCCTACCTAGTGCTCCTTTGCAACTGGGCTACAAAGAAACGGGTCTATTATTGAATATTTTTATAAAGGTTATATTAGTATAGTTTTTAATGAAAACAACAATCAATAAGAAATTGTTTTGTATTTGTTTCAAAGGAATCTTAAATTCTGCTTATGTAACAATATTATTATTCCATAAGTTCCCAATGTCCCACCAGTCCTCATGGAATGCACGGAATATGAAAATCAAGCGATTGGAAGAAATGTGAATTTCTGCTAACAATGAGTTTGTTTCCTAATAAACGATTGCAGGGAATTTGTGAAAATCAAAAAAAGCGATTTTCTCCCCACGTTCTTCAATAATGAGACACATGAGCTGAGATTTTGCTTTTGCTTCATGGCATGACCACCACAACAACCTAGCGAAACTACGCTGCGCATGCGCCGTTTTTCTCTAATGCTAGCCACTGTTAACTCAAGCGTTTGGCGCCGCGCCGCATATTCTTATTAAGGTGTGATGAAAAGCTAAACAAAAGAAAAGCATAAAGTAACGTAAGTGTTAATAAATACAATTTTTTTTTTACTAACGTTTTGCTTTGTTTTACTGTTGTTGCTAGACAGTCGGTTTGTTTGGCTCCAACTGTAGGTAGTCTGAGTTGCCTAGCACCGTTGGAGGTATTTAGTATGTTAGATGTGTCAAATAATTAAGTGCCATCATAAAAACATTAGAGACATTTTTGTAATGGAAGCTTCACAAGTTCACACGCTCAGTACGACTAAATGTTGGGCTGCAATGCGACGACGAGTGGGCAGTGGGGACGGACATGAAAACAAAGAACTGACAGCATGATAAGCCATTGGACTTTCATGATTTGGAGCTAAATATTAAGAAGCGAAAACATATAGTATACATAAATATGAATTCATATGCTTGTTGCCGGCATTTTTGGCAGCGCATTGTGAAAATTGTTGTTTACTCTTTCATGAAAGCGTGCGTGTAGTTAAATGAAAGCTGAATATGATTATGATTTTGCTTTGTATGTAAATAGAATGTGTGTGTATGAAATTTCACTAACAATACGTTTTCCAAACTACAATTCGAACATTTTGGGGAAACGGCACTACTTATAGTGCCCGAATTGAAATTTACGATTACGCTGATGCCTTTTAATTTCAGATGTGATTTATACAATTCTATTAAGTCGGCCAAAAATATTGAATTACGTACGTTTTTTTAAAACCGCTTTTTTGTTTTAGGGCCTTAGTTGAAAACTTACTTTACCATCAGTACTGGTGTACAAGGTTTGTATGGTAAATTTTCAAAATGTATAAAGATTTTATTTGAGATACTCTAATCATATAGTTTTCTAGAAAATTTCAACCCTCTTGTGACTTTCCAAATTTGTTTTTTAAGTTGTTTCTTAAAGTAAGTAACAAAACAATACTTTTAGGTGAGAGCAAGCGGTTTAAAATATTCTACGAAAATATTTTTCGCCCAAGATTACTTCAGATGCCTTAATTTTTTGTTTGAAAATAATTTAGACCGGGACATGAAAACTTTAGTACGCTATAAAAAACTGCAAGCTAACTTTTGCAAATCCATTGAGCATTTTATTAATCAGAAAATCCGGAATTTTAAGTTGACACAATGTAGTCGCCTGGTGTTATGATAGAGATGATTCAAAAATGACTAGAATTAGACATACTTACATAGGTTATATGTACATATATATGAAAATTAAAAATCAAAATTGAGTATATGAACCAACCAATTTGCGCTTTTTAAAATAATAATTTCATTTAAATTATTTGTACATATATTTTGGTACGGGAACACGAAGAATGTCACACTGTGTCACACGGTAGATGGGGCGGAGGAGGGCTGGGTCTCAACACAATTTATTGCCACGTATTTTATGGATGGTGCCGAAGGAAACGTCATCGGGAGTAAGAAAGCGAAAATTTGCGTCAATTATCTTCGGTCCCTATAAACAAAAAGGTCGACAGAATTATGAAATTGAAAAGGTGCTTGAATTTTTAATTTTTGATTTTGACGGAAAGAAAAATCGTATGTATCGTCAATTTAGCTTAAAGTAACGCGGTGCTAGAAAACCAAATGTATTGAAAAATTTATTATTTGTCCGACTACGATTACGACCAATGCTTGGCAAGTACATAATTGCGCTTGACTGTCGGATAAAGAAAACTCATTCACCAAAACTTGATTCAATTAAGTTTTCATAGGAAATAGAAGCTTTAAATCTATACAGTTACTCACAAGGCGAATTCATATAAGGTGAAGTTGATCAAGCAGATGACTGAACTCGCTTGGTGAACGTTAAGTCAAAATGCTGTGCTTGTTGTAAATCATTCTGTCATTATGCGTATATTTTGTTAGTGTAAACTTTTGTTTTTGTATTTATAACACCACCAGATATAAATTCGCCTTGGTTACTCAATGCCTCCTATCTGCAATTTTATAAATTTTTTTTTTAATGATATACCAGCTAAAGTCAGCGAAAATTAAAAACAAAAACCAACAACAAATTTTATTCAAAAGAAAATTATGCTATGCTATTTCTGCGAAAAAATATTTTTTTTTAGTAAATTCGAATAGGTCATCAGACAAATAGTCAAAAACTCGTACAATGGTATTCTAAGACATTCCCAGCATCATCTTCGACCATTATTTTGGAAAATTTATGAATATACTGTCACGAATTTTCTATAATTTTTATTAAAACTAGTATAGATGCTTTTGACTCGCTGCGGTTCATAAAGAATAATTATTTGAATTATAATTGAAGAATAAAAAAGTAACTTTTGTGAGCAAGCCTTATTTATTTTCGATTTCATTGACTCATTTGCTTGGCGTTTGTAAGAAAAGGTCAAATTTTATCAGTTTACTAGACTTAACAACTAATGATTCAAACGACTATAGATAAAATATTCCAACAGATATTATATACATACACCGACTTCGGTAATGCCTTCTGTTTGCAAGACACAAATTTGTATTTAAAAATACTTCATCTTCGAATGCCATTAATGTTTCTTCTCCTGAAGTTAAGTTAAGTTTCGACTGAATAAAAACATTTATTACTAACAGATATTAACAGCTTAGTTAATTTGTACAACATTAATTATATGCCAATTATTTAAAAAATATTTAAGGTTTTTACAATTTCATCATACCGAACATATTCGTAATCCTCCCTCTCGAGTCTCGAGGCACGTAAGCCCCTGTTTTGTTTTCTATTCTTTTTTGAACATGGTAAGACCATTTCTGAGTAAAATGAACCTCTCCATTGATTATGCATTTCATTAATTAAATGCAGCTGACAAAGTTGTACATAAAAATAGAGTACAACTCACATATCTCGTATGCAACAATTCTTTGCTTTTGATTTCAGATGTAAAACCTTCACCATTTCGATATTAGCTTGTTTTGGAAATACAAATGTCTGACCAATTTATTACCAAACCACTAACTAACTAACTATTGAAAACCATTTGTACCTTGCCGATGGCTTATATGGGCTAATTAATGATTTTCACATATCAAATTGCATTAAAATCCACAACACCGCCAATATCTGTATCTATCTATCTTATGAGTGCTTGTACAAAAAACATACTTGAAGAATATCAGATTCCACATTTCGTTGTTATGTAATTACATTTGTGCCAAATTCATTATAGTTTTTCAATTTGCAACTTCAGCATATCCAATTACATAGATCCAATTGCTTTAAAAAAAAAACGTTGTACAGCGAGTTTGGCAGTAAAGGCTACAAAAAAAAACAAGACATTAGTATCACCTAATTAATTTTTTATTTTACAGTATATTCTAGTTAGCTGATTGGGTGCTTAGGTGTAATGAATTGCAATTTTGGCGAAGATAGTTTAAAGATAGTATATAGTCTGTCGAAAGGGAATTGTAAAGCCAGTTGGAAAGACTTTTTGTATTCCGACACAAATATCTTACACAAAAAGCTCTACTTTGAAAATGTATGGTGAAAAGCTTTTTTCTTATTGTTATGGAGGTGCACATTGTTAGGTTGATTTTTTAGCTTAAAAATTCATAACCATCAGCAGTATACTGATGATACACAACAAGCAAGCAAGAATCTCTGCCCATTTCAGTCGAGTTTTGTTTTGCCCATGAGTGGAATTCCAGTAATACAATGTTTCGATGTCTTGGGCATGCAAAATCATATTTGACCTGTTCCATGGGAAATCTTTCAATTCGTCTTTCGAAAGACTTAAAAGAGCTTACTTTATAGTTACCAGAATAGGCATTTGTCTTACATAAGACTTTTGTCTTTCGAAAGACTGGGAAGAGTTGAAAGACAGTTGCAAGAATAGCTCTGTTAGTCAATTAAATAATGGTACTCATTCAAAGTATCGGGAACCCATAAATATCGATTTTCAAAGACTCGATACGCAAAACATCGATACTAAATTAAAAATTAAGTTTAGTTACACTTTTTTTTATAAAACGTAACTCTTTATCAGTTAGAAATTGGCGTGCCGTATTTGAGGACTCCAGTTTTGTAAAACTGATAATCTTTACAGTCCATCGTTTTATTTCACCAATATGGCACAAAGCTTACAGCAGAGGACGAATATCACTTAAAAATGGAAAAAGATTAGCTTACAGTGCGACCTTGATGAGGGCCTTTTATTCCATAAGACTTTTTTCATTCCGCCTGATTGTCATATCCATGTATTCGAAGCCTAGCTGGGAAAAAATAGTAGCAACATCTTTTTCAAAATTTTCTAGATTCTTAGAGCATTGAAAAGAAAATATAAAAAAAATGTCGCTTACGTCTTTTCCGCCGTTAGAGTTCGTATTGTCTTGTAAATAACTTTTTTCGCAAATTCGATAAGATGCTGGGGTTTAAGTAGATTCCAAAAAAGTATTGATTAAAAAATATCGATATCGAATGGCAGAAGTAGCGATATGGTACCGCAACAAATTTCGTCTCTCTCCCATAGAATAAATTTTTTGAAGGGAGTTCACCTACATATTTAAAAAGTTAAATTCAATTAAAACAATGAGTGAATCAATATGGATATCAAAGGCAAGAGAATTAATAAAGGTGCATTTCGAAAAAGTTTTTAGTTAAGGTTGAACTAATAGTTAAACTAAGAGTGTTAGGAAAACTAAATTTCAAAACGATTGAGGAAAGTGCTGCTATTATATGCTACCTATTTAAAAATTAATTAAGTAACAATAACTTAAATGAAGTTTTGAAATATGGATCTCAAATGATGGAGGTTTACGAAAGCTTTGTTTTGAAAGTATCTAGGAGAGGGTTGCCGGTTGCTTAAAAAAGTAAATTAAATTAAAATTATTAAGTTAAAGGAAATATAATTCAAAAGATTCAAAGGAGTAGGAAACTTAATTTGTGTTAATTTAATTCAAATTCTAAGCTTACTGTAGGGTTGCCACCTTATAAAGAACGTCCATTCAATTTAATTAGTAAGGTTTTGGAAAATTCTTCTATACTAATGTCAGTCAAAAAGGTTTAAGGTTTTATTTGAGAAATATATTTACAAAGGGTTGCCACCTGTTTAAAAATTTAAATTCAATTAAATTTATAAAGATAAATGAAGCTCAAAATACTGCTTTGAACTAATATATTTTTAAGAAAACTTCGTATCAAAAACATTTTGAGAGGTAAATGGCATTATCGTTTGATTACGTTGTGCATTTCCAACCATAAATTGGGTAAATTGACAAAAACTTATTTGCAGCCAACCCCAATCGGCAATTATGATTGGATTGGGGGTCGATTTTTGCAGATAATATAAAATGAAAAAATTAAATTATAAAAAATTTAAAATTAATTAATCTTTTGTGAAAATATTTATTTCCTTTTTTATATTCAAATTCATAACCTTAAACCAAATGCTGTGTGAGCGAAGCCGAGGGCTAAAACAAGTATTTAATATTTTTAACTGTTTCAAATTTCCGGTTAAAGGAACTGGAATATCCGTTATATATATCAAGGCTGCTTGCTGTGGTAGAGTTAAGCAGAATCTACTCTACATATAAAATATAAACCCACCCATATTCAAACATATTTTAAGCCATACACATACAATCTGCAAAACACACTCCCCCAAATGTTAATGGTCCGCTACTCTCCACATTCTTGCATAATTTTGCTTTGCAGCCCAATATCCATTCTGTGCTGAGTCATTTTCATAGATCGGGTGGCCTGGTATTCGTGCAATTTACTTTAAACCGCACCAAACGGATTTATAATGAGCCGTCCAGTTATTTTCGCATACAGCGTTCGGTCGCGCGATTGTTTGTGTGGGAAAGCATTCTGTTTGATTGCCAAGCAAATCACCAGCTATTGAATGAATTACTTCCTCAATATTCATACGAAAATACTACAGTAGTTTCGAAACGATTATTGAACGTTGTCTTGCTTCGCTCCACACCTATCTACATACCTACCTATGTACGTAGGTATGTATGTGTGTACATATGTATATATCTCCAATATATATGAATGTAACTAGTTAGACAAGTTACTGGAATCTCAACAATACTGACTGAATTGGTGCGAATGCATTTGCCATAATTTCTTGTTTTACTCAAATATTACTAAATAGGTATGAATTTTGATTTGGCCTAGCATTCACCAATTTCTGTTGGCGATGGCGATCGTATAACAAAATAACATTTTCTTATAAGCATTGCTTAGTTTGCAGTGAGTGGCATCCCATTATGTGGCGCAACCGCAGCATGCAATTTCCTCGACTGACCGGCGATCATACTTTACATAGTTGGGTACTTACATAGGTGCGTTTCGCATGATCGCAGTTGCTGATCGGCAGCGAGTTTGTTGCTCAAGGAGTGCAGCTTCATAACTGGTTGATCGAATGTCTGTGTGATGGGTTTGCTGTGTAGCTGGCTGGTTATTTGTCTAGTGATTTGTCTAGTCGCTGCGCGGCATGAGCGAGCGACTGTCTGGCCTGTTGATCAGTTGGTCAGTGTTTGCTTTGAAGGAGTGCAGAGATTTGTGAATTTTTCTTTGTTAGCCGGTACTGGTTATTAAATGCTGGCTGTCTACGACCAATAATAATGACTGCGCTGAAAGCATTTTGTACATATAAAAATTGTAAAAGCTTGTAAATAATTTCACTTTAGCGTCAAATAATGAGAGCTTGTGAACGTGAACCATAGTAAATTGTTGATTTGCTGTTAAAATCAATGGAAAAGGCTATGACATGTATCAACGGAATTTACAATAACTATATGAAAAAACAATGTTACAATAATTATTGGATTGAAGTTTTAGATGCATACGCATGAACTGGTTGGAAATTTGTTCAGTATAGTTTGGATATTTAATAAATTAGTTGCTTTTACCCGCGGACAAAATCCTTCGGCTGAAACCGCCTTAGGTCAGGATTCTGCGCTGTATGCTCAAGCTTCTCTAGAACTTAGTTATACGGAAATGATGTCTGATCGTTGATTTGAGGTCGGTTCAATAACGAATGGAACCAGCTGGGTTGTGACCGCACCCAGTGTACAACTGAGACCTTAACTAGGGCACTGCGGATCCGTGCTCCGGTGGACGTACGTCTATCTCGTGGGAACACAAAAATGGGAAAAAATAAAAAAAAGAAGAAGATGCCGACCCTCTAATAGCGTTAGAAGGGCGATTGCCCGAATTACCTCTACTAGATGTAACGCGGCAAACAAAAATGGAAAGCCAGAGCCAATAGTGAAACCTGGTATGGGAGCACACGCTAGAACCATAAAACTAGCAGTAAAGTGATGCCAAGAAGATCATCACGGGGTATTCCTGGTACCAGAAAAGCCCTGGCAAGCAAACTGCAGCCACGCCGTCGACACCCCCCAGTGGAAATGAGTAAAATCTGAGATGGATAACTTTGCAAGGAAAATACTATGTGTAAACCCGTGCTCCCTGCGAACCTGCATGGCAGTGAGATGGGTTCAAAGCATCATTCGCGTAATATTGTGTGATGACGCGAGATCAACGCCTCTTTATAAAAAGACAGTCGCGAAGCTCGGCGAGGTCCACCTTGGGGCAAAGCTGAAGGCAGTTCAAACATCCCGGTAAGATCAAAGGCCAGAGTTTAGCTACCGGTAAATTTTAGAGACCATCAGGCTCTTGATCCCCGAACTGCCGGTCAAAAGTTGGAAAATAGTTAAAAGAAAAATACCTAGTAACAGGGCCACAAGCCACAGCTTCGATTCCGTGAAGATAAATGTCTACGTCTAATGACGCTAACTCAACACGAAATCTTGCGGCAGAAGTTGTTCAGCCGGGGGAGGCAAACAGCGAAAACGAGATAAAGGAAACCGAATGGGTCGAACCGATGAACGATCTGGCGGTGGGATATGCATCATCAACTTACCCGCTGACTATGTCCAGCCCAGTTTGTTTTAAAAGCTCAGTTAATTTTTTAGTACATTCTTTAAAATAGAAGTTAATCCTGTGTAATGCTGTGATATTGCTTTTAACTTATGAAACCAATGTAATTTACTTTTGTAAGCAAACCTTTTTTGGAAATATTTTCGTAATGTAGCTTTCTTAATTAAACTTTTTCGCTTTGAACCCATTTAACTTATTAATTTGTTTCTATTCAACTTTTTTAAAAGGTGCAAGAATCCCAAAAAAAAAATTTCAGTTGAAATATTTCTAAATCTTTTTAGTTTGAGTCCCATATTGCAAAATTTCATATAAATATTGAATTAAATTTAATTTTAAAATCGGTATCAAACCTTTTCCAATCACTTCAAACATGTTCCTAATTTTCAAGCTGAAGATTTCATGCGTTTGACGTTCAATATTCCCTACAGGGGGTAACCACTAAAAAATATTTTAAAACCTTCATTAATGTAGCTTAGAAATGAAGCCTTTTCAAAACCATTTCGACTAATATTCATCATATAGTAATTCATTTAATTTAATTGGGTTCAATTTTTCACCAGTTGTTAACTCTTTTCATGCTACCTAGATATAGATAAAATCAATCCCCGCACCAAACGATCGAAATCAGACAAACATTTAGTCCGGAGAATTGAAGTACAATGTCTGCTTGCCATCACATTTTTCACATACTCATTACATGCATAGGAACAATGTTCATAAAGAAAAATAAACATTAACGCAAAGATATAGAAAGTTGGTGCTAAGTGTCTGAGGCAGCGATTATTGTAAAAGCTCATTGCCCACCGCTCGACGATTCGGTGCATGTGTAGTGGGGGGAGTTGACTGGCCTGGTTGAAGTGGGAGCATCCGCTGAAATTGACCATTGCCACATATTTTGCGCTTGCTTTGAGGTAACATCGTTAAAAAATGTAAATAAAAATTGAAAACAATTTTCACCCAATGCACAATGGCAGACGAAAAGGCATCGAAAGTAATGAAGCTGCAAACGACAAGAAGAAGCAGAAAAAAAGAAGATATGCAACACACATACATACCTACATTTTGCGCCAAGAAATATTGGTAATCATATTTATGAAAACCCATATTGATTTCGGCGCTCAACTACACACAGCCAAATATAACTTCGCTTTCATAAAAATGCCTCTTAGACATTTGAGAAAATACATATATTAATTTTCCAATACCTTCCAAATAAAATATTGACTTTGAGCTCACAAATTATTGTTAATATTTTTTATTATTATATTATTTTATTTTTAATAAATTAAATTAATGAACAAAACGCACAATATAATCACAAATTGATTTACCATTTTTATACCTTATACTACACATATCTGTAGTGTACATACATATCGTAAGTAAGATTGTGGAATTGGGTCATTTGCGCTCCCTTTCTTTTTTTTTTCTTTGCTGCTGCAATTTTTACTTTTACTCTGCCAATGGAAGGAATTTATCTTTGAGTGTTGTTTGTGTGCGCTAAATGCCAGACAAAAAAAAATGAAATGATATACATACATATAAATGTATAGATATGTGTGTGAAAAAATGACAAACAAGCATTTTAAAATAATTTTTAGCAACACAGCCTCAGCTTATTGTTTAAACAAATTTCACACTGGCCATTTGCTTTTGGTGAAAAATAATAAAAAAATATAGAATAATTGTCGTAAATTATTTATAAAGATGGAAATGAAATGAAATGAAAAGTCTGCTTAGTGGATTAGAAAGCGAAAAAATGTCTTTTCGTATTTATTTTTAATCTTGGTTTCTTTCTATATTCTTAAAATAATCGCCATTTATTTCCAATGCATTTCTTAAGCCTATAGCTTAACTTTTCATAACGGCCTTCGAAATCTGGCTTTTTAAAGCTATCATTTTTCAATATTAAGCATAAAAATTAGCTCCGCGTTGCTGCTAAAGATTTTTCCCCTCTCATTTTTTTTTAATTTTTGGAAATAACCAAAAATCACAGAATGCTAGTTCTGGTGAATATGGTGCTGATCGTTTTCCTTCGAATCATTATAAAGTTGGTCGTTATTTTATTTTTTGCGAGCTGAGGCGTTGTCCTGATATAAAAACTAAAACCGCTAATCCTCTTTCTTCCGGTTTTGCAACAAATTTTTAAAAAGTTTTGGTAAGCAGACTTCAGTGACCAGTCCCGTCTGAAATCTTCGAAATCACCAGGAGATAGTATGTGAAGACGGTGCAAACCTTCCCTATGCAATTTGGGTTTCAAAGAATATTTGTAGTGGTTTAAGTTTACGCCGAAAATGATATAGAAATAAGTCTTGCAAAATAATTGCAAGAGATTTTTTATTTTAAGATTTAAGAGTAACCAATTAACGAACTTTTGTTAGTTACCTCAGATTTTATTATTATTTTTATTATTGTTGGGGATTTAACACCGCGGCTTTGAGATCTATTGTGCCCCTTTCTTGGATTATAGAATCTCATTTCAAAAATTTAAAAAAACATTTTTAAATTTTAAATTTCAAAATTTATTGATTCTAAACGATTCAAATTCATACTACCATTTTTTTTTATCATATGTTCACACTGGTTCTTTACATTAGTGCGGGCACTGCTCCAGAATGTGTCTTGCAGTTTTCTTTTCTACTCTACCAAATCCGCAGCATTCAACTGAGTAAACTCGCTGTTTAGTCTGGTTTTAGTTCAGCCTGTAGTGTTCTGTAAGAATTCCAGCAATAATTCTTATTTTATTCTTTAATAAGCCCATGCATTATTTAAAGGGTTTAATGTTATAGTAACCTCCAAGCCTGGCTGATTTTCTCAATACAGTTCCCTGCGGACTTTCTAATCTTCTTTGTGTAAAGTGGATATTGACCCCTTTCCTATACCGCAGATGGGCTCTGAGCCTATAAATGGAGTTAATGCTCCCATTTTGGCAGATTTTTTTGAGCAGACCAAGTGTGTTCAGCTTTTTAAGGCACTGCCACTCCATGACCAGTTTTGGGGATACGCAGTGTGATTTGAAGGTCTTAATATCCGTTTGGCTGTCGGTCATTATGAAAATGTTCCAGTTCCGGTAGTTGCGGGAGGTATTGAAAAACGTACACCTTTTTATAGAATTTATTTCTGCTTGAAAGATAGACATCCGCTTTTCCATGACTCCCGAGTATCTTACCGTCTTTAGGTAATAAACCATCTGTATTTATTTTATATGTCTCAGATATGGAAAATATGTATGTAGTACGGAGACATCTGATTCAAAAAAATTCAAATCCCATTCGTCGCATTGCTTTAAGTTGTCTTTATATGATAATTGCATTTTCTTTCCATATTATGCCATATTTTGTATCTCAATCTATGCACATGAAGGTTGTCCCGTGACTCCCTCACTTTGAAAAGTAAAAACACAAATATTTTTCCCATGAATTTATCATAGCCTCAAATGCAGATAAGAAATGGAAAAATTAAGCGCACGCTTTTATTTAAATATTTGCTGTATGCAATAAAACCAGTTAATATTATATATTACTCTTTGTTTTGACGATTTAAACGGTTTTTTTTTGTTCAAGTAAAAACGTACCACATCTCTTATCCAAAATTTATGCATTTCTCTTTCTTATCTTTCCCAATTTGTATACCTCTTGAAATTGTGCTGATTGATAAAGTTCGATAATGTAGTTTAGGAAATAAAAGGTGTTTGCTCTAAAGTGGACGGCATTTCCAAAAATTTTTGATTCTATCAAATTGCTCCTCCAATTTTGTGTATCAATTTTGAGCTTCAAAACTTTTTAGTTACTAAAATAACGCATTTTGTTGATATTTGTAATATTCGCTTGTATGAAAGATGGACGTGGTTTTTGCTTTATTTTTATACTATATAAAGTGTTTACCAAATCTGGTACAATTTGATCAGCTGGTTTCGGAGATATACCTACTTGCTCTAAAAATCGGCGGTGCTGCGCCTATTTCCCAAAAAAAATTTTCTTAGTTTTCCTTTCTCCGTCTCAATCCTGTATATCAAATTTGAGCTAATTTTGCATAATTTGATTTTCGCAAAATACCATTATGTGGGCGTGGTTATTTCTCTCCTTTAAAATTCCAACCTGTCATGAGCATTCGTTTTAATAATAAAAATCATAATAACGCAATGAAACAAAACAACGAAACTACCTTAAATTTTGCCGTAACATCCTTAATGTATAATTTAGCTAGCCATGAGAAACAACATTCATAAAAATCAGAAGAAAATAAAAACATAAATAAATTCAATTTAAAATCCAAGTGCCCATAGTAAGTAAGTAGTATTGTACAATGCAATTTAATTCATGCAACATGTGCAAAAGCGACTGTTCGTTCAATCAGCCTCCAGCTAACGCCAAGTACACACCTTTTTTATAGTTTTTTTTTGCGTCAAATACAACATCGAACGTAAAATGTCAAAAGTTTGCAAGAAAACGAGCAAAAATATAGATTAAAAATTCAAAATGTTTGCATATCCGCAGCCAACTTGCTCTGCGGCGTCTCGAAAGAGGGGTATGGAAAGTGTGAGACTAACCAAGGTAGACAGCAAAAAAACAAAATATTAAGCTAGTTTTGTAAAAAAGAATTAAGATTTGAATGTCAATGAAAGGTGTGGTCATTTTCTGCAATTATTTTATTTGTAGGATAGGTGAAGTATTCATTTCGACTAAAGTTTGTAAAACCTTCATTAAATAAGACAAAAGCCAGCATTTTCAATTCCATATATATTTATTTAACAAAACTTTTCATCCTAAATGACAAATTGTTTTAAGAGACAGTTTTTATAGCAATTCATATATTGACACTTTTCAATACCAAAAAAATATGGTTTCTTAAACAAATTTTTATTTTAGTTACATTCCAACGCCTATGGCTCGTATTGGTTTTTCCAGCACTACTGCTTCCATTGATGCTGATCCAAATGCTATTGTTCATATTTTCTGTGCTTGCTTTTACAATTTTTATTGTTGTTGTAATGCCCGCGCACGCAAACGACCTTAACAATTAAATTTGCGTTCGTTAATGGATTTATTTTCAGTTGTATTATTTTATGCAGCATTTTTTGTTTTTTTGTTGAATATTTCAAAGTAGCCAGTGCATAAAATTAATTACCTACACCATGTACACAAAAAAAAATAACTATGAGTACGGTGCAAATAAAAGGTTATATTTTAGATATCTACATTTTTGCGTGCTTGCACCACTTAGTATCGAATTGATTGCAGATATTTTATTAAATGGGCAGAAATTTAAATTAAAAAAAAACTTCAAATTTGGTTAAATGATCTTAACGTCTTTATACAATAAATTAAATAAGGGCTGTGGGAAACACGTTCCGTATTTATGTGGACGCTAATTACACGAGTTGCCTTGCTTATGGCCAAATAATTCCAGCTGGTTTAATTTCATTTTGTTCATCTACTTGTAAATTTTTCCTGCTAAACGAGCGAAACTCGTTGAAAAAGCGAAAATCATTTGGGAGCAGAAGTGAGAGTGTTTTGCGATGAACGAACATTTTGAAATTATTTTCGATTAATGGAAGACCAAGTTATGCCGCATGATGAAATATGTTTACAATTTGTGTATGTATGCGTGTGTGTGTTTGTGTAAGCGGTATGCGCTTTACTTGAGTTTCTTTTCATCAGTTTAATGGTACATGAAGTTAGCTGCTTAAGTCTTTCGTTTTTGGTATATTGTCTGATGGTTTGTTGTGCAGTGGGAGATTTTATTATTAATTTTTGTTTCATAACACAGAGTTATCTATAGTTAAATCAATTTAATATGAAAAAAAAACAAAAATGTATGAGAAAAGAAGTGATGTAAGAAGCGAAAGAAAACTCCGCGACATTCAATACAAACAGCCTATAAAGCTAAAAATAATAAATATTCTGGACTTACACACCTAAATAGCAAATATAGAAAATCATTATTCCCAAACTTATGAGTTCTCTGTTTAAAAAAAATAGTTTTGTAAAAATATTAAAATTTCCCAATCTCCGTCTTAACTTCTGTAAATGTTGTATATTGATTTGAGGTATCAATTAGCTGAAATTGAATAAATTTGTGAGTGTTTTTAGATGAACGCATGCGCGAAAATAATTACTTAGCTTTAGACAATTTGTCAGAGCCGCATTTTGGTGAATTTGATGTATGTATATATGCACCAAAACTATTAAAAAAAACTGGTAAACTTTTGTATTTTTCTTAGGACCAAAGTTTAATTTCCAATTGGGATGCTTTAGGAGCTTTACGGTCGGTGATAACTTAAAATAAAATGCGGATTCCCTGATGAAGGCGTGGAAGTGGCCGAAACTTTTTTTTTTGCTTTTAAGATATCATCGACCGAAAAGCTCCTGAAGCATCCCAAGTGGCTAACTTTACCAATTTTTCTACAAATTTTGGCAGTCTATCTATTGAATTGATTAATTTAAAACTTTGTCTTTTGCGGAGGCTTGTAACGTCATTTAGTCCTGTAAGCGATTGAAACTCAGGTTAAATTTACTCAATGATCGTTCTAATAATGCAGAAAAAACAACAGTGGCTCCTGCTCTGGCTGCTCACCGCTTTTTTTGGTATATTTTTCATACCCCTTACCGCCCTCATCGGACCCTGCTTTGGGGTCTAGATATGTGATTATTTCTCAAATTCCTATTTTCCGACCGATTTCATTATTTTTTTTGTAAAAAGCATTACTCTTCTAGTCGTTAGCTTTGAAAAACATTGACTTCCTAGGTGTCCCTGAAGTCAATGTTCTGCAATCCTTGTAAACTCTATATTGTGCTATAGATATTTTCTACAGCGCTTAGATTTTCCAATCTTTCTGCTAATGTTATCCAGAAGCGTTCCTTGCCCAAGAAATGCTCTCACTCATCCACTGTTAAAATATTCTTTGGAGAAATAATAAATAGTTTCTTTTCACAGGTAATACTAGTATTGACCTGATATTACAGAAAAGTAAATTAAGTTACGTTTTCATGAAAACGGTCAGCGTTTCTGAAAAAATGCGCAGATCAATTTTGCCCAATGAAAAGGCCGTTCGTACAGAGCCAGTGAAGCAAAACGTCGAGTAACTTTTCTCTCATAACTTTTGTATTTACTATGTAATTAATATTTAAAACATAGGCACTTGTATATCGATGAAATTTATTTGATTTGCATTTACATTTTTTTTTAGATAAAAAGAGTCCACTACCAATGGAGAACAATTTATGTGTGATTTTACAAACAAATTATATTGGCACCTTAGTTTTCGTATTTGGAGAGAATAGTGATACTTGTCATTTACTTCAGTCAGTGCCGTATCTAGGGGGAGAGAGGACCGAAATGGGCGCTCCTTTAGTGCTCGACTATATAATAAACTTCCTTTTTTGTAGAGTTTGCGAGTTCTATTCAGGTGATACCCCAAGCAAGTCACGGAAATATCTGGTAATTGAAATTTTTACTCATTTTGTTAACTAGAGGGTGCTGAATGAGTGCTTTGGGTGTTTCTTTAACTTTAAAGAATATCTCAATGACAAAAGTTATTTTTAAAAAGTAATATTTTACTGTCATGCGAAAATGCAAAATGTAATGTATTTTAGGCAACCAACGAAAGAGTTTTAACAAAAAAACAATTATTTATATATGAGCATTAGATAATTAATACCTGCGGGCGGCAAATTTTCTCTTAGCCCAGGGCACCCGCTACCCTGTGGCCGCCACTGACTTCAGCCAGAGGACAGGAAGTTATTCGCCATAAATAAAAGGCAACACAAAATGCCAAATAGTATAGGACACCAATTTGTGTTTATAGTATGTGAGCCTAAAAAAATATAAAGCACAAAAGAGAGTGTAAATTGAGATCGCTTTAATAACTTTACTTTATTAATAATTATTTCAGTCACCTTAAATCAAAATAACATAAAATGTGTTACTTATTTGTTGTCAATATTTAAGTACTTCATTGAAAATTGTCGAAAATCTTCTTATGTTACGAAACAGAAATAAGCCCAGCGTATTAATTTCTAAACTCATTTAGAAAGATGAATTTCGGAAATTAAAGAAATGGTATAAAATTCCAATCATTGCAATCACAATGAATCAAACCTCAGTAAGCTACTTAAATGCAAAAGGCTTTAAAATTGTAAGCTGTTTACCTATGAGTAACGCGCAAGAGTTTATTTTAAATAGTTGCAAGTTGGCCTCAAATAATGTCAGAAACTGAATAAAAAATGTATTTTCTGCAATAACTAAAAATAAATACCGCCGCTGCTAAGGTCACTCAACTGACTCACATAACGCTATTTGTTCCACACTAAATAAAATCAGCTTAAAAAATTGGAAATTTTTTGATGCCAGAAACCTTTTAATGATCTCTTATTATTAATTATTAATATTTTCGCTTTTCAACTTTCAAAACTATGCACTCAAATAACCAATAGAAAATCTAATTTTGTTTATTTTATTTCCAATCACTATTTGTTTTCAGAGTTAAGTTCACAGTGACGTTGTGAGTGCGCAAAATTGTTTGTGAGTTGGAAAAATGGGCACAAAGATCGAATACGTGGACACGACGCATCTCTATGCAACCAAATACATACGCAATTCAAAAGCCATAGCCGTACTCTGGGCGATATTTACAATATGTTATGCTATCATCGGAATCGTTGCCTTTGTGACGCCAGGTTAGTGGGTCAGTCAATCGAATGAAATGAACGATTGGATATGGTAGATAGATTAGTTTTGAATTTTCCACACATGCCGCCGGCAAATGTACGCACGTATGTAGTTCTGTACATAGAGAATAAATTTTCTTTGTTCGCATATCTGTGTCATTTCCCGCTAAGCCATCATATCTAACATTGTTGTTATTGTTTGCTTATTCTTTACAGAATGGATCGGTGATCCAGACAATGAAAGTGCGGGACGTTTAGGGCTGTGGCAGGTCTGTCAACGCGATGAGATATTCGACAACTGCAAGCGACGTTGGGAGACGATACTTTCGGTGCCAACCTTCTCGTTTCAAGTGCGTATCGCATTCAAACTTTTTGTGGCTAGCAACAAAATAACAACTGCTGCTTTATTTTCTATGCTCACTTATTTATTTGATCTTTTTTGTTCTATTCTTTTTCATTTGTTTAACTAACCATTGTTTGCGCTGGCGTACCAAAAATAACACAAAAAAAAACAAAACTAATTCTGGAATCATCATCATCATCATCTTTATCATCTTCACAATCACCGCGTTGTACAAATAGTTGGCAACATTCTTTATGGTTGCGGCGGTGACATTGGCCTTGCTGACAATCTGCTTTTTGGTATTCTTGATCTTCATGAAGTCGACGAGAGTTTATCACATATGCGGCTGGATGCAAATCATATCAGGTCAGTATGTGTAATGTGCATTGTTTGTACAGATTGTAAGAATAAAAGAGGAGCTGCAATTGTTTGAATATATTTACATTTTTGGCATGATGTAAAAAATGCAGCAATTTGTAGAATTTTAATGACCGACAATTGAGTCAAAAAAAAATTGTACTTGACGGTAAACGCAAAACCTTCGACAAACAAAAAATCTACTTTTCTTTCAACACCAACTTGCAAGCGTTGGCATTCTTTCATTAACGTTAATATCAAAAAAAAAAAAAAAAATTATAAACAGTATATATATGTAGATTTTAGCAAAGAAGATTTCATTGGGAAATTTTAATTGCAATAGCAGCGAAATAGTGCAAGTGTTTCAAATGTATTTTATTAAAATTTACATATGTACATAGTTTAATTTATCACTTTTTATTTTCCTATTTTTTTTTTTTTGCTGAATACAGCGCTTTGCATGATTGTTGCTTGTGCCGCCTTTCCATTCGGCTGGAATTCAGATGACTTTCGCAAAATTTGTGGTCCCGATGCCAATCGTTTCGAGCTCGGCCTATGCGGCATCCGCTGGGCGTATCCTCTTGCCATAATCGGCTGTGTCGATGGCGTTGTCTTGGCCACACTCGCTTTCATACTTGCCACACGACATGTGCGCCTACAGCCCGATCCGCTCTATCAGAGCTCACTCTATAAAGGTAAGTTACGTGCAATTAAAACGTGCGCCCATTTCTGCTTCGAAATCATTACTTTTTTCCTTTCCATGCCAGGCGAAATTAACAACGCTTACATTACAGACGCAGTCAGCCTAGCCGGTTCACGGAAATCGTTGAATTTGCAGCCAATTTTGTTGGTGGCGCCTCCGCACAATATGCCCGCCAATGGCGATGATACGATATCGCAATTCTCCTCGCGCACACCGAATCATCGATATCGATCCGATTATCCAATGCATCAGTTCTGAGGAATGTGCCAATTTTTTTGTTTATTGGAATCCTGTGCTGTTTGTTCATTCTGTGCTGCCCGACTCATTTTGTGATTGTGATCGCTTGTGTGTTAGATATTTTATGTATTTTCCGTTTTGAATATTATTTTTATTTTCTGTTGGTATCCTAAATGCAGGTTTTATGGACTGAAAAAAAAAGTTAAATCGAAACCTTGTAATAAAAGTTGTGCCACTCTTTGCGGCAACCTGTATATACGATAAATAGGAATGTAATTTTATTGTATTTTAAATTGTAAAATATACAATAGAAAATAAGCGTTAACCTAAATAAATTATTGTCTATATTTGAGTAACTGTGTGTGCAATCATTGAGCCGCAGTAGAGTTGGGGAAAAATATCGCTATTTTTACTCTGCATATACCGATATTGTTGGAAACTATCGAAACGATATACGCCGATATATTTTTTGAATTGCCCATCACTAATCAACAAACATCTCCTACAGTGGTACACTAAGATTTTTTGTACACCTGTTATAAATTAGTTTTGACTTAGTTTAACTAAATTTAAATAATTTTTTTATATTATATATATGATATTTTTATAATATTCGCAATGTTGTTACTGATAAATTTTCTCGTTAATTTTTCATAATAATATAGTTCATTTTATAACAAAAACATTAAAACCTGAATTTTGAACTTTATATACAATTTATATAAATTTCAACCCCGGCACACATCGAATGTAGCGCGCACATGCTATGCACTCCGCTACGGCGGAAACCGGCAATTCCGAAGTGGCTAAAAATTCCAGTTGGTTTTTGACAATTTTTTGAAATTTTGGTTTTGGCAACTAATTTCCGTTCAACACAAGCAGTTTATATGGCAGATGATGTGCATGACCGCCGGGACAAAAAAATATCAAAAACCAATGGAAATTTATATAAAATCAATCCGTGATATGGAAAAAGGGCGTGTGAACAAAGCAAAAAACAAAAAACTGTAAAAAATCTTCTAGAATTGTCAGCCCGTCAGCTACAAAACACCATACCCAAAGTATGCTAAAAATTCAAATTAAAAGGCTTGAAACTTTGATGAAAATTTGCGAAATTTTTATAAATTTTATTCAAAGTTTGAAATTTTGGCTAACATGGAAAAAACAACGTAAGAAATTTATCAATAAAGTAACAAAAAATTTCGCAATGCAATCTTAAAATATGTTATTATAATTTCAGACAAACTTTTCAGGTTATGAAGATACTAAATATGAGAATGAAAAGTCTAACCAAGAAAAAGTTATTTGTGACTTTCAGAGTTTGAATTTCACCCCTTGTTTACGACACATTCCGAAATTCACTTTGGCGGTTATATTACTTCTAGTTCTTTGCTTTTTATTTTTATTCTTTATAGAGGGATCATAATATTAATTTATTCTTTTGTTGTGGTTCAGCTGTCAGATTTTACTCAAGATTCGTTCAAATTAGAGAAGGCGTTGATTTAATAAGCGGAATAATTCAGTTTAAATGATTCGTTTTCAAAATTTTGTAAGGACTGGTGGTTTACTTAGTTTTCAAATACAATAACTAAAATGGGCTAAATAGAATATATATTTTTAGAAGGACCAAATTTATTGCCTAAACTTATCAAGTATATAAAAGATAATAAATACACATAAAGCGTCATGTTTCAAATGGTTCTAGAGAAAACATTCCAACAGATGTTATATACACCGACTTCAGTAAAGCTTTTGACAAAGTTTGTCACCCCTTACTCATCCACAAACTTGATCTGCTGGGCTCTCCACCCTCTCTCCCCCGCTGGATTTCTTCTTATCTACATGATAGATCTCAAATCGTTATATTCAAAAATGCTTTTTCCAATGTAATTAATGTTACTTCGGGAGCGAATTTGAGAAAAAAAGTTCCTGACGTAGCGCTTTTGAAGTTTTTCGTGTTGTTAACACTCCATTTTTCGATCAAATACTTGCGGTGATTTGTTAGCAACTCGATGGGTATAAAACTCTTTGCGAAGCCTTTATTCCACAAATATTTTTTGGCAAACAATTTCCAATCAATTTTACTTAATAAATATCGAAATAATTAAAATTATTCGCCGCACTGAATCACAGCACTTTTTCAGTGTTCTTGTTTTGATCTCCTCTTTATTACATTTCGCTTCAATTCCCAGCAAACAAAGATGGCGTCCAAAAGCGCTACATCACTGCCAGAAAACTACTTTTTTTTCTCACTTTATTTCGCCAGATTATAGTTTGAACACAAAACCCAGCATGAAAAGCTCTCCAGCTAAAAACCTGTACCATTCGAAAATTGGCAATTTATTTTAAGCCTACGCAAGGAGGCCCAAGGGTTGATTTATTTAGAGAGCACATATTTACGAATATACACAGCTGATACTAAATATCGCCCTAACCGGAGCGAAATTCAAAGAGCACAGAGCTAGTCTGCTAAGAAATATTCAAAATTCAATTAAAACCTGCACCCAATTTTATTTTAAAATATTTAACTATGCAAATTCCATCTAAATCTGGGTTCACCAATCCCATACGTTTCTTACGCCAGCTTTAAGTGCTTTAGCCACTTCTTACATATACCGTAGATTTAAGAATAAAGTCAAGTTAGGAATAGAAAATTGTGAGCAGGAAAAACGAAAATTTTGGAATATTTATTTACGTAGACAACTACACTTTTATTTATTGTATATCACCGTGCTACAATAATTAAAAATTTAGCTCATATACATATAGTAAATTTACGTTTTGTTTTTAACGGAATATGCTATAGTGGTTTTAAAAATGTTATACATCTTAAATGATACAAGGTTTGAAAATATGGATAGCAAATGAAAGAAGGCAGGGCACATAATTCTAATACATCTTTCTCATAGTTATCCTACCATTTTAAAAATTAATCCTTGAATAGCATCGAGAATTTTAATTTAAGTCCTTCAACACAAATATATATTATGTGAATTGTCATCCACGCTACCTATATTACTGAGAGATTTATACATATGAGTTAAGGATCTTCTTCTAAAAGTCTCAACGAGCTTATTAATTTGATTTCTTTTCATCACGGATGAGAAAATCGATTTATGGGTTTTCGCAGAACAACACGATTTATTTTTTAAGTGCCTTAAACTTTCAGCAATGTTAATGGTTTCAAAACAGAAATAAGAGTGTGAAGTACGTTTTTTTTCGTAGCCATTCTGTGGTAAAACACCTCAACTCAAAAGTGTTCTGTAATGGGCCCGTTTCTTTGTAACCTAGTTGCAAAAGATTACTAGGTACGATAACAAATTGCATGTAAAGCATCAGCACTAACTCGGAAAAATATGCGAGTTGAGCCAACTCGGTTAAATGCTATCCGACCTGATGTGTAGTGTTGGGAAGTGAAAAAACTGCGCTATTGTGAATGAGCCCAAAGAAAATATATGGGAAATTTAGATGTAAGACCTAGTTCGTTTTTATTTGCATAGTATTTGTAAATATATAACTACACAAACCTAAAAATTGCCGGGACAACTATTTTTCGTTTCTAAATAGCACTAAACAAATCGCAACTTACATGGAAGAGGCTAACAGGATTGCTTTTGCAACTAAAGGAAATTTTATCAGAGTTGGATCGTTCTTTTGCAACTCGGTTACATTAAAACGGGCCTAATGTTTTAATTCTTTAATATCCTTAACGAAAGACACCAAAAAAGACATCAGTTCTCTATCGTTTTTAAATGAAAAATATGTTAGGTGGCAATCTTCTTGCGAAACATTTCATAGATGTGACATTAAATAGCAAAAGTGAGTGGTTGATTGTTAAATATTCTGTCACTCCAATCGATTGCAACCTATGTGCATTACATTGGGGGCGCTTCTTTCTTAAAACCATAGCGTTGTAATAATCAAAATACTGACTGTAATCAGAAGACCCTCGCTAATATTTAGCACATCGCAACATTAACAGCATCGCAAATAAAATTCCTCGCCGTCCATTTGACAAGGCCCGCGATTGTAGCGTCTTAAATTGCTAACTATCTAAATATTATTTTATTTAATTAAAATTTTAATTTCCGCAACTTTGGAAACATCTTTATAACTACGAACCATAAATTTTTCTTCAAATAAACTTAAACTTAAATAAAAATGGAAATGCAAAAAAAAACTTGGTAATTTCCACTTCACATGGCAGTTTCAGAAGAATACATAACTGTTTAAGTGATCATTTTTTAGTTGCTTCGTTTTTCTTGCATTGTGCTATATAGCACCAAAAAATTGTGCTAATTTATTTCAAAATTTTTTTTTTTTAAATGCAAAAAACCGAAAATATGAAATTGGGAAACATTTCATTTGAGTCCTCCTGTGTTAGTGTGTGTCTGGTTAGCGAACACAAAAACCGCGTTAAAAGCTCCTCTTCATCGTTGTAAGCGGCGCTACTAGCGCCACCTGCTTTTACTGTAAAAATCACCAATTAACAGCACCTTAACAGCATACAAAAAACAAAACAAAAAGTACATGTTGCCAGCTCAAATGAAATGTTTCCCAATTTCATATTTTCGTTTTTTTTTTGCATTTTTTGCTATAATTTTGAAAATATAGCACAATTTTTTGGTGCTATATAGCACAATGCAAGAAAAACGAAGCAACTAAAAAATGATCACTTAAACGAAATGTTTCGCAAGAAAATTGCCACCTTTCATTTAAAAACGATAGAGAACTGAATTTAGGTATTTCGTTAAGGATATTAAGGAATTAAAACATTGGGCCCGTTTTAATGTAACCGAGTTGCAAAAGAACGATCCAACTCGGATAAAATTTCCTTTAGTTGCAAAAGCAATCCTGTTAGCCTCTTCCATGTAAGTTGCGATTTGTTTAGTGCTATTTAGAAACGGAAAATAGTTGTCCCGGCAATTTTTAGGTTTGTGTAGTTATATATTTACAAATACTATGCAAATAAAAACGAACTTGGTTTTACACCTAAATTTCCCATGTATTTTCTTTGGGCTCATTCAGCAGTTTTATACCCATCGAATTGCTATCGCATATTATTACAATAAAATTTAAGGGGCTTGGAAACTGCTTGCTTAGAATTTTTATATAAAAGTTTGATGAAATTTTGTTGAATTTTCCAATTTTTTCTTCATAGCACGAAATGTGAATTTATACGGCGTTTGTTATATATTGATCGATAATCTTACAAAAAATTAATAAACATTAAACAAACAAAAGAAGAGTGCTCAATACTTTTCAAAATGTCGTGATCCTCTTAAATTGACCATCACTGTATGTGTCAAACTAAAATCATTCTAAATTAGTTTTTTTTTTTTTAATATTTCATAACATATAATCTGTTTTCTCCAACGGTTTTAAATATTTCTTTATTGCCAATTCATTCACATGTTTTTTTTCTCTTGAGAGCTGTTTTTCTACAATTCAGAAAATTTTTGCTTTGTTATCTTATTTATTTATGTCTTTAAATAAATATTTCAATTAATTTTTTTTGGAGAAGTAACAACTCTGGTAAAATATTAAGCCTTTTGTCTAATATCAGTTCTACTTTTTTTTTAATATAGATGTTATAGAAAAATATATCTTGTTTTGCTGTTTGCTTGTTTTGTTTTTCATAGTTTGACATGTGACGACTTACCACCAGTAACGAAACACATTCAATTCATATTCACGTTGCCACTTACCTGAAAGGAAAGAAAAAAAATTAATTTGCAAGTGTAAACAAGTAAAGGTAACATTTAGCTGTTCTATAAATAATGATAATTTAAGATCAATACACATTAAAACAAAAATTGTACTTACAATAATCACGCAAAAGAGAATTTCTTGCACGTATCATCATCAGCATAGCAGAAAAGGATTTCAATAGAAAGTTTTATATTAATTAACGGTACATTCTACAAATTCTAGTATAGTGGAAATCTATAATTACTACATAAAATTGATTATATGGAGAATGTGCGTAACGACTTAAAAAATTATTATTTTTTTTAGTATTTTTTAAATGAAATATTTGGGGAAAATGAAGAACGGCATACTTTTTTTGTTAAATTTTTTAAAGAATTTACACATTAGAAAAAAACTTGCGACTTACATTGGAATTATAAAATTCATCATATTTTAAGACATCAAACTATTTCGTAGTAACATGAAGATTTAGGTGACTGAAGCGTTTTGAAATCGCATTCAATTATGTAGTCTTTTTAAATAGAAATGTTATTAAAAATATTTGTTTTTTTAAATTACATCAGATCAGATCAGCTTAAAAGTTCTGCATAAAATTGTTTAAAATATAGCAAAAAAAATTTAATAATATATCATTGGAAGGGCATTTTCTCAGCTATTTCATTTAAAACTTCATATAAACCCACTTTTGAAAAAAAATGCTGCTTATCTCATTACTAAAATTTCACTGAACAATTTTTTTAAAAATATTTTTAAGCATTCAGTAAAACGCTAAACTCGATGAGGAGCAGTTTCATATATATATTTTAGAGAGGGTTGCCACCTGTTTGAAAAGTCGAATTATAATTTAATATATTATATGAAAAATTAAGTGCTCGTTTCGCTGAGGAGAAGGTTTATACACTGCTATATTTTGCAGAGGGATGCCACCTGTTTGAAATCTGAATTTTTTTTTCAAGTATACAAAAGTATGTACATATACTATAAAATATTAAAATATGAGTATCAAACGTATCGTTTTGACCAAAAGAATTTATACACAAGTTATATGAAATATGAAAATATGAGTGCCAAATCGTTCGATTCGATTAGAAAAAGAGTTATTGCGTATAGAGGGTTGCCAACTGATTGAAAAGTCGAATTACAATAAATTACACACAAGTTATGTGAAATAGTAAAATATGGATGCCGATGCTGTTCGTTTTGCTGAGGAGCAGGTTGATAGCTAGCTTGAAAATGTCAAGAGGATTCCCAACTTTTTTAAAAGTCAAATTAAATTTAATTATACACAAGGATGTAATTCTATTAAAATTAATATCAAACTGATCGTCTCCGACAGGGTAAGATAAGACAATTAAGAAATAATTATAGTCATTACAACGTCTGCCGGGGATTTCTAGTATTTTCAATTTTTTATTATTTTTAAATCGGCCCAGCTCTCGTAAATCTTAATATTTTTACGAAATAATTAGGCAGGAGTTGAAACGTTAAAAAATTTTATGATTCCGGTGGAGAACTCGAAACTTTGTTTTTTGGTGAGGCACCCTTTAATTACCATTTTTAAGTTGAACTTAATTTTTTTTTATATAAATATTTTATTATAGTATTTTCAATTTTTTATTATTTTTAAATCGGCCCAGCTCTCGTAAATCTTAATATTTTTACGAAATAATTAGGCAGGAGTTGAAACGTTAAAAAATTTTATGATTTCGGTGGAGAACTCGAAATTTTGTTTTTCGGTGAGGCACCCTTTAATTACCATTTTTAAGTTGAACTCAATTTTTTTTTATATAAATATTTTCGGTACACAAATATATATGTAAAACTTAATACGTTTTATTTTTTGATGCATAACAAAGTACGCCGGGTATTTGCTAATATATGCAATATATATTCTGCATACATGTACGGGGTTTTATTTACGTACATATTTATTTATATTCATATTTTTTTCTCTTATCGCGCTCAATTGTGCACACAATATATTCAACATATATGAACATACAAAACACACACTAAATACTTCCATTCAATATTTGTAATTGTTGTTGTATTTGCGGGATATAAAAAATCATTTAGCACCAACTGGCGACTATCAAATATTCGTATATCGAATAATTTGCAATAACTTTATGCTTCCGAGTACTGGCGTTCACATCCATTATTTAGGCATAAAAACTACCAAAAACATTTTGCCAAATCACGGATAACTCGCCACAATAAAAATGGAATGTTGAATTTCGTTTATGAATGCCATAAAATCCAATAAAAATACTGTACATCAAAGTAATTCGCTACCATATAAATGGCCATTCAACATTCCCCCATTTCCTATCCCCCATTCCCTATTCCAAATTTGCCGTTCCCGTCGAGCACTCCTACAATGCGGCAATATACCACCACCCAACCCATCGCCTACATCCCACCAATAGCCTTGGTGGAGGACTTAACCAGTTGTGAAGAATCGAGCAGCGAAGGCTGTGCGTGAAAGCAATAATGGAAATGGCAATGGAACTTTATCGGAAACAAAACGTCGAATTTCTTAGCCATAAAGTCACAATTGCAAAATGCCGTCGACAATATGTTGCAGTTCATAGTATAATTTCCGCTTTATGCTATCAAATCGTCATGGTACCCCAGAATCGAAGAATAAGCAGATATGTGCAGAAAGAGGGAGAGAGAGGACGAAACTGGCGGGGGTTCCAGTTGAATGTGAATTCGAAAAGTTCTCATTGGGCCATGAAAACGAAAATATCGTCAGTAAATAAATAACCTGTGCAAGCAACGCACCAGAAATCACGGAGAATCACCGCCAACCATCAGCCAACTCGCCAAGCAACCCACCAAACGAACGCAATGCTTCTTCGCAGACGTTTAGCAGCTAATCGAATGGGTGGTTACAGCCGCCGGTCGGGCGGGGAGCCAGTGGATATGGAAAGGGAGCTGAAGGCCAACTTCGGTGGTAAACGCCGCTAATAAGGGAGTATAATGTGTGTGCGGGCGTGTGTAAGAGTATTGGTGTTCGTAGTGTGTGTGTGGGTGTGTGTGTGTGTGTGTTTACTTCAATATTGAGTGGCGTCAGCTTGTTGCCCACTTAGAATATTTTAACGCATTTCTTTCGCGTTGATAGAATTTCTTATGAATTATACAAAAAATATTAAATCCGCCCCTTATAGTCCATATATATGTACATACATAAATATTGCCGCTTGGCCCCAGTAGGAAAACGCAGACATACACTTCAGCTCTGAGCGTAGATAACATTTCCTAGTTGAGTGATAAAAACCAAAAAAACTATAACGAGGTTGCAAAATTATTATTTATGTATTTCCAGGTTTTCTTATTAATTCGATAATATCATATAATTGGAGAAAATGTCGGTTTTTTCATTAACAAAATTCATTGCGCGTTTCATTTGTTTTCCAAATTAATTTTTATAGAACATAAAAAGCGCTTGGGAATTCAATAATACTTTAAAAATTGTTATTAACTTTTACAAAGAAAATTTCCTAATAAAATAAAAAATTAAAAGTGTTTAAACAATGAGCAGAACCGGTATTACCAATCGCATGAAAATAATTAACATGCAAAGAATTTCGAAAAAAATTGAATAGCTATAATTTTCGAAATATTTGCAATTTCGAAAAATCGTCAGCAAACCTTATATTTTAATAAATATTCCTAAGATTATAGCTTCCTTTCACACCTTATAATACCTTAAATAAAAATTTATACAAAACAATTTATATACCATTTAAATAAGAGGAAAAGGAATTAAAAATATTTTTTTACCAAAGGTCCGACTTCGAATTTCGGAGCTTAACATCTCGATTTCGGAGATTAACTTCGAAAAACGGAGAACTTAATTCCTTTACTTATGACTCAATTTCCCAAGAAATACTGGTTTGCTTCAATACCCAACCGAGTGTTGTACAATGGTATAACTTGAGAACTTATAGCCAGTTCCAGCCAGTCACGATTGCAAATTTTTCTCGCAGGGCATAGGATTTACTACTTGCGTGTGACCCCATAAGCTATAATATTGCTTGCAGTCGAAGGATTCACTACCTCCGCGGCGCAGTGTGCTTTCAATAATAAACATTTTTTATTACATCCGTTGTTGAGATATTTCAATTCCGTTGGTCGTGCGCTATTTTTGTCGGTGGCCGACTGACTGAGCTGGTGGCGTTGATGTTGGTGGAGGTAAGTGGATAAATGGCTGGCCCATCAAGCAAATCTTATAATCACCGCACGCATTTTCTCCATCCACTTACCCGAATTGAGATGTCTGCACTGAATGGAGGAACTGCTGCTCCGGTTGGCAACGACTGGAGCGCCCTGCATCTCATTTACACTTTTACTACTTACGAATATTATGATTTTTTCTTATGCGTTTCGTGAGCGGTGGCATGTGGCAAGAAGCATGTGGCAGGTGGTATGGGCATATACAAATAATTTGGCGAAATTGTTATTGAAATTACTGGCCATTGAAATCAACTAACCAATCAACTCCTCATTTGGCGGTTCAATAAAATGGCTAAACGTTTTTGTATAATGGGTGGGTTGACTGCTGATGCTGACAGATTTTCGTTTTTGACATTCAGCGGCAAAGTTTTATTATTATCGTTTATTAAAATGGTAATTAAATATCGCATTGTTGACAAATAGAAATATGTTTAATTGCAATTAATTACTTGCGTAAATATAATGTTGGAATTACAAAGTTGGGTTGTTTGGATATTTATGCCATTGGAAATATTTGAATTTGGTTGGGATAAGTTTTTAGATTAAGGTTACATTGCACTTTGATTATTGGCTTATATAAATAAGAGATTAATTTGGTTGGTTGCAGAATATTCTAACGGAACAAGTTTTCCTAAAGGATTGTTCTGGCTGTGAAAGAGCCTGTGGCTCCCCTTCAATTCCAAAAGTTCTTCTAATATCATTAAAATGAATCCGACGGACGTTTCCGCTATTTTCACAGGGCACTGAACACTGGCTGCTCTTCTTGCTCATTCTTTGTTCTATCACTGGCTCCATGCCCGGGTACGAGGTATTAAAATGGCGTCGCTTTTTGGTGCTAATTGGAGTTCATCTCGCATCACTGCAACCAGCCAGCAAACTCATACAGGATTTTTGAAAAGTGAGCTGATTAATTTGAGATATATGCCATACAGTTAATAAGATATAAGAATAAATTAATTTTGGTATATCAATTGCATAACAATCCATTGCTATTGCTGATTTAACTTCAAGCCTGAATCTGCTACAAAGTCAGAATAAATTTACTGCCAATAAATTAGAATTTCCATAAGCAGATTTATCTAAAGCCAAGCACTAATTTACAGTTTTAACCCTTGTGGAGAGACCTGAAAAGTGTAACGTATAATAGAAACTTAGGTACAAATGTACCTACGGGATTTTGTGGAATTTATATACAAAAACTTTCCTTTTAGATATTTTCCTATTAGCTAGTAGTAAAGAGATGTCCTAGTTTCATTTGTTGTAAATTCCAAGGCCTGTATATAAGCAAACTGCATAATGTTGATATGATAAATTACTTCCGATTAAAGTTGGTTATAGGTACAAATGTACCTAGGTTTCCGCACAAGGGTTAATGTAAACGTTCTATATATTTCCTTGACCAAAGAATATATCCATATTCTGCATTCTGTTGATTGATGATTTCTCGGGGCATGATACACAAACTACCCCTCGATATTTATCTGTACGCAAACCGGTAACATAATTTTGATTTTGAAAATGCCTTGTCAATATTTCTTCTTGTATAAATTCGGCATACGAATGCAATATTAAATCAAAGCCTTGGGAAAGGAGCTGGCTGTGAGTCTGCAAGCTTACGGTCTGCTCATTTCTATCTGTTGATAACAAAAATTTAGCAACGAAAACTGTGTGTTATTTCCAAAGAATAATTATTATAAACATAATTATGAGTACATATAAATTTGCAGTGACCATATATAGAGTTACTCAAACAATTGACCAAATGTTATCATAATTTTTAGAAAACTTATCAAAAAGTTTTTGTAGCTCATTTAACTTAAGCAGAACAATGCACGCTAATTTAATTTAAAAAAAGTTAATTAATTTCAAGATAGTACTGCAGTTTTAAGAATTTGGTAGATGTTTGAACCCAAAGAAAAAAGATTTTCTGAATAACTCGACTCCAGCGCCACCCATAGTTTTCGTAAAACTAGTTGCCAGTAATCTGCAGTAGACATTTTTAATTTTAACAAAATCGGACGCTATATAGAGATTGTTTGAATATCTCGACGTATGCAAGATAAAATATAGCCTATAAGCTAAGTATCCAGCTTCTTAAAGAAATAAATAAAAAAGCGTTTTCTTTGTGAGAGCTGCAAACTGATTTAAGAAATTTTTGATAAAAGAAAATAATATAATAATAAAGAAAACTTCTTTTTAATTTCTAGAGCGTATTTTGATATGACATTTTTGGAATTTCTTCAGAGCTGGATACTTAGCTATAACCTATTCGAAGTCAAAGTCGATCTGTGTACAAATCCATTTTAAGAGATTCACATCAGATCAAACATCAAAACAATGAAACTTTCAAATTTGTAATATTAGTACCAATTTCAGGAAAGCTATATATTTTAATGAAAATTTATATATTGTTTACTATAGTACCAAGTGCATTTTGTTAAAAAAAAATTTATATGAAAGGCAGTGTGAACACATTGCATAAAATGAATTAAATTTAATGTTGGAAAGAAACATGAATACTACGATAGCTCAATAAGAATACTGAACGCATGCCAAACCAATTTCAACAAAAAAAACATTAGAATTAAGGGATATTCCAATCTTTAACAACGACAACCCAAACCAACCCTCCGCTGTGGCGGCATCTGGTGTTGACAGATTTCATCTTTTCCATTGATATGCCGAACAAGAGAGATCCAACTGATACCACCGGTTTCATTTATAACATTTTAGGTAATTAATTTCAACAGATAAAAATATAAGCCAATGACCACTTGATATGCCTTAATCGTTTAAGAGGACGCATTCAAAAACCAAAAAAAAAAATGTAAAGTAAGAATTACGGATTCACTTAAAAAAAGTGTGCATTTAAAAGAGAGCAAAGAATTCAGTTCCACTTATCTTCACATAATAAACGCTATGGACTATTTTCACTTATGCAAAAATATATAGTAAGTAAATGGAATATCGCGATTTGAAAAAGTAGCGCCTTCGTAATTTTTGGTCATTTAAATTACCATTACTGTCGCTTAATTCGAGTTATATTTGTTGCAAGTTTGTATTTATCTAAAAAAATTAATGTGCCTACATATTATATATAAGTTCACATATTTTTGCAACTATGTATAGCATATGGGGCATTCCACGCAAAATTGGACTCCTTTTGGCTTTTGCATCCCTGTGTGTTTTTTGTAATTTTGATGTTATAGTACCAATTGAAAGAGGCTTCCATGATTTTTTAAATTTTTATGTTGGGCCCTTTTCGAGATACCGATTTTTGAAAAAAACTCGTTCCTTTATTTTAAATAACCATAACTTTGCAAGAAAGCACCTATTTGGAGAATATGTTTTTTGAAAGTCATATTTTTCAAAAATTTTAAAATTACAAGTTTTTTATAAAAAGTATTCATTTCCCAAAAACTCGTACTTATTGATTTTCTTCAATTTTTTTTTGTAAAATACTATCGTTCATTCCATAACTTTTGAGCCTAGCCCGGTATTGGCATAACAATGGGATCTTTTTTTTCGAAGTCTTTAAATTTCATGTTTGAGTGAAAAAGATTTGAAAAAATGCATTATTTTTAGTTAAGTGTGAAGAGCTTACCTTCTTTCAAAAAACTTGTGTAAAATTATTAAATAAGTACTTATATGAATTACTAAAGTCAGGACAGTGAGCATTTATGTGACATAAATTTTTGGAAGATATAATTTCGGTAGAGTAAAGAAAAGTTTCTATTTGTTCTTCCGTTTTTCCCGACAGAGTAAAAAATGGATGTATATTGGAACTATTTTCCGCCATTTTTTTGTCAAGTTTAGTTTGGAGAAAACCCGGTTTCGCCGTTGTTCAACCGGTACTATAACATAGAAATTATGAAAAAATCGGAGATGTAAAAGCAAATAGTGTCCGATTTGATTCACAATGCCTCATATATTTAAGAAATTCAGAGAAAATTCAATTCACAATAATATCCCTCCTTCCACCATCAGACCTTTCAGCTTTGGTTAAGGACCAAATGGAGAGTGTGTGGGACATCATTTGTCGGCCTCCCTTTGCTCTACACATTTTAACCATAGTTTTTTTTTGTTCTTCATTGCAGCATAAATTGTTTGGAGTTTTTACAACATCGCTCCATGCTGAGAGGTCACTTGGATTGAGTGAAAGAATGGAGTCAGAGCGGTCATTTGTAGTTCTTGTTGTGTCATATTGTATGCCATTTACCACTTCCCTCCATCATCGTCCCTCCTTGTAGAAATACTCGTACGAGTTCACTTAGCTTTGGTTGCTTTGATTTGGTTCGTTGAAATATGATTTACGAATTTTTAACTTGTGGCAGCACATTTCTTCACTTGAAAATTACATTGACCGTTTACCAGTTCCTTTTTGGTTTTTTTTTGCAGCAGATTTTCCTCGCCACGAGTACTTTTTCATCTTCATCTGCCACTTGGTGAGAAGACCCTTTGTCGCAGTGCCAAGCAGCGCCATATGTTGCACGGGTACTCCATGCTGGCTGCTGTCCAGCGGGTGGACATCCAGTAGTGGATTAGCTATGGAAAGCGTGCGTGTGCAAATACTACCCTGTCGGAAAAAAGGAGGCGGTCTAAAAAATTTACCAATTCAAAAAGTAGTTGAAAGTCAAATGCTTTGAAACAAATGCAAGCGAAATTAATTATATTGACATAGCTTGCACCAAGTATATGATATCTGTGGTAAACATATTTTCAATAAAAAAATATCTTTTTTAAAATTAATAAATACAAGCTATATATATGTTGTAAGTATATTTGGTTTAAAAGAGTTATAGCTGGTCGAAATAAAACTGCCTTTTTGCATTTGGATTTCCAAAGTATTTAATTTAAAAATGTTTACCCTTGAAAAGATTTTAAAACCAGAATTTCAAACAAAGTTTCATCGCACTTAGCAGTTAAGTGATACAAAATTGTTAATGAATTGAAGGCCAAAAGCAAAACACAAGATTACCATCATCTCCAATCCGTACCCAGAGAAAAAATTAAAAAAAATATGTGAGCTCAGAAGGTACATCCTAACCTTTCCTATACCTGATTTTTTTTAAATTTTTGCTTGTAAAGCAATTTAATTGAACAAGAAACCGAACCTCATAGTTCTTTCGAAATTGATGTTCGAAATAGCGGTGTAATAATTTTTAATTTGTATACTGAATTGAAATTAAAATTTATAATATTTTTGTTAAAATTTTTTTTTTTGCAATTTTATTAAGCTCGAGACCAGTTTTTGTTACGGAACAATATGAGAAAGCAACGATATTTTAAAGTGGTGGTTTTTGTTTAAACGAAACATGAAAATTTTATAGTTTCTATAAAGTAAACTATAAAATTTTTTAAATAATTGGAAACGGGCAGGTTTGAAAGTAGTTTGTAATAAGACGAGTTTTCAAATAGTTTGAAAAACCAAAATTTCAAATAGTACGAAACTAAAAGATTTTATTGCAGCTTAAAAAACTAATTTTGATGTTATTTCTGTCAAACATATTTAAAAGAAGTTGAAAACAAATGCAGTGTCAGATAATTTACTTACTTCTAGGACATCGCCACGTTAATAAATTTAGTTGCTTACAATAAAAAACAAAAACAGAATTTCAACCGCTTGCAGTTTTTAAAAAATACTTTGAAAACCTCAATTAAAGTAATTCAATTTCCGACAGGGTACGTGCTGCGAGGGTGTAAGAGAGTGTGTGTATGTGGGTATGTGTGTGGAAGTTACTGTTAGGGATCGTGATTTGCAGCATTATGTGCGAGTGAATTCTCCCACTACTCCTCTTCACCCTCGTTTGATTATATTGTGTGAAACTATAATTTGAAGGAACTGTGAAATGTTTTGAAGCTTTTGATTGACGTTCTTTTTGATGTTTACAATTGTTTGTTTTATTGCATTTTCCGTTGTTGTTTTTTTCGAAGTTGCTTGCTTTTTCGCTTTAGTGCCGATAAATTAACTTTTTTACGCAGTTGGTCATTTTTCGTTGACCGGCCATTGGCTGTTTTTTTTTTTTTGGTTTTACTCTATGTAGTTGAATGTGAATTATTGTTTCTAAAATTTAATTTTTTCTGATGGTTGAACTCATCAGCTTATCGGCGTACGCAGCGTGTATGGAGAGCTACTTGAAAACTTTTACAAAAAGTATACCCAATTTACGATTAGTTAAAATTTTTTTTTTTTGTGTGCAATATTTCTGAAAATTTTAAGATGAAGAAAAACTTTCTTTGCATACAAACGCACACGTCTTTTTATTTATATTTCAGTATAAATGTGTGTATGGGTGTGTGTGTGTGTGTGTATAGTCGTACATATACAGTAGGGAGTTCTCGATAAAATGTTTGTGGCTTTGTGAGCGGAGGAGCATTCCATTTTCGTTTTGTGCAATTTCTGTTTCTGACATTCACTTAAATGGAAACCTTTAAGGCGTAAAACTGCAGTTTTCATAAAGTTGCAAAACACAAAATGCAAAACTTTACAGGTGAATTCGACTTGTTTTTTTTTGTTTTGGTTTTGGTTTGTTTCAGCAATGACAATGAAGTTGGTTGTAATAAAAGAAAATTATATAAATACATATTTTCCATTAAAATTGATTGCTTTAGTGGCAGTAAGTTAAAAGAGGTCACGAGATATATTATTCTTCAATGCCTCTCCTTACCTCCTCCTCGAATACAAAGATAATGAAATTTATCAAAGCGTCCCAAGTTCCACCATAATTACGTTCGGATTTATAGATTTACTAAAGAAAATTTTACCTTTCAGAACTGCATCGGTCTTTTAAGCTTTTCAAAAAATAAAATTCGGCATATCAATTCCTTACTCGAACTATCCATTTCAGACATGAATATAATGTGTAATATTAAAAGGCTTAAATTAAGTAATCGATAAGATTCAAAAAGAAATATTAGTAACCCTAAGACCTTAAAACCGTTATTGAAATATATTAACAGATAACATCCGAGCATGTGTCTTTAAAAATTTAGCTGAATTATTGTTTGAAGCACTTGCAAAGTATTTTTTTGTTTCTTAACAAAACCATTTAAAAATTATATATAACGGGTGTTTTTTTTTAGACTGATAGAACTTGCGATAGGGATAGATGTCACTTGACAGCTGGTAAATGACATTTCGTTTTGACATTTCTCTTCAGTAAGCATTGACAAATCATCGTGGAAAGAATGACGCCGCAACAGCGTTTACAAGTCGTGGAAATTTACTTTAAAAATCAGTGTTCTGTTCGCCAAACTTATAGAGCACTTCGTGAATTTTATGGTCCTCGTAATCAAGCATCAGAGCAGCTTTTTCGTCGAACTGCTGATAAATTTCGAACAACATTTACTCTACTCGCTGAAAAACCGAAAACAAGACCAAGAACTGTTCGTATAGAAGAAAATATTGGTGCTGTAAGTGATAGTGTTGGAGAAGATCCGAATTTGTCTATTCTCCGCCGTGCTCAAAAAGTTGGACTTTGTCCATCCACAACATGGAAATTCAAAATTGGACTGATCGCATCTGATTCAACAAAGATAGTCATGGCGGACATATGCCAGAAATCGTTTTTAAATGTCATGAAAATATCTTTAAAATAAAAAAAAATTTGGCATCATACTCCACTTTTTATGTGTTTTCTTTCAATTCTAAAATCTATCAGTCTAAAAAAAATACCCTTTGCAAAATATTAGTCACTAACTTTGTAGATTTGGGTATTACTGGTGATCCAAAGCTTAATTTAAACAAACGCACAAATTTTTGTATTAACAAAGGAGAATACGTATCGACATTTATAAAATATTGGGTCAAAGAATTCAATGAATCTTATATTTCTAAGACTCTACTTACTACCTTTGTCAGACCTAGTATTTTAGAGTATGGTTCTATAATCCAGGAATCTTCGATATCAAGTCTATATACATATAGACGCAAATCACTGTAAAAACTTTTTTTGTTGTTTACACTGAGAGGTTTGTACGACTTTTTAAAAGTCGTTGCAGTATTAACGTATCTTCGCTATATAGTCGCAGAGAGGCGCTAGGGGGTATGTTGGTATTATTGAACGGATGTTATATGTTTGAAAATACTTTGTAACCGAGTTGCAAAAGAACACTAGGTCGGATACGAATTGCATGTAAAACAACAACACTAACTAGGAAAAATATGCGAGTTAAGCCAACCTGGTAAACCCGACCAGAGATATAGTGTTGGGAAGTGAAAATACTGAGCTATTGTGAATGAGTCCTAAGAAAATGTATGGGAAATTTGAGTTTGAGACCTAAATCATTTTTATCGGTATCGCACTTTTAATTATATTACTACAAAATCCTAAAAATTGCCGGCACAATTATTTTCCGTTCTTCAATAGCCTAAACAAATCACATATTTCATGAAAGATGGGAACAGGGATGCTTTTGTAACTGAAGAACATTTTATCCGAGTTGGAGTGTTCTTTTGCAACTCGGGAACAAATAAACGGGCCTATTGATGATTATAATAAAACAGCCGTGATAAACTAAAATTCCAGGTATAGACCACGAATCTCATAAGCTTCCATTTCATAATTAAATTAATTTATTTTGTAAAATAAATGTTGCCGTTATTCAAAGTAGATCCCTCCAAAACAAACTAATGATGATATTTGATATTACGGTTTTGGTTAGCGTGAATTGAAATCTTAAGATATCACTATTTACAGATTTTAAGATCAGTAAAGATAAGTAAAAGTGGGAATAAATTTGCTACTTTTAGTTAAGACAGAACTCATTTTATGTAGGTTTTCATTCCAGTTAGCGGAACCTTTACTCAATTCGGAAAAAGATCGCAGTACAAAATAAAGAACATTTTGGGTCGATTCGGAGATGACCTTTTTTATGTGTGGAGGGTTTGAAATTAACTAGATAACTCGGTAAAAACAAATTCGTGGAAACCCACAAGTTATCGTATATTCAAAAATAATCTAGAAAATTTGAAAATAAACAATTAATTAAAAATGTGCTTTTCATTGTTAACGATTTTTTCATTCAATGAAAAGTGAAAATGATTTTTTTTTGTTGATTATTTCCAATTATAACGACTACTTTGATGGCTTTGGATAAGCAATTTTATTTTTGTAATACTTTTTTAGCCATATTTTCTAATTTTGTATTGTTTTGGTTTTTTTTTTTAAACAAAACCCGACGAGAACATCATTACATTAAAGATAGTTATTAAAAAACACTGACCCCTGATAAATCCAGTGAGAAATGATGAAATTTCTTTGGTATTTTCAAATTTTAAGTATAAAAATTTATTTGCCTAAAATAACAATTTATTTCAAATTTATTAAATTTTGATATCGTTCCTTTGAAATTTTACTTAGGTTTAAATTAAATTGACTATGCATAAAATATGTATGTACATTATTTTTGTATAAAAATAGCTAAACACTTAAAACTGCTTATGGATAATAATCTGCTCTCATTTTTGTGTCGTAAAAATGACTAGTGAAATAAATTTGAAAAATAAAATAGACAACTTATAAAACTATATTTCCATTTTACAATGAAATGTATGTATGTACTTTAAATGTAGTCCAATTATTAATATTAAGCCTAAATGTAAGAGTAATGGAAGATCCCCACACATTCAAAACATACTATATCTAAGATTATATATGTATGTACTACAAGTATAAATATTTATGTACAAAAGTTTTAAAATCTAAATTTAAAAGTAGTTGAATTTGGTTTTTTTTTGGACAATAACAGTACATTTTGGTTTTATCGCAGCAACTTGTCTTACATAATTTTCCAAAAGTCAAAAATGTTTACAAACTATTGTACATATAAATTTTGTTTACACCTAAATTTTTTTTTGTTCTTGGTTTGTACATAGATTTAAAATGTACTCTTATTTTGAGTTTAATATTTCATTTCCTATACTATGTACATGTATTTTTTTTCTCTTTACTTAAAAGTTGTACAAATTCGTTTTCTGTCATCACATCTGTCTTTGTTTTTTTTTCTCAAAAGCTAATTTTTCATTTTCGTGTGTATGTATGTGTGGAAAAGCGCTAAAATCTTCGCTGCTCGTAGGTGTGTACATAGTATGTACATTAGGTCGTATCATAAAAAAAAGTTGAAAGTTGGGTATTTTAAAAATTGGAAAGTTTTTTTCGGGACTCAATTTTTTTTTCAGCTAATTTGGTTCTTTTACTATATTTTTTGTATTTGATCTTCGATTCTTATGAATGATATATAGTTGTATAGGTATTCACCAAAGGCACATTTTAACTGGGGTGGCCATTAAAACACAGTTTTTATGCAAGCTTTTTTTTTTAAACCACACCCTTACTACCTTATTACTAAAATAAGTTCCATGAAAAATAATACATATAATTTTAACCAAAAGAATAAGTATACATTTGTAGACCATAAAGCTTACAATTTTTATTAGAAAAAAATCATGATTAAATTTCTCATTGAATTTTTATTTTTATCGATATTTTGTGACTCTAATTTTTTCGATCACAAATAATCGTTATTCTTGGATTCAAAAATTTTCGATTATAATAAACGTAAACAAATTTGTAGGGGCTGATAATAAAAGCAAAATACGGTTTATAATTTATGATCGAAAAAATAAAAATCACAAAATATCGATAAAATACGACATAATAAACAAAGATCACAAAAAATCGATCATATATGATCGGATAAAACATTCATAATATATCGATCAAATGTGATCGAAAAAATAAAAAATTACAAAATATCGATTATGTAATGATTTAAAATAAACCAATCTTCGAAATAAAAATTAGGTGATAAGTCATAAGAATTAGGTCGATCTATTCGAGTTGTGATTTGAATGAATTTCTCTCAATACTTTTTTTCCGAAAATATCAAAATAACGATTATTTTCGCTCAACGATTTATAGTACATATGATTCATAAACATCGAAGTTCAATGGATGGTCATCGAAGGTTTTTATACAGTGGCGAAAAATAAATTTCCATTTTTAGATCCTCACAAGATGCGTGTACAAATCCGAGGGGTACATTTTAAAGACTTTTAACCCCATACACCGTGACACGGTAAAATGTACATACTTACATATGTTCGTACTTAGGTTGAACTAATTTTACCACTAACCCTGGAAAGTCATGAGTTTGTATATGCAAACGTTTGTATGTTTGTATTTGTAATAGAATATGAGTATAGAAAGGAGCAGAAGAAGAAGAAGACGAAGAAGAAGAAGAAGAAGAAGAAGAAAGCTAAACACCACACTATATTCATATACTACAAGTACTCCATACAATATCAACTTCATGTTCTTAGCTTTGAAATTGTTAAATAATAAAAAAAGTTAGAGCTAAAACGCACTAAAGGCTACAGCAATGCGCTCACAAGGAATCACATCAGAAAGAAAATAACTCATCTAACTAAATAAAAAAAAAAACTCACAAAGTAACTACGAAATTAAAAAAAATCCATATGAAAATGTTCGAAACCAATAACTTAAATCACATGCTCTTGTTTTTGTTGTTTTGCAATTTGACGCCATTAACGTTAATGTACAACACACACGCGGAACAAATTCACCATTCATAAATAATTCTCGCACTTGGCTTACAAAAAAAAAAAAAACAAAACTATTGTACTATCTAATTACTATAACTATTATTAAAATCGAAAGGCAATCATCATTCTCATACATATTTGTGTGACTCGATTGATTCGATCGTATTACCGATCGTTCAGTTTCACTTCAGTTGTTAAATAAAAAAAAAACAAAAAAAAAACAAACAAACAATACTATGAACTGCTATTTGTCATTATCGGCAGCGCATCATCTCTGTCATCCAATAAATCTCCAGGCACTGTCTTGAGCAACGTATAGCTCTCACGATGCATGAATTTGTGTTGATGTTGCGCGATAAAGCTACTGCCGCGCCGCAATGATCGGCGACCCATCTCCAAAATTTCCAAAGTTGGATCTCGCGCGAAGACGAAATTTTGATATACACGCACGAAGATAAATACAATGGCGAGAGCACCACCAAAGATCATCAGATATGAGGCAATCGGTATGACGATTGGCGCAAACACGGTGGCTAGGTAGATCCACCGCCGGATTGCTGGGGTTAACTCGGAAATGCCCTAAAAAATAAATAGGAAGCGATATTTAGAGTAGCATCAAATATATATATAGGCATATATATGTCATAGCTATTGTATGGAAAATCGGCACAAATGTTTCGATGATTTTTCTATAGATGAAAATCTGTGTGCAATGAACGAGACGGAGAAGCGAAGTCTAGCACGTTTTATAAAATCTTACTTCTTCTAACCACATTACTGGAAAAATAAAGTCCCGAAAATCCTTAACTGGATGCACATCTTTCGCTCGTGTCACTTTCAGGTTAAGTTGAATGCGCACTTTGCCCTCCAGTGGTACACCCAATTTCTGAAAAAAAGGAAATGGTGTGTTTTAATAGAAGAAATTACGATATGTTTTGTTTGTTATTAACTCATCGTCGGGCGCAACTCTACTGATCTGTGAGGCACAGCCAGGGTCAAGGCGAATTCATATCAGGTGATGTTATAGGTACAAAAACAAAAATTTACACTAACAAATTATATGCACAATGACAGTATGATTTACAACGCCATTTTGAGTTAATGTTAACCTAGCGAATTCAATCAATCATATCATTATATGAATTCACCATGGCCAGGGTATTCTTTTTTATCCCTCCTTGTCGTTTTATACCGTTAACATTGCTGGCACTCAGTAGCTGCTTCTTCTGACGTGCTCTATACAGAAAAATTACCCAGTTTTTCGTAGACTGATTTGATTTTGATATGAGAAGCTCATTGCAAATTTATGAAAGTGAGATTTTTTTTTAAATTTTATTATTCATTTAAAAGTAGTTATTATTTACTTGTCCCAGAGTTGTATTTTTATGAAACATTTATACTTTTCCTAACTGTTTATGTTGTATGTTTACCTGTTTGAGTTTTTAACTTCATTTTAAGACTTTTTTAGTAGCCTGCTACATTTGTGTGAAATAAATGGATTATAACGAACATTTTTGCATTTATTTTTTTTTTCAAATCTCTAAAAACTGTGCTTGTATTAGCCAGATGTGTAAAGAATGCAACTTTGTGTTTATTTTGTGTTTGTAAAGCTGGAACATTGCAACCCAAATCGACAGTCAACATATTGCGCCCGACTCAGGGTCAAACTTATAGGGAAAACTATTAGACTCACCGATTGAATTTTAAAATATGTTTCATGTGCACTTTTATTTGGTTTGAGCCCCTCTACTGAATTCAGCAACGAAACATCGGCTTGGTAAAAATGCGGATTGGATATAAAGACGGGCGCACCATATTGGCATGGACTTATGTTCTGAAGTCCTTTCATTGGTTCAAAGTCACTTGGATCGAAACATTCATTTTCGGGATTGTTCGATGAGTCGCCGTATGAATTCTCGGGCAAGATGTACAAATCAGCGCCAATACCTACAGGCGTATTAAATAGTGAATGAATCAGAGATCATGTCAACAGACAATATCCCGTCACACTTACCATCCTTCTGTACTCCTCTCTGATACTGCAAGGGGATGACGCGACACAAATCCTTATCGTAAACGTAAACCATATCCGATTTAGTTATCTCACGCGGTGGAAAGAAAGAACCTTCGGAGGCGGCAATACGATTACAGGGCGGATTGTGCCAGTGTGGCAAATGATCGAGTCCATTGAGTTTATCTATATAGCCAAATTCTTCCATACCTTGCAATCCAGTTTTGATTGTTGAGACTTCGGTCAATGTGCCATTGCGCTGCATAAAGACAAAATAAAAAAATTGGGTTTGTTAAACAAAAAGTAAGCGTAAAAATTTACAGTGTTGTCACTTACCCCAAGTAGCAGCCCCATACGCTCCATTGGACGCAAATGTTTTGGATAAAATCGATGCGCAAGACTAACGAGCGCATCGTCGTAACCAAACACCAATTGATCGGCGGTCACATTGATGAACGGCTTGAACTTGGCTGCTGTCAGCACCACAGAGATGGTCTTCGAGAGTAGATAACCTAATTTTGGACTGAGACTAGTAAGAGTCTGCGTTGCGGAATAAAGTCAGTATCGTTAGCTGCTAGAGACGATTATATAGTAAATTAAACTCACCAATAAAGGAATATTGGGTGTGACGATCGGCGTATTCTTGTCTATGCTCAATTCGGGTACGAATTGCAGAATTTTCTTGTGTTGATATGACACCGTTTGATTGTCGAAGAAATGAATATTCACTTTCTGCATATCCTCTCTTTAATTGACGGTAAGAAAATAAATGAATAACGAATTATTGAAAGTGTTATAGACTTAATAGTTTTTAATAGAAATATATATTTAATATAAAAAATTGAGCCATTGCAAAATAAAATTTTAAAATTTTGTACGAGTGAGTAAGTGATTATTCTGTTTTTTATTATTATTTGCAAAGTTCTGATGGCACGCCTATTTGTTTACATATTTCAATTTGTATGCACAATAATGACTCCAAATATTCAGCTTATATAATAAATACCTTATATGTACGTCTTCTTGGGGACCATCCACCCCTATCACTGGAACTCAACCCAATTCAAGATTTGTTGGAGGAATTTTTCAGAAGGGTTAAAACGCGAGCAATTACGCTAGGCAACAACCCAAACCAGCTCAGACTTTGTTAATATTTTCAGAAAGTGTACCTTATAATAATAATTCATATAGCCCAATCTTTGGCCGAACTTCTCGCACTATTTGGTGTGTACACCTTCTAAGTAATTGTAACACAAATTGTAAGTAGACCTATCCAGTAAAAAACAAAAACACTCGACGGATCTGCAAAAGTTAGCTGGAATTTTTGTTTATGAACGAAATGACAAGTTAAGTCATATAAAGTAAAATTCCACGGGAAATATTTTCGTAGAACATTTAACCTATTATACGACAAAACACACTTTTGAAATACCGCCACCAGTACCAGCTGATAAGTTTAGTGAAAAAATTTTCGGTGATTTTTGGTTGCGTTCACGAAATGATAAATTTTATACGGAAACTCTAATAATGAAGCTTTCGATATATTCAGTTTAATGCATTAAATTTAAAAGGCAAATAAGTATATTTCAGTAAAGTAACGAATTTAAATAATTCAATCCATTTTATAATGTATTTTCGGGCCAATTAAATTTCCCTTAATTGGGTTATGGAAGCGTTCCGGAAATTTTTTTGCGGATATTTTGAATGGAGTGAAATTACTACAAGAATGTATTTAGCTAAAATTATCACTACCAATTATTTTAATCGTCAAATGAGATGATATTGTAAATTTGCAGAAATACAGAACATTTTTGCCAACTGAAATTCGCCACCTCCATGATTTTGACCCTTATGCTTTCCAACATTAACAATAACATTGCAAGTTAACAGAGCTGTTATGTAAATTTTATATGAAATAAATTTTTATATATTTTCTTTTTTGATGCAAAATCCGTCTTTATTCGCACAGAGTTTTTGTCTGAGAATACTCTTAGTGAAATTCTTCGTTGAATAATTTTTTACAATATTTGAACCATCTATCGATGTTCTCAAAATTTGGTGTATTCTAACTAAGTGAAGAAAAAAATCATCAAGATCGCGTCACTACGATTTATAATTCAAATCAACTGATTATAGTACAGCAGCCAAAGACAAAAACTATCCACAAAATACAAATTTAGTTTTAAAAAATCTTAATTTCTAACATAGTTTACTAACTTTTGATAACTAAAACGAATTGCTATACAAAAATGGCTGCATTTAGCTATCAAATAAATGAAAGTATCCTTAGAAGGGAAAAATATAATTTGTAAATCACCTCTAAAAGCAGCCATAGAACAAAAAACAGCTGCTGTGCCAAAAATTAAGTGCGTCACTGTACATATTATATGAGGATGTCTAACTATGTACAAATGTACTTATGTATGTCGCCAAAGTCAAGGTAAGCCATTCCCTGCTGGAAGCTGAGGTTGGATTTGTGTAATCACAACTTCAATGCTTTCCTAATTCATTGCAATAAAACCGTTAACCCAACTATTCATAGCTCATCAGCCAATGAGTTGAATGTCAAGTTCAGCGGCAAGCAAACAGCAAATAGCAAACCTCACCCTGCGCCGCTGATATGTCGAACGTCAAAGGTGTGGCGGGGTGCGGGAATTCCTCAGCTCTTCGAAGATCATCTTAGTTTCATTGGCTCTGTAGGTCTTTAAATTTATGTCTAGTGTTGTTGTTGTTGTTGTTTTTGGCATATGACACATTATATACACACATCAGTGTAAATTAAATCTAATCACGCATTTCTACATTTAAATATTTATTATTGTTTACACTCGCCTATTGTCAGCGTTTGTCAGTATTTTTGTACATTTGTCAATTAAACTGTCTCTCCGCTGTTATTTGCCGCACAGTCACATGTTTATTGTTTTTGCAGCGCAGTCATTTAGTTGCGGTTTTCGTTTATTTATTTTTTTTTTTGTTGATTTGTGGATTTTTAGGGTTTTTTCTATTTTTGGCGTTTCAAGTGCGACGTCACCTATCATTCATCATTTTAGTGTTAAAGTGACTGATGTGTAGACGACAAATGAAAGAAGTTACCCATTTAGTTGTGGTTATGTACTTTTAGTGTCGACTGTAAAATATTTTATGAGTTTGCTTTTAACGTTCAAACACCATAAGTACAAAGTAATCACATCTGTGCTGGATTTCAAGGTTCATTTACTATTTTTATACCTTTCATGAGAATGAAATGGTATATTAAGTTTGGTCCGATGTTTGTAAGTGCCGGAAGGAGAAGAGATAGACCCATCAAAAAGTATACCTAAATGATCAGGACGATGAGCTGAGTCGATTTAGCCATGTCCGTCTGTCTGTCCGTCTGTCCGTCTGTCCGTCTGTCCGTCTGTTTGAACGCAAACTAGTCCCTCAATTTTAGAGCTATTTTGATGAAATTTGGTGAGCAGGTGTCGTTGTACAAATGATTAAACATTTGTCGGAATCGGCCAGATCGGGTGACTATAACATATAATACAACCGATTATTCAGATATTGAATTTTGCGCCATAACTCCTCCATTTAAGCAGCTAAAGGCTTGAAATTTTGCAGAAATATCAGCCATTATTAGCTACGTATCAGTATTGAAAATCATGAAGATCGGAGAAATATAACATATAGCTCCCATACAACCGATTGTTCAGATATTGCATTTTGCACCATAACTCCTCCATTTAAGCAGCTAAAGGCTTGAAATTTTGCAGAAATATCAGCCATTATTAGCTACGTATCAGTATTGAAAATCATGAAGATCGGAGAAATATAACATATAGCTCCCATACAACCGATTGTTCAGATATTGCATTTTGCACCATAACTCCTCCATTTAAACAGCTAAAGGCTTGAAATTTTGCACAAACATCAACCATTATTAGCTATATATTAGTATTCATCAAGATCGGAGTTCACAGTGTAAATCGGCAAGATAAATTCAGGACAAATATTTATTGCGAAAAGTAATAAGCTCAGCGCAATATCACATGAATCATAGCGTTAAACGTTTGGGAACTATTTACGGATCTGATAACTGTTTTCAAAGACCGACATATGTAGGTCTTACATATTAATACTTAATTATTTGTATTTTTTAAATGTTGAATATCAAGCGTCGATACGATATTAAAAATATTCAAAAACCATTCCCTTCTTAAAACATAGTCCTTTTTAATTACATAAGGAAAAGCATTAAATAATTTATAACAATGCCTTTACTAGAATTATTTTTATTGATTTGAAGGAAATTTTCGCTTTTAACTATAGGTAATACGAAATTGTAATACAATAACACGTTTTTTACTATTCTTCCATTCATGAAAGGTATGAAGCCTTCGGCATAGCCGAAGACAGCGCTGTTTTTACTTGTTCTATTTAGCATTTGTAGTTCAATAAAATGGTGATGCGATTTGATCTGATCAATCTGATTTGCATACGTACAGAATGCTACAGGTATTTGTTGATCATCCTATTTATCGCGTATTTAGGTGGTTATATAAATCAAGGCAGTCTCTCAGTGTAGAGGGAGTCTCAAAAATTATATTCCAGGATAATGGCAATGTATGCACCAGTATGAAGAATAATTCGGTTTTCGTGCTACTCTCTTTATATGTACATACACTGAAAAAAAAACAAAAGAGCCTAAGACAACTTTTCATTATTTTAAAATAATTTTTTCCTCAAATTTCAATATTTTTTCCCCGATGGAGTAAAAATTTCTTCAAAACGAATTTTTATACCTACATATATATTTAAAATTAAAAATTTTTTTCTCCAAATGCAGATAATATTTCTTAAGCGCTAGCTTTTTATGAAATGCTTTCAAAAAACTGTTGAGTAAATATAAATATACTCCAGATATACAGATTTTACGTACATTATTAAAAAAATTGACTTTGATTTTTAAATAGGTGGCAACCTCTCAAAAGATTTTGGATACTAAGTTTTCCTATATTTTTTAAATAGGTGGTATCACTCTCCCAATATCTTCTCAAATAAAGCTTCCTTAACCCCCTTTAGTTTTCTATAAGGTGGCAACTCTCTTCAAAAATGTTTACGTATAAACGCTTTCGTTTCACACCAAGACTGTTATAGTTCACTAAGCTTCGAGTTTGAATTCAATAAATACCTTTAAACAGATTTCCATGATAGAGTTTTTTTAATTTAATTTAGTCTTTTAAAAAGGTGACAACTCTCTACAAAGAATTTTCACCTTTTAACCTATTGCAATTTTCATCAATTTTTAAATAGATGGGACCTTCAACTCAAAACATGTTTTTGCGAATGAAGGCTTTTCATTGAATTTAACCTTTTTAACAGTTGGAAACTCTTTCACTGGTTCTATATATTCTATATATAAATATATGTGCCAAATCTTATCCAAATCTGTCCAGTCGTCACATTTAACTTGTTTATTTAATTTATCCTACATACTAATATATCTTATAGGCTACTTACAGGTAGGTAATCAATGATTTTTAAAAATTTTCTAGAAAATATTTTAATAAAAATATGCAAATATTATACTTTCTTTACTTAATCTTAAGTTATTATATAAAATAGATAATATATAAGATAAAAATAGTTAGCTTAAAAAATGAAAAGTATAACCATTAGTATAGATGTGAAGTTTGTGTACAATTTTGAAACAAATGGGTTCACCTCTGCGATTTGAAAAAATATGATATTGAGAGACAGAGAGAAAATTTAAAATTGTGCTGTAAGTTTGAAAATATTTGCTAAATCTGGGTAAACGTTTTCGACTTCAGTAAATATTGCTTTACTGTACCTTATAAAATTGAAAAAATCTAAAAATATTAGTTTTTCAAAATCTTAGCTAAGCCAACTTAACTACAGTTATCACTTCTTTCCAGAAAGCAAAGGCAAAGTCTATAAAGAAGCTCGTATGTTGAGGTTATGTGGTGATCTATAAAATAACAGCTATAACTTCTAACGCTTTGGCTACTGTTGCTTTTCCCAATAATTTCCAAATATAAAAACTGACCTTAAGCTCAAAAATGATTGTTAATCTTTCTGTTTCTTTTTCTTTTTGTATATAACAAGACCGTGTATGTCTATTGGTATGTAGTTTATGGATTCAAAAACTACTGAACCATTTGACTGACCATTTGAGCAAACAAAAATTCTGACAGGTGGCGCTGGAGTCGAGATATTTTTAAAACCCGCATTTATAGTCCGATTTACATATGTATATTATTTGAAAATTTCACAAATATGTATGTAGCGCAATAAGAGCCGGGATGTCTATCAGTATTCACATACATTTAAAGTGAAAAGGTTTATTATATTCCACGCAGAAACTTCTGTAATGAAATTCAAGAGTTTTGCAAACCCCAAAGGATGTTAATTCCGCACTACAATACTAACCGTTTAAGGGGGCGAGTTGATTCCAACACATTATTAAAATGTGTATTTAAGCTAAATATTTCAATTGCGCTTATATTGCGAAATTTCCCGAGGAATATTTTCGTCCTCACGTACATATGAGTGTTATGGGTGAGAAATTTGGCTAACATCTATTTAGAAGGTTAAGAGTTAAGAGGTTCTAGAACATTATTCTCGTGACAATTTTTTCCTTAATTTGAATCATTCCTTCCACATACCATACACCTAAACTGCAAGAATTGCGCTGATTGATCTGAAATTCGGAGAGTAACGTCACACCAGATTTATCTGTAGAGAGAACTGAGTGGAAACATATTGCTATACATACATGTTAGAAATAACACACACTAAAATTGTTAAACACGTTTGAAAAGAATACACATGATTACGAGTATACAAACATACACGGTTTTTGTAAACAAAATCTGTTGTGACGTAGAAATTCTGTCAAAATTTCCAATAGAGGGTTAGAGTGTTCTTAGCTTGTAAGCACAATAACCATAAATCATTCGCTTGTTGCCAAAATGCCAAAATCGGAAATTCAGAACGCGAAGGCACTTGAAATTCCTCAAAATTTCTTATAGTATATTTCTTCGCTCAGTTTGTGTTCATTTTTTGTTTTCCGGTTTTTGTTTTCTCTGATCTTTATTTTTTGTTTACAATTTCTAGCTTCTTCATGTAGGAGACCGATGGAATTATGATCCGAACCTCTTAATTATTAAAAAATCGAAAAGTCGCACAAAAAATGTGCAAATATATATTTTTTGTATACTCATTGCGAATCTTGGTGCACACGCAGGTACGAGCAACAATAACCTTTAAGAAATCAAAATTGACAAAAACATCAGCGGTCGACACGTACTCAGTGCGATTGGCCGACGCTGCTCTTTGTCGAACTTGTGTAGCGTATTTGATAAAATACTAAAATACGAGCCAGAATTTTAATTTTTTTATTAATTATTATTTAGATTGTCTATTTATTGGCGACACCAGGGTTATCAGCAGTTTCAGCAGTTTCTGGAGTTCAATATTCAATTTTGAAGGCTGCACGTGAAAATAATTCGTACGTAATTAATGTGACATATTTGAGATTTTTGCAGAAATACATATGGTGCATTCCGCGTCAAATTGGTGGTGTTGGCTTTTGTATTCTCGATTTTTTCCATAATTTTTTATGCTACTGTACCAATTGAGAGGGGTCTCCCTGATTTCTTGGTATCGTTTTTTCAATGCCCACAACTTTACGAAAAATTAACCGATTTGGACCATTTTTATTTAAATTCTTGTTTTTTAAAAATCTTCTGGAATACAAAATAGAAACAATTTCAAATCCGTATTTTTATAAAACATTTACAAATTTAATACAAAATATTGATTTCTATTAAAGACATAGCGATTGATGCTCTTGAAATTTTTTTCTAAAGGACTATAAATCCTTTTTAGAGATGACAAATGAGTAGATACCCAAATGGTAAATACCCGGTTCAATGGGTATAAATGGGCAAATACCCAGTTATAATAAAAAAAATGTCGTAGAAAATTAGGTGAACAAATATAATTTTTTTTTAAATAAATTTTATAAATTAAAATAAAAATACGTACATGGTAGTTGAAAAATAACAACTTAAGACAGTGACTATATAATATAGACATATTTATATAATATAAAATAGAAAGTCTTTTGGGCTCAAAAGTTGTAAAACGAACTTTTTTTAATTTCAAGAAAATCGATCAGTACGCGTTTGTTGGAAATCAACTGCTTATATTAAAAGTGTTATAAAAAGACGGAATTAAAATTTTTTAAATTTGTTATTCCAAAAAAGTTTTGAAAAACGAGAATTGAATAAAACATTCCCCAGATCAGTTGTATTTTCGCAAAGTTGTGTGCATTTAAAACACTGGTAACGTTTTGTTTTATTCAAAAATCGATATCTCGACTAACCAAAAAAAAAAAAAAGTAAAAAAAAATTAGGAAGACTTCTCTCAATTGGTGATATAAATCGGAAATGATGTCCGATTGGTGGGGTATACGTAAATTGTTTTTCTTTTTGTTTGGTTATTAAATTAATAAAATCTAAAGCGACTATTTCTTTGTTGAGACAAAAACTTTGATCCAGTTGAGATTCTTCACTTTTACAAAAAAAAAAAAAAACACATAAGAAAAAATTAGTGTTTTGGTGATTTCAAAATATTACACAAGTACGAATAAAAATCGTTTGGAAATAGTGAAACCTAGACTGGCTTCTTATTACATTGAATTTTATTTAAATATTCAATTACTGGAAAAAATTGTTTTCATTTCAGATGCTTAGCATATGCATCGGTTTGTTTTCTTTTAATTTTCTCTAATGGAATTTTTTTTCACAATGAAACACTTTTGAGGGAAATCCATGAATTATGAAATCTTTCCGTAAACAAATTAGCTAAATCGTAAATCAATCAATGTTAATATTTTAATTGCCAAACTAATCACACCAGATCTAAAAATTAAACGTAAAAACAGCTAACAATTAAAATACAAAACGGATGAATTCGAAAATTGTTATCAAAGTTCAGAATAAAGGCCGTCAATCATTTCAAGTAATTGAGTTTTATATTTACTTGTCATAATTGATCGCATAACGGTAGCAACTATTCCTATGACTAATGCTAAGCCATCACACCACCGGAAATCCAAAGTGAAAGCCTCCAATTGGTGTTATAGCAAAATGATAAATAAATACTTAGATTATAAATGGCAAGCGAGCCAATTTGTTTGTTTAGATTATAGTAATCGTGAAAATGCTTGAAATATTTTACTTTTTATCTCAGGTAAAGAAAAAAACTCAAAGGTCATCAATCATTTGCTAAATTTTCCAACATTATTTTAATTTGAAAATTTACTGATTTTAAATACTCAATTTTCATGTAATTATGCGCTTGTGTGTTAAACAAAATTTACGCATTTTGTTAGTCAATTATCGATTTAACACTTTACTTGTAAAACAATTTATGTATAGCAATAAATCTGTCAGTTTGTTAATTTTTAATTGAGCGTTTCTAATTTCTATAAGCCTGAAGTGGCCATGAAAGTTAATTCGGGCTAATAAATAATAATCATAATATCAATTGCGACGCAAACAACCTTGAAAATTTTGGGTCGTACTTCTTCTTAAATTTATGACGACTGTTTAATTGAGTAACAATATTCATGTCTTCAAATAGAAAATCTTTTTCCACCAGCACCTTTAACAAAGTATTTTTTCTAGGCCCCCACAACCCTATCAATATTACAAAAAAGTGAAAGTTTATATGGAAGCGAGTACGGTAGTATGTTTGTTATCTTTGCGCGCCCAACTAGCTAAATAAATTTTGATAGAATTGGGGGCATAAATAGCATGACATTCGGATTAACATGTGGAGTATACTTTGAAGAGAACTGCTATCTGTTAAAAAAGTTATAGTCAACTTAATAATTAAGTTAAATCACATATATCTTTCTATATGCTGATTTGGTACATTTGTGGTCTATCGTATGGGTTGCCATACAATCAATTTCTATAGTGAATTGCCACCTGTTTAAAATGCTAAATTTAATTAAAACAATGGGTTAAATTAAATATTGAAATATGGGTATTAATGGTATGAGGATTAATAAAACTAAATTGCCAATTTGTTTTGAAAGAAAGTGCCACCTGTTTAAAGTTAAAATAAGTTAAATTAATAAATGAACTAAAATTTTCGAACATGAGTGTACAAATAAGCATTTTAAGAAAGCTTAATTTAGAAAAAATAGAAGATTTTTGCCATGCATTTAAAAAATACTTACAACAGGTTAAAAAAAAATTTTTTAAATATGGGTAAAAAGTTAAATTAAATTATTAAGTGAAAGTAAATATTACGGCATGGGATGCAAATGAAGTGAGACTTAAGAAAACTCAATTTAGAAAATTTGTTTAAAGGGTGCTGCCACCTTTTTAAATATATTAATTTAATTCGAATTCTACGTTTACTGAAATATAACAGTTTGAAAAGAAAGTGTTTATACAAAAACTTCGTTGAAGAGGGTTGCCACCTTTTAAATAATTTTGATTAAATTTAATTGGCAAGATAAATGAAACCCCAGTAACAGTATAGCCAAGAGAAACAGGTTTAATTAAACTTTATTCCAGAAATATTAATGGAGATGGTTGCCCCCTGTTTAAAAATTAAAAAATTAAATCAATAAAACTTACATGCTGGTTTGAACTGATAAGAGGTATAGGAAAACTTAAACTCGAAAACTGTTAAGGGGTTGCCAATTGTTTAAAAATTAAATACAAATTTGCTAATAACGTAAGTGAAATCAGCATATTTCACGTATAATCTTCTAGACTTCTTAAGACTGAATAACTGACGTGATTTATACAAGGTAGCGGAGAATTAAGCACCCTATCCAAAGACTTACATAATTATATTTCACATTTGAGAACGAGACAGCTGCGGTATACTAAGAGATAAGCAATGGAGCGTTATACTCCTCAAGAGCTTGAAGTAATTGGACATCTAACGGGCATTATCGTTCCATTATATTACCCATTTCTAGCAATAAGATTTGTCAATGACAAAAAAAGGTCCGCAAATGTAATCGCCAATTTAGAAGTAAGGCTTGATTTTATGTTATATAATAAAAAATTAAAAATAAAGAATAGAAATGAATGAAATGTAGCTTTGGTGAAATTAATTATTTTCTTTTCCGCGGGTAAAGGGCAGTTTCCTCATACATATATGTACTAAATATAGTATATTTCATTTTCCGTAACGTACTCCAAATTTTCTTAGCTTGGTACATAGATCTGTGCCAATGCCACTTGGGTAACAAAATATCTACTGCAATTGCACCATTCATTTTTATGTATTTTTTTTTTTGCATTTTTGTATGTCACAGTAATTTATTTATTATTTATTTTATGCGCATTATACACGGCAGTAATAAAAATAAATGAAATTTTATTTACTTCTGAGTAACAAATAGTTGCCTCGCTTTTTAATGAAACTGCACTGTTGCAATTTACTTAGCTGGCGAAAATTGTTTAGCAAAATTTACAATTGCACATGCACATTTATATTGTAAATATTTAATTTTTGCAATTCCATTGCACTTTTAATCGACCTGATTTTTGTTTTTAAGCAATTCGTGGGTTTTCTCTGCTTTTTTTTAGCGCCTTCAATAAAGCAAGCAGGGTAATTTTTTTTTTTTTTTTGGTTAAAGTGTTCAAGACTATTCGGCGGAAAGCAGAAAGTCAGCGAAACGTGTGTGTGTGTTGAGAGTTTGCAATATCAAGTTTCTTGGCAATTACATATTAAAAATAATTTAAAATGCGAAAGTGTTTAGGAATCCACAGATTAAGACACAGGCATTCGGGCTTTGCTTTAAAATTTTAATGCAATTCTTTTAATTGAATGGCTCAGTGATTTTGTATAGAAAAGCTTGAAGACTAAGTTAAATAAAATTATGAAAATGGGAAGGTGCAGAAAAAAGTGTTGGTAGAAAATGCGTATTTGTAGTTCACTTACTTAACTTTGAAAATGTAAGGCAAATATTTTCGACAGTAATACCAAATGTACATATCTGCTTTGCATTTCGATTCCTATAGCATTCTTTGGGGCTGGCATTGTTAAATTTTTCCATCTGATTACACTGTGCTACAAAATGGAGATTTGTGTGGACATATTTGGTGGAACCAAAAGTATAGTATACATTGAAAAAATAATGGTTTTACTGTTGACGAAGAAATCCATTTTTTAATATCTATGTATTTCATTACAAAAATGATCCTTTTATGGGAATTCAAACTGAGAGTGACGATGAGAGCAGTGACAATATGAATTTACGGATTCAAAAAAGTACGAAAATGTAGTTTTAAACTTCACTTCTTTTTTCATAATTTTTTTGAAATTTTTTTTTCATAAAATAGTTTCTTTTTTTTTTAAGATAAACAAAAAACGTATGTAGGAATAAAAAAAAATAGCACATTCAAAAAAACTTTTTTATTATGATAATAACATTTTATCTAACAAAACTAAAAAAAAAACTTTGTAACATATGCTAGCGTAAGACAAGATCGAATTTATAAATCTCCTGAATCCATATATTAGCTCTTATTTTTAAAATTAAATATTATTAATTTTCTAAACCAAAAATAAAACTCAAAAAATAATTATTATTTAGTAAGAAAAAACAAAAAATTGTTTTCATAATTTTCATCTTATTTTCAAAGAAAAACATAAAACTAGCTATTATCATCTAAATGAAAAATAAAAGCAAAAAAATTATGGTCTTTTTTTAAAAAAAAGTAAAAGAAAAAACAGTTTTTTGTACGAAAGAATAAAACAATAGAGCAATAAACAATAAATAAAAGTTTTATTTAAAAGATTACTTTTTAAAATATAGTTTTTTATGTGTTTTTGAATGCTCAAAAAAATTTTTATTGAATTAAATAAAAAATAACACTTATTTAAAAAAAAAGTCACAAATATATAATAACCTTCATTTGATAAGCAAAAAAAGAATAATAAAAAAGTATTTAGTTTTTATCTAACCCAAAAAAAGTCAAAAAGGAGCTTGGTTTCAAGGGCCATGCGATTTTTTTTTATGAAAAAATTAGACTTACTTGGTGTTAGTTTTACTTAATAGTTAGAAAATTAATGTTATTATGTTAAATTAAAAATATATATTTTAACCTAAAATATTATTTTTTAAGCGAAAAAGTAATTTATTTTCTTGGGAAAAATAAATATAAAAACTTATTTTATAAAGAAAAAATAAGATTAAAAAGAACTTTTTTCAAATCATTAGTAATAAATAAGACTCAGCGAATATTTTGCATACCTCACTTTTTTAATATAACTGTATAACTCGGTATTTATTTTTTCGTTGAAATGTGAAAAATAATCCTTAATTTACTATCTTAAAGCATAAAAAAAGTTAAAGGGCAGGTAATTAGAAGAGAAACTAACAAAGTGAATGCTATAAATTAAATTTAAAATTTTAATTTTACTCACCTATAAACGAATGGGCCCACTTCCGTCAATCTCGGTTTTTCTCCGTTCAGAAAACCATCTGGATTTGTGACATTGTATATGTAAACTTTAGTAAGACGTATGACACCAGGCCGTTGCCAGTAATGAAAACTTAACGTATCATTCCATAGCCTTAAATTCTATAAATCGTTATAAATAGAAAAGGTTAAAATAAGCTCTTTAATTTGGTTTCATTTATGTAGGTGATTCACAAGGTATCATTATGTGTCATAAATCATAAAGTCATACAATTTTAGATTTCAAAAGTTATGTTTTTGATTTGCATTGAAACAAATAATTAAAACTAAGCAAATTTGTATTTGTTATTTAAATTTTATGACACATTAGGACACCTTGTGAATCACCCAATTATTTTTTTGGTATCTAACACTCGTTACTTACCTTTAATATAAAATAATCCAGCCATGGTATTGTTGATAGCATAATTCCTAAAATTAATGTTACTATTCCAATAATTATCACAGCTAGTCTATCTGTAAGTAGAGAAGGCAATGGGAGAAGCATGAAAATCATTTTTAAGTATTTACTTTTTTTATACACTAATTTATAAGTCCAATAATTTGTCGATTGTTTAATTAACCATTTAATTAATCAACTGAATACAATTTAACAACAAAAGGGAAAGCATTCTAAAAATATTATTTATATTTAATTTCGAGGGTGGAACTTTGCTGGATAAAAAATGGACGCCGTTTACTCTTCCACGGAAACTAAAAATTCCTCAAATTACCGAAGAAAAAAAAACAACATTGGTGTAAGCTAACTAGTTGAACTGCTAAGGCGTCGATCAAAGAAAAACTGAAAAAATTTGGGTTCCTTGGACTACTAAATAAGTCGTCAAAGTCTTAACAACTACATACACATAAACAACGAAACATACACGGTGTGTAGGCCAAAATAGATTACAGACAAATCAGAGGATGTCAAAATTTCAAGAGCTATGGTACACAATAAATGGCAATCAATTAGTCTGGTAAAAAATTAGTTTTAGTATCTTTTTTAATGTTATTTAATTTCTTTTTATAATTGTCTTAAAAGCAGAATGCCCAAGCTTTCTTCTCAAACTATTGAAATTCCCTTCTATAACTTTTGATTAAAAAAAGAAATAAAAAACTTTTTTTGCCATTTGTTATCCGCTTGGACGACATATTATGATTCTAGGACAGAATTCTATAACTAGGTTCGTTGAGAGAGGGATACCGGAAGGACCCGGATTTACATCCGGCCACGGACTGTCAGTTCAGCAGCATTCCCCAAAATTTTATGGGGAATGTTTTATGCAGTTATAACAACAAAAAAAAGGGGTAGGAATGCATCACTCAGTGCCTGGGCTTTCTAAGCGGACCCGAAATTTTAGAATCATAACTTACTATTTTCGTTCCTTATCTGAATTGGCCAGATGTTTTTAAATTACTACAATTTTTGTATGGGGCCTTTGATTTTCCAACTCTCGATACGAGTTTTCTCTTTAACGTCAAGCTTACAACAATTATCTTGTAAATATAATTATGGAAATAGACTTTCGATTCACTGAACATAAAACGATCTTTAAACATTTTTTCTACATGCATTGCAGAAAATAAAGAAATTAATTTTTACAATTAAGTTTTGTGAATCCCAAATTCAAAGCCAAAATATAATGTGGGAAATAAATTAAAATGTCAGCTTTTTAACCACAAGCTCCATTTTAGTTACTTCCAAGCTAACTTTGCCGCAAATTCCTAGTTCCATAGCGGCCCATTCCCGTTTTTAATTCACATGATTTATATGTTTGGGTTGAATTAACCGAGAACGGATGTTGTCATACATCGAATTGCATTTACATATTTATTTTTGTTTGTTAATATAAAGAGGCAATAATCGCAAAGTGTTAATTGAAGGCAACAACACCAACGAGAAAATCGCCAACTGCAATGTGTAAATAAAAGTCTGGTCTGTTACTACAGCATTTATAGCTACATATATAAGATATATATTTATATATATATGTGTACACACATTTATGTATATGTGTACTAAGATGCAAACACATAGTACATGTATGTAGTGGATGTTGTAAAAATGGGCGATGCTATGACGTTGGGAACTTTGGGAATTTCCTGTTTTTTTTTTTATAGTCAACTTGTGTCACATGACATTCCCCCCATACTAAATTCAGCTTTATTTATGGTTGTATGTATGACCCCATATGCAGGTTAAGGTATTGCGTAATCGAATTTTGCCACTTTCGGAAACTCACCGCAAGGATATTTCCATCAACCTTGAACTGACTGAAATGTGTTGAAATTTTTCATAATTCGATTTTATGATTTCATGCAAGTCATTGTCGATTTATATAGTACAAAAAATTTACCTATACATGCATTCTAGAAAACTGCAAAGCCCTTAAAAAATATTTAGCCAGAAATCAGAAAAAAATAAAAGTGCAAATAGAAAGACACACAGTGTTTCGCAAACTGAAGAGCTACAGAGAAATGCTGTCCTGCAAAACTTAACCACGGTGGTCACCTCGCGCTCATTTAATCCAATAAAAATTAGAGGTGTGAAAATATCGACGATATTATCGATATATCGATGATTTGTTCATAAAATAAAAACTATCGATGGAGAGGAACAATCGATACTAACGCCACTATCGAAACTACAATATCTCAACTCAGTCTAAAAAGAATTATTTGTAATTTGACAACACTTAGGCCCAATTGCATACGAGCGTTTTAAATACGGATTGTAAATTAACTTATAAAAATTTCATTTTCAGATCACATATTTAATGCTTTAATACAAACCTTTATTTTTTAAAAGATTAACTTAAAAAACAAAGCTGCAATCATTGCTGAACATAAAATATAGAATATTTGTGAACTTCAAGATGTAAGCACGGTGTTGCCACTTGTTTGGCATATAACGTATAAATAAAGGTTAGCTGAAAATGAAATAGCTTTAAAGCACAAAACAACCCAAAATTAAATTTAAAACCGATGTAAATTTTTCATCTGAAATTAGCGCTAAAAACTATAATATCTTGATATAAATTTGGTCGATAGTATCGATATATCGTTGGAGTACAAAAAATACTATCGGCAAATACTCGTATGGATAGTCAATACTATCGATATTTTTCCACCTTCACTAAGAATTTTCAATAAGTTTTTTATTGTATTCCCAAAAATTAACTCTAGTGAATTGTAATAGCTTTACATAAATGGAAAGCAATTTGAAGTAGTTCAAAAGTTCAAGTTTCTATTAAAATTCAATGAATTGGGATTTGCAAAGTAAAAAAAACCAAATAAAACAAATAAATAAATTAAAATTGTAAAAGTCTATACAATTCATTTTATGTAGTTTTTACTTAATGGCTTATAACTTCTACTTATAATAGTAATGCTTTAAATTTGGATATTCTAATAAGAAACTGGAAGTAAACATAAATAAGCCTTTATTTTTTATAGTGAAATCGAAAGCCATTTTTTTAAATTTTGTTAAAAATTCTGGAAAATGGTCGATACGCCTCTGAATAGCTCCTGAATCAATAATTCAATTAGTTAGAAAATGTTATTCACACAAATTGTAGGAAATTTTATAAAATATTAAAATAAATATTTAACTATTCAACTATATTCAGAGATAATTACAATAAAGTTACATTTCTTTTTTCACACATCAAAAAATTCTAGATTCAGATATATCTCAAAAACTGCTATATTTTTACTGACTTTATTTGATCGGATTCATTTTATATTACACTTTATATAAAAGCGTCAGATGCGTACATTTTTTAAATTTTCTAAAATTGTGTTATTTGGGAATAATAAGAGAAATCATTTATTTATTTGTTATTCGTCATTCAAATAAATTTTGTGGATTTTCTTTTTTCATAAAATAACAGTCAGTATTTGATAGGTCTTATTATTAAAGTGATTAAACGAATTGCTCTTACCCAATGACCAAATTTTCACTTGCACCAATTTTGTGGGCAAATTTTTATAGAACACAAAGCATTCTTTACATTTCTGACAGATGACGACATCGATCAAAATATTTGTATCTTTATAAAATTTCGCCAACCGCTTCTGTTCGGGTTCCCGATGTGCCGGTTGTTCTTGTTGTTGTTTGTTGTTCAATTGTGGCGTCTGCTCCGTTCGGCGGTTTTTGGAGCTAAAGTTGCAAAGGTAATTTAGTAGCGTGCGCATTGCATTAAATTGCAATGTCTGGTTGCGGCGTAAAACCATTTTGCACGAATTTAACGAGAATATCACGATAACTTCCTACTTGTTCTACGGATGAGTGTGATTTTTGTTTTGTTTTTTGCCTTCTAAAGAAATCGATTGCATGTGCAAAATGGTTCAATCAGTGAGATTCAATCAATCAATTGCCGCCATTCAACTTAAAGTAATTCCACTTTATAGTTAATTGCATAGAATGTTAGCTAAATACTTGCAACATGCAATTCGTATGAGCACAAAATGCAAAACATATCATCGATATAATAATGAATTAATTTAATTTCTTTATTTTAATATCACGTAAGCATTTAAATATAATTGTTATCACTGTATTATATAAAATCCCAAAATGATTGGGACATTCAATTAATTTCACTTTTAATATCTGAATAACTTTCGTAACAGCGCAAAAATTCTTAGTTTTATGTTAATACTTTTTTTGTCCTAAATTTCACAGCGCTCCTAAACACAAGTTGGGTCGACTATTACTCCGACAGTGCCACTGACTTTGCTTCATTCTTTGAGCCGCAAATGCAAAGGTTTACATAATTGTTTACATTTGTGTACGTGATTGCACATTTTATAAATTTCATTGCAGAAATTCGCCGAATGCATTTTTTTTTTTTGTTTAGCTGCTTTTTCAGTTCACCGTGGCTAAAATTTTGCATACTTAGCATTATTTTACAATTAAAAGAAAAGTCAAGAACATACCAGAGTTACTTCAACATTTACCATATAGAGAATTTCACATGACGCTGCTATTTACATACATTCTATATCTACCGGGAAGGTGCCCAGTTGAATTAAAGTAACTGTCAAAGTTTAGAGAAAGCTATACAAACTCGTTCGGCCAAATACCCTGGAGGAAATGTTGATAGTAAAAGTGTTCTGTTTCACTATTGATTTTGTCACCAGTATTGCAGGCGACATGTGCTCGCCAACATAATGAAACAACACCAAAATCAGCTTTATAACTGTCAAAAATTTGTGTCTACCTCAAAGACAAAGTAAACGCTGCGTTGACAATGCCCAACAAAATAGTCGAAAATGTGGTGAATTTGAAATGGAGACAATTTACCCTAACATTCCCACAGGGTTATCATAACTTTGAAATTTTTGTAGACTTGAAAAACTTGCATCTTCAGTAGACGAAAAAAATTCTAATATTTTGTAAAAGATGCTATTTTTGATATCAATCTTCTAGTGCACAAATATTAACACTGAGAATTGCCAATTTATAATATCTTTGCTACTGGGTAATTTAGATAAATACTGATGTGCAGTTGCATTGCAAATATCTGTTATAGTTTAGACCAGAGTTGCATTTATTTCAATAACAGGTAAACAGTTATTGAAATTAGTTGCTGGTTTTTATTTGATAAAATTAAGATTTTGCTTACTTTTACATAAAAAGTGATTTCTTCATTTAAATAACAAGGTTTTTTTTTCAGAGTACACATTACTTTACCGCCATGGTAAGACTTTGGTTCTAATTTTTGTCATTTTACTGGTAAAATCCAACTTGGGGACTTCAAATGTCATGATTAGGAAGATTTAAATAATTGACTTCAACGTCAATGTTCGGGTATCATAGCGTCATTTCATAATTAAAAGAGCATTCTCCAAATTCAAGTTACGAACAACTTTAAAATTGATTGACAAAAGGTCTAAATCTATATTACAAAAATATACACCTGGTTGCATTAATCGATTGTTGATAGTTCTAATTTTTAGACATATTTTAAATAATCGGTTCACACAAAATGCAGTAAGTAGAATTTCGAACGGTTAATTTCAATAGAAATTTTACGATAACCATATTGTATTAGTTTTTAAAGAGCAATAATGCAATTGACAAACAATTGAAAACGTACATATATTGTGTGCTATCGATAAACATATTTTAATTGAGGTTGATTGTACATCTCTAGCTGAACTGTCTGTACTGCTTTTCACCACAGTCTTTGGTGCAATTTTTTGAGACTGTTGTTTACTGAATACCGAAATCGTCTAAAGTCTCAAAAAACGTCTCTAATTGAAAGACGCAAATTTAGTGACTTGAGTGAAAAACCCAACAAATTAAATATAATTTTATGAGAGATAATTTTTTTTTAATAAATCTCAATGTAGTCGATGATTTAATCCTTTTATACACGTAGCATTTCTATTTCCGTATAATTTTTAGAGTTAGAATTTGATCAATAATCGTTATTTGCGACTGCTGGTATTTTCAAATCGACTTCCATCCGTTTTATGCACGACTTTTATTTAAAATTTTTTGAAGTTTCGGAATCGTGGGACCGACTTTTTTTACCAGAAACAATAGCTCATTCTTTGCAATAAGCTCAGCAATCTAAGGCTTACTATTTTATTTTATTTTTTTTTCGAATGATATTTGCGTTATACGTATTTTTCCTATTTCAGGCTGGGAATAAATTTTTTCAATCATGCAATCGCGACTTCCCTGGATTTTTTTTTTTAATTAAAAATTAGAAAATACTTTTATTTAAGAAAATACAATTGAAGAGTTTCATAAAAAGTCTTCAGTAATTATAGTCCATGGATTCCGGGACTACACTAAAAAATTGTTTACAATTTTTGCAGCACCAGAATGAAAGGGCGGCCGCCGTAGCCGAGTGTGTAGCGTGTGCGCGCTTCATTCGACGGGTCCCAGGTTCGAATCCAGCACGTGGCAAGTAACATCCAAAAATTATAGTAAAAGTTTTTTCTAATAGCGGTCGCCCCTCGGTAGGCAACGGCAAACCTCCGAGTGAATTTCTGCCATGAAAAAAACTTCTCACAAAAACATTCGCCGTTCGGATTCGGCGTAAAACTGTAGGCCCCTCAATTTGTGTTACAACATCAAGACGCACACCACAAATTGTAGGAGAAGTTCGGCCAAAATTGCTTAAGCGCTTATAGCTCCAATTAAGTAAGTAATTAAGAATGAATGTATGTATCGCCACCTGAAATGCAAAAGGCTGTAACTAACAGAAAAATACAAAATTTTGTTTAATTTATCGAATTACTTGTCCCAAAATCGCTTTATGGTGGAAAAATTGGTTCTAGTTACGGAACTTTGCAATTCTGGTGACGATATGTAGAATATATGTTTCGCTTTATTAGAATATAACATTTTAATTACTGAGTAAATATGACTTTACATATCATAAACAAAAAAAGGTTTATTTACTATTTGAAAACTTGAGCGAGCTTGCCTTATATTAATGTAAAATTTATGCAAAAGTGAGAAAAATTCATAAATTGCACGACAAAGTTTAATCTGCCGAGCAAAGTAAGCAGCGAAAAATAGCAATAATCAACAAACGCTAAACTATGTCACAAAACATATAATTATATCCTCCTCGCAACGCCCCAGCAGCCAGCCACATCGACAACAAAATACAAAAATACAAAAAATAAATCAACAAAATAAGCGGCGCACGGTGAGTTTTGACCTTGAATTTGCAAAAGATTGGCTTATATTTTCATGTTTCACCTCTTTCATTACAGATTACAACGACATGCGATACGATATGGTATATTTAGTTGTTATTGTTATTGTTGTTTTCGGTTTTGTGTGGTTGTTAAATGCTTGCCTGTTTTTTCCATTTCTTGTTATTGTATGGAGATCACAAAGCGCAAACGTTAAATGTGGTCAGTTCGGCAATCGCTTCAACAACGCTGTGCTCGGTCAGTCATCTGGCTCGCTTTTGGAGCAGTGAAAGTTGCGTAAATATTTAAAACAAAAATAAAAAATAAATGGTCAATAAAAGCGATCCGAAAATGTGTGGACAACATCTTCAAGGTCAAGGGAATTCCACACACACACTGCTGCACCATTCATACAACTAAAATTTCGAGTCATATTCCGGTTAAGTAGACGTTAATTAAATATTAAAAAAAAAAAAAACAACACAAAAAGCAACCGGAATGATACAAAAGTGTTAAACTTTGCAAAACTCAGCTATTTGCCACTTTCCTATGAGCATGCGCATAAATTTAACTGTTGGTTACTAACTCAGTTGGTTTAACCCCTCCTCTCGACTGGTAGAAAATGGCCATAATGTAAAAAAAAAACCGAAAAAAATTATTATAAATATTTCACGCAGTTATGGACACACACAATTAGATGGATTTGATTCACTACTGGTGTGTGGCAGCTTGCTGTTTGCCGTTTCGGACATTTACATAGCTATTTTACTCTTTACTGCTTCGTTGCGCTATGCCAACGCTAATCCACTGTATGCCCACAGAGCTGCCATTTCATTTGGTGTGTCACATTCGCAATACTCCTAGATTTATGATAAGCGCCTAGCTAGGTAAGTATCTATGTATGTATGTGTGTTTGTATGGGCGGGCTACGAGTATCCTCTATTGGCTTTGAAAATACTAAAATATTACATGAAAGGTGCCATTGAATTGCAAAAGGAGTGACATATCACTAACTCAAGTCTCGGCACAGCTAACAAAATGAAATATATGATTTGCCCACTGGATCTTTGTGTCTGAGCTGGGCGCTCTTTGTAGATACTTTGCCTGAGTCGAATAAGCGTAGACTAAGCGTATAGCAAATCGATCGGAAAGCCTACATTTTAGCTACAGCCGCCATTCAGGGCAGTAACTTTGCTTTTACGGTAGCATAGCATTTTCCGCCCCTTTACCATCAAAAACCATTGAGAGGTTCGCCTCGCTTCTGCAGACATCTACACACATACAAAGGCGCGCATGTATGTGTGTGTGTGGTAGATGTGCATTCGAATAGTTATTGTTATGAGAGACTGGTTAATACGACATGGCTAATAAACATTTAGGACACAATGAAATACAAACATACATAGTACTTATAGTAAATTTGAAGTAGTCTGCCGACAGCAAATACTAAGCACATTGTAAATAAATATTTCTATATTACAGCATAGTAGATAATATTCCATGCTATTACATATGTACATAGATTTGCACATACAGATGTATGTATGTATGTATGTAACGGGTGGTTTTTTTAGACACGCACTTTTCAAGAAGAAATAAAACGCACATAGTTTAATGTTATGACCAAGAATTTAGCTTTATTATAAATATAAGGAGTTTGCTTTTGTGTTTTAAAAATGGTTTCGGGCAAGTGTCCGCCGCGGCTGCTGCGAAAAAATTCCAGCCGGGAGGCCCCAGTTTACGACCACTTTTTGCACCAATTGGGGCCGTAAGTCATCGATAACGCGCCGAATATTCTCTTCCAATGCGTCAATCGTCTCGGGCTTATCTGCGTAGACAAGCGGCTTCGCATAACCCCACAAAAAATAGTTCAACGGTGTTAAATCGAACGATCTTGGAGGCCACGCTACAGGCCCGAGACGAAAGTACCTACGAAAAAGTAATTAATCATAGATAGGGCTCTATAGCGTCCCCCGATGACTGTAAAATTATGGCCGGCTGTCAACTCCGAAAAAAGTATGGCCTCATTGACAACCACACGTCTAAAAAAAGACACCCTTTACACAAAAATCATTTGAGTTTAAATTCGTATTTCCAATCGCCGATGTGCTTGCAGCTTTAAACTTGACTGCTACCATCTAAAGTGAGGAAATATACACTTACCATATGTAGACTGAAGTTGAGCTCCGCTTGTTAGCGATTTTAGTGAAGGATGACTTGTGGCTGTTGCATCAAACATACAACAACAATAATAACAACAACGGCGCGCTTCAAGAAATCAATTTTCATTATAAATTTAGTTAACACAATTTGTGTATTTATCGCGTGAGAAGTTGTTTTTTTTAGAATCGGATGTGAAAACCGAGTGGGATGCGAGTAGGGAGGAGCACGCAAAAATGAAGCATCAAAATGGTGGAATAAGTTGTTCTTACAATGGCAATCAATGGCAAATATCTGAGTGTTTTTTTGCCCCCAAAGGAGGCGTTAAGAATTGTCGGACAAACAACTAGTCGTATATACGGCCATTTTGTACTGTACATACATATCTACGTTTGTATGTACATTAATTTTCAAGGATAAATTGAAAAAACTTGGCTTCTGTGGTGGAAATCTCCCAAGATCTGAGACCTAAAAATAAGGGACTTTGTAACATATTATTTCTACTTCAAACGAATACTTCTTAAAATGTGAAAACTGGGGCAATTCTGCTTTATTGAATGAAATACATCATTACAGTTTAAAAAAACAGAATTGCGTAAAAATTTCGATTCCGACGGATTTTGAAGAGCTCCGTCAAAAGTGCATATCAGCCGAATGTTTCCAAATTTATTTGACTTTCAAGACATCGTACGATTTTAAGTGTTGCAAGCAAATAAACCTATGTTTATTTTTTATCAAAGATCGTAACAGTTATAACTTTTATTTATTTTGCGACTTTTATTTAATTTCCCATTAAATAACAGTAATTTTTCGATTTTTATTTAAAAAATCATAAATAACAGTTATTTCAGATCTTTATTTTCTAAATCGAAAACAAGTGTTATTTTTCGATTTTTATATTATAAATGAAAAATAACTGTTATTTAAAAATCAAAAATGCTAGAATGTTATTAAGGCTATGTTGGCACAAGTCCCGCGGAGAATTACACTCAAAGGCGCCCAGAGTGGTCTTAGTTGTCCTCATTAGAGTCGGATATCAGCTTCGAATTGGGCGGCCTCAAGCGATAGCAAAAACTTCCGTCTGAAAAACACTGGCGAATTGAGACAGATGGTAAGATCTCTCAAGAAGTCTGCAAATATAATCAGTGGCCTGTCTGATCTATTATGCCCTTTCATTCTTTCCTTCCAAAGGCCCAGTTCTCGGAGCCTTACAGCTGATACTGACACGGAATACATTATATGAAGATCTATGAGATGAGTTATAACCCGTAGGACATGCCCTCAATGCACGCCGATCTCTGCGCTCTACCTAGCTTGACTTGGTTGTATTGGTTATGTAAGGCTGTCCACCAGAACAGCGACCATAGTATAAAATTGGGCGAACTTCGGCTGAGTACATCCACAGGACTATTTTCGGTTGTAGGCCCCACGGCTTCCCAAAAAGCCGCTTGTTGAGGTAAAACGTGACGCTGGTTTGTTTTACACTCTCTTCGACGTTAGTTTTCCAATTCAGCTTAGGATCTAAAATGATTCCTAGATATCTTGCTTGACCCGATAATGGCTGTGTTTGACCATTCAGCTGTGGTAGCTCAAAACTGGGAATCTTGGTCTTGACCGTAAAAGACATCAATACTGTTTTATCTGGGTTGACTCCTATACCACAATGGTCTACACACGACGAACGGCATGAGTAGGCTGACCAAAAATATTTTGGCTAAATTGCCCTTGCGAGAGCATCGTCTATTACTGCATCGTCAAAGAGCTACAAAAAACTTTTGCACCGATTTCAACTAAATAAACTTTCATTCTCATAAAATATCATATTTTTTCTAACGAATTGTCAAACTGTCGAGAATAAGTTTTGCGCATAGCCAAACAATTACTCACACTTCCATACAAAAAATTCGCATAGTCATTATCGTCAAGTTGATCGGAGTGACAGCGCAAAGCCAACGTATAAGTTTTTTTTTTTACCCCTACGGCCTGTAACAGAAACGTCACTAAACAATGACAAAGCAAATGGGTAATAAAACAACAAAAAAATCAAGTGTCGCCAAACAATGCTGCGAACGCAAAGTAGTGTGATACGAGTACTACAATTATGCTCGCCAATAGCCCTATCTTTGACTTACGTTTAGCTCGTATATTATATATTTATGTACATATGTTTGTTTGTATTGTATGTGCATAGTTAAATGTTTCAAATAACGACTATTTATCGTTAAGCTTTTGCGCTGGCGTAAACGTTGCAATAATTCGTATTGGCGCAGAAAAGTAAGTGACGCGGCAATTAGTTTTGCGGTGAGGCGGGCAAATCAGCATTGGTTGAGTGTGCAGTTACTTTGTGGATATGGATATGGATAGTGCAATGTATCCATGTAATTGCGGTGATAATGAGTGGGTACATACAAAGAAATTGAGTTGCTAATTGATGCGCCCGCTTCTTCACCACAATTAACGTTATACCTATTTGAGCTGAGGTAAATGAATGAATGAAGTGGTACGAGTACGTACATATGTGTGCTTAGAGTGCACAAGACTTTGAAAGGAAGAATAATAAAAACTAATAGTGCAAGTTACTGTCGAAATTTGACCGTTTTCCTAGCTCTTAATGGCTCTAAAAGTTATTGTTTTTTAAACCTGGTTTGCTGCACTTCCACAAAAAATAAAGCAACAAAAAGGAGATAGACAAAATTCCATGTAATTATTGCGCGTAGTATAAAATAAACATTCATTTGATACTCATTTTTCTAAATTTTGCGAAACAAATAAAAATATTTTATTTATTTAGCTTGTGTAATAGATGGAATGTTTGTTCAGAAATACATCAGAGCAAAAATATCTCTTAAAAGTTTTCATTTCGTGCTCATACTGCATTGCTTTACACGACAAAGGTACTATATATATCGTGAAGTATTTTCTATAAGCTTAAATTTTGCTGCAAACTTTTTCGAAATGAACATTAACTTTTTCAATTCATAGGTGGCAACCCTATTAAAGAGTATATCGTAGCTAAAAAATTCTTAATAACATTTTTCGTTTAACATCCACATTGGACTGTATTACTGCAAAAAAAAAAGATATTTATTTTAACACTTTTACAAGGTGGCAACACTGTTCGGAAAGTAATTGTAGCTAAATAACGCGCATTAATCTTTCATTTGATACACCTATTTATAAATAGGTGGCAACCCTGTACAAATTCATCCTCATCTACAGAAAGATACGTTTCCAATCTTACCTTTGTAAAAGACCAGCCTGCAAAAGTATCCATGCACTTACGCACGCTGTTCGTCAGTTGCGTCAACGAAATTTAAAATTGGGTTTCATAATAAATAAAATACAAAAGATTCACTGCTTTTATTTTTCTTTTTGTACAAAATAGTCTTATGAAGTCTCCATATGGGTAGAAATCGACCCACAAAACCGAAAAATACATATACATTTTACGGTCAACGAACGGTTAAATCCTGGACAAATTCAAATCCCGTTCGTTTTCTTTTCCTTATTTCAGAATTTCCGATCCCTATACGTCGCTGTAACTGATATTGGAATCGTTGTGCGGCATCCTAGCCAGCCTAGTCGCATGGTTCCTGATTGTTATGTGCCCTACGAGTAGCCCCTTGGCCATGGATAGAGATCTCGTTTATTTTGACGTTAGAATTCTTGCGATCGCTTCGTGTCCTATTTGGACCACATGAGTTTTATGCAGCTGCAGGTGTCAAGAAGTTTCCAATTTATAGCCGCTTTCTTGAGAGCGGTTTCTCTTATAATGAGCCTGCATTTTAGAATGCCGAAAGTGGATGCTTCGCTTACTACTAATTCCAGGTTTGCTCAGCATGTGCAAAGCGAACTTCTCAACCAGCTTAGCGGAAAAATTTACCAAATCAAGAGATCTAATTTTATTAGGAAACAATTTAAGCTCATAAGTAGTTTATTGTCGTTTGGCGTATTGAGTTACTGAACCCGGTAATCAACAGCGATATATGTATGTATTATTATACCAAACCTTGGAGTAGACACTTGACCGAAACATACAGTTGTGTTCATAGAAATAGTGGCAGAACATATATGACAAGTTTTCACAACTTTGTCATCCCTTATTTTTTTATTTTAATTTAATTTTAAACGTTCTAGAAAATGTATAAAAACTCAACAAAAATGTCATCAAAATTTCTCACTTTTGAAACAGCAATGCCAGGGTTTAGAAAATTTTCGAGTAAGCAGTTTTGTAGCCCATTCAATTTTAAAGTTCCAAGACGGTAAACATTTCCATTGATTTTGGATATTTTTGCGCTGATGATCTTCAGCATTTTCTGCCTTAGAAAAGTAAATTTTCTTCATGCGTTATATGGAACAAAAGCCGCAACATCGCCAGAGGGGGAGGGGGTTAATTATTAAAAATCAAGAAGAATTTATTACTTTAAAATTGAGCGGGTTACTCAACTGGATGCACAAAAATTTGCTAACAATTATAGAATTATTTACATTTTTTTAAAAAAATATTAAAATTAAATAACGAAAGATTAGGTTGTCAAAACTTGCCATTACAATATTCTATTACTTTTATGATCGCAGATATCTTCACAAATCTAGATGCACATGCCGAATATGCCTAGGCGGCACCGCTGTCATTATTTTTGCAAAATTTGCAAATACGTGCACATAAAGTAAATTGAATGGGTACGAACGATTATAAAACAATAACTTTTCAATGTTTCAATTTTATTATTTCGAACGTTTAATTCGGTGACGAGATGAACGAATGCTAACATCTTTATTGTCTATTCGCAATCGTTTCGAATCATAATTGCTTTGCTTTTGAAAGATTCATTAGAAAAATCTCGAGCACGTACTTTAAGTGCCAATGTAACTGATGATATCTTTTTATGCAAAGCTACTGCTATATATTTGAATTGCTTAGAGATTTGCAATAAGAAATAAAAAAGCGTAACTCCTTTTGTCATGCCGAAAACAATGCCACCGATTCTACAATGTTTTCCAGTTATTAAATATATACTATATGTATAAATAAATTGCCTCTCTGTAGTCTAAGCGACTCCTGGCAATTAACTTCCGTATACGCCGTGCAATTTATATGTATCAAAATTACAAAAAGAACAAAAATGTTTTTTTTTATTAATTTATTAATTGCAATGCCATTAACGACATTCGAAGTGAATAAAGTAATCGATTGTTGGCACATTTAGGGTAATTACTGTTATCGGCTTATTAACAGTTGGTACAAGTATAAATTTATTAGGTTCGTATACTACGAATTGCCAACGCAGAGGAAGAGGAAGAAGAAGTAGACAATCAGCAACACCACAGGCACGCAAGTGGAAAGGTTTGTCAGTTGTGGGTTTTTTATGTGTCACACGTAAGCAAAAAGAGTTGCGGTTAAACCGAGCCCAAGGCCTATACAAGGACTGCTGTCCTGTTTGCTGTAATAAAAATCTGAAAGCGTTGGAAATTTACAAAATAATTATGTATGTGCATTTACATATAACTATCGGGGTTTTTCGGCGCACTCATACCTAAGGTCATTATGCATTTATCTACGTATTCACCGCGATGACATTTTAATTATTATAGTTTTTAAACTGAAATGTCCATTCACTTTTCTTGACTTTTCTGATGAAATGTGTAATTAAATAATAAATTAAAGCAAAGTCGCGCTGCATACCAGGCTTGGACGAAAAATATGGATATATATATATACTGTATAATAATTAAATATTTTTGAAGAAAATAGTAGAGAAATGAGAGAATTTTTAATCTCGAAATGTCGATAGTTGATATTTACTTCCGGGTATCAAATTTGTATCAAATTCGAAATTCGATTTGTATGGCATGAATAGTTCCACAGCCCATCTTGGAACCGTCGGTGAATTTTTTTATGCCGCTATCGCTCAAAAACTCACCACCCTTCCATGCAACCCTGTTTGAAAGCAGAGTTTTAATTCTGTGCGATGACTAAAATTTTATATGTGCATTCTGAAGTTAACTATGTCTGATGGTAGTTGATTGAGGATACTGCTATACCACCTCGAATTATCTACATTTTTACTCAGCATATACCGATATTGTTTAAAAATAACGATACGATAATTGATATATTTTTTTCATTTGAAAGAAGAGAGAGAAGTTAAAACTGATTTCTGATGGCAAAGACTCGGACAGTGCCATAGCATATTTCTTTACAAGAACATAGGAAATTACTCAGTACTTTTGAAGAACAAATAAGATATAAGATATTTAGTTATGCAAATATTTATTTTAGATCTTCTTTCGATTGTCCAGGACCAGCAAATTTTCTGTCAATTTTAACCATATTGCATTCAGTTTTATTTTGTTACTTATCGCGTGAATAAAAATAAATTGACAAAATCCACAAAAACCTACTTATAAAATCAAACAAATAAGGAAATTCATTTGGCAAAACGTGAAAATTTCCAATACTAATGGCTTCTTTTTTGTACACAGCACTGACCCAGCAAGCAAAAACGAGAGTGAGCAGTAGCGCTATGTGCATGCATATTCGGTAATATTGATTTGTTAGAGTGAAACGCAATATCTCAAGTACACATTTGTTGACAACAAAATTTGTTCAGCACTAACTGTCAAATGTACTGTCAATTGACTGGCACTGTTCTTACAGGGTTATTACATTTGCACTATTGGAATTTTTTTGTGTGCCATTATTCCACTTTTTAGCATACAGCAAATGCCGATTGAGCTGGTTTGTTATATAATATCCAAAGCCGGACGAATGGTGTGTGGTAGAAAAATGACAAGTCCATTTATGGTTGAGATTTAATTTAATTTTATTTTCTAAAAAAATTATTTTGTTTGAACTGTAATTGTTAGCTAACGTTTTATTTATTATCCCTTAATAATCCACATCTCATTTCCAGTAGTAGCAGTGATTGGTTTACAATAGTTTTGAATACATTCTCAAAAGTAAAATGTCAGTTTTCCACCAAGTGAAATGGAGTTGCTGTATTTATACTTACTACCTCACTTATATAGTAATCGTATGTGTTTATGTGGCTGTGCTTAAAATTGGTATATCGCGTGTTCGCTCTGCCGCACTTTGTATATAATTTTTTTTTTTTTCTAGAAATGCTGTGCTGCGCTTGCGCCGGTCTTATCCATTGCTTTTGCGTACCTGCATATCTCGCTGGTCATATGCTGATAAATTGTAAGCCATTTTAATGAAGTTGTAGCGATGGGAGCAAAAAAAACAAAGAAAGCAACAAGCTTAACCCCACCTGGCGAGTCGCAGGCACCGGCTTAGAATTGTCGTTTGTGTATTGAACATGTGTTGACTTTGCGTTTGCGTGAAAGCGCGGACATGCCGCCGCTTTGTGGTTAGGTATTCATTGCACTTGCTGCATTGCTGTGTCCAGGCATTTGCTCACTGCTGACAATGCAAATAATGTACAAAGCGTTGTTTCTATACCTGAGTGCACTAGGGCCCCTGGGTATTATAACTTTGTTCACCTAACGGTAACAGCACAGAGCAACCAGATAGATAAAGACATATGTCTGTCGGTCTATTCGCTCGTGCATCGGATAACTCGAGTAAATCTTGAGATAATTTCAGCATAAAAATATGCAAGTCTGATGAAACTGAAAGTTCTGTTTGATTTATGAACATTTTTTTGACTTTTAGTCCAAAGAACATTTTTCTATGTAACGAATCGACTTTATGTAAATTCTCGTTAATTTTTGTTATATTTTTTGTACTAGCACTCTTGCATAACTTCTGCCATATAAACTAGATCCGTTAAATTGAAAAAACTTTCCAAAACCTTAATTTCAAAAAATTTTCGAAACTCAACCATATTTTTATGCTACTTCAGACTTACACACTGTTAATTTTAATAATAATAATGTTTAAATTTCAAAAATTCTGATTAAAGAATTTGAAAACTTTATGGAAATATGCGATAATTTTATAAATTTTGTACAAAGTTTCAAGGTTTAATTTATAAGTATACTTTTTGTTATAGAACGAGATAAAGGTTTATAATAATTTAACAGAAACGACTGAAACATTGTAAATATAATCGCCTAGTATATAAATTCAATAAGCACAATTTCGAAAATTATATAAATCGGACAAAACCACGTCCACCTCTCGTACTACAAAAAATCAAAATATCTGATATTTTATTAAATCACACTGTCACACTGAAGCAGTTTATTCAAAAAAAAAAAAAAAAACGTGGGTGCCTCATCAAAAAAATTGTGGGTGGGAAAATTTCACCAAAAAATGGAGTGTTCTATCAGAGCTCGTACTTAAAATCGGCTTTCCGACTATTCGACTAGTCGATTACCAGTTGATAGTTGATAATCGAATACCAAGTGTTCGACTAGGCGTTCACTTTCGACTAATCGAATAATCTGAAAATCAACTAACCGATATAAATTCATAAAAACTTCATTACAATGGAAAACCTTGTCAATAAACATTAACATATATATAAAAAACAATAATTTATTGAAAGAAAATAACTTGTCGAAAAATCGCAAATAAACGGTTAGTCGACTAGTTGTTTCACGTCGGTTAGTCGAAAAAATCGAACAGAAACGGTTATCGATTTGCTTAAACAACTTTAGCTAATCGATTAACCGATAAGTCGACTAGTCGAATAACAAGAGCTTCATTTTCTACAGACAAAAAAAAATTCGTTGACAATATTTTTTTCTAAAAAACCACGTGAATAAGAGGGGCACTAGAATACCTTCCAATTTAATATTAGAGTTCGAAATTGGTAAAGTTTTCGCTGAGTTATTTGAGTTAAACCAATCTCCCACGTTATCGGAAATTTTATTATTATGATTCCGTTGAAGAAATTATAAAATATTTTCATGTATTGTTTCGTTAAACAACAATTATTGAAATCGGTTCAGTACTTTGAGAGCCAAATCGTTACAAACGTTCTTCATATGTATAATTAATTTTATATTTTTAATTAAAAATACAGATGTAGCAAATTCGCTCATTTAAATTCAATTGAGCGAAAATCCAAATCCAAAAAATTAAAATTAGTCATAATAAACATAATAATTTTATTTGTTCATATTGCAATAAATAAAAGTCTTTTTAGTTTTCCAAATAAAGAGCATTAAATTAGCCATTTCTATTGCATGCAACAAGTACTGTTTCTTTGAAATATAAACTTGCGCTGGGTATGTAAAGTTTTTTTGCACCTTCGTTTTTTACTTTTGGCGAAGGACATCAGTGCTATATTTGCCTTAATAAAAAATATAATTTTATTCTTGCAGCCTGGATACATTATTTTATAAATTAGGATGCGCTTTACATAAATATTTGATTATCCATGCTGTCTCCTCGTCCCTATCATTCATTCAATTATTTCGCTCAGCCGCAATTGTTTTTTTTTAAAGATTTTATTCTACGCTCTGAGCTTTCTTTTTCTAGTACTCGAAGCACTTAACAGACTCTGTCTACGCCTTTGTTTTTGTTTCAGTAGTGAACGCCTAATTATTGTATTTCTTTCAACGCCAAACTCCAAAAAAAAAACAAACACAAACGTAGTTGTTGACTGGACTTCGGCCTATAGACCGACATCATAGACATCGTTTGTGCGGCTTGTTTTGGCGTGCGCTGAACTTATTTGAAAATGATTTTGCAATATTGTTGATCATATGTTTATTTTGCTGAGAGCTGTTTGTTTTTGCTACCTTTTTCTTCACCTTCTTCCTCTCCTCACCCCCTCCAGAGTGGTTTCTTTAGTTTCGCTCTTTTACCTCACTTACATTGTTAGCTCATTTGTTGTTTATATTGAGTTTGTTTTTGTTTTGTTTTTGTTGATTTGCTTCTTATTGCCACTGCAGCGCCTTCGGACACATACAATGCATATTGTTGGCAATTATTGTTATTGCTTCGTTTTTTAATTTTGTTGTTGTTCTTTTATTATTTATCACTCACAACAATCGTTGAATGCATTCATTCCATTTAGATGTATGCGCTAAGTGTTGCTTTGTCTGTGTGTGTGTGTGTGTGTGTGCGTGTGGGTGTGTGTGGTCTTCAATGCGAGTAGTTGTTGCTACTGGGCGTTTGCGGTAAACAAGAGTAGTACTATCTCCTCTGCCCCGGTGCACACGGAGTATTTGCAGAATCACGATTCACCGTGTGCAGCTGATTTGTTGTCTAGCTGGTGGTGAGTCTTTGCAAAAATTAGCAATAGGAATTGTATTTGTCAAATAATTTGCGATGTGTGTGTTTGTGTTTTTGTGGCCGTTGCGGTCGCCGTGTTGCAACAATATACTGCTAAAATTTTAAGCTTTGTTGCATTGTTTAATGAAAAATGGCATTCCATATATTAGAGGTAAAATATTTTGATCGTGAAAGGGTAATCCAGTTTATTTAACTAGCAAATGTTAGTTGTGGTAAAGGGCAAATATTTAAAAAAAACAAAAGTAATCATTGATTTTATTTATAAATATTTCAGCTGTTTTGAAAAATAAAACTAATTAAATATTTGTTAACTTTCCAAGTGACCACGTGAGGAAAATTGAATTTAAAGAAAAAAATGGTAGCAACTCCTCCTTTATTTCTAGGCAATAGTTTTCTTTAAATAATTAATAAAAATGTGTTTTTTGTTTAACTACCATATTTGCTTTCGCCAAATTTGTTTTTTGATTCCATATTGTCACATATGTAAAATACAGTTGCTTTTGGAAAAATGTGGAAAAAATTGCTGACTAAAATTGTTTTGCCCAAATTAAGTGGAACTTGATATTTTTTATTTTGGCAATTTATTTTATAAAACAATTTTTTACTAAAAATAATTAAAAAAAAATGAACTAGGTTGATCTAAAAATTTTGTGGACTTTTTTTTGGAATTGAAATACAACAGTCGACCCAGTATACCGATTGCCCAAATAGAAAACGCTTTAAATAACGAACTTCTCTTTTAAATGTAGAGATACCAATCTAAATAGCGAATCTTTGAAAAAACAAATTTTCTATGTAACGACGGAGTGTTTGGTTAATTTTTATAAAGAATATATTTTCACATTCGTTGGCGTTGATGATAATAGAATAGAATTAGGCTTATTCTTTTGTACCTCGCATACACGGTATAACGGTACGACAAAGTAGAAAAATCTGAGCTTTTGGGAAAGGGCCCTAAGAAGCGGCTATGGGAAATGCTAACAGAGTTGCATTTGCGCGTAAAGGGAAATATCAACCGGGTTACACCTTATTGTTTCCCTCGGCTATGCAAGAGCGAGTATATTGTTGCAAATACTTTTCTTTACGACATGATTGAGTGGATCTCATTAAAAGCTAACCAAATAATTTGTTCATCATTTTTGATGAATTTACTACGAAACATCAATTGGGGTTGGTTCGACTTTTTCTTTCTTACAATAATTAAATATACAAGGCGGATTTATTTATAGAACACAGAATATGAATGCAAGATTCATATAGCATGCGACGATTCTAATCCTTCCAACTATTAGGCAAAATATAATGGTTTTCTTTCCTTTCATTGAATTCTGATAATTTGAAATTGAATAATTTTCACCACTTGAAATTCCCATTTATCACAATAAAAAACGGTTTTTTATCTTCATTTTAGATTCTGTTAATAAAAATACACATCCATATTCCAATGTTCCATACAGTTTGTGTCATCCCGTGCTACCGGTGCAATTTTCCGTTAATTTATTTTATTAACATTAAATTTAGAATTATTGTTTCATTTCAGATATTTGATTTGAAAATGATTTGATAAAAATATATATTTAGAAACTATTTTTTATCGAATAGTTGATAGTAAGAATACTACGTTTATATATATTGTATACCCAATTTTGAATGTATGTATGTATGTACATATATCCAACACGGGTAGGATAAGCGTGCAAAAATTGTTGACTTTGAACTCGAACTACATAAATCCCCGGCCCATCCCCATATTGTGTGTACTTATTTATTTTTAGTTTTGTCAATTCTGTTTAATAAATTATTTATTAATCTCTCTCAAGAGATACGCACAACGCGTTATTTGTTTAAATTGAGATTTTTTAAGTGCTTTAACTAGGGACCGTAATCGTTATGAGTTCTATTAAAAAAATTAAATTTAATCAGTATTTAAATATTATTTACTTTGCAATCAATAATAACAATGCATTTCAAAATTTTGTTTTGCAGTTCAGAAATATAAATTATGCAACTAGTTTTACTTTCGTGAACAAAAATAAAACTCGTTTTACGATTTGATAACATTTGTAAAATGCGGTCTTCGCCACGGTGCATAGTTTGCGCCTCTTTGGTTGGTGTGACTTTTGTTCTGGTTACGGCTTTTAACAGCTGTAACTTTGTAGTACTGTTACTCAAATATCAAAATCTGCTAATGTTAAGTATACGCTGTGTAGACCACTTTTTATTTTTAATTTTACTAGGACATGCCTCAATGCAACATATTGATTTATTTCCACAGGGAAAATAAAATTTTCAAAAAAATTTCGCTTATGTTTTTCCCTTCTTAGACCTCGACATTAAGTTGCTGCAGTTTGGTGTAGGAAAATGTACATGGGTAATCTACCGTTATCTAACAATAAAAGGTGTAAAAAAAAAGTTGACATAATAATTAATTAATAATAATTAGTGCCCTTCATGATAAGTGTTTGCTTTGTTTAGGTAAACATATCAATTAGATCAAACGGAAGTGTTTATTTAGTTTCCATAACAATTAATAAAATATTTATTCATCGAGTTGTTATAAGTTATTTAAAGCCAATTAAATGCAATTAGTAGGCAGCAAAAACTTAATAATACTTAGTGCAATGTACAACAATGCAGACGACATGTGTACAAAACATTTTACAAGGCAAATGGAAATATTTAAAATTCCAATATATGGTGCATTCGATTCGCCACTTTTCTGCTCGCGATATCTCAGCTCTGCTCGCGTTCGAAAAAAGTTGAGTGTGTACAAGCCAGAACCACGATGGCTAGCATAGTTTCGGTGATAGCGAGTACGGTGACACCTCATTAAACTGGTAGAACTCGGTACATTCAATGCTGAAGGTATTAGACCAGGTATTAGATCAGGTATTAGACTAGTTTTTAGCGACGATCTTGTGCTGGCATTTTTGGCGCATATGCGTCGTTTGTGATGTGCGAACATTACATTGGAAACAAAAGCAAAAACAGTGTTGATGTTAATTTATGCCAGTTACTACATCAATTCGCCACTCGCTACCGGATGGCGAAACGTAACCGGCTATATACATAGTATGTATATAATAAGCCTTGAGCATATTGCAAATTTCGCTCTCAATTTTTATACAACATATCCATACATTTAGATGTCTAGTTCTTCACACAATTGGAGTAACAGTGCATGCCTCAAACATGTTGTAGTAAGTTCGATTCAAATATATTTAATAAGCTGTAATTAAGGTAATCGTGGGTAGGCAGTTGCTAACGAGGTCTTGTCAAGTGCAACCCTGCCAAGCAGACAGAACAATGTGGCGAAACGTCGGCGATTGCAGCCAGTGCAATGGTCAACTGCATAAATTGATTCTCGATTTCTTTTTTTTTTTTTTTTTTGTTAGTATATATGTATGTATGTATGTACATATGTATGTAATTTGTGTATATAAATATTGAGTCTAAATAGACTGGTTGATAAGCTTAGCTCAAGTAGCATTGAACTATCCAATGGTGGCAGCGGATTTCGCCTATATTCTACGCACACTCATACAAACATACTTACATACATACATACATAAATATTCAATTATTTACTCACTCAACATGCATGTAGAACTCTTCTTATTCTGTGCGCCATAAATCTTATAAATGTTCTTTGTTTACATTATTATTCTAAATCTAGTATGTCAGGTATGTATATATTTGTGTGTGTTTTGGAAGACCTCGATGCCTGCAATGTTCATGGTAATACTCTGAGCTTGTTTGAGGTATTTAGTCGGATCTGCATTAGCGCATAGGCATAGCGACAACAGTGGACGCTGTATTAAATAAGATACATATTTGCTTGCTAGTATTTTCATTGCCTTCCATTAGATTGGACTGCGATTTACCTTGATATCTCAATTATGTCACTAGCTTATACTAGCTAGTTATCAATTGACATGGTTCTCGCTCGTAGCGTGGCGAAACGTCCTATTGAACTTTGTCAACATCAAATTCTGTTTGTTTATTTCTTGTAGTTTAGGATACATATACATACATACATAATAATTTAATAATTGAGATGCACAATTTTACTAATTCTTAGCTAAAGGACTCTAAGTTGGTATAATGCATAATTATCAGCCAAAAACCAAATACAATATCAAAGCCCATAACTTTACAACCCTTGCCATTCATTAGCAGATCATTCAACTTACCCCGCATAATTGTGCCGCACAAATAATGCATTCTTCTTGAATGTGGCGATCCCTTCACTAGTAATCAACAAATGACCAGAATTGCAAATTTATCAACAAGCTATCGTGCGAACAATTAGCTGCAATGTTTTCTATATACAAATATAAAAATCTTGACGTTTGTGTTGTTACAGTTCAATTCAAAAACTGATAAACGGATTTCAAACAAATATGAACAGTATTTTCTCTGGACCTGTGACGCGGACATAGGCTATATTTTAATCCGTTTAGTGGCGCAAGAGTTGAGATATTCAGAAAATCCCTATTTATTTGTGGGCCGATTTTGATGATATTAGAAATTTATGGCATTGGAATATAGGAAATAATTTTATGGAAAAAATACGTTAGGTGGCGCTAGAGGCGAGTTGTTTATAAAATCTGTATTTATATTCCGATTTGATGAACTTAGAGGCGTTTGCACGACGAGAGGTATGTTTATGAAAAATCGTTCCGCTAGGTGGCGCTAGAATCGAATTTTTCACAAAATTAGTATTTATGGTACGATATTGATATTAGAAAGATATGCTGCTGATGCAATATAAAATAATTTTATGAAAAAAAGTGCGCAGCATATCTCTAATTTTAGTCCGATTTTGGCAAAATCGCACTAGATTAGACAACCCTGCATTTTTGGCTCGATATTGATGATATAACCAACTTATGTAGACGAAATTGACACACTGTATACTCTATTTGCAAAAAAAAAATATGTATATAAATCTATGGGATGGCTCTGTAGTAGAAACATCCGGGAAATCCATTTTGATGGCTCGATTTGGGTCAAAACCAATAACTTTTGTACAGTTAAAACCAATACAACTTAGTGATAGTCGAGATAAATTGACATTTAAGTTAGTTGAAGATACAATTGGCAGACATCTAATCATCATTGAAAACTATGCAAAAAAATTGCTACTGGCTTCAGTCTCGCATTCTTTATATCAGATGTTTAAGAATCTTATTTGAGCATAAATACCTGCAAATCAAATTTTTTTTCTGACCGTCTAAAAGCCCTAGGCAAGTTAAAAGGTGGTCACATCAAGATGAACTGAATGAATGAATAAATGGATGATTTTCACACAATTTTGGCTTTCAAATCAATAAAAAATAAATTCACACAAAAAATTAATTAATTGTTGAATAGTCTGCCGAACCTTTGTCTATTTTAGGACTTAGGAAAAAGATTAGGTCGTAACAAAACAGACAGAAATTCTTTCATGAACAATTTTTAATTCAAAGAAAATTGAATGTCAGTAGGCCCACTACGACACTCAAAAAAAGTACTACCAAAAAAAGTACCAAAAGATAGAAAAATTGGAATTAATTGACACAAAAGAAATATTTACTTTTTTGGCTAAATAGATGCCACTTTATGTTGGTTTTCACTGATAGTGAAAAAATCATTACTCAATCGAGAGAAAATATTCTAATTTGTAGAAAATATTACGATATCAAAATATAGAAAAGAGGTATTTTTTCAGTGTACAATGTTTTTGTCTTAAGTGCCATTAAAATTTTGCAACCAATTAACCAAGTTGTACCAATAAATAAAAACTGAAATATGTAAATAAACTTTGACAGTTCAGTGACTTCTTAAAATGAAAATAAATAAAATCTGCCGCCAATGCTCGGGCCATGTGCCGTGGTTTAATCGAAATAAATTGTATTAATAAATGAAAACCACGCAAGTATGTTGAAATAAAGTAGACACAATCTCAGTAGATGTAATGCTTTGTAAAGAAATTAGTTTACGAATATTGGGAGAGCAAAATTTGTTGAGGAAAGTTGGTGTTCTACCAAATGGCAATTACAATTTTTATCGCTTTGACTATTGATACTTTGCTACAATAATTTCTGAAAATAAAAATTTGCATTTGTCTCATTTATCATATATTTTTGAGGGATGCCTTTCCAAATTCATATTTGGGTTGTGATGAAAATTTTGGCCTCTTACCCGGCAAGACAATTGAATATGATATTATATTATAAGTGCTCTTTATATTATTATGACAAATTACAAAAGTGCTTAGCAAAGTATTAATTTTTATTCAGGCCATGCGCAAAAAATTATTACTTTACCCTCGTTTGTGTGATATTTTATCTCTTTTCTACTAACGGTAATTTCATATTTGCTCAACATACGTAACAAGGAGAGTCATTATTTTGCTGCTTTTAATTTACTTAGAGCTGAGAATTAAACTACTCATTGTAGTCGCAATTAATATATGACAAAAAAAAAAAAAAATTATTAGAGACTAATAAAAAAAATGTAAGTGTGTTAGAATGTTTTGCCTAAACTGCGCAGCAATGTCTGGTAGGGTAGAGGCCCCAAAACCCCGCAATTACTCAGTTTAAATACCGCAATTTTTATACATCAGATGTAACCAGTAAAATTTTCATAAAAAATGCTCTTTTTGAAAAAAGAAGAACGGTATTTGCAAGCATTGATCGGGTAAATGAATTTAAGTCTCCTTAGAGGATAACCACTCAGTGCTAAAATTTTGCTTAGGATCACACTAATTTGCTAGTATATTTAAACACAAATAAATATTTCACTTATCTTAGGGCAACGAATACTGAATTGAAGATCTGCTTACTGATCAAAGCAGTTTTTATCAGATACTTAACTGTTATAAGAGAAAAGTGTAAAAGTTTATCAATCATTATGATAGTAAGATACAAAGTTTTCGAATTATATGTAATTATTATTCAAAGACTTATGTTATAAAAGTCTTCTCGTAATAATTATCAGCGAGATAAACTTTTTTTAAGCCTTCAAAGAGTTTTTTTTTTTTTGAGATTTATATAAAAAAAGTCTTCATATTATAATTATGAGTAAGAAAAATAATATGAGTCTTGAAAGACAGGACTTTTTTGGGACCAATTTTTGATTAGTTCGGAACTGATTAGGGACTATTGGAAATAACTTCGTGACCAGTTCAGGATCATTTCTGGATCATTTCGGTACTATTTTGGCTCCCAAAACAGTTACGGCTTTCAAAACTTGAAAAAAAAATTGCCTTAGTCATAATTACTGTGCAAAGACTTTTCTAATATAAATCTCAAAATAAAAGTTTCCTTAAGACGTAAAAAATTTTATATCGCTGAAAATAATTATGGAAAAACTGTTATAACATAAGTCCCGAAATAATAGTCATTAACAATTTAAATTAATGATTCTCGCTCAAAATTATTATGAAATGCCGTTTATAATATAAGTATCAAAATAATAAATATCGAGAACTTTAAAAATTTCTCTGACTCATAATTATTATCAAAAGATTTGTATACTTCTTACCCAAATTAGGATGACTTTTTTAAAACTCAATGGTCAAAAAATTATTATTATGGATCTTTGCTTTTTACACATAAATTTTTTTAATTTAACATTTAATAAACAAACATTGTATAACCTTCGGAGTTGAAGTTAATTTGTATCGATCTCAAACAGTTATCTAATATAATTCTTAAAGAAACCAACAGCAGCTGCAAAAAAAAAAAATAATTTTGTACCAACACTTTATTGCAAAATCTTGGAGACTTAAGTTTGAAAAATAAAAGTTTGGTATAAGTTAATAAAAGTAGTCGTCGTAATTGGCAGCCGCCGTAGCCGAATGTGTAGCGCGCGCGCTTTATTCGGTGGGTCTCAGGTTCAAATCCAGGCCGGGACAAGTAACATTAAAAATTCTAGAAAAAGTTGTTTCTAATAGCGGTCGTCCTTCGGCAGGCAATGTCAAAACTCCGAGTAGGTTCTCAATTTGTGTTACAACATCAAGACGTACAACACAATTTGTAGGAGAAGTTCGGCCAAAATCGCTTAAGCGGTTATAGCGCCAATTAAGTAAATAAGTAAGTCTTCGTAATTAGTAGTAGCATTAGTAAAAATAGTGGAGGAAATTAGTAAAAATAGTGGTATAAAGTAATTAAATAGTGGTAGAATTTATTAAAAATAGTGGTAGAAATTAGTAAAAATAGTGGCAGTAATCAGTAAAAATAGTGGTAGTAATTAATAGTAGCATTAGTAAAAATAGTGGCAAAAATTAGTAAAAAAAATTGGTAGAAAGTAATTAAAATAGTAGTAGAATTTAAAAAAAATTGTGGTACCATTAGTAAAAATAGTGGTGGAAATAGTGAAAATAGTGGTAGAAATTAGTAAAAAATAATAGTAGCAATTAGTAGTAGAATTAGTAAAAATAGTGGTAAAAATTAGCAAGATAGTGGTAGAAATTAGTAAAAATAGTGGCAGTAATCAGTAAAAATAGTGGTAGTAATTAATAGTAGCATTAGTAAAAATAGTGGCAAAAATTAGTAAAAAAAATTGGTAGAAAGTAATTAAAATAGTAGTAGAATTTAAAAAAAATTGTGGTACCATTAGTAAAAATAGTGGTGGAAATAGTGAAAATAGTGGTAGAAATTAGTAAAAAACAATAGTTGCAATTAGTAGTAGAATTAGTAAAAATAGTGGTAAAAATTAGCAAGATAGTGGTAGAAATTAGTTAAATTAATGGTAGAATTTAGTAAAGCGGCTCTGACGCGACTTCTGTACACGATTCTGACACCACTTCCGTTACGCGATGTAAAAAATCACTAGCGCTAAAGAAGTTTTACTTCAAAAAATATAATGTTCTGCTTTAAAATTGTATAATAGGCTATTCCAGCTTGTTCCACTTGTTAAATTTTTTTATTAACACCAATTTTAATTTCGGGACAGTTCCGTAAACCTGGGATTACATAATATAGTCCCGAAAATCCCGATATTAGCAAAATGCCCAAAAATTTACCTCCCTAGTGGTAAAACAACGATATTTTTGGCAACAAGTTTTGGCAAAACGAACTGCAGCATCATCACAACGCAGACCAACGCGGCTATGCCGTAAACTTCTAATGCACATCTTAGATTTCCATTTTGCTTCTTTTTTTTTCAATATTCATACATACGTACATATTTACATAGGTAAATACATATATGCGCTGTTGTGTGTCGCTCTGTGGTTAGTTGCAATTGCAAACTTATTTTAAATTTTCCGTTTTAATTTGTTTGTTTGGATTTTTCGACTACATAAAAGCCAATTATATAAGACCGCAATGAAGTTTATAATACTTCGGCCAAATGACCGCACATACATACATACATACATACATAAAATGTTGAAATGAACTTGTGCCGCCGCGCGTTTCAGGCAACTGTTGCACACTGTTGAAGTTAGTAACACGGTCCGTTTTACAGCTGCAACCGTTAAAACAGCTAACACAAATAATGATGAAAATGAAAATAAATTCAACAACCTGCAAATTTTTAAGACTCGATCTTTGGCAATTTTTGGCTACTATGTTTCTGTGTGCATTGCAACCGCGATTATTAGCTGATTTAGCTGTTGTTGTTGTTGTAGTTGTTGTTGTTGATAACTACAGCGTTGGCCGGCAGTGTTTGCGAATTGCGCGCACTACCCAAATTTTCGAATATTTTGGAAGTGTGCCGATCATTGTTGCTGCTGTTTTACTTACTTAGAATGTTGCATTGCGCAAAGATCGCGCTGCCCCCTACAGCCTTAGAGCCACAATTGCGGCCGCTGGTACTGATATTACATTACAGTGGCCAATTGGCGTGCGGCAGGTTGTGGTTGAATTTTTTTTTGGGGGTTTTTTTTTTTTTTAGTTTAATGGAAGTGATATTGACTTTAACACCAATTGCTATGTTGGTCGTTGCCGCCAGAAACAAATAATTCTACAACGCTTACAAGTAGTTGTACTAATACAAACAAAAACAAATTTATATTGACTAACTACTGTGAAATATTGGTGGATGAAAATCTCATTCAAACCGGAAAAATTAGTCGGTTTCCTTGAACATTTTACCTTCCAAAATAAAAACTTGCTGTATTTTCAAAGTGGCTTCCTTTTGATTTTGCATTGTCTTTTGATTTCATTTTTTGGCGTACGTTGTTGGTTAGGCGCCGATGATTTTGTATTTGTATATTTTGTTTGTGTGAGTTTTTGTATTACTGTTAGGTACTTACGGTTATTGATTTTAGCTCCTTGTGATATTAACATCGACAACGGAGTGGGACGGCTGGTTAAATTTGGCATACCACAATGTTCACCTCCGCCTCCACCCCCACCGTCAGATCGGTGATGTGTTCCATGGCCATGTTGGCTGTTGTGCCCATTGTCGCTGGTGGTTTTCACGTTGGCGTTGCGGCGTCCTCCACCCGCTAAGCCCAATATGTGATCTCTCGCAGTGCGGCCATATCTGAGGTAGTGTTTTTGTAACCCCATAATTTAAAACTGTAAAATGCAATAAAGGAAATCATTCATTAGAAATTTCATATTTAGTTTTTTTAATGCAAATGCTGGATAAATAAAATAAAATGTAAGTGTACAGTGACTAAAACAATTGACCATCTAAAGATTTTTTTTAAGTTATTCGCAATGTGTTTCCTGATATACATATTTCGCACATTTTTTGTATATTCATTTTTCAGCCAAATTTATTTATCTCAACATTAAGGTTTGATTCTAGACTCTGTCCGGGTTTTGAAAAAACCCCTATAATTTTTTATAATTTAACATAACGCATATAACAGAAATCATTTTAATCAAAATTTCGAACTTTGTATAAAATTTTGAACATTAACTTGCGGCTTATTTAATATTAGCGTCAAGTTAAATTTTTGTTTTAAATTTTTGGTTTTCCGCAGATTTTTCATATATAACATTTCTAACAATTATCTTGTTTATTTTTATATTAAAACTGAATGGGAATAAAACTGCATACCTGGATGTTTTTACAAAGTTCAATTTCAAAATTTTCAAATTTTGAGGAAAATTTGTTGAAGTTTTGTAACTTTTATACAAATTTGGAAATTTTGATTCATATGCTTTTTATTATCCAATACTATCTTTAGTAAAAAATTACCGAGACAAAATTTTGTTATGCTTATCCCCCGGCACTACTGCTAGGTATTTCGTAGTCAGATGGTTTTCAGCACTAAACTCTATCGTTCGTTCAATACAGTTCGTCGTAACCCTTTAGTACGAACTGTATGGCTCAAATCCCCTAAAAGGAAGGTTGAGAGTCGGGGTCGGGCGTTCGTTTTATTATAGCTCTTTCTCTACGTCTATCCGACTGACACCTCTCTTGTTTTCGCAGTTTAGAAATTATTTCTGCTGGCTAATGGGTATTCAGTTGGTCAACTGTATTTCAAACAGGGCCGCCCCGCGACCTAAAAAACAAAAAAAAAAAAAAAAAGTCATCAAAAATTTTTCGCGAATGATGTTCGCCAGTGCACTTGCAACTATTTGCCTTCGCCCGGCGCATTTTGCTGAATTGGAACAGTATTATTAATAAGCCCTGTCGGTTTATTGTGAACGTAAACAACACGAATCAGCTGCGCGTTATCAAGCACCACTGTGCCTGCTCTTTTTCCGGCTGAATTCGCATGCGATTTAGATAAACGGCATTGCAAGACGCAAGCGAGACGTTGAACGTCCCAAGCAATTATTTACCAAGCAATTTATTAACTTTTATGTGTGCATTGACGGAATGCGTGGTACACTACATTTATAGACGCGTCTGGGTCTTGTTCTTTTTGATTTCGGAGATGACCTTTTTTTTTTTTTTTTTTTTGCTCTTCAAATTAAAGCTCGAGAAAAACCGCCTTAGAGTTTTCAATTTATATATCCGCCCATAGTCAGACCTTTTGAAGGATATATAGACGTCTTAATAAAGCTGAAGGAATTTACTTGTTTTTGCACAACAAACTTAAATTTTGCTTGCCCTTTTTCTTCTTTTTTTGACTTTGGCGATATTTTCACACACTATTTTATAAAAACACAAAATAAGTTTTGATTAGATTCAAAAAAGTACGTTTAATACCGAGTTCAACGAATGTTTCTTTTAAAAAATCGGTCAAAAAGTGACTGAGTTATTTTACTTTTTATAAGAACGAAATTTTTGCAAAAATTTACAACGAACTTAATTTACTAATAAATATTATTAAATGAAAATATATAGATCAAAAGTGCTTTTTTGACCGTTTTTTCCTTAGGTCAGCATCGTCAGTTTCGCGTTGTGCTGACCAGCAATACTCTGCCATCATATTTATTTTGTTTTTTCCTTCGAAACGTTTTTCGATCGTAGCCATTTCTTGGTGGAAGTGTTCGCCTTGTTCATCACTGAACTGGCCCAGATTATGTGGGAAGAAGCCACAATGCGAATGCAAGAAATGAATTTTTTTCGACATGTTGCAACCCATTTCACCATATGCACTTAAAAATTCGTTTACAACCGTGATGTAGTCGTCGCTTCTGTTGTTCCCAAGGAAATTATCACATAGCGCTACAAAACTCTTCCAAGCACGTTTCTCAACACAGCTTAACTTGTTCATAAAGGTAACCTCGCTCATAATTTTGCGAATTTGAGGTCCAATGAAAATACCTATGTATATACACATATTATAAAAAAAATAAAAAAAAAGTAGGTATGATTTCATCTGAATTATCTCGAAACAACTTGTAATCAATCGGGGGGAAAAATATTGCAATTTGCAGAAAAAAATTATCTTCGGTCTTCCTTTTCAGTGTATATAACAAAAAATAACGTAATATAAAAAACTGAGAACAGGTTATTTACATTTGAAAACCGGTTGATGCCTGTATATAAGTATACGACTTTTTTTGCAAAATTTTTCACTGAGCAAAGTGATGTAGTGAAGTTCTGAAGAATCCTACGAGTACATAATTTCTGCTTAGCTACGTAGAAGGAGCACACTATGCATTTATAATTTTAAGTACACAACACTAAGAGAACATATTTTGTGTACACATTTATACAAATATGTATATATATTTATTTTTATATTTTTTGTACACACTTCAAGTAGTAAACATTAAATGAGTATTTTATAGCTTAATTTTTTTTTCGCTTTTGCGGTTCAAGTACAACATTATTTGGTTCAAGTTTGTGGGCTAATAAAAAAATGCCAAAAATGAGTTAAAGTTGTCATTGCCTCTTAGAGATCTTTTTATGTAAACAAGAAAAAAACGAGATCTATTTGTGATTTTGTTCTGTACTTAAGATATTTTTTCGAATCAACAATATTTTTTATGGGTTCATGGTCATATTTTAATAGGAAAAATTATGGAAAAAACAATAACGGTAGAAGTTATAGCTATTTGGGAGATCTCCACATCTGCTCATAAGACTTGAGCTCATAAAAATTATTGTTGATACAACTAAATAGGCGGAAAAATTAGTAATGATATATATATATATATTTTTGGACTATAAATATATTCAATATGAGAACGATCACATGTATGTGTTTACAGACAGACATACATACACTTTTTTTTTTATTTTTGGTTTTATAAAAAAAGTGGGTTTCAGCAGTGGAATTAATACACATCAATAAAAACCTTTTGCACACATTTGTATGACATACATTTTTTTGTTAAATATTTTACGAACAAAACTCTTAGTCTACGTTCAATAAATACATTTCTGGCTCTTTCTGCGTAAGGATATCTGTATCTAAAGACTGCTTTCAATAAATTAGACTTGAAATAAAATGCGTAATTTCATAGCATATAATTTAAATAGCAAGTCTACTAAGTTTTCCAAATACTACCCATATTCCATAAAAAAAAGTATTACGCAAAACAAAAACAAATAAAAAAATTAATAAAACAGAAATGCACTCGTGTAAAACTCATCAACTTGCTTTTTATACTCTCTGTTTGCAAAAGTAGTCAATAAATTGAAAAAATTTAATTAAGTGTACAAAATGCGAGTACCATAAATTGCTTTCCTGCCTATAACAGAAATTTTGCTGTTTTATTTGTTTGATTTATTACTTTGTGAAAAAAATTTCCGAACCGTGACATCGAGATTTCGTTAAACTTACTAATACAACCTTAAATAGGCGGAGGATCAAAAAAGTCTTAGTACAACGTTTTTCTTAAAATATTCTCAATGCTTAATTTTCGAAGTAAAACTTCTTTAGCCGCAGTGGTTTTTACATTCTATTACTATTATCTTTTTACTGATTTCTACTACTATTTTTACAAGTGCGACTACTAATTACCACTACTAGTTTAACTAATTTCTAGTACTATTTTGACTACGATCTACTACTATTATTTACTAATTTCTACTACTGTTTTTTTTTACAAATTTTACTACTATTTTTATTTACTATTTTTAATAATTTCCACTACTATTTTTATTAATTCTACTCGTAATTAATCCGTCTCTTTTTATGATTTTGTTCTACTAATTATGTTACTTCTACTTACAATTACTATTTTTTTACTAACTTCTACTACTTTTTTTATTACTATTTTTTTCAAGAATAATTTTTACTCTTGTTCATTTGTACCAATGCAACTTTTAATTACTTCTACAAATTATATTAATGCTACTACTATTTTTACAAATTTCTACTACTATTTTCACTCATGCTAAAACTAAAAAGGAAGTCTTATAAAACTCTCCCACATATTTAATGCTATATGTTTTTGTAGAGCCGGCACACTTCGTGCTCGCGCACTTAGGCGCACGTGTATTTCTTTTTGCTTTAACTTTTCTTCTGGGGAACAATTTTTTTTATACTTATTTACGTAAGAATCTAATTATTTCAAGCGCCGCTTAAAAAAAGTATGTTTGCTCTGTTGTAGACACTCTAAGTATATCGACAAGTATACTACAGAATTTATACCTACATACGTAGCTTATCGAAGATTTATTGATGATCTAATGTTATACTATCTGTAGGATACTTAGGGTCAACTTCGACAAATTAATAATTGTTTGTTATTTAACGTTCAATTAACTTTTGGGAATTTAAAAGCAATCTCTTAGTTGAATGCACTACGTCATATTAGCACTCTCGAACACATACATACTTACACATACAAGTATGTGTTTACTACTCACGCTAATAAACAACGAAAGCGAGTACTAAATATTACTACTCTGTCGTTTGCCTTTCTCACTGCAGTCGCTTCCTTTGTGGAATTATTATGGAACTTTTAAGTTGTAATTAAAAGCGATTGTAAAAGTACCGCATACGAAGATGTTGACATCTTAAGTTTTATTTCAACCATTTAGAAAAAAATAGCAAAGTGGAGACAAGTGGAAAAAGCTGAATGTGGAGACAAGTAAATACTCGATAGTTTTCATTCGTTCCCAAGTAACTTTGGTATCGATACTTTTGAACCAAGTATTGAGTAGGTATCGAAAAAAAATATTGCTATCGAAACTCGATACTAAAGACCTGGACACACTACAAGTTAAATTACTCATTTTCGTGCAAATTACTTCGCATAAACCAAGTGCATTCACATTTGTCATACCTAATTTACCTTGACAGCGCTCTGTAGCCACAGGGTTGCCTAGTCCTTTGAATAAAGGAAAATTTTGATTTGTTCGTGATTTAGTTCTTGGCGACATTTTTTGGTTTTAACGTAATTTGCTCATAAATTAATAATGAACCACAAATTGGCATAGTGTGTACGGACTTTAAGGTAAATTTTGCTTCGGAACTTTTTCCGCTACTGATATTCCTAATATGAATAACCCGGCAAAGCGAAAATCGGGAGAAGGTGCCAAAGTGTAACGATTTAATTCAATGTATACATACGGCCCAAATGTTCGAGTAAAAAAATAACAAATTCTTACGGAATGCCTTCAGAGACAAACATTTCGTTATTGGTAGGTTTCGTTTCTCTAAATCCGATATTTTTCAGTTATCGATACTCGATACTACTTCCAATTAAAGTATCGATATCTACCAGCATGCCATCGTTTCATCCTCAGGAACTTTTACAAAGAAGTTATGTGGTGGAAATCTTTTACCAACTTACCAATAACGAATTCTGCAATACTGAAGGAAAATCTACATTGGCTAAGTTTATTGTCATCTTTTATAGCCACAACATTTCTGTACCACCCAACTAATGACACAACTAGAAATTGATATTTTTCAGAAGACCCAGTAAATAAAGTGCAAAACACCTTTTAAAGTCTTTACAGATTATTCAAAATGTAACTATAATCTCTGATTAATCTTTGTACTTATTAATTTTTCTTGCGAAAAAAAATTAGTTTATGATGAAATAACTATAAAATTACATAGCAAAAAAAAACTTTTAAATGTGTCGCGGAAAAATTATATTCATACTTTTTAGTTCGTTGTAAAACATTTTCTTTTAAAAAACACTTATCTTTTTTAATAACTGTTTTATACTTTTTGGGTTTTTGCATGTTTTTATTAAAATTAAATTTAAATGATCATACCGAGCCCTAACTGCGAAAATTTTCTTGTTGATGCAGATTTGCTCTAGAAAGAGTTGTGCATCAAAAATAAAATTTTGAATAAGTTATAAATTTTCCATCTAGCAAACCTAGTGATCAACCACGTTGAACAATAAATGCGGAGTTTACGAATATATCGACCCTTGCGCCACCTAGCGATTAACTTTTAGATTTCATTGTCATCGAGTTCTAACCTCAGCCGCTACCTCAACGCGAAATTAGCGTAAAACCTACCGCAAGATTTGTACCATACAGACAAACAACGAATGCGAGTTAAGTAAAAAATATCTTAAAATATGAACACTTTCGAATTATGCCACTTTAGCTGTTAATGTGCCAAACTTATTTTGTTTGCCTACAAAATTTTATGACGCCATAAATTCAGATGGACAAGTTTCCCATGAAATAAATTATTTACTGTCGTCGACGTCAATATTTTGCATTAGTTGTTATTTGTGAACGATATGATAGACTGTACGAGTAAATAAATGTAAAGAACAAATGTTGTTGAAATGTGATTTGAATGCATTTGAAAATACTTACATCTAAAAACATAACAGAATTCAAGGCATAGAGAAGGTCGCAAAAAAGTTTAGCACTTTGGCTATGGTGAAGACTTCCGCTAATTTGAATTTTTATAAATGTGCACCTTAGGGCCTGAGAAGAAATAACACAGTGATCATGTTGCAAAGGAGTATTGAACTGCATTTATTTAAAAAACAACTCGAGATGCAATTCAATTTCAACATTAAAGAATATTTTTTATGTCAGCTGCCATTTTTACCATTTGCGAATTTCCTGCTCGATTATCACAGTGTAGAACATAATGATAATAGTGTGGTTATTTACCGTTGCGCTAAATCTAACAATGCTTTTTGTTAAAAAAAAAACACTTTCATATTCAATATTTAAAAAAGGCTGTCTTCTACGAGTAATTCGGCGTGGCGACCTGATAGGTACTTGTGCAAATATTTTCTTAAGAGCAAGCAGATAATGTTTTATAAGAAATTGTAACAGAACTTCATTTTGTGGACAGCCGATTTTAAATGAGCACCAAATCGATACTGTTGACCTGATATGGTGTACCTTTTGCAAACTAAACCTTTGAATAATAAAGTTTTATAAAAGTCAAAAACATAACTGTAGCTTACATTGCATTTCCTTACATGAGGACATAACTAACTGTCACGTATTAAATCGGTTCAATGGGTTTTGTGTGCATCTGATTACCGAACGCAGCACATGGCACAGCAGCCTGTTGAATTTTGATTTCTGTGTTATGTGACACCGCTGTTCTCTTTTCGCTCATCGATTCGACTCACTCACAAATACAAACAAAATAGGTAAGCAGACTTTATATGCACTGTGTGCAGTAAAATCAACCCTGTGTTTTAGGTGCAATATTTTTATTACGCAATGTAAAACAATTGATGCATAAATGACTGGAGCTTAAGAAGGTAATAAACCGTAACTACCCATTGACAGTGAAAAATAGTTTTATGGGTATAAACTACAATGATCTGATTGAGTAATCTATAGTTCGGTATTAAACAAGTAACGAGTTACAAGTCTGGCTCAAATTTGTAGTTTAAATCAATGAATTGAGAATATTCGATTTTCAATATGAAAGCGCGAATTCTGGCACGAGTTTACACAATACGAGCTAAATGAGCAACATCCTATTGGCCCGTTGACCATTTGAGGAGATTAAGATTGTAGGTAATTTTTTAACTGGGTGTTACGAGACCATAAGTTTGCTTTCAGGAGGTGTAAGTAACATTACGTTAAGCTTCATTAGCTATCCGGTGATTGACAATATTTCCAACTGAATGTTATTCGATTATAACAGTGAGTGTCATGTTGATAATTTGAAATTTGTTTACATATACCCGCTAGGAGGTTCTGGAGATGCAATAATTGAAGTCAGCGTAATCATGGAGAGGCTGTTTATTCGCCACCTAGTGGACCGTAAATGCGATTTTGCAAAATATATCGACTCCTGCGCCACCTAGAGAATCTAAATAAAATGGATGTTGTTGTAGGTAGATATGAGCGTTAAGAGTTCGAGCCACCCTCCAGATGATAATCGAAAATTGGTATCGTATTACAAACACCAAAAGGAAACGCTGCCGGGATGTTTTACAAAAAGATTTTCTCCTCCCACAAAAGACTGAACTGCCTTAATTTACATACTCGTACCATAATTCATAAAAGTTGTGTCTATTCTGATGAACATTTTAGAAATATATACAGAATATATATACCACTTTTCGTTGAACGAAACTGCAATGATGTTTAAATTAAAGGCATACAAAATATTTCCAGCGAAACAAAGGCAACTAAGTAAATTTTCAGTTACTTTAACGCAGCTTTTTTTTCTAATTAACAATAGCCATTACATTGAGTGTCAAATCAGTACAAAGTATAAAGTACAGTTCAGACAGCATGAGCTGGCATAATTTAGCAAACTCACTTACACCTGTTGACATAAAATGTGACAACTAACAATTAATTGTGCCAAATCAAACAATGCTTTGTGTTCAAAAGTAAACAAAAAAACACTGGCACATTCAAAGGCCTAAGTAATGCGACGACACAGGCTCCTTCATTCGCATTAAACTAATCGATATAATTACTTAATTACCAAGAAAATAATTTTGTTTTTTGTTGGTGAAAAATATGGGTTTCGATTTAATGAGATAAAAACAGTAAACTATATTTATGTTTATTCGAATTTTAAGAACATCACTTCAATGAAGCACGACGTCGACAAATGTGACGACTTGTAAATAAATTTATTTAAAAAGTGTATGGTTAGAAGATTTAAATATTTAATTATTTATAAAGGACCGTTGTACAGTGATCGGCTTTGTAGAGAGAGGTGGCAAAATTCAATTTCTCAAAAAACGGATGAATGAATCTATAGAAAACAAATTTTGCACATTAGTTTTGTTTCAGATAACTTAGAATGTGTTAAAACCCACACCCACCGCTAAAGCCAAGGGTTTTCCCAAATTTGTTTAATTGATGTTTGAGCTTAAAATGCGAGCCTAATAAAAGGTCTCGGTGATTTAAATACAAAAGCGCATACTTTGCGCTCGTATTTGGACGAGTAAAACAGATTTTAAAAATTAAATATCAAAGCTAGCTATTTTTATGGAGTCCGTAAAAATTCGAAATCACGCTTGAATGAAACGCAAGTAATTTTTCAGGTTTTCTTGTGGGAATAAGTTTTTTAGAGCAGTAATAAATCTGTCATATCTTAGGCTAGCATCGAAATTTTAATCTTTGGGATCTGCCGCAAAGTCGATATAAGTAGGCCCGATTGAAGAAAATGTATGTTCAGTAAATCCTCGTTTGTTGTTTTTGACACTTCAGAAAGTTCGCCTATCACGAATTATGGGTCAAATCTGCTACGTGAATTAAAGTATAGTGCACAGTTAGAGGAAGTTTATACCTAGGATATATCTTGACCAATGTCAAACTTATCAAACCAATTCGCATTTATTGGATAACCAGATGAAAATTAACTCAAATTAGATTAGAGCTTTGGAGGGGTCGCACACTGCGGACTTTATAGGCCGACTATTTAATTGGGCTCTCTTGAATCCCATGAAGTTCTATGAAAGTGCGCAACATTACACCAACTAAGTAGCCGCCGACTAAATAGTTGGTGGTGCAACCCGATTGTCTTCAAACTAAAAAGTTGGCCAACTGTTAGCCGATAGCTTGAACGTCACGGTACTTTATGTGAGTGCGCTCACTGCCGATCAAATTAGAGCAGTGCTGGCACTCACTAAATTTCCATTGTAGGGGTGTTTTTTTTTATTTTTATACTTTTTTTCCAAGTTTGTCTTTTTGACAGCTGCTACTTAATTTATACTCAGTTTCACTGCGAATGAATGTAAGAGAGAAGTCTTCTAAATTAAAGATGGCGGCAGCTGATATTAAATGTCACAAATAGCCAATATTAATTGTCAAACACAGAAATTCGCTCAGTGAATGACACAAGAATGCTGAGGGTTGCTTTTGACGAATTTTGACGACTATAGGCCAAAATTTTTCACTTGTATTTATTCACAATGCTCTGTTTGGTTTACCTCTCCATAATGAACCGACTTACTCCGGAATAACGTTTGCAAATCATGCATTCGGTTTGCGTGACGCATCGCGTTGTTGAGAATCCACAAGCCAATTATGAGACGCCGTTATATCCTCAAAAAACCACTGTTTGATATGCTCTATGGGCAGAGGGAATCATTTGTCTATATTTCTTCAAAAATAAAGCCGGCCATAATATTACAGTCAATGGGGAACGCTATGGAGCCCTATGATTAATGATTTTTTCGTACCTGAATTGGGGGATGTTGATGTGGACGACTTTTCGTTCCAACAAAATGGCACTACATGTCATACAGCCAACGAAACAACAAATTTATTGAAGGAAACTTTTGGCGACTGCATTATCTCGCGTCATGGGCCTGTGGCGTGGCTTCCAAGATCGTTCGACTTAACACCGCTGGATCGCTGGAGATGACTACCGCCTTGCAAGAGAATATTCGGCGCGTTATTGCTGAAATACGGCCCCATTTGCTGCAAAAAGTGGTCGAAAATTGGGCCTCTCTACTGGAATTTATTAGAGCCAGCCGTGGCAGTCACTAGCCTGAAATCATTTTTAAAACATAATAGCAAACTCCTTATTTTTATAATAAAGCTATGTATATAATCCTATAATCGCTTGCAAATTCATGTCTAATATTAAAATCATAAATGCAAACAACGGTAACGAGCTCTTCTCTCACATGCGCTGATGCCTGCGTCGCTTAGCTTACCTTTTTATTTGTATATTTAGTTTTGCTTATATTTTAATCTAATTAAATTTACATATCTAGGTTAAGTGCTACATACAGAAACAAATCTACACTTATAAAGTTGGTAGTACTTTGCAAACCCTATAGACATGCATTTTTAATAATTCCTTGCAATAAAGGTCACTTTTAATTGCACTTCACTTAAAGTAAGAAAAAAGAAAAATGCAAATACAAATATGTTTTTGGTTTTTTTTGTTTTAGTTAAGAAGCAATTTCATTTGCAACTATACATATTTGTTAATTGCCTTTTTGACTAGGGAAGTAAATGTCTCTATGTAGTTGAAGGATATCTAGTGCGTTTAAAAATAATGCAAGTACTCATACATACATACTTACATATTATATTATATTATATATGCACATATGTGTGTATGAATAAAGCAATTGAAAGCGAGGTCTCGTCATAAAAATCTGTTAAATTATATTACCTGAAACTGTTTTAATAAATACGTGTTAATATATGCGCACATATTTATTTAGAAGTGTAATGCTAGGCTAAGCTCCAAAACACTTAATGACTTTGAGTCACCTCCATTTAATTGTTACTACTTAAAAAATTTTACTTTAACTGCATTGACCCACCAAACGTTATTTTGAAGATCAGCGCAACTTTATTCACAACCTAAGCAGTGATAGGGCGGAATTTGTATGTAAGAATTTTCAAGTATGCCCCAATTATATTTGTAGGTATATTTTTCCTATAAGAGAGGGCGTAATTCATCCAATCGCATACATCGTGGTAATTGAAGAGAATCGGTTTTGGAAAAAATTTTGTTCTAAGTTATTATGTATTAAAATCAACTAGTATAGAGTTCAAGTTAGTTCACAAAATTTTAAATCCTACTAATTTTGAACTGGGAATATTTTCAGGAATATTTTGACTTTCGATTACTATCCACTATCAATATTTCTCTAAATTTGTAAACTATTTTTATTCCAATTATTTCAGTTGTGGTGTATTGAGTATGGGCTTGAACATTTTCAACTGCACTAAAAGCTAATTTGTAATTATAGCTGCGAAACTTAACAGTTTATTTTAAAAGTTATGGATTACAATATAATTGATTTTCAAATGAATGTGTTGAAAGAAAATGTTTGCCCTATTTAAAATTTTTTGTGGAAAACATTTTTGAAGTACGAAAATTTATTTTGTGGAACTTCGTTTCAATTTTAATTGAGTTTTTGGTTGAAAGCTTGTCATCCCATAATAAAATAGTGAAATAACAATATGAATTCTCCGCTAAATTAGCTATGAATAATATACGCTAGCTCCAAATACTTGCAGATTTCGTTATAGTTAAGACTTAAGTATCCTACCTAGCTTCAACTCTACTTATACAATTAAAATTTGAAGTATTGTACTTAGCTTTAGAGATATAAGATTCAAATTTCCAGAAGTAAGATTTCGTTATTTTAAGTAATAGTTATCTTGAACTAAAAATAAGCTTATGCACCCTATAATTGTAATTCATAATATAGCAAGAGATATTCTCAAGGCAACACTTTTTCCGTCAACTTTTATTTTTTCCATTGCCGAGTTAGAGTTATAACTTTTATTTTGAGCTTTTTTGTTTATATGTCGCTCGATTAAAGTGATATGCAAATTTTTTGGTCTTTGCCCATTACTTTTATTTTCGACTTCGGTTTCTTTATGAGTTAAGATTTTTTTCCGAAGAAAACTTTTTCGTTGCTTAAAACATATCTTTTCCAAGATAGGTGTAGCTGGGAGCTGAAAATCTTCTGCGGCGTGAAAATGTAGTTTTTTTGGTTGCTTTAAGGATTTCTTTATTAGAAAAGAATTTGTGATTTGTGATAGATACATCTCATTATTACAACGCATAACCAAAAAGCTTCAAAAGAAAAGTTATAATAAACGTAAAGTTTCTTATATTGGGGATAACTCGTACAAGATAAAGCAGAAATAACAAAATCGAGAGTAAAAGCTATGACTAATGTACAAATCCAAATTTGGCAATAACTCTTATAAAGTAACATACATTCCTTTTATTGCTCTACGGTCTATACTTTCCACCTCAAAAAAAACGAATCATAGCATTATCTAAGATATCTCTGACCCTAATATTGCAATTATACTGCAGTGTGACAATTAGTTTTCAAAATGTTTCAAAGACATAATTCAAGTGGGCGATTTCACCCAATTTTGGTATAAATTGGTAATTTTGGTATAAAGAATTGAACTGCTTCATTCGTTTTTTAAGTTTTCTGCACGCCATCACATACATTTTTTTCTGAAAATTTTGCCTCCAAAATATTTTTTCACTGGTTTTCTTTGCCGTAGAAATTTTGTCGAAAACACCAATCAGATAAGGTTTAAAGACAATAAAATAGGGTCTAGGGTTGGACTTTTTCTCTCATATGGGGCATTCGTTTCCAAATCGTATCTCTTTTTTACTTCACATTTTTTATTCGGCTAAAACTTATTTTTTAAGTTGTATGAAAAATAATTAAGAAATATCTAGTATAGAATATAGTCGAAATATTTTTACTCAAAGCTTGGATCGTTTGTCTGACTTTGCCACATTCAAAATTCATTACCTTCGATAGCGCGAAGGGCATCGTATGCATTTTTATTATTTCTAAATATTCAAACATTGTCTAGCAAACTGTATACAATTAATAATTTAATTTATAAACCTCAATATTTATTAAAAATTTAGTTTATTAAATAGTTGCCACATATTCGCTCGATAAAGGATATGGCAATCGTAGCAACTAGTAGTACCATTAGTAAAAATTATGGTACAAATTAGTAAAAACAGTGGTAGTAATTAGTGGTAGAAACAAGTAAAAATAGTGCCAAAAATTTGTAAAAATAGTGGTAGAAAGTAGAAAAAATAGTGGTAGAAAATAGTATAAAGGGCGGTAGAAATTAGTACAAGTAGAGGAAAAAAATAGTAAAAAGTAGTGCTAGAAAGTAGAAAAAATAGTGGTAGAAATTAGAAAAAATAGTGGAAGAAATTAGTAAAAGTAGTGGAAGATATTCGTAAAAATAGTGGTAGCAATTAATAAAATTAGTGGAAGAAATTCGTAAAAATAGTGTTAGAAAGTAGTAAAAATAGTGCTAGAAATTAAAAAAAATAGTGGAAGAAATTAGTAAAAGTAGTGGAAGAAATGAGTAAAAATAGTGTTAGAAAGTAGTAAAAATAGTGGTAGAAATTAGAAAAAATAGTGGAAGAAATTAGTAAAAGTAGTGGATGAAATTCGTAAAAATAGTAAAAATTAGTAAAAGTAGGGATAGAAGGTAGTAAAAATAGTGGTAGAAATTAGAAAAAATAGTGGAAGAAATTAGTAAAAGTAGTGGATGAAATTCGTAAAAATAGTGGTAGAAAGTAGTAAAAATAGTGGTAGAAGTTAGTAAATTAATAAATAATTTTTTTTTTAATTCGCAAGATTTGTAAAATAATGGCCTATATGTGCAATATATGTATATCCTTCTATTGTATTTGTAAATTCTGTACGGCATATTATTGCTATCTTCCTTTATCTTGTAACTTTGTCTTTTTTACACTCGTCTATTTTATGACTACCTACGTTACATACCTTTGCGAATTTTCAATTATCTTCTTACGACTACTAAATTCCTCTTTATTAGGTCAACCATTTCACGAACTCACTTTTCTGCTCTTACCCGCCTTTTCTTCGCGCATTATGCAATAGACAAGAAAGAAGAAAAATGCGAACTAAAAATATTGAGTCTGTGAAATTTAAGATCGACCAGCTTGCACTGGCCACACCACATAAAGTCAATTTCTAAAACTTGCTGCGACTCCGGGGATACGACTGCTTATGGCTTCATCAGCGTTTAGTCTCGTCGTTGTGATGCCGGTGCGTGAGACAGCTGTTGCTATTTTAAGTATATACTAAAATATACATGTACACATACATATTTGCGATTGGTTTATGGAGTCAGATATTTTGTTTACATGCCACTCGCATCAACTCATAAAGATTTCGATGCAGATTAAAGACTCGAAATGCCCACCTATACAATGTATGTACGAAAATGCTTGGGCAAAGCAAAGCGCAAGTCCATATCTCTTTTCGATGCATGAATCGGGAAAAACCTCCACACAGACATGCCCCAAACTCCAGAGGTGCAGTTATCGCCGCTGTTTTCATTACAACTGTATTCTCAAAATGCTTTCACTTGTCTGGCAAAATTTTCACAGCAAACAAAAGACTTAAGAACGAAACTTGTACCACCCAACAGCAGTCATCATTTTTTTTAATCTATTTTGCATTTGAGACACCGTTAATTTTCGCATAAAAACTAAAGACGTGTAAATTGCCCACATCGTTGTTTGTCAGCTGTTGCAAATGTGGCGCAATTGTAACATCAACACAACGTCTAAACTTTCTTCGTTTTTACTTTATTGTCTGCCTGTTCGTTCGAGTTCGAAATTTTCGCAACTTATGCCATAATAAGTGATTGGTGTGATTGCTGTAATCATTTCACTACAAATATTGAATGAAATACCGCTACAGCAGTAGAATGGCCAAGCAGTCGTCTGGTAACTTAGCAACCAGTCAGCTGTTTATGGTCAATCATAGTAATGAAGTTTCATGGTGATGATGAGGATTTGTAACACTTTCAATTTCGTTCGAGACACCGCTTACGGCGCGCTTTGGAGTAGCACACATACCTACATTTTTATTTTTATTTTTATTTTTTTAATTTTTTTTTATACATATCAACACCGCCGAATGCACGCAAATCGAAGAGAACTGGTGTGCGGCAAGTCGGTTGATCAGGTTTTATGGGCAACAACAATCGCACGTTTTTGTAGCAGGAGTTGAATAGGCTGGAAGTTGGTTTTGCGGCATTTTGCTGCTTTGAACAACCAGCGACCAGTCAGGTAGATTTGCCGGCAGCACTTTAAGTTGTCTGGAATTGATTTACTTAAACTATTGATACCAACTATGGTGGTTTAGGTGATGTGATGCGAGGGGTGAGAGGGAGGGCAGAACCAAGTTTTATTAAATAAAAAAGGCTTGGCCTGTAAAGTGTTTCAACTTGCTAGATTTGTGTGAGCAAATATAATTGCTGCATATTTTCAAACAAAAAAGAACTAGGAATGCTGTCTATATTTAGGATATGAAATTTTTGTTTTTATGAAACTTGATCCTGTGAACTGTGAACAGATTTTCTATGCCAGTTTCTTCGACACACTTGCGTTACATAAGAAGGTTACGAGTAATATTCTAACCAAATGTACATAAATGAAAAAAACTCTTTTGCTCGAGACTTTCAAAAAAGCTGACATTTGATATCGACATCTACGACCAAACCAATCAAAACAACTGTATTTTGTACATTGATTTGGAAAATCTTTCGTTTCAGTATGGTAAAATTTTGTACTGCTATTAACAGCAAACCTCTGCTAAGTCGTTGAAGTTAGTAGGGGGGTTTTTTTTTACTATCGATTACTCTGTACAGCACTCGGCTGGGTGGCTATTACATATAAGGGGTCAAAGTAAAAGATCTTCAAAAAATTATAATGCAAAAAAATATAAAATTTTTAGTTTTTCGAAATTCAAAAAACCTGTTATCTGCTTGTCACAGGTGCAACATTTTCACGCATCGTTTCTAATAATATAATAAAATATATTGCTAATAAAACTATTCATGAAATAATTTAACATGTTTAGTTTTCACACAGAACCAAAAGCTGTACCTATATTTAAAGAGATCGACGTCTAAAAAGCTTCATGGCCAAGGCGTTCACTAGAACATCTTCTTAATACCAGTTTGAAGTTCTTCTCAAATTTATTGAAAAGGAAAATGGCTGAAAATAAGGAGATAACTTCTGGTTTATTAATTTTTATGTAATTTAGTTCAAAAATTGTGCAACTGTAAGAAGAAATCTTCTTGTTTTTATGCAAAAAATTATATAAAGAAAACTAGTAAAAAGACTTTCTAATTTTTACTAGAATCTTAATGAATTTATTAATAAGGATTTTTTAAAAAACCCTTTTTAATTCAAATTTTGCAATTAACGTTTTAACAAACATATGTTCTTTGTGAATAATCTACTTTATATTGCTTGAAGTTCAATATTATGACTATTGTTCTATGAACTTGCGTATTTTTCAAATGAAAATGTTTGATTTACTTATTTATTGTCTCGGAAGTTTTAATGATTAATGTTTTGAAAATTAATATAATTACTTACTATTTTTCTCTCTTTTTTTCTTTTCCTCCCAATGTTTTTCTGAGCATGTATTAAATTTCAAAAAATTACAATATTTATATTATAAGAAAATATGTAGGTAACAATAATATATATGTAAATACTTAACTTATCATAATAATAAGTAAAGCTTGTATAATAATAAACAGTTTATTTAAATAGCGTGATATTTATTCTCAGAAAATAATCTACGTGAAAAAATTTAGGTGTCAATAATTTTAAATTGATAAGATCTGCGGCTTAATAAAATGAAGAGGATACTCTAATGAATACCAAGCTTCTTTTTTTAATTATATTGTAAAGTTTTCATCTTAGTTTTACAAATTATCTTCTTGATTGTGATAGAGAAATCCGTTAAATTTGGTTGTTCTAGTTTATTTCGCTCTGTGCATTCGTTTATAAATATTGTGAAGAAATATTAAAATACTCAGAAGGGAGATTTAAAGTGCTAACGCTTCTACAACGAAAAAGTTGTCACATTCTCCTTAGATTATTAAGCGAAAGCACAAACTGTAAAACATTTATTAAGTCATATCTCTTTATATATCGCAAGGCATTGCATTAAGCAAATAAAGAAATATATATAGAAAATAGTAAACTATGAATAATTCATTTTTAATTCAATTGAATGAGTGCAGTCCGTTTAAATAAAAACTATAAACGTCAATAAAAAGCTAATACCGGAACGAAATATGAGATCAAACCATATTAATTACTAATTCGCATTCTGTTTTGTCATTTATGTTAATTATTTTTTTTTGTATTTATATTAGTAGATTTTGAAGATTTTAAAATCAATGTGCATTTGATATGAGCTAGCAAAATTGTTTCGCGCTATTATTACCTAGTATGATTTGGCAGTTTATATCAATTCTTCGAATGACAAATTATACTCGGGCGCTCCAAAAAAATTTTTAATATGCTCTCCTTCTTTGCACTCGTTTAAAAAAAAAAGCAGGGAATATTGGAAAATAAATATTGCAATAGCTTTTGCATTATTGTCTAAAATAATGTTTGGTAGACAGCGCATAGAAGTACATAGATTTCAAAATTTGTTTGAAATGTGTAAGATTCGCGAGGAGGTCGCCTACCTACATGAAATGATTGCTACTTGTACCATGGGCCAAAAATTTTTTTACGAATGGATTTTTAGGCTGAATGAACCCTTAGACTTTTAACGATATTGAAGCGATTTAGGTAGATTACTCTGGTGGGTCTGCGGTAGCTAGGCTTGGGAAGCTTAGCCCGATTTCTCATTAACGCGCGTGAACTCAGAGAGTCGCGAGTCTCCAAGAAAGATTTTTGCTTTCTTTCAACGAACATCAGGCTCAATTTTTTCAGTTGGGTTCAAAAACTCTGATCGAACATAAATAAATTGTCTTTGTCTAAAATAAAACAATGCTGCTCAAAGAAAGAGTCGGAATAAATTATTCCACTGGTTTGCGATTCTCTAGAAGCAAAACTTGTTTCATTTATTGGCAATGAGTATGTGTGAAGTCATAGAATACAATGCGAGGGATGTAAATTAAAAATTTAATCATTTTGACACCACATGTTTGTATATATTTTTTCAATCATTATACCAAGAAGCTTTAATAAAGCTAGAATTTTAAGCGATGTAAAAGGTTTTGGCCTCAGCTACAAAATTAAAGGCCATTATTATTTTTTTTTTGGATAATTTGTTTTTATTTCAATATACTTTTCACAGTGCTGTGCTAATATTTCTATATCCTTAAAAAATAGGAGTATTTCTTTTTGCCATCAAAATGCTAATTTTACTTCAGCATTGGCGTTACATTTTTCCCCTCGCAAGCCGGATTTCAATTAAGAGAAATAGATAATAGGTCCCTAGAGCCAAGCGGGTAACATATGAGTCAGCGGGTAACATATGAGTCGACCTCAGCAAATCCATATTTCTTAGTGGCACCCTTGGCATTTTTCGCGGCTGATTTATTCGAAGTTTTTCTTGAATAGTAATCTGTCCAATTTTATCCATAATTTTTTCCTAAGATTGAGTCAGCTTTGCTAGTTTTGGACATGGTGAGCTTTGGCGACGATACTCGATTCAATTGACTTCAAACATGGAAACAAGAACACCTCGCAGAAAAGCACTTTTGATATTTAACTCAGAGTTTACCAGTTAAATTGATAAATTTGCTTGTATAGCGCAAGTTATGCATAAACTCAGAGTTAAAAAAATAATTATTTAACCCTACAATTACTGAGGGTTAGATTGTTGAGTTTGCGACATTTTGCAATAAATAAAGAAATATTAATATTTTTGGTGATTTAAAAAATAAAATTCAAAAAAGTAATCAACTATGCCGACGATGATGAGAAACTCAAAGAATATGTTGGCTACAACTGAGGTATAGTAGACCAAAGCTATCGGTTCCATGACCTGAAAGACCAATCATTCCAAGCATTTTGTTGCTTTACAAGAATCTGCAAAAATCATTTTGATTTGAAAGTTAAAAAAAATTTTAGAAATACAAAGAAAATATCAAAAGAGAAATGTGCATGTGTTTTGAAATTAAATTTAAATTTAACACTGAATTTTCTGCAAATGGTCCTTAGTTTATTAACAAAGGGATACAAGTTACTCGTTCTTGTTTTTTAAAAGCTGAAATAAGTTATAGAAATTACATTGTACTGACGTCATGCTCGTAGAAGATGCTAAGCATTGTTGCTATACAAATTTCTGTGATAAATGTCAATTCATTAGTTTTTAGCTGTCTGTCTTTGAGTACAGTGTCTTCTGAAATTTTAGTGTTTTCAACAGGAATCGTTATTTTGATATTTTCGGATAAAAAATTCCAGGAAAAAATTCGTTCAAAACAAACCCCAATAATAGCGGATATAATCCTTATGCCATATGCAAAATCTGCGTCTGTATTTTTATTAAAAAGATTTTTTTTCCATAAACCATATAATTCGGTTTGTTGCTACTATTGTCAATGCCGACACATTTTTTTGGGTTTATAATGTTCAAAAAATTTTAAAACCAAAATTAATGATTATTTTTTATCGAAAAAATAAAAATCACAAGATATCGACCAAATTTGATCGAATAAATTAAATTCAATGATAAAGTTCAAATCTTATTATTTTTATAAAAATTGTAACCGTTACGGCCGCTTGTTTTCATCCGTAATTGCTTTAGATGATAATCCTGGGCGCGGTTCATTATCAATTAATTCTTTTCCAAAACGAAGCTGTTTCTCCCATTCTTTAATGTTGGGAAATGAAGGAAAATAATGCCCAAACTTTGATTTCCGTCGATGTCTTTCTATATTTTGAAGAAATAAAATCACAACTCGAATCTCAATTTTATGCATTTCGAATTTTTAATCGACAGTCAGAGTTTATTACACTATATACATACATTTTTTAATACAAAATAAATTAATTTAATATTTCATGATGTCATTTAAAGTCACTCAAGTTTTGTTTCACCGAAAAAATCGATTCTGGGAAGCCTAGAAACTTTTTGACCTTACTACGTACTTATGTGCGTGCGTATCAATTATTCTGGCTCAGGGCCTAAAATGCAATATAAAGTGGCGATAAGTGTGTGATTTCTTGGGAGTTGTCATTGCCGCGATTTGGTGCATTTCCTCCTCTCAATGCTAAAAAAATGCAATGGAAATCCCTGCAAAAACTAGTTGCTGTCGCTAACTGAGAAAAAAATGTTTGTGTGTTTGTATTCGATTGCACCGTTGCCCATTGCAATGCACTTGTTTCATTTTTAGTAAACACTAACTAATTTGTTGCTGCCTTACCGTCATTCATTTTGATAAAAAAATCCAAAAAACAAAAAACAAAAAAGAAAAAACTTAAGTAAACAATGAAACAGCAGGCAACAATGCGATGGCAGAGAAGCAAACAAACCACAAACAGCCAGCGAGCACCCAACGCGATCAACAGCAGCGGCAATTGTTGAGTTTTTACGGGCAAATCCAAGATTGTGTGCGGCATAGATAGGGATTTTGGCAAATAAATACCAGTGTAGGTTTCAAACAAATAATCGCAACTTGATGTTAACTGTCTTGTCGATGCATTTTTTTATGTTGCTGCAACGAGCAATGCACACAACAAAAAATGCAAAAAAACCGAACGAGGTGTAATGTTGCACAAAACCAGTAGTGGCAGTCATATCAAAAAAAAAAATATAAAAAAATAAAAAATAACAATGCTTAGTCGAATCGCATGCAGCAGACGCTGTGATTGTTGCTGCTACACTGCCTGACGACGTCAATTACGGCGCGCGGCCAGCTTTACCGGTCGGCCGGTCTGGCTGTCTGTCTGTCTGCTGTTCGTTGATTAAATAATTTTGCTTAAAAAGTAGTGCGAAGGTCAGCCGTTATATGTGCATACCTGCTGTTGCATTTCGGTATTTTTTTGAAATATTTTTTTTTTTTTAAATTTTTATATTTTTTATTATCGTTATTGCTCTCATCTCTCCATTGTTAGTTGTTGGACCTGTTGCACATCAAGTTAAATATATACTTACTTACTCGGCGCACATAAATATGTAGTTAAAAATTTCAGCTCTTTTAAGTATTTCATATGGAACTGTGAAATTTGCTCGCATTAACACAGGGGTTTTCAATAGGGACGCTACAAAAGTAGACCGATTGTGACAGCAAACGACGCCATATTTCTCCCCGCTCTTTTGACATTTCTCTTCAGTAAGGTTTGCCATTTCATCATGGAAAAATGTACGATCCAACAACGAGTCGAAATTATTAAAATTTACTACCGAAATTTGGAGTCAATGGCCTCAACTTTAAGAGCGCTACGTCCAATTTATGATCGTCGTCATTTCTGGCTGAATGGCTTCGTCAATAAGCAAAATATGCGTTGCTGGACAGGCAGCAATCCACACGTACTCCAAGAGTCAACATTGCATCCCGAAAAAATTACGGTGTGGTTCGGTTTAGGGGCCGGCGGCGTCATTGGGCCGCACTTCTTCCGTGATGATCAAGACCGGCACGTCACTGTGAATGGGAATCGCTACCGCTCAATGATAACCGAATATTTTTGGCCCGAATTGGATGATATGGACTTGGACAATATGTGGTTCCAATAGGACGGCGCCACAAGCCACACAGCGAATGTCACAATCGATTTATTTAAAACCAAATTTGGTGAACGTGTTATCTCACGAAATGACCCAGTCGATTGGCCGCCTCGGTCGTGCGATTTGACGCCGTTAGACTATTTCCTGTGGGACTACGTCAAGTCTATAGTCTATGCCAACAAGCCAGCGACGATTGATGAACTTCGTACGAATATCGAACGTGAAATTGCAGCAGTATCGGCTGATTTATGCTTGAAAACCGTTGGGTTCAGCGTCTGGACTTCTGCAAGCGTGCCCGTGGTGCCCATGCAAAAGAAATCGAGTTCCATACATAATGGCATCGAATGTACTTTCACAGGAATAAAGAATTTAATTCATATCCCAAACCGTTTTTGTTTTATTTAAAAAACCTTTTGTAGCGTTCCTATTGAAAAACCCTGTATTTGCTTTTATTCGTTTGCGCAAATTGCATTGTTGCAATGTGATATTTACTTTTTATTACCCTTATCCCCCGCCTTTTTGCACTGTGTATGTATCACATGTATGTATTTCGATGAAGCGGCTTTCGTTTAAAAATTAATTTAATTTTACACTAAGTGGAACATAATCGACGGCAGGCTGCGCCTTAATTACAGGTTGTTGTTCACATATTTCGCAAAGTGATCGGCAAGGAGGGGGCATAGGAGTGCAATTGAAGGCATTGCGCATCCTTTCAACGTTACCTGTTTGCCATTTCAATGGCATGTTGATTTACTTGGTCGACAAAAACGTCAATTCACTGATATGAAGACATTAACTGTGGCCCTGAAGGTATTGATTGCTTGTGAAATCATCGTGAAGAATCAAAAAGCTTCGAAAGGATTTATCATTAATTAGTGAATGTAATGATACGTTTTACTCTTATAAGAATTTAGCATTGCTATTATACGCAATTCGTATTTATTAAAATCAGTTTCGATAAGAGCACAAATCAAAAAAATTGTTATTGATAAGTTGTAAAAATAACATACGATTTTTTTTACTGTAATTCCCAATACAATTGGAACTTTTGTAGTTTTTTAATAGCAAGTCGGTTTCTGATGCCAACAATTTCAGGTATGTTGTATGTGTCGAAAATTGAATATCTGATACAATCTGAAATAAAATTTAATATCGTTTACAAAAGTCATTGTATAATACCCTTTATGCCAGATGGTAGTGTTTGCGTAAAAGTCCTCAGAAAAAAAAAAACAATTGTTACATAGTGTACAATTGTTAATTTAAATATGCCCCCTTAAATAATCTTCACCTTGACATTAACATTTTATGTTCTTATCTAATTTATATATGAAATTATCACTCCTATTCTGAGGACCTGACAAAACTTTACAATGATAGTTGTCAGGTTTACTACGCCTAAAACTATGCGGCAAAAACGGGGTTGAGTCCTCTAATGAGGTCAACAGTAGTTCTTGTTGTTATGTCCTTCTTAGTACTTGGCGTCGACGTTATATTCTGCGACATAGTTTCAGGCGCAGTAAACCTGACAACTGTCAGATTAATACATAAGTTTTGACTCCAGTACAATTTATCGAAGAATTCATTTTAATTTTCTGACGACCATCCAAATTAATTTTTTACCAAGTTCTGTTGAACTAAGGGTCCAAACAACACTTTTAAATAGAAGCTCAAGTGGTTAAATGTTTTATATATTCCCCGTAGAACTTTTACCAAACACCGCTGGGATTTCACTCTTGGATGGATGTACTTTCTGAAAATGCGAATGAAACCCGGTTCGTCTTCGGATGCCTGAAAATTGTCCCAAAGTGTTATCAACAAATTAAAAGGGTTTACGAAGTTTTAATGGCGTTTGGTCTAAATAGATAGCCAAGTCGATCAGTTAATACCAGATTACTTCCAAAATTGTTCTACGAACCATGGAAGTAGTTGATTAATTCAAAGAGAGAGAGAGAGAGAGGAAATGGAAAATTAATCACCTTAATAAAACCCTAAAGTTGAGTTCTAATTGGATCGAAATGCGGATTTGGAATTGATGTAAGTTGTATGTTAGTTATAAAAAATGAAACGTAATAATAAAATTAAGAATACACTGTAATTTTATAACAATTTGAAATATCTTAGAATTCTAATATGCATACATATATTATTTTTTGACCTGATATTTTATTAAACGACAATATTAATTTTTGAGCTCAAGGCCAGTAGTCGTAGGCTGTGGTTTCAAACGCGTGGTGGAGTCATGAAAGAAATCTGATGAGGAGATGTGGTGATCTACGAAATAGCTATCATTTCTACCACTCCTCACTGTTGTTGTCTTTTTTCCAGTATACTTTTCCTTATACTGGCCTTGAGCTCAAAAATTAATATTGTCGTTAGAATTCGAATGTAAAAAAAATTTGTCTCGAACGTTGGTGCTTGTTTTTCTAGGAAGGTCATCTTCGTCAGGTATTACTAGGGACAAAACAGCCTATGTGAGGCAAATTGTCAGCCGGACCAACCTAACCTTGTCTAGTGATGAAATTATTGCAAATCTGATATTTTTCCCTCCACAAAGTCTCAAACAATAGTCTGCACTTAATCAGGTTTGAAACCACCAAGAAAAAAACTATATTTAATCTTTCGTCGACGCCAGCTGATCTGTGATACCCTGGCGTATTTCTGTTACCTCGCCCTGTCATTTTATACCGTTAACTTTGCTGACACTCAGTAGTTGCCTTTTTTGATGTACTCTATACACTTGATGAAAAGAATACAGAAGTTGGCGCTGATTGTGGTACCGTTAACCCTCTCCGGGAAATTTTAACTAATCCTATCATTCTTGCTCTATACAGAAAAATCACCCAGTTTTTGTTTAGCTCACGCAACGAAAAGTCGAGGAGAGTTCGAACTGAGGGCCTCATTGCACCCACCACTTTTTTGATGCAAGTAAGTATTATTTTAATAACTTTTTTTTTTTAATTTCATATATTTTTCTGTTTAACCTTTTTTAACTTTATTTTAAGATTTTTGTGATAGCTGCCAAATTTGATTGAAATAAATGGATTTTTATGAACATTTTTGCATTTATTTCTTTTTATATCGAAATATCGTATTAGTAATTGGCTGATAAAAAAAAGTATATATTTTTGTGTTTTTCACATTTTTAGCATATTTCCCATAAATGTATTATCCATTAAACCGTTGTCATGTCCCATTACATTATACTTATAAAAAAATTCGTACTAATCTGAAGATGATATAACTGTTCATCTTTTTATTTCATTTACTTATTAGTATTTTAACTGGGCACGAATATAGGAAGCACAATTTTGTATAATAAACACATACTAATTAATTTGATTAACACCTTTTAGCATTAACTTTTAATACACTATTTATTCATAAGCAGCTGATTTATTTAGTCTAAAATTTGTAAGCAAACACCTATGGGCGTTTAGTTGTGTATCTGTAGTAAACAAAATTTATTTTAGATACATAACATACGACTTTACAAAACTCATCTATCTTAGCTTACTTAGCAGATTCTGACTTACCTGACTGAACTACAAACTTTTGCTTTCATTTTCATTTGAGATTAGACACCTCGGGTAATAAAAATATTTTGGGTCTTTTGTGGTTTGTTATGAAATTTTCAACAAAAAGAAAAGCAAAAAAAAAAAATACAAAACAAAAAAAAAACGTGGTAGTAAATAACGAAAGTGAAGTGAGTGGAAGTTGGTCGCATTTTTATGAGCATCAAAAAAACGACGAAAAGTAAACATCTGATCATGCGCGAATCAGCAAAACGTCACTGCCAAAGTGGACCCTGAGGGCCCGGCATGACAGTGGCGTCTTTTTATTTATTTAGCTATTGGATTTTTGCAATTCATCCAAATGACGCGTGGTATCGACAATACAACCGTTATTCATGAATAGGCTAATTCTCTATAATAGACCAAAACAGCTAACTGCTGATGCCACACAATAGGAGGCAAGCAAATACTTAAATTTTTGTTTAGGTGTCAACAAACCGACCGACGATGCCATTGATTGCAATTCAATTTGTCCGAGCACTCAGTTAATAGATAAATATCTTGATTTGCGGTATCAAAGCTAAGTGCCTTCACTCAACTCTTTTGTAGGTATGGCGAATTTGTATTGGCCCAAAGCCTGCGGCTATTTTTTTTTTTTTTGGTTTTTTGCCTCGATAAAAAGAAAAAGTGTTGCGAATTTTCGGTTCGATGTCAAAAATTGATGGAGTACTTAAATTATTGACACAATATCTAATTTATTGGATAATTTTCGGCTTTTAAATTTTTTTGTAATCAATTTATAGTCAAAATTAAAGAAAGATTGGCATGGAAGTGCGCTCGTGTGAACTGGGCAACTATTAAATAATCTATGTTTTGAAATTAGCACACAAAATGTGGGCGAGAGAAGGGAAACAAAAAGTAGGGCGCACTCACGTGTTATGTGCATTTACTGTATAAAGTGCGTAACATAATTATAACCCACATACCTTTTTGAGATTAATAAGTACTAGATCCATATTGGAATAATAAAATATTAGCGTTGATGATCCTAGGTAATTTTTTACAGATAAAAATCGCAACTGGAACAAAGCTAAAAAAAATTATAGTAATATTCGGAACTGCTGGTAGAAATCGGTGGGTGGTGACATTTTTAATGCTTACCGTTAGCTTGGGGTAGATGCTTGAATGACGGTAAATACTGAGTAAGTTATCCAAAAGTTAACAAATCTGGATCCACATGGTGTGACAAAAAGTGACAAATGTCAGCTTACCAGAGCTTATAGTGAGTGGCTCTGATTTACCTACGAGCACATGTGGAACTGAGCGTTTTTCGAAAAAGGTTTATTTTTATATTTTAGAAAGAGTTGTCACCTGTTTGAAAAGTAGAATTAAATTAAGGTATACACAAGTTATATGAAATAGTAAAATGTGGACGTCAACCCGTTCGTTTTGCAAGGGCAAAGTTTATAGATCCATTTTGAAGATGGATGCCACCTGTTTGAAAAGTCAAATTTATTTATACACAAGCATATAAGATATTAATACGAATTATCTCGACATATATTTTTGAGAGGGTTGCCACCTGTCTGAAAAGTCAAATTGAATTCCATTATTTACAAGGTACATGTGGGAGAGACCGAAATGCGATTTCTGGTTGCTTAAGCAAAAGGCAACTAGTAAGTAAATATAGGCAGGACAAAGCCTGCATTTTGCATCTAAAAAGGCCCTCAGTGGCTTTTCGTATTAATTTATAGACGCGATAACTAGAAAAACCAATTGATCTAAAATGCGTAGGATGTGTTTGCAAAAGTGTCTATTGTGCCAACAAATAGATAGATGGTGCTTGTGTCGATATATTTCTGAAGACCTAATTTACGGGACAATTTGGTTAAAATTAAAAACATATATTAGCCACATAAATGTAAATACAATATTTTTGTTGAAAATAGAACCGATACATGGCGCTGGAACCGGACTATCTCCAAAACCTTTATTTATAGTCCAATAAAATTTAGATTCATAATATGTATTACGATAGATAGTCACATAATTATAAATATTTTATTTAAAAGAATTAGCCGATAGGTGGCGCTCGATCCGAAATATCTCGAAAACTCATAATTACAGTCCAATTTGACTAAAAATAAAAGCTTACGCATTGTAATTTTCGATCGGTAACCAACATTAAAACATTTTGTGAAAAAGAAAGCTATTACAGCCTTAGTTTTTATAATTGGAATAGATATGGTAAATCTAATGTGAAATGTCTATCCATAATATCATAGATAACATTTTTAAATCTTTTGAAGTTGTGAAATTTATGTTACTCATTTATTTACACAACAATTACATCTGTAGAGTTTGTCACCTTGTTAATTTACAATATCTATCTTTGAAATTATTGAACTATAGTTATAGTTTATATACAAAGCTAGCAAAAACTTAGAAACAAAAGGGAGCAATACAATGTACTTCATTTAAGTTTAGCTAATATTTTTATGTCAAAATTCAATAAAAATATAGCAAATTCTATAACGTTGTATAATTGTTATGTAGACAACTGGTATTCCCTAGATTTTGTTATCGTTTTCACAAAACTTAATTTTTTTTTATGATTCTTTTACAGAAGTTTGAAAAATTAAAATATTTATTTTTGCATTTCGTTCCAAAACTACACAAAAACTATACCAACTTGCTATTTCTGAGCTAAGTTTCTGATAATATGCACAGAAGCCTTAAGGCTATTTTAACAAGAAGCGCCATTGTTGTTGTTGTAGCGGCTAGTCGCGCCCCGTAAAGAGCGGATTCACCCATGGTCGTTGTCCTCGAACTCATCTAGGGGGACGCCCAAGAAACGTGCAGTTTCGACAGGGTTGGACCAGAGGGAAAGGGGGGCTAGATGAGTGAGTTTGAGGGGGCATGTGAATAGGTGATTGGTGTCGTGCGGAGAATCTTCACATGCCGGACATGTGTTGGGTATGTCGGGGTTGATTCTGGATAGGCAAGAGTTGAGCCTGCTACAGTATCCAGATCGTAATAAAACAAGAAGCGTCATCTTAAGCTTTGCCTCATTTTTGGACTTTCAATATAGTAACAGTAAAATATCATTTGAAAAGTTAACTCTAGGAGGTTTTCATAAATGGAACAATGTATCCTTGCATATTGTATTTATATAGTGAAAGTGTACTATAGTGAAAATTTATCAGAGACGTTTCGAAAATTTGTACCTTTCTTTTATAATCATCAAGCGCCTATTCAACCAGGTATATTGGGCATTGAATCAATAAATTTAAACATCTTGGGCAAGTCGTTAGTGATGTGAACATAACCAACTCGTTTTCGATCGGGAAGCTCAAGTTAAAGTATTGTCGCTGTAGCTAAAGGTGTAGCTGAAACTTCATGGGTGTCAATTTCGAGACGTTCACTAGAATCGACCTTAACTCAAAGCAGTTTCCACAGCATCCTGGATAAAAATCTTGGCTTAAAGGTACACTAAGCCTTTCAGATATACTTAAATTGAATTGAATTATAGACCACGCATAACGATGTATATTCGCTGCATTTTTTTTTTAATTTTAAAAATAAGCCATAATATGAGTCATACAAATGGTGGAAACTACGGAAATTGACGGTTGCTATAATGAACATTAAGCTCGACATGTGCAAAAAATTAATCAAATTTTATTCAACCAGTTCAATTTTATAAATCGTATGATCAGAGCCTGTTTATTTAAAGTAACACTAAAAAATTTAAAACGGCGACGTTTTATCTGATCGCAAAAACAAATTCATAGATAATTGACGCACTTCAGAACTGCGGCGACAAGTCATCTAATAAATTATTTTAGTTGTTAATGATTTCGGTCGTTGTCACTAGTCATTGCGTATCATGCAGACACTTTAAACTAACGCAAAATATTTTTTGTAACGTTTTGTCGCTTTGTTTTTATTTAGATAATATTTTTGTTTTAAATCCTACAACATAGTTAACATATTTTTTTCGTGTGTGTTTTTCCTAACGACATCAGCCCAACAGCGAGATGTGCGTGGAGGGCGTGACATTTTTTAAATCTAGATTTAGTAGCATTCACAGAAAACATTGAAAGCGAACTTTAGAGCGTGGTATTTAACATTGAATGTTCGCATCAGCTACACATCAAACACGCCCGCACACGCACAGAGAAGCAGAGGTGTGTGTGATGGATACTTAGAAGCGTTTATCTTATGCTATGTACTCGTAGCTGAATTCTTCAGGGCTGGCATCGGCACTGCGGCAGAGTTTACTCTGCTTCTCATGCTATCGCTCGTTTAGCTATTTATGTAATGTAAAAATTGGAGCAATTGTTGTTGTTTTCAGTATTATAAATATCAACTGGCAACTGTCTAGTGGAGTACGAAGAAAACACGCCCAAAACTTTATTATATGTTTTACATTTCTTTAAACAAAAAACATTCCTGGCCCCATCTATCTATTTGGTTGCCCAAGTTAGTGAAATATATTTGGGGTTTCTATATTTGATCGTCTTAGATTAATTAAAGCAAGGCAATTCGTTCTAATATATATCAACTTTTCACCATTTTCACAGAAGAATCAAACAAAAAACAGCTTTAATTAGCTTGAACTCTATATTATGAGCTACTTTTCTGATTTTATAAAATTTAAAACTAAATGAAGCATTAAAAAGTGTATAAAAAATAATTACAAAATGGTAAAATACTCGAACGAAAAACTCATCAATGTGTTCATTTACAATAGCAAGGCTTAGTCGAGACGACTCATTTTGAGCTACTTGGGAAACTTGATGAATTTATTGGCAATAATTCGATTGCAACAAAATTATTGTAGAAACTAAGTTGGGGCCTAGAAAACGATACAAGAAATAAAAAAAAACAAACAAAATTATCTTGCAGCGCCACGCATCAGTGCGTTAGTGCGACACGCAAACCGCGCGTTAGAGCCGCTGAGTTGCCAATTCACTGCAAATTCAATTCATAGGAATCGCAAACAGCTACTACTATTTACAATGAGTAGTACTCAAAAGAAAATAAGAATACTCTTTAGTGCATTGCACATATACTTAATGTTTCAAAGCTAGATATGTATGTATGCCTCTGTAAAAATTTATGCAACATAATGCAGGCATACACACCTGCTCAAAATTATAGTTATAATATAAACTTCATATAAAAAAAAAAAAAGTTAGTTTCATCAAGTTTTTTTACTTAGAAAGTGGTGAATTTTATTTCATTAAACCACTAACTACGGAAGATATATAAAATATTTTTTAATCAAACATTTTTCATAATTTTTTTAAAAAATGATTTGATTTTTCTTGATTGCCATATTGAAACTAATTACAAAACATACCCTTTTAAGTCATCCAAGTCGATAGCAGCTAAAATTGAAAACGTAGTTAGTGCTCAAACGGTTCGCCGACGTTTACAAAATTCAAGCCTACTAGGACGACTAGCCAGAAAAGTTCCGCTAATGCGGGCGAAAAATTTGAGTATGAGGTTATGCTTTGCAAAAATTACATAGACTGGTCAGAAGCTGCCAGAGTGAAAAAGTAGGGAAATATTCTATGAAGCGACGAAGTAAAAGTAAATTTAATTGGAAACCATTCAGAAGGAAATATGCATCGGCCAAAAGGAAAGGAGTTTCACATCCGTTTCACCAAAAAAAAACTATGAAGCATAGAGGTGGAAACATAATGGTTTTTTTCTTAGCAAGGGGTTATTCTTATATACAGGGCAACTAATAAAATGACAGCGGTGGAGTACAATAAGAATATACTCGAAAATGTCACGCTACCCTATGCTGAGAAAAACTTGTCATTGTTTTGGGTGTATCACAAAAGGGACGACCCAAAATACACCTCAAAATTCTTTGAGGACCATAATGTTAATGTGTAGAGATGGCCAAGTCTGTCCTCGGATTTAAATCCGATAGAAAACCTTTGAAAAAACTTAAAAACGAAATTAGGAATTCATTTATTTTCCGAAAAAGATATCTTATGGGAGTAAATATGTAAACAAATTGATATGAGATACCCAAAGAAACTGGCCAAACTTTAATTAATAATAGGCCCAAAAGAATGAACAAACTAGTTCAAAATGGTGGTAAATGGTGTATTCATTTCTTTAAAAATTGCACTCTGATCAAGGAAAGGAGCAACATTTCCTATTGATATATGTAGCTATTATTCAGGGAACTTCAAAAAATTTTGGCAGTGTTAATTAATGTTAAATGAATAGCAAATCATTTTTGTCGGGAAATGTTTTTTCTATAAATATTGTTTTATCAAAAGTGAACATATTTTTTGATTATCCATTTATCTCCGTACAGCCAAAGATACTTCATTAAATTCATAATCAATACATAAAAGCAAGCTTCGGAAACATTTTCAAACTACATAGAGTAGTCTGATATTATAAATGGGAATTTGTTACCAAAATAGGTCACTAATAAAAAAAATAGCATAGAGCGCTTCAATAAATTTATATACAGATTGTGGTGGTTAATTTCTAATTTACAAAAAATACAACTTTTCATCACTAAATCCATGAGATTTTACAGTCAAACAAAATATCTATTTCCAAGCCTATCGTTTTCAAACAAAAATTACCTCTTTATTCTAAGGATTTTTATTATTACAATTTACTTTCAATTTTTTGTATGTTGAATATAAAATTTAGAATGATAGAAAACAAAGATGTATCTGAAATTCGTGAGAGTAACTTGGCTGTGGCGTCACACCAGATTTACCGCTAGAGAGAACTGAGAGGGGGAAAACACTTTGTTATATATGTTAGAAATAATACCCACCAGTATTGTTGTGCACGTTGAACAGAGTCGAAATTATGTAAAAATTTACCATAGAATGTTAGGGGTATCACAATCTGCCACACCTTCTGTATTCTTGTTACCATGGGGTGTTAGCCAAAATATTTTTTCATCCCTCTAATAAAGAACATATGCACACACACACACCTACACATACATACGTAACCGCGAATTATTCCGGTTTACGATATTTTTCCGCCGGATAATTCGATACGTTAAGTTTTTTCCCGCTTATTAACTGCAAGGCTATAATAGGGTTTTCCCCTTGGCCACTCTCTTTTGACGATCAGATGGAATACACCAGCTACTATGTTGCACCAGATCAAGCAAACGATTAATCAATTAAATAACACACCCACACTTTTCTTTTCAAATTTATAACACTTGTGCGTCTGCACCACCTATTTGGGAGACACGAGGCTCGGCTGCTCATTCTGGTCCTTCCAGCTGGATTAACTGTTTCGATTTTTTTTTTGTTTTGTTTTGTATTTTCCCGGAATTGTAGTGGGCGTTTAAAAATTGTGTTCTGTATTAAAAAATAATTCCAGAGTGCGAAAAAAATACAACAATAATTCTTAAAAAAGAATAAACAAAAAAACGAAGGAATAATATTATAGGTTGTATAAAACTATATTTTGATTTATTTTATTTCTTTTCATTAAATTTTACTTTACTTCAATTAATTTTTTTTTATCTTATTTTGTATCTCATTTCATTTTGTTTGTGTATACTATTTTATTGCATTTAAATTCATATGTTATTTTTCCCTCGTGGATTTTATTTTTCTTATTTCTTTTCATTCTATTTAAATGTTAGTGTTTACATATTTAAAAAAAAAAATTTTGCATTTAATTTTATACTGGTATTTTACGTATTTTCATTTTATTAAAAACATGCATTTAATTAAACATTTTCTCTTGAATTTTTTTGATTTCTTTACTTTATATTTAAATTTAATTAAAATTTTTTGTTTAATTTTTTTCATTTAATTTAATTTTACGTTTTTTATTACCAATGTAGTTAATTAAATGTAAAAGGTATTTAATTAAATTAAATTAAAATAAAAAAAAACATTAAAAAAATATTAAAAAAATAAATTATTTAAATTTGCTTAGCCGGTTTTTCTTTGGCATTAATTAAAATATTTGCAGGCGTATTTCATTTTGTAGTATTGAGATCCCCAGTTATTTTGCATCAAAAAACGTCATCAGACTTTACAACGTTCAAATTTCATTTCTCGTTACCGCCTTACTGCAATCAACAAATGGTTTATTTCTAAAAGTTCGTTACTTAAGTCTTTTGTTTTCAGCGCACCCTGACATATTACTGAAATTGTCGCACTTGCGTCAAAAGCTGAGATATGTCATTGCGTTTTGAAGTTTAATGTTAGCTGCTTGCTTTCATGTAATTTATTATTTCATTTTTACAAAACTATTTATGTATGTAATACGAGTATGCTTATTTAAACGGTGACATTTTTAACTTATATTAGAATGAGTTGTTGCACTTGAGAGCACACGCGAACCCTCACATACACACACACACACACACATGCATGCCAATTTTTTGTTTTTTACAATCATGATATGGGCATAAAATGACGAAAGCCATAAAAGTAGTAGCGATAAATGATGGCATAAGCAAAAATGGAAATAAAACAAATTACATATAATAGTTTTCTTTTTTGTTATTAAAAGAAGACAAGCTAGTAGTAGAAAGCAATACAGATGACAATATTAGACTCAAGTATTATAGTTTTCATTGGAGAAACACGTCAAAACTATATGTATTGAGAATTTTAGCACACCAACAAATGCAAATTTCGTTAGTTGGGGTTTTCTCTGCATTGCGAAAATGTCACCCGCTAAAAACTTCCGCCTTTGCTCTCCAACCCTTCGAACTTCTTCCAAGTCGTAGTCGTGTGGAGTGCAAAATGTAAAAAACGTGCGTGACCTTTACACTTTTTTTGTTTCTGTTGCTTTTGTTGTTTTGCCGGTACTTTTTATTATAGCCCATTACAAAGTTGTTATTTACAAAAACAAAAACAAAAAAACTAACATATTAAGCGCATATGTAATATAAAGCTAAACTGTTTTACTGGTTTTATTATTGCCATATTTCTCCACAGTTGGTGAGAGATTGACAACTGTGTTATGTTCGCCCTTAAATTGGCATATGGCTTATTTTTTTTTTGTTTGTCGTTACTTTTATTTTCATGCTTGTATTTATGGGGATTTTTTTTTTAAATTAAATTTTTCATATCTTTACTTTGACATTGACTTACATTTGGCTAATTTGCATTACTTGATGCCTGTTTTATTTTTTTTGCTTCGTTTGTAGCTTTCTACATCGCAAATAAAAAAGTTCATCAACGAATATTTTGTATTTCTGCGCCAATGTTTGAACTTGTTTTCTTTTGTAACCTTTGCAGATCTTTTACATACCTTCTTTGTTTCTCTTTACAACTTGTTTGTAAATTGCAAAGCCGGTATCTTGCAGAAATCAGCTGTCAGCTAATCAAGGAGTTGAGTTGAAAACACAGGTATTACAATTTGAGAACTTCTGTAGGTATTTTTAAATAAAATGAATAAATGGCATAACATGAGATTAACTGTTATTTTCTAAAAAAATTTTTAGAATATTACAATATTAGAAAAACAGCTACAGGCAAAGCGGTAGAAGTTATAGTTTGTTTTTAGTTTTGCAGTTTTTAGCTGCTATTTCAGCTATGTATAACTTCTATCGCTTTGCACAGAGAGGCTTTTTTTACTAAACTCAAATCAGAAACAAGAAGAACTTGGAAAATATTATCGTATTATTAAGAAAATTTAAGAAAATACAATTTTTTGTAACTTTATATAATCAGGAAGCTTTTGTTTTGCTCAAGGCTTGAATAGAACTAACAGAAATAAGAATAAATTCAAATTAGTTCAAACGTTTTCTAAAATCAAGTAAACCTAAGAAAATGTGTTCGTGTTTTTTTTTTGGTTATTTACATTGTTTTTCTGGCATTTTTTTCACAGGTTTTGTTTTCAAACGAAATGCTTTTATTAATTTTAGTAGTCACTTTCTTAAATGTAGTATAGGCCAAGCCAATTTTGATTATTTCACCGATTATTCACTTTTTTGTGATCAAGAAAATTTGTATCCAATCTTAAGTAAAAAATGTTTTTCCCCCGTGACTGTTGTTGTATTTCAAAATGTTCGAAACAACTAATAATGATATAAATAAAACCAAGAGAAGAGAAACTAAAACCTTATAAAAAAGACACAATTATGTTATGGAATAGACAGAAAAAAACAACGACAAAACTGCTTCCTAATTGACCCTGAGCTAGTCCCCGTAATGATCGTGAAATAGTTCCGCATTTCCAGACTAAACAAAAGTTTGCCAATATTATTATGAAAAGTCGTAAGAAAATATTTATGACTTTTGGAAAACTGAACCATCAAATAATTATCTCATTTAAATATTATATACCGACTGACGATGCATCGGATTACAGGACGCTGTTCTTTGCAATTTTTGACAACTTGTTAAAGTTTTCGTTTCTAAAAATTTAAATAAAATATCTACTTTTGTTGCCTTTTAAATTAACTTCAATCATATTTATTTAAAAGAGGCCCAAAAGCCTAATTAATATGGTTAAGGTGTTTAAAGGTCTTCACAAAATGGCCTATAAATTGGTTTTATTATTTATATCTGAGCATCGAATTTTCTTATGAATCGATTTATTAATAATACCGAAAATGTTTTTGACCAAAAGAGAAATAGACTAGACACTGTAATAAACAGCCGCCATGGATTGCAGCTAAATATTCTAGACTATCTCACATGGTTGATGCACTAAAAGGGTTGGTCTACGGAAGTATTTAATTTATATTTGACATTTTTATTGCACATACGTCCATTTTTCTGCGCTTTTTTAAGTTAAATGTGGAAAATGCTACTTAGTAAAATTAATTGCTAAAATTGTAATTTCATTATTTGTGCAGTGCTGCTCACTTTGTGAAGAACCAAATGAGAAAGAGATTACAATTTTTACATTTCATATCCACCAATAATTTCTTGCAGCTATTTAGAAATATTTTAGCTTGCCATTTGCCGAATGGTTTCATCTGGCAAGTCGTAATAATATTTCTATAAACTTAATCATATGCCTGATAAGAGCATAGAAATTTTATCGCTGTGGCTGACTATTCTTTGCGAAGTAACTTATTATTTTTTGGCAAATCTTTTTACAGACTAACAGTTGCTATATGGCACATAGAAAAATTATGAGTGATTTATGTTTACGGGCAGTGCATTTTGTAATATTATTATTAACTATTCAAGTGGTTGGTTTTCCAATTCAAATCACATGCAATATTTTTTTGTCTTGTAGTGATTTTGCATCTTACGTCAAAGTATAGGCTTAATTTTAGATATATCACTAAAATATTACGAGTTTCGTTATTACTTCTTATAGATAACAAAATCAAGAAATACGAGTTATTGTGACTATTTATTTTTTAAATTATTATTGAAAGTTGTATGGCGTTTCGTTTTGTATGGCTAGAAATGTTGTCTTATTTCACCACACCAGAAACCAATTGGATTAAATCGGATTCTGATATCATTTAGCAAAATTCAGTAAAGTAAAATGAGGCAAGATTTTCTGTTAGAAGAGCAATGGGCGACTTCTTTGTTTTCTAGTTTCTTTGGTATAAACCTTAAAACATTTAATTTTTGAAAAATAAGCAGTCATACACTTTTGCTTCGCATAAGATTTCTAACTTTAAAATATGATCGATAATTTTGTGGAGTATGGATGGTATTTAATAATTCCACAAGTTTTTTATGTTACTTTTAACAGATTTCGTGTATAATGTAGGTACCCCCTCATCTTTTCCATGTTATTCCGTTTCTGTATCATTCGATATGGAGTTCATATTATAATGGCGGATAAAATCACTTGGGCCTTTTATTTCCATTTCATTCATTACGAGTAATACTATGTTCACACGGCAATAAAAACAAGTTGTGTTGAGGAGATATTTTCAATATTAAACATGACTGTTCAAAAATCATTCCATTTTATTAACTCGCTGGCATTTCTCTATTTGATTATTTTTTGTACTCGAAGTGAAGTGCGGGAACCAAAATGCCTCCAGAGTTCCCAAACAAAATCTTCGCTCTGTGCGCACCAAGTAGAGCCACGTTTTATAAATATTTCCTTTTTATCCATCCAGAGTTTTTGCTATTATTGTTCTTATTCCTGATTATAATCAAGTGACGGCAAATCATGGATTTTCGTTGGCAAAAGCTAATAAAGTTAGACAATTTTTGCAAGGCGAAAACAGGTGCTTTTAACTTTTTTTCACATCATTTTACTAATGAGTCATAAACAAATGGTTTTTGTTGTCGTGTGGACGTGGTATAATAAAGCAAATCCAAAAGCAAATGTTACGGAAAAAACTATTTGTCGTTCGGGTAATCGGCGATTTTTTTATTATTCCGTCAATTACTTGTTATAAAGTATTTTTGTCAGGCATGAACGACTAGAAAAAATTAAAAAGTTATTCAACTAAAATCGAAGTTAATCCACATCAGCAACTGTAATGTTAACACCGCTATTTGAAGTTTACAATTCATATAAGGAGGTAACATTATCACAAGTATAAGAGCCCTAGAATTTTTTTTATTCTAGGTGGAAAATAAGAAACTATAAACGAATGAGAGGAAAGTAAAAAAAAAAAAGAAATCGTGCATTTTTCAATTCGAACGAAGAAGAAAAGTGAAAATATAAACAAAACAAATAAGTTTGCCATTTTCACCGCGCCAGGCGAAAATAGAACAAGCATTCAACACATGGGGCGCTACCACTTTGCATAAAGTCGTCTTGATTTGTTTGATTTCACTGTCGTTTGGCAGTTATTATCACAAACTGATTGCGCAAATCAGGGTTGCACAGAGAATTAAATGTTGATTAAATCTTCATCTTCTCGGTGAAGAGATTTTCAAGCCACATTTTTACAAACCAAAATCTTGCCAAGTCAAGTGCATGAGATAACTACGATAATTGCGATAATCACAAGATTTAGTTTTGGTCTGGACATGGTGGAAATGATATTAATTTAAGAGGATTTTATTGTCTGAACATGGTATAATAAAAAAATACCAATTTTCGAAGTGACCGAATTTTTTTTTCGAAATTTTCGCCATTTTCAACCCATAGAGCTTGCGAATTATCCCGAAGCTACTGTACACATTTATTTAAACTTTTACGAATATACCCTATATACTTAATTTTTACGAAAAAATGCTAGTGCATCTTAAACTTGTTGGCTATCGATAATCGGTATCTAACCAATTTATCTAAACTTTTAATTATAATTCACATCATAAATATTTCAAGACAAGTTATTGGCTTTTGTGGTCGTAAAAGTGTTAAGCATGAACTCATAAATTAAGCTAAAACTTGCTAATTAACCAATGATATATTGAAATTAGTAATTTTGATTGACAAAATTTAAACAATTTTTTGTTTTATAATGGAGCATATCGGCTTAACCGGCTTGTGGGACAAATAAGATTAATTTGTGTCATATAAATATTAGAGTGTGTGATTTTCTGCATCAAAGCTTTCCTCTGTTTTATGTAACCAGGAAATAGCATGAATATAGTAAATACGAGATTATTTGTAGTAAATTTATATAATAACAAAATAATAACTTATGTATGTATGTATAAAAGTTTGAAAGCTGATGTTTGCTTGTTTCACTGCACAGGTTTCTTATTACCGGTTTCTTTTTGAAGATATTATATTTACAACCTTGCGCTGTGCCACATAGATGGACATACATACATCCATACATACAAACATACATACAATAATTCTTATCTACCTAAGCGCATCCATACGTTTGCAGCATAGTACGAGAAGTCGCTCGTTTCCACAATGCCCCCAATGTTGCATAATTATTGTCACGTCCGACAGCGTTGTATGTTTGTATGTATGTAACATCGGTCTGCTTTGTGGCTTATTCAATTTTACCGTAAATATAGTCGCAATAAAAGAATCTTTCAATTTTAGCTTAACAAGTGCACATGCACTACTTGGCTTCACACAAATTTAAGCAAAGGGTACAAAGTTAAAAATTGTCCTCAGTTTCAATTAGACGTGACACTTCTTAAAATCTCATACATAGAAAAATAATAATAGCGAATATACGGGGAACTAACAAAAGTTCGCTGAGTTGTTGACGTTCAAATCTTTAAAACAAAAACAAACAGTAACAACCCCTTAACAATAGCTTTATAAGATATATTTCTAAATTTCACAATGATCGGTTAAAGTGGAGACGAGAGATCGCAAAAAAAACGAAGACAAAGATCAGACAAAATTTCTACACCTACGCAAATAGAAATTCGCTTTGTGATTCTTTTCTGTTTTCTACGTAAACTAAAGCCACTAGAAATTTTTAATGAATGCCAAATTATTTAGAAACAATATTATATCATAAATTTTGAAATGCAGAATCGCACTTTTTATAAGTAATTCCCTCAGTTTTAAAGCTATTCTGCTAAAATTTTGCACAAGATTGTTTTGCAATACAAGAAAGCTCATGAGGCATCTGCCCATTTATTTGTACGATTTTCATTCTGCGCAAATTTAATGATATATAAAAAATGGGAATGAATTGGTGCCTAAGATATATTCACTACTTTCAAAGTAAACAGATTATGTAGGCTTTTATTAATTTTGCAATAAACTTTACTCAATCGCGAGAAAATATCGCTACAAGAAACAAAGCAAGGAACATTTTTCTTAGGTTAGTTTTCTTCAGTGGGCATTATTATGAAATATCTAAAAGGACAATCGAATAGTTATTGAAATGCTCGATCCTACACAGAGCGAAAATACCACCTATAATTCCCTACAAATCAGAACAAAATTAAGCGGATTTCTCTATGGTTTTTCCAATAAGAAGTCCTTGTTACGACTGAATATATCCTTTCAATAAAATCATGAAGATAATCTGTAAAACTGAGATGGAAACTTTTCAAAGTAATTAAGGGGAAGTCCCGTAGAATTAAGAAGAAAACCTTTTTAATAAAATCTAGTAATTTCCTAGTGGTTCCAAACATTCCAGATGGAACATTTTTCGGTAGACCCGAGATAACGCCACTGTGGGTCTGCGGAAGATCAAAGCTGACGATGATCCACCATGATTGTCAGAAGAAATGATTGCTGATGTTTGGGCTTGAATTCCACGAATTTGAAATGTTGCACAAAAAGAGGCTCGAATGCATTTTATGAAATGTATCTTAAGAAAATTAAAAAAATGCCTAGTCTAGCAACTTTAATAAAGGTTTAATCGAGGTTCTATAAGTACGAATAGGAAACTAAGCAGCAGTCTGTTATGGAACCCAATAGAAGAAAGCCAATAAGTAAAAGCTAAACAAAAAATCAGCAACAGAGGACGCAGTTGACTCACCCAATCGAAATTCAAAATTCATGCTATTGCCCTGGAAAAAGTCAAATGGTACCTGTAAAATGGTATATCGAAGATTGCTTACAAAAAGTTTTAAAAAATCTGTTTGAAAAACCGATAGGAAAAGGATATTTGGCGCTACTTTTTACATCATGACAATGCGCCAAGTCACACTACTTAAATAACAAGAAACTTTATGGCGATCTCTGGCATCGACGAAATAAGACCAGTAGGTATCATATTCTCCGGATCTAGGACCTGTTGTGATTTCGGGTTATTTCCAAAAATTAAAAGAAATTTTAGCGGAAAGGTCTTTAACAGTAACACGCAGATAATTGATGCTGAGCTTGATAAGCTTCAAAAGCAAGATTTTGAAGAAACGCATTGAAATTAATGGCATTTTGTGGAGGAGATAAAAAGAAACGAAGATTCATAATAAATATGAAGAGACTTTATTTCGTTTTTTCTGATCACCTAAGCGGATTTTTGTTAGTCCCCACATAAAATATCCACATACAAAGTTGCAACGGTTCTGTGGTTTTGCCAAGCTCTCTGCAAACTGAGGCACAGCCTCCAACTAGCCAATAACAAAAATAGATAAATAGAAAACAACTAGCGGCCAACGTGAAATGAAGCGATATTCGTTGGAGAGCCAAACTTAATCCCAAACTACATATATATGTAAGTATCTTGTACATATCGTATTTGCTTAAAAAACTCTAGTCAAATGTCAAAATTGTAAGCGGTAAAAGCAATGCAACTGTTCAATGCAAACAAATTTCTGCTTATATGCAGATGTGTATGTGTGTGTGTGCAACAACAATATATGTATATGCGCATATATGTATATTGATATCACTCTACAACTGTTGCTAATGCGAACGCCAACAATAAAGGAAAATATTTGCAAATCGATTTAATTATGTAAATTCGAAGTGACTGCAAGCAAAACAACGACAAAACGCTAGCAGCGGGCGGTAGCTGTTAAATAGCAGCAACAACAATATCCAGTAGTTGCCAAAAAAATAGTTGGACTCTGTTTTAACAGCTATGCGCAAAGTAGAGGTGAGCAGCAAATATTATGGCAAACAAAAAAAATTAAAAGTCAAAAAATGGCAAAAGGTGAACGCTGAGCTGAACTCCAAATGAAGATGAGATGAGTAGATAGATAGGTGAGAGATGCACAAAATTTCATTTCAGGCGAATAGCGATTTGGATAGCAGCAGTACTATGAATGCGTTGTTAGCGAGCATGTAATTTTTATACACTAAAAATCAAAAATATGTGCACACAAATTTCGCGCAAAATTGGCAATAACTGCAGAAAATTAAAAAAAATATACGCTATTTTAAATCGACAGCTTATATTCAATACCCTCTATCTCTGCATATTGCACAAAAATTAGATTCTGCTATAAAAATCTTCCTAAGATTTAATGGTCATCGGTAATATTAATGCTGATATTGTTCGAAGATCTTGAGTGCCAGATGGGTTATAATACAAGAAAGTAGTTTTTGGGAAAACTCCAGATAGAGAATATTGAATGTAATCCCACACGGCAATTATATTTTTATTGCAAGGTTTTTTTTTTTGAATTTTCATACATTCTGCAAGATAATCATCACTTTATGGTGGAGTTTAAATAATCGCCGTAAGGTTAGTATTGACAATCAAATAAAGATTTTTTCCTTTCGGTCAAAAAATTTAAAACTCTTATTAGCAATGCCAAGACTTTTCGTTATGAAGGCAGGAATTATTAAAATTTTTTATTTTAACTAAATTAAGGTCCACAGAGCAAAAAACTTTAGAAACCCAGGTAGATGTTATAACTTCAATTAGATTTTTGTATGGGATTTTTAAAATATAAAATTAATTACAATAAAACTGAATATCAGAAATAACCTCGTCTTTTTACAATTATTATAATTTTTGTGGTCTGCAGTTTTTGAACGAAGGTATTGCAATTCTTTTTTAATCAGGGCTGTTCTGAATTACACATGAAATAGTTATTTTCAATATGAAATTGAAAGCTTAAATAGAAATATACCAGCGGCCGAAAATAATCTTTTTTTTTCTGATTTTTTTCGGAAAAAAAAATTACTAAGAAGAATGAGTGCAAAACAAAACTCGATCTAATCATATGAAAATGCAAACTTATTTTTATTAAAACAAAAAAAACAGTTTCCTTAATTTTTTTGCGGTCACATTTGATCGGTATTTTGTAATTTTTATTTTTTCGATAGAAAAAAATATCAATGATCAATACGAGTACAATAAAAATCCTAAAATAACGAATAAATCAAGGTTTTTTTTTGTTATAAAAATTATAACCGTGATGGTTCCTGAGAGACACAAATATTCGCTGGTATTAGAATAAGTTTCTGGTAATATTTTTACTTTGATTTAGTACTTATTTCACTCACACATTTCATTACCCGAAGACATACATAAATATTTTTTTGTTTCAGCTCAAGGCCAGTAGTTAATAAATTTTTATAAATAAAACAAAGTTAAGTTTTCCTTGTCTTAATTTTATTTTCATCGATATTTCGACTTCAGTTTGAAGTCATCTTCAGGAACTACTGACTGCGCCTGTTCGACCTGGTCAACCAAAAATATATTCATTCCTTTGTAGGCCGAAAAACAACTTCAATCATGGAAGACATAATGTGAAAATTTTGCATCTGAATGTTGAGTATTGTCCCTAAATTAATTTGAACCTAGGTTTGATATAGCTCTGCATATTTATTTAAAACTCTCAAATACTAACTTTCGCAATATCTAAACTCTATTTAATTAAAAAAAATTCCCACTTCAACTATAATATCTCATCATTTTTTTTCAAAAGAAGTTCAGTCGACGTAGCCGAAATCGAAAATTTAAAATTCAAACTTAATGAGTTGGATAGTAAACTGTACACTAGAAAACGCCCTTATTTATAAAAAATTTTAATATTTGTGTATTCTTTAATTTGCAACACAAATGATTGGAAAATTAATTTAAAAAAAATTTTCTTACTTTTCGAGTTTTAATAACTGAATAATTTCCCTGCCAATGATGCTGGTAATTTCTGAAGTGTGAAAAAATACAACAATCACCGCAAATTCAAACAACAAAAGTAATTTGGGCAAAACAAAACAAAATCAATCAAACACTAAAGAAGCAGAAGAAGAAGAGGAAGATATAAAGAAGCAGCGGATTAGTGCGATTTTGACTATTCGATGCAGCCATTTGTGGTCATATCGACGCGACGCGGCTTCTCACGCAACCCCATTAAAAAGCTGCACCGGCTAGCGTTGACGCAGGCGAACAACACATCCATGCGCTGCTTTTGCTACTGTTTTTCTTTTGGCCACCTAGGCAAAGTGTAGAGTCCGCAAAACCAGCTAGAGCCACGGATGCTGTAAGCCGGGCCAATCCAACAAATCAACGCACCAGCGCTTTACCAATTGACGATTGACGATTGACGGTTGGCGATTGACGATTGACGATAGACGATGGAGTACGACGAACGTCAAGCAAAGCGATATTTGTTGTTGTATATCCCCCCATTTGCTGCTGATGTTGATGCTGATGCTTTGGGCATTGCATGCTGTTTTTGTTTTTGTTTTTATTCTCTATTCAATTTTTGCTTGTTATTACAAAATTTGCGAAATGTGCCTAATTTATGGTGATACACACACTGGACCGTCGCCGCACCGCACAAGCTGTTGGCTGTTGGCTATTGGCTTGCTGGATTGCTGGCTTGCTGGCTGATCAATTAATTGTTTGCTTGTTTGTTTGTTTCTTTCTCTGTTGGCTGGTCGCGCTAATCATTGTCACTTTGTTGTTGTACGAAAAAGCTATTTAGTGCAAATTTTTCAATTGAATTACAATTGCTGCGTAAAATTTATGTGTTTGTATGGGAATTTAAATGCAACTATTTATGGCGTTAAAAAGGAGAAGGAGAAGAATTATATTAATTTTTTAATTTTTTCAAAAAAGTTTTGAACTTTTAAATTTGAATTTCGAAAATACTTTCGGAAATGTAGCTTTTAAGCGTGTAAACCAAAATTTCTTACTGTGTACAATCTAAAAGTTTTTATAAAAATTTGAAACTTTTTAAATTGAATTTTGAAAAACGTTTCGGTATGCAGTTGATATGTCAAAAAGTGTGCAGGATCGTCAACGCAAAATATTATTAATAATAAACAGGAATTTTTATAAATTTCAGAAAATAATGTGTCAGGCTGGAATTTCAAAAAAATTTCAAAAATCAACACAAATTTATGGCGACTACAGAAATATGAATTTAAACATCCAAAATTATTTTAAAACCCAAAATTACTAGTTCTTAAATTTTTATGAAATTTTTTTTTGTAAATTTGCTAATTTTTTTTATAAATTTTGTACAAAGGTTGAAATTTTGATCAATGTATGTACATATGTATATGTTTTTATTATAAAATGAAGCAAAGATATATCAGAAGATTAACGAAAAAAATGTTCATTGTTGTAATGAAATTTCCATGCCGAGCCCAAACCGCGAAAAAAACGTAAACGAGATTTTTTTTAAAACTTTCTTTTTAATGCAGGGATGCTCTAGGAGTTGGTATGGTACGATATGTCAAAAATTAAAACGTCGAAACTAAAAATAATGAATGTTGCAAACAAATATTTGGAAAACCAAGAATGTAGAAAAAAAATTTCGAATACAAAAATTACGAATAAAAAATTTTTGCCAAAAAAACATCGAAATAATGCAATGAATTATATGTATAGGAGTATAAAATTCACGCTTAAAAAAATCATCATATTTTAGTTATAATTTCCATGATTTTTTTTCGTCATATTACAATTTCTTTGGTCGTTTTTCGACTCAACAGGATGTAATTCCGATAATTTTTGTTTCCGCAATACATAATTTAAATATTTTGAAAATTTTTATGTTTCCAAATTTCTGTTTCGGTATTTTTTATTTTCGAACACTCGGAATAACTTCGAAAATTTCAGCACCGATATGATGCCAAAAATCGAAAACGCCGGAAAATAAAACTAAAAATACTAAATTTTAACACCAATATTATCGAAAAAAAACTTCAAAAATAACAACACTCGAAAAGACGAAGAATTAAATTTTATTTTGTAATAACTCAAAACATTCAAATAAAATTATGGCCCTGTGGAGACCTGCAGATCGACAGTAATCAACTAATATTAAAGTTTTTATTTTATTTTTTAGAAAAAAAAAAAATAATAAATATATTTTAGGTTTTCGATTAATTAAAATTTTTTTTTTTTTTTTTGGAATTCATGTACAAATCCGCTTTAATCCAAATAATTTAAAATGACTGGGAATTTTTTCTCTGCAAAACCCATATGCCTAAATGTGACTAACAGCAGATTTTTGGAATTAGGCAATGAAAAACTGCATTCAATAATACTGTGACTTATATATTTTGTTTGTGTAGTTGTAGTTCGATTTAATTTCCTAAATATAACATTTTATAAAATTCACTCACAGATATACATATATCTTTTAGTATTTTAGCTGATAAATGAAGAAATGGAAATACAGTGTTCTGGAGAAAAAAAAACAATTTCAAAACAATATAAGTTTCATAAGCTTACATCAAGATTTCGAAACCAAATCAACAATGCGGGGTTCAACACACTTCAATTAATCTCCAGGTGATTTTCGAGGTAAGGCTTTGTATTTACCCAAAATGTTTCACATACACACTGACATTTTTTTTATAAACACTTCTTGTATGCACTGTATTAAGGAATTTTTTCGAATAACCTCAATATTTTGTTTTCAGAATTGCATGTAGATTTCACATAAAAAAAATCAAATAATTTTTACAGAGCAACTGAACACGCACAAATATTCCCATATATGCAAATAATTTTTTTTTTTGTTAGGTAAAACTGATATTATCCAGCTAATGGCGCTTCTTCACTTTTTCCGTAATTTTGCTGTCCTGCGAACACAAGCGATTTTTGCACGAGCGCGTATCCTTTGTACTATTCGTTTGAAGCATCGACTTATTACTACAGCTTCTTAGTAAACACTAAATTCATAATCTTTTGTGTTTTCGTCATTTCACTTAACATTTATATATTATATATTTATTTTTTACTTTTTTGCTTTCAAATCGAAGAGATCAGATAATTTTTTGTTTTCACTTATATTCATTTTATTTTAATTACAATATACATATACATTCATATACACATATATTTTTTTTTCATAAAGAACTAATATCTATTAATGTCATTTTTCTACAGTTAATTTTTCCGTGTAATTCGCAATGATTTCTTTGCCATCCAACCGATCTCTGCGACTGTGCGAACTCAAGCTGGGCGCGCGCGCGAGCGTGTATCGTTTTGAAGTTATCGCGATGAAATGAAAAGCTCGCTTGAATGGACCGCGCCAGTTGTCAGTTGGTTTTGTTGAAATTTTCAAACCCCAACTACGGCAATAACAGCAGCGATGGCGTAGTTGCCGATCAACAACGCTTGACGCTTGCTGCACACCGTCGATTCGATGCTGCTGCAGCCCAGCACGCGCAGTACAAAACTTTAGCAGCGCAGCGGCTTAGCCTAGTCGGGCTCCAAAGTGTTCGTTGCATTTTCACCACGAACTTAGTTAGCCAAGTTAAAGTCAAAATTGTGAGAGCATGATATCTTAACTGGCTGCATGAGTGTGTGTGTGTGTGCGTGTGTGTGTTTCGGATAGCGAGCGAATGATGGGTGTGGGGTTGCTGTGAGATCGTTATTTCTTTCCGAACTCCGAAAAGCCGGCTAACAGTACACACATACCATCGCAGAAATCTACCTATGAAACCGTTATTGTGATCGTATGTTGAAAAGCGTTACGATCCTCACTGCAAAGTTCGTATGGATGTAAGTAGGTAAATTTCTTATGTGAAAAAAAACTTTATATTTTTTATTTGAATCATCGCTTAAAAATTGATTAGAAACTTTGTCTTGTTTTGGCTTCTCATCGCGATTTCCGGGAAGAACGCGAATTTTTAGCGCAATGTCATTTTATTTACTTTCTTCAAGTGTTGTTTACATTTTTTTCGTTCAGCGCGAAAACCTCATTGGACGTCTTGTTGAAATATTTTTAGCTTGGCGCTGTTTACTCAGAGCTAGAGTGGAAGAAATGATGGCTTCGACGTACGACGTACGAAGCACGGGTGTAAGCTCAGTTTTGGCGCTAACTTTTTGATGTTCGCAACAGGTGTGGTGAGTTTTCTCTCATTTCTATATATTAGCGGAGCGTAACTGAGTTGCATTATGTCGCGGTATTTGCTGTTTGCTATTCATGAGTTTTCGTTCTTCTGCTTTTCCTATCAGCTGAGTACTGCGGGGGATTTTTGTTTGTTTGTATTGATTCATTCTAATGTTGTTTATCTTTTCAGTTTACGATTCTCTAGATTGTTTATGATTGAATTATTTTTTATTGATATTTAATATATAAATGCAAATAATGTAAATGCACATACATACATCTCACTATATGTATATTTTGTGTAGTTTTAGGGAAAGTTTAGTCGAGTGTGTTTATTTGCATTAGATCATTCCGTCACAGATTTAGCAATCTTGCGGTTAGGTACAAATTTATGTAGATAAGTATGTTATATTTATTATAGAAAAATTCTCCAGTAGGTCACATTTCCAATCGAAATCAATCAAATCAAATCTCTGTTGAAAAAATTTCTTGGAAGTGCTAAGGGTATAAATTTTCAACAATGTATTTAGAAGTACAGTTAATAGTTTGTTCGCTACGCAGAGCGAAATTACCCCCTAAAATGCCCTATAAATCAAAAGAAAATAAAGCGGATTTCTCTATGATACTTTTTCCAGCTCTCCTGACCTAACGATAGCTAGCGCAGGTCTGATAAATAGCATAACGTGGCGACCTATGCTATCGCTTGCATCAGACCACCTATGTACCTATAATCATCTCGATTGACAGACCTGCTGACTTTGTCTCCGCGGACCATCGGACCTATATCAACTTTAAAAAGGCTGACTGGGTCAGGTTCGCGGAGTTCACCGAAAATGCCTTCAGGTCTCTTCCCACACCCACCGACGTTCGAAAAGGCGAACATAAGTTCCGCAAGGTGGTTGCGTCAGCTGCGGCCCGCTTCATTCCGGCAGGGAGGATCCTCGAGATCCGTCCCAACTTCCCGGCTGAAGCGGCCGCTCTAGCGAACGAACGCGACCACCTTCGCCGCTCCGATCCCCGTAATCCTAACATCCAGGATTTAAACGTGGAGATTCGGAGGCTGGTGGACCAACACAAGCGGAACAAGTGGGAAGAGCATCTGAAGTCCTGTAACCTGGTCACGGGTGTTGGTAAGCTCTGGTCTACCGTGAAGTCCTTATCCAACCCGACGAAACACGACGACCGAGTGGAAATTTCATTCGGGGATCGTGCCTCGTCGGACCCGAAGAGATGCGCGAGCTATTTTAGCTGACAGTTTATACTGCATCCTTCGGGGGATAGGACCGAGCGGAAGGTGACCAGGAGGCTGCGCAAATTACCGAACAACAGCGCGCCTCTTGCCTTCACTTGTGGCGAGGTAAAGGAGGGATCCTCAATTTGTCCATGGCCACCCTCATCATTCCAGACATCTGGAAGGTTGGGAGGGTGGTCCCACTACTGAAACCAGGGAAACCGGCCGACAAGGGTGATTCCTATCGGCCGATTTCCCTGCTTTCACCTGTGGTAAAGACACTTGAGGCCCTACTCCTCCCGTATTATACATACCACCTTGGGTCAGCTAAGCATCAACATGGCTTCCGGAAAGTGCACAGTACAAAAACAGCACTTAATGCCATAAACACACAGGTGAACCGTGGTCTTAACCAAAACCGCCCCTGCGAGAAAACCGTCCTAGTAGCGTTGGACCTGTCGAAAGCTTTCGACACAGTTAGCCACTCCACGCTACTAGCTGACGTGGAAGCGTCAACTCTCCCGCAGGGACTGAAACGGTGGACCGCGAATTATCTGTGTGGTCGTCAATCATCAGTATGGTTTAGAGATAGAACATCGAAACCAAGGAGGATTAAACAAGGGGTACCGCAGGGTGGCGTCCTGTCCCCATTATTATTTAATCACTATATCTCCAAGCTCCCTCAACCGCCAGAGGGAGTCACGATTGTCTCCTATGCTGATGATTGCTCGATATTGGCAACCGGCAATGTAATTGATGATCTGTGTTTGAAAGTGAACGGATATCTCTCTGATCTTGCCCATTTCTTCACGAGCAGAAACCTGGCACTGTCCCCTGCTAAGTCCTCGGCGACCCTTTTTACCACCTGGACGAAGGAGGTCAGGCTGGATCTTAACATCCATATCGAAGCTGCAGACCTGCCAGAACGCGACGGGATGTCTTCTGATGTCGCCTGAGGAGCATCTCCACCAAGAGGTCAATGTGCTCCGAGTTAAGGAGCACAACCTCATGCTCAGCAAGCAGTTCCTTGCTGGATGTCACCGCTCGGGGCATCCAAATAGGCACCTGCTTGCAGTGGAGCTGCCCCCCAGGCACATTAGAAGACATCTTGTAGAACTAAAGGACGAGATTCAGCCACTCATCACACATCCGCTGGATCCGGAGGCGTACCGCCGGGTCCTAAGCAACATCCACAGAGACACAGTCACTAACATCATTGACTCCCGCCAGGCAAATGCAGTCATCGGAGCCCAACCACCACCTGTAGCAGATGAGGAGTCCCTGCTGCCCCGCGAGTCCCGCGTCACTCTGGCACAACTACGATCTGGATACTGTAGCAGGCTCAACTCCTACTTATCCAGAATCAACTCCGACATACGCAACACATGTCCGGCATGTGGAGATTCTCCGCACGACACCAACCACCTATTCACATGCCCTCCCAAACCCACTCATCTAACCCCCCTCTCCCTCTGGTCCAACCGTGTCGAAACTGCACGTTTCCTGGGCCTCCCCCTAGATGAGTTCGACGACAACGACCATGGGTGAATCCGCTCTTTACGGGGCGCGACTAGCCGCTACAACAACAACAACAACATGATCCTTTTTCCTTAAGAAGCCTTTATTATTATGACTGGGTATGTCTTTTCAATAAAATGAAGAAGATAATCTGTAAAACTAAAATTAAAACTTTTCAATGCAATTAAGAAGGAGACTCGCTGTAACATTAAGATGAAAGCCTTTTCAATAAAATTAAGAAGGAAATCTTGGTTTTTAATAGAATCTCCTCTTACTTGTAATAAGCCGAAAATCTTATCAATTTAAAGTTTTTGACACCTATATTTTTTTAAGTAGATTGTACATAGATAATTATAGTAATTTTAAGTACTTATGTATGTATTATTATAAAAGATTTCACATATTTATTAATAAGACATAAGAACAATTAAAATAAGTATTTATAATAATTAGTGTTGCTGGGAAAAATTTTGAGTTTTTGTAGACGTATGTAGCCATATTTTTATTAAATACTTGTTATACAATGTCTAATTTGTAAAATCAGCTCTTGCCGTGACTACGATTCCAGTCCATCAGCTCAACTGAAAGCATAAAACCAAACAAATTTCGTTCGTACGGGGGCTTGTGGTGTCCTTGAACGATTCATTAAAATGAGAAAAAAAATTTCAGCAAACGGGAACGATTTTCTCAAAAAGGCTGCTTTTTTCATCTGATGAAATGTATTGAAAAATTCATAACATTGATATGAAAATTGAAACCAAAAAATTAAATCGATCAAGGACACGGCAAATTAATTACGAACAATTTGAAAAAAAAAAATTTAAATCGGTTGAAAACTCTTTCGGCAATCCAAGTCACCACTACGACGTTTTCGGAAAAACATGATATCGCGTTTAAAGTTTCAAGTGGTCGTGTCGTGCGCTACGCTTGACGCGCCACGACTTCGTAAGGGAGCAAGATGCAAAACGCTATAACTTCGCTTCTACTGCTTAAATCTCTATAAAAATTTGAGATAACATTCTTAAGAACCTATTCTTTAAGGTGAAAGAATAAAAAAAAAATTGATTTTTTTACCGACTTCAACATATATAACCCCTTAATACAAGTTTAGACAGATCAAGATATTTATTTTCGAGAACATTTGTTCATAAATTATATTTTGTTTTTGAAATTCTTAGAACGCTATTCACTGAAAACTTCTGGATGAATAAATAAGTAAATCCAAAATTTTTGTTTTGAAAAACAAGCTTTTTTAGACGTCGATCTCTTTATTTTAGCAATTAAGAATTCGCAACTCTACTCCGCTAAATATAAAATGCTATGCTGTAATCCGTCAGTAACTCTCCACCGCGTAGCCAGTTATAAAAATTAAATTCGAAGTTCTTAATCTACTGTTTGTAGTAAGCATAAAGGAAAACCCCATCCCACCACCAGATCCAACTAGTTTTATTTATTTATTTATTTAGTTAAACACGCAATAGTTCCCACCGACTTCTTACTTAATGAATAAATTATTCAAACCATTAATTCAATATTGATTGCCAAACTAAACATATGAAAATGTTAAAGAGATTCATATTTTAAAGACTAACAAGAAGCATTCAACAAATAAGACAATGAGCCTTTAGAAATAGTAAATTAAGCGAAGTGGTCTCCGAGATCTCATTAAGCTCATGAATCGCACGACTAATAGGTGACTTGCTCACGAAATTGGTTGTGAGTAAGATAAAAGGAGTAGGAGCTTTTTAAAAGCTTTATCGGAACAAGGAATTTAATGCGTTGCACCAGAAACGCACAATCAATTAAATTAAACATAAAAATCAGCGCTATTATCGACCTTCAGCGTTCAAGCGACTTTAAGTTGGTTAAAGGAAAGGCGGGAGTTATAACACGGAATAAGGTCACATATAAGTATTTAAAGATCCTCGTGCGAATCCTAGAAACACCTTTTGTGATAGCAAATTGATTGTAAGATCTCCAAATAAATATAGCGTATTTCAACCTATTCGCAACAAACGCAGTAAACAGTAATTTAATTTTGGGCTAATAAAATTTGTGTGACTTTAGAATGAGAAACGTGATTCAAAAATTGCACCAATGTCTTTGATCTCATCCACCGGTTAAAGAACATTATTAGAGATATTTTGTAATGATTGTTGAATATCACGAGATTTGTAGCAGGTTACTTGAAAACATTTCTTAATACTTAACGAGATACTAGAATTAGTAAACCAATAGAAAATGACATTGAGATCAGCCTGAAGCCTCAATACATCCTTTGAGTTTCGTATTGTGGCAAAAGTTTTCAAGTCATCAGCGTATAAAAGATGACTAGCCAATCAAAAACAACTAACGACATATATCATCATTATAAGGGCCCAAAATACTTTCTTGAGGTACCCAAGGAGTAGCAATGGAGGGAGCCTTTCACTTAGATATACATAATTGCATATAATTAGGTATGCACCCTAGAAATTTTTGACACTGTTTTTGTTTTTTTAATTTGGGAAACATTAGGTACACATATTGTCGACCGCCATGACTTAAATATAATACATTAATGATGCATATTGGAACGATTTTCCGTTCCGTTTTCCGTTGGCAAGTTTGGTTTAGAGACAACCCGGTTTCGGCGTTGTGCCAGTGTCATTTTTCGTTCTATAATCGGGAAAAGTCGTAGTAAGAATAATTGAAAACAATTCTTCTATCAGATCAGCTGATAGAACATTCGTGAAATCCATTTCGAAGTAACATCGCAACATAATGTTTATCAGTTTGAACTAGATCTTAGCATGAAAATAGCTATCAATGATAGTTGGAATTGGGCCAAGATTGGAAATACGTTTGGTGCAAGAAATATTCGGGAGATTTAAGTCCTCAAAAACACAAAGATGATTATCATGCACGTTATTTTGAACAAGAGAAGTAATATTGTCCATATATATTTCAAATTTTTTGCTAGGCGGAATGTAAGAGCCAAATAGATGTAATGTGAGCCAAATAACTGAAATAACGCAATACAAAGATATCAAAACTATTATCACTTTCTATGCATACTTTCAGGCTGAAGGCAATGAAGTTAACAGTTTGAGTGATATGTGGTTTGCCTTTTGTATTATGAAGATTTTTAAGGAAGTTTTTTTTTAAATTAATTGAATGTAATTTTTCTTCCACATTTTGATAAGTTTTCGGTCACCAATTTTTATTAGACAATTCAAATTTTGATGATTAGAAAAAGCACTAAAACAAACAAATTGTGCAATCAATTCTTCAATTTTTTGCTTTTTAGTTTCTTTATTTAGCTTTAATACTTTATATCTGAGTTTTTGAAATATGTATACATTAAAGCAAAAGTTGAAGCACTTTAAGTAAAAAGTAAGAAAAAAATATCACAAATTAAAAAAAAAGAAGAAAATTCAGTTCGTATCTACCTAATAATAACAATAATTTGGCGCTTACATCTCCCTATTTAAATTGAATATTTCTTAATTTAGTGTGTTCAGGGTTTTATTGGCAAGCGAAACAAATTGTTCATAAAATCTGTCAAAGTTGAAATATTCCGATTTTGGGCGCAATATGTTGTGTAGGTGTAGGTCGTTTTCCAACCCATTCTTGCATTTGACGTTTGAGCAAATTGTCTTTAATAGTCAATAATATGTCGATTTTGTTTAGTTTTTGTAAATTGCCGTTATATGAGAGGTGGGCGTGGTTTGGTTTTTGGCCGATTTTTACAATTTTCGAAATTTTGCTTATTGGGATGGTAACTTAGTTTTCGAGATACACCCATTTGCTCAAAAGTGAGCGGTTCGATGTCTATTTACATTTTTTTCATTCTGCGTATTTTCTTATGCAACTTCAATCCGCGTATTAAATTTGAAAAAAAATTATCTTTAATAGTTACTTAAATGTCGCGTTTTTTTATTTTTGAAAATCCCCGCTATACCAGTGGTGGTAAATTGCAAAATTTAAATTGATCACGAATGAAAAATGTTTCAGGAGGAATACAAATATTCGTTTTGGAATTTATAGAATATTTCTAACCACATTTTATCAATTTTAAAGTGCTGATTTCCACATGATAAAATTTTTTTTTAGAACTTATGTAAATATAGGTTCGGTCTTCTAGTTTCTGTAAGTAGACAGTTATAGTCAATATATGTATTTCTCGATTTTTTTCTGATAAAAGCTTAACACAGATTCACTATCTGTCGAACTTTCTTGCGACGAAATAAAAAAGCACAATTATTTACCAAGGCGTTTGCTTCAGATCTTTCTTCAATATATTCAAAACATACAACAAAATTTATGCGCTTCTGTGGTAAACATTTCCACTGGGTCTGTTGCAAATTCATAAAATTTTAAATACAAATATCAAAAAAAGGATGACTGTGCAAAAGTCGTATTTTTTATAGGTTACATAAAATACATACAGGGTTGCACAAAAATTGATATGCTACTTATTGGCACTTATGCTTATTAATTTATTTTTAATAACTTTTCATAAAAGTATAGCTGATTCCATAACATAAACCATAGAAATAAAATTTTTAAAGTTTTTCCTTTAATGTATAATAATTCCACCAATTTCAAAAATTGTCATTCAAATGTTCAAGCTTTAATATGGATTTTAAATAATTTTAAAGTATGCAGGTTTTTAGTCTAATATAACAAATATCAAGATTCATGTTCGAAATAATTTTAAAATTTGTTTTATAAAATAAGAATGATGGAAACCAACTGTAAGTATTGCAGCCCATTAAGAGAATTCATAAGAACCGTTTAGCTGATAGGCTATAAAGAAAATAAGAGTAGTATTAGAAATAAATTAAACCTTTATTAGCGAATTTTTTATCTGTTCAATAGATGTGTAACTAATTTTTTAATTCCATTACTTGCAAACATTATTCGTAGCTGTTTTTGTTTTAACACTTTCATTACAGTATTTTTTTTTTCCTTCAAACCAGGGAATGACAGATATATGCAATCATACTTGAAATTTTGATTGAAATGTTTGTAAATAGTGAAACAACTAAATCGTCAATTACACTGAACTTGAACTTCAGCAATTTCACACAAATCATACATACATGCATAAAATTCTATACATAAATATACAGTTATGTGAAAATAGAGAGGGGCCTGGCATTTCGACCAGTTTTGGTTATTCGTCTTTTGTTTGTTTTACGTTTGCTATTTTTTTTTATAAAAGACCAGCTCATTACATAACCATCACGATATACATAAATCCATATTTTAAACTTTGTAGAAAAAATAGGAAAATTTCATCAAATGTTCACACTTTTTAATTTAAATTTTTATGAAATTTCTTGGTATGTAGGTTTATAGTCTATTCAATTTTAGTGTAATAAAGTGCAAGTTCTAAATACGTAAAAATGTTCGTTGGTTTTTGTTAATTTTTTTTTCTTCACGTTGTCAGGCATTTCCTTCCGTACAAAAAATAATTTCCAAAGTACTTTGTTTAAGAAAACTGCGTGACACCTTCAGTAAAAAAAATATCAAAAATCAACGAACATTTCTAACAATTTGGGACTTATACTTTGTTATATTAAAATTTAATGTGCTATAAATCTGCATACCTAGAATTTTTATAAAAAAAGTTAAAAAGTTGAAAAGTTTGAAAATTTTATGTAGTTTCCCTACTTTTTTAACAAATATTATTAAAATTAAAAATGTAGATTTAAAGGAATTGTATATAAAATAATAGCAACCATAAAACAAATAAAAAAATGAATACCCAAAACTCGACAAAATGTTGTGCTGCTATTTTTTTCACATAACTGTACAAATGTTCCGTGCAAGTGCGCTGCCATTTCTGTGCAAAAATTCGCAAAGGAATCTAAATTTACTTCCATTTTGTTGTATGTGTATAAAAGTTGGCATATTTTTGTTAACATAAGGACTGGTAGAATTTACTGTCTATATAAATCTACATTATTTGGCTTAGAGTAGTAAAACTACGGATATGTAGAACAAACAAATCAAATATCGATGACAACGTCTACACATAATTAAATAACTTAAGATAGCGCAACAAGCAAACAATTATGCACACACACACACACACACACATATATAAAATGAGTATGTTAGCATTTGCATTCTGTACAAAAAGTTTACAACTATTGATACGAAATAAAAATAAAACCACAGCGGAACGAGGAACCAACATAAATGGCCGACGACGGAAAGCCAAGTTAACAGCGAGCATGTTGCTCCAGTGATTGCACTTCGATTCGAGTTTGCACAATAAAAAATGAACAACTACATAGTAGGTATGTTTTCGCATATATTTATAACTGTTTCTTGTTTTTACCAAAACTTTTTTTTTTTTCTCAGTTTAAGTGGCGAAGACACATTTTGCGTGGAAGCTATGAATTCTTGGGCTTGCACTTTTTTTTTGTATCATGCAAGGCTTTTGTCAAACAGGAAATAATGCCCAACATAAATTTTTCCATATAAAGCGCGTGTTGAAGTATAATATTCAAAAGTGTTTCGCCTATCACCCATAGCTCAAGCCAAATATTTTAAGTAAGAAGATAATATCATTTGAATGTTATTTAATTTTTAATAAAAACTAAATGCACCTGGTTTTAAAAGCTTTGATGCAGATCAAATTTCTGACTTTTATCATCCTTATTAATCTCCAGCTGACGAATACCATAATTTATTAAGGCGGAAGTTAGAAAACTAGCTGAATTTATAAAACTAGTATAGAAAATAGTTTTAACTCATTAGACGCCTTAATATGCAGATACATATTTTATAAATATCATAACTGGTAGCCAGAGAAGATGAATATCCGTCCCGATGTAGTTTTAGTATGACCGATAAATTCTGAAAATGCCGAGTACAGCGAATATATATGTAGTAAATATACTTCAATCCCGAAATGAAAAGCAGATCGGCTGCAAAGCCCTAGTAGACAAAGAGTTTTATTAGCATTCTTGGGCTTTGGCAAACTGATGGTTTTGCGAAAACTTCTTTGTGTGATGAAGATACTTATAGCCTAGACAAACTACCATAAATTATGCTGAAAGTAAGTAATTTCAATAATATAAATTTCAAAAGAATTGAGGTAATTTATCATAAATCAAGAACCAATTCACGTTGAAAACAGTCACCTCTAAATTTTACATATAATAATCGAAAAACGTAGTCTAGTAGGAAGAAATCTGATGAGGAGATGTGATAATATTCGAATTACAAACTATAACTTCTACCGCTGTAATTGTTGATTTATATTAATTACCACTAAACTGGGAACGGAACACATCTACATAACTAGCAATCCCGTGTACCATGGTTCAAAGCCAAGTAAAGTCTAGAAAGAAAGAAGTCTGATGAGGAGATGTGGTGATCTCCAAAATAGCAGCTATCACTTCTACCACTTCGAAAATTGTTGGTTGTTTTCTCATATTATTCCTACTTAATACAAACCTGGCCACAAGCTCTATAAATTATACAGACGATTAATAAATAATAAGGTCAAAAATAAAAATAACTTTGTATAGTTTGTTATCGTCATGAATTCGAATGTAAATGAAAGGGACCTAATAATTTCACCATAGTAATAGTAATAACTTTTAACTCATCTTTAATTTTGGTTTTTAATTTTTTATTGTCTAAAAAAAATCGCCCTCTACTTTATAATTGCCGATTACGGTTGGTTGTTGAAACTTTTTTGTCATTGGCAACCCAATTTATTGTTAGAAATGGAGGAAAACATCCTAGTCGTATATAGATAAATTAATAAACAATGTATTTAATTTTAATCAAACCAGTATTGTAATGTTTAATTTACCTTATAAATTTAGTTGAGCTTAATTTTTTAAATTTTTCCTGCAACCTTTTTCGTATGGCACCAGTAAATTACAGTTACCCTAGTAATTAAATCGAATCAACGTTCTTTAAAAGATAAGAACCCTCTTCGAAAACGACTTCGTATAATCGCTTTCGTTTCACATCAATACTGTCATATTTCAGTAAGCTCAGAAATTTAATTAAATAAAAAAATTTAAGCAGGTGGCAATCCTCTTTAAAAAAAATTTTATGATTCAGTTTTTCGATTCCTACTTTCTTTGAATCACTTGTCGTTATATTTCTTTTAACTTAATAATACAATTTAATTTACTTTTTTTTTTAATTAGGTGGCAACCCTCTCCAAAGTTTTTTTAAAATAATTATTTCTTTAAAGTTCTTCATTTGGGTCCCATATTTCTTCATTTGATCAAACTATATGTAATTTTAATTACTTTTTTAAACAGGTGGCAACTCTATCCGAAAATCGTTTTGACATCAGGCTTTCTTAAAACTTATAGTTTGGCAACCTTATTATCAGATGCCGATAATTTTTTAATTTTACTAAATTTGAATTTAAGCAGGTGGCAACCTTCATTTACAACATTTGAGAAATGAAGCTCTATTAAGCCTGTTTCGTTTGATACCCATATTGCAATATTTAAGTCAATTAATTGTTTTTAACTTTTCAAAAAGGTGGCAACTCCCTTATCTAAATGGATTTTATAGTAACACTATAAATTACCAAATCGTTTGCAGATCTCTCAAGTCGTCATATAGCAAAAGGTGATTTAACTTATTTACGGCGACTGCCATAGGCGAGTGATCCGGGCAAATAACAACAAACATTTTTCTAATAGCATTCGTGTGCAAAAGGTAACAACATACACACACAAACTTTAACTTCTAAATATAATATTAGTAGGATTACTGGCCACAAACTCACACAAACTACTGCACTGTATTTCTTTTCTTGGAATGGAATCAAAAATTGCCTCAAAACAGCGTTGTTACAGAAAATACTGAAAGGCTTGGTATCTCTCAACATTAATTACAACATTGAGATAAAACCGAAAGAAGTAATGGAATGATTTTCCCCATCAGTTGCAGGATTTGAAATAAACGTATAAATTCAATTGTAAAAATATGCATCTCGAATTTTTTTCTATTAACTACCAATAGCAATAATATTTTATGCCAAATAACTTTGATGGTTTACGAGAATAGCCATGTTTTCCCCTCAAAATATTTACAGATTAATTCTTCCTGATAGCAAATCGCCTATAGATTTGCATTTGCTTGCCGGGAAGCGATTCGAGCTTTAATCGAATCTATGACATCAACCAGATATTAATTAATTATAAGTTAATAAAAATTACATAATAACCGCATTAATGATAATGCACGTCTGCTAATTTTTAGTTCTATTCGTAATAATTACGTAAGTCCTCTAAGAGTAGTAGATGTATTATATCAAAGAAAGACATTAACCTCTGTATAAGGTTAACAATTTTTATGAAGATGAAAAATATTAAAATATTTATTACCATTTATGAATTCATGTCAACAGTAAGTAAATGTAAAAGTAAAATTCTCGTGAAAACGATTAGGTACATAATTAGCAAAAGCTTTTAAATTTGCATTGATTTAAGTTTAAATATTCCGATATTTAAATGAATATAATAAATTATTGTTTTTAAGTTTTACTATTTCGGTTATTAACTGATAGATATCTCAAACTCCTTCAGACACGTGCATGCAAAAAAACAGTGTGAATTCGCTAAAACTGGTATATTTTCTTTCATATTTGATTTTTATTCATATGAGCAAATCTTAGAGGAGCTGTCAGTGTGTTTTCAACCCTTTGACTATATGTAGTGCTTTATTAAAATTGCGCGTGGCTAGCGATTTTTAAGTTAATGCAAATAAGTCAGGTAAATATTAATTTGGCTCTTACATTAAAGATCGATATTTGATCGAACCACAGCTACAATTTGCGATGTAAGTCTTGATGTTGTACTACAAATTGAGGGATCCATAATTTCACTCCGACTCCAAACGGCAGATGATTTTCATTAGAAGTTTCTTCATTACCTACCCATTCGAAAAATGCTTTTTTCTATAATTTTTAATGGCACGTTGGTTTAAGTGGATTGGTACCCTGATTTGTATGCCACATACTCCAGTCGAGAGTTCAAACCGGGACATTCCCGATTATAGCACGCACACGCTACGTACTCGGGTATGATGGTTTCGTTTTTTAAAAAATGTATGGTAATATTGCAATTTTGCTAATATGCGACCACTACGCGTGCTAGATGGAATGACTGAACAATTTTTGTATTTGTTCAGTCGTATGATTAGTAGCAAACTTTAGTTAATTTAGATTCTGCAATGGAATCTAAGACTGAACAAAATAATAACTAATATTTCGGTTATGTTCTAGGGAAACGAATACATAATTGTGATAAATATTACCCCAGATTTTCAGGTATTTTAGATTTCAAACGGAATTTTGTTTTTAAATTTATACATTTATATTAGGCTGGGAATTTCATCTGGATTTTTCAACTATCCGGAAAAGCCGGATATTTTAATTTAAACAGAAACTCTTGATATTCGGATACCTGAATATTATGGGCCGGCTTCTGGTAAAAAGTCGGTTGTGCCTTCGTGATAATAGCAAAATATTTAAATTAAACTCAGTATTTCAAACTTTTTTTTATTTGAAAGATTATGTATTTAATACTTTGTTAGTATGTTAAAAAAATATTTAAAAAAATAAATTCTACCTAACTCTTCTTTTTTAAAAAATTATTGTGATACTTTGTACCTTACTTTTATTTGCACACATTTCCTTTTGTTTCTAATACTGGTAAAATTTATAAACAACTACATTTTAACGCAACTGATTTTAGTAAACTAGAATTTTCACTGATTTTTTACTTATTCCACCAGTCACGAAGAGCTCTCTAATGACCAATGAAAACAAAACAAGTGAAGTATTATTTATCATTTATTTAATAATATATGACAAAAATTAATCGTTGATTGCACAAAGGTTAAAATGAGGGATTTTTTTAGTATCCCAGCAGTCACATTTCTTCAAATATTAGTTACAAATGATTTCGAAATTGTTTGGTATTTTGTTTTTAAAGGAGCCGCATAGATTGCTTTTTATTTGTGGAAGTTTATTTAAAAAAACTCAAGAATAGTCCTTATATTTTCAGTGTTATATTTTGCATAGAAAATAATGGTTATATATTGAGGTTTATTTATCGCTCCGAAAATCTAATATGTGGGGTTTTTTTATAGCAAATGCACACAAACTAAGTTTTATTGTCTGTGAAAAATATACACAAAGAATAACTAATATTTTCCACGCCAAATATAAAACTCATGAAATAACCATCATTTGCTAAGCAAAATAAATATAAAACTAAAAAGGTAACGAACATAAAGTATTTTTTTTTTAAATAAAAGTTATGACCGTTACGGTCTATGAATCCTGTACATTAGTTAAATGTTTAACTATGTAAAGAGATATATTTTAATATTGCATAAGTTCCGAAAGTATCGCTATAATTCATAGTTGGTAAAAATCCACCAGTCACAATCGAATACCACAGGAACATATACCTTAGCTACCATTTGCATGAAGATATGGTAAATAGAAATAATACTGAGCTAAATTCCCTATCTGCTAGTACCCCACCAACCGAGTATGTTAAATGTGAGTACGTTGAATTATTAATTCAACAAGCACCTTTACGAAAATGCTCAGGTTTAGACGATATAAAGAATGTAATGCTTAAAAAATTGCCCAAAATAGCAGTAATTTTTCTTACATTTATCATTAATTCATGCCTCAAACTCCAATTCTTCCCGAAAACATGGAAAACGGCAAAAGTAATTCCAATACTAAAGCCTGGAAAACCCCCAAGCGAAATTGGAAGCTATCGACCAATAAGTCTCTTGAGTAGTCTCGGAAAAATATTTGAGCAAGTACTAAAAAATAAGTTAACTAATTTTATTAGTGAAAATGATGTGCTGCCTGATGAACAGTTTGGCTTTAGGAAATTTCACGGAACCACACACCAAATCAAGAGAATATGCAATCACGTTAAATCAAGTTTTAATTACAAAAATGCTTTTGACTCCGTTTGGCATAACGGGCTAATATATAAGCTCGTAGATTTAAAATTTCCTACCCATCTCATAAAGATTGTTCAAAGTTTCCTTAATAATAGATATTATTGTGTCTGTATAAATAATGAGTTTTCAGACCTAACCGTAGTTCCAGCTGGGGTTCCACAAGGGTCAGTTATAGGGCCTATTTTCTTCAATATATACGTGTCTGACGTCCCAAAGTTCGACAACTGTCACTACGCCATGTATGCTGACGATATTGGTATTTTTTACTCGCGTAAGTCTGCTCACGATATAGTTAGCAAAATGCAAAATGCGCTGGATCATGTCGCTAGTTATTGTCATAAATGGAAAATAAAACTTAATGCTGGTAAAACGCAAGCTATCACTTTTACTAAAAAAGAAGTTCATGCAACTTGCCTGGTACAAACCTCACTATCAATAGGCATGATATAAATTGGTCAAATACCGTTAAATACTTAGGCGTAGTACTCGACAAAAGGTTAATCTTTCGCGACCACATTCACCATATAAACAATAAATATAATACCGCCATTAGAATGTTATATTCTTTAATCAACAGGAAATCAGAACTCAGCACTGAAAACATGTAAAGTAATTTTCCAATCTATCATCCTGTATGCATGTCCTGTATGGGGTACATATAAATAGATTACAAATACGGCAAAATAAACTCCTTAGAATGATGCTTAATTTACCTTGGGACTATTCCACAAGGCGGTTACACGTCGAAAACGATGTAGAAATGATAGCGTCACTCTCAATTGAAAAACTCTCTGATAAGTTTAATCAGAAATGTAGTTATTCTAATAACCAATTAATATTAGATCTTCTGCAACAACGTTTGTTTATAACTTAGCTTTTTTTTTCTCCTTTTTTTTGTCGTCTCATAAGGATTTTTATAGTAGTTTTTCCCCCTTACTTTATATACAATGTTCCTAATCATATGTACAACTCTTACGTTAAAATATATTTAAGAATTAAGGTAGCATAAGCCATATTCTGTAAGTTGAGTGATACATATTTAATATTATAACGTTTTACTACTTAATAAATAATAATAATAATAATAATAAAAAAAATATCTTAGGTAAATTAGTGAACAAATTTCAAACATACTCGTACCATGAAGAAGGTTCTCATTTTTATCCTCGACACTACAGATAGCAATAAGCTTAATTCTTAGATCTTCAAAAAAAAAAAATTAAGTCATTGTAAATAAGAGAAAAATAATTAAGTGAGCGTTGGTAATTGGAAAGGTATTTGGGGTTACAGTCTTTGAGATTTTCCGTTTTGTAATTGGTTTATTTACGGAACTTAAAAGACCATCCATAAGTTAAATTTTCAAAAAAGATTTATCTAAGTGAAATATAAGCCAAAAGAATATAAACATCTGTAGAATCTCCTCCATCTATGTTGCTTTATAGACTTCTCTCTCAGAGGACTCGACAATGGGAGTTGCAGCTGTGTGATAGAAATAATACTGCGCTTCTGCAATAAATGAATTTATGAAAAAGAGCGTGACCATTTAAGACACTTCTTCTTGAACTGTGTGCAGAAAATTAAGAAATGCCTTAACTTCTATACAGGAATTAGAAAACCCATTCGTATTGAATATTCATTTAAACGAACAGCATTTAACTCTTTCATTCAATTTTAAATACAATAAATATTTGTTCCAATTAACTAATCACTAGCTCTGCTAAACACTTATTGTTTCTCATGTTAGCGGGAGGACACTCAACAACTCAATAATAATGACAATTCAAAATAACTTTACACGCCACTGTGTCCTGAATAAGATGCTCCAATTCAAGTGCCTACACAAAAAACAAAAAAAAAATACAAACAAAAGCATAACAAAACAAGCGAATGACATAAAATTTCCGAGATTGTAAATGCGCTAGATTTGTGAATATAAAAAAGAAAAAAAAAACATTAAAACATTTCTAAAATGCTTGCTTGACTTGAAGACTAATCGCTAGTAGCCAGACGCCAAGACTATAGCGGTTGGAGGGGCAGTGTGGCAATTGCAGTTCGGGTGATAAGTATGAAGTAATGAAACTAAAAATAAAGCAATGCAAAAATTAATTACACTTTCAAGTATTCACACACACACACATACACACACACCCAAATACCCGATAATCACACATTCATATGTGGTCAGTTTTGAATCGTCTGTGCGCAGTCCATCTGTCAATTGCTTGTCTCATTGCATAGCGTTCGCAATGTCTGTCCGCACAAAGCTCGGCTGTGTCGAATGAGAATATTCGCTGACTTAGTAAATGCTTAGGAGTTTCGGGCTCGTTGAAGTACATAATTAAAATAATTTAATTAACGAAACTGTTACAATGATAATAATTCATTTTATTATTTAATACATTGTTTCAATGACGATGGTACAACAACAACAACAACAGCAACAGCACCAATTTTTTGCTTAGCCATTACAATTTTTTGCTTAGTAACAGTAAACTAAATAATCTCGCTTGCTTCGAAACAAAATACGCATATTTGTAGACATGTTATATACATAGTTAGTATAAAAAAAATCAGGGAAGGAGAGTAGAATGTCGGTCTGTTTGGTGTAAGATACATAGACACAACAAACATACATATCTATTTGATGTTGTATTTTATACAACGCGCACAAAGTTTTAGTATACTGATATAATCAGATATAATATTTTAAATATAGGGGAAATATAAGCGCATGCGTGTTGTGTTTTTTTAAATTTAACATAAATTCAAAATGAGTAAGTCGATCAAAAGAATCCAAGCGCCCGTCTAGTGATCTAGCCCTGGAGAATGGTAATTGGACAAGAAGGAGACGCTAGAAATCCTCATGCAAATTAACTTCCCAGGTTGTTCCAATTTTGAGACAGTCAGCCGGAGTTTCCTACCATAAAAATCACCAGGGCTTGACATTGTTATAAATGTTGACCTAATCATGCCAAGACTAAAAATCAGGGGTGTGTAAACCGTCATTTACTGTCTCATATTGGAAATTGAAAAATAATTGCACTACAAATAATATCTTTTAGCAGTTTACCTTCATACAGTAGTTACATTCAACTAAATTTTGATTCCGATTAGCCAAGTTGTTGTCAAATTTTCTTTCATATTAAAATAAAATGCGCGTTTTTGAATAAAATCCGTGGAGAATTAGTTGTATCCATATTGCTCACCTATTATAATAATTAATGGAATGGAAGCTGCGGTACACTGTATGATGAAATTTAGCGTGGAAATCAATTAAAAATTTTTGTTATTGAAGACGTCTGATATTGCATTACCTACAATCCAAACAATCTGAATACTGAAAAAAGAATCAGGTTTTCGATAAAATCTACAAATTTTTGGTTCGAATATCAAAGATAACACCCAACACGGTAAAGGCTTAACCACACATTTATAGATAGATTTAGAAACAAAAACAAAGATAATATTAAATAAATTTACGAACTAAGTAGATAAAAAAATATGATTTTTGAAAATATCTCAAAACCAGCGCCATCTCTAGAGTAAATTTTTAATTCCAAATACTTCTACGTTTCTCACTGAACAAACAAGCTAGATGTTAAAAATGAACGAAAATCGCTCCATTAATATGAAATCTCTCAACCACAGCGCCACCTACCGGCATTTTTTTTTTACAAAAAAACCCCTCCGGTCACAGTCAAATACGATTTTTTTCGAATAGATGGTTCCCTGTTTCACTTACCGCAAAAAAGGGACCCCAATATACTGTAAAATTTTTATCGAAATTGGTTAGGTCGTTCTTGAGTCAGACAATCAAAATGTAACTTCTTTTTATATAAGATTTAAAACAACAAAACAGGAATAAATATCAAAAGAGAACGAAATGCTAACGAAAAGAATATAAGAAAGTGCTGCAATTGGTCCAGCTGAAGCCTTCACACGATTCATGAACATAAAAAGTTTAACTTTAATCTGTAACTGCGTTTTTAGTATAAACATATTCAATTTTAAAAAAAAACTAATTTTGTATCTCATACAAAATGGAATATTTTACAAATTAGTTTGTATGTAAATCCTCATATTTGAATAATCAGTGGTATGAGAACTATACCTCATAGTGCACCAATCTTGGTGACTTTCTCCGGAGTTTTCGTACGACTTTTTGCTTACTCATAAATCTCACGATCTTACTCAAGGAGCCGGTAATTAATATTGGGCTAGGGAACTCCTATATGAACAAATTCGTGGTAAAGGTTATATTTCAAAAAGAAGTGCTATCTCTGTTACAGTGAAAAAGTGACGGTGATATTGCCATAACGACCCCAGGTAAGCCCTAGGGACCCTGACAAGCTTAAACCAAGGACTATTTAATAGGCTCTTTTGGTACAGCAGTCGCGCTTTGGCGTTGAGCCCCAATAAATCTGAAATTGATATATTTACTAGAAGACACTCTTGCCTTTGAATACGAAGTATAACCCTGAATGGGGGAGGACGAAACAGATCAAAAATGCAGGCGCAATCCTAAATAGGAAATTTAACTGGAGGCCAAAGAACTCAAGATTATCACATGGATCAATTACTAAGAAATTAGTTAGAGTAAGACGGCTAGCCTATTTGTTAATAACCTGTGCGGATCTAAATATACCCCATTATGTTTTAAGACTTCTGCCAAAGTATTTCGAAAAAATATAAAAATTTACGTGAACTGAGCGAAACTGATTTGAAATTATCCAAAAACGAGTTTTTTATAAATACATTTTTTTTTTAAATACTAAAAAACATCCCCGTCAGTTAATAATTTATGCTTTAAAGGTCAACACATTGCAACAGAATAATCTTTCTTGCCAGATTTGTTTAGTGAAAATTTTAACCGATTTACTCTTATAAGGTATCATTTTCATTTCTTTGCAAACAAACTTAATCAGAAATCTGTTTTACAACCTGTATTGATTTTTTTAAAAAAATATTTTTAAAAAGCTCAAGTTTTGGAAATATTTTAAAATCGGCCTAACTCATGAAAATCTAAAAAAAATTCCTTAATTAATATTTTTTAATTTTTTTTGCTTGCCTGGCTGCCATCAAGTCCTATTCGGGAGATGTGCTTGTAGTGATATCTCAAATAGCAGCTATAATTTCTACCGCTTTGTTTGTTGTTACCTTACTCCAATACTTTCGAAATAAAAAGCTTGCCTTGGGTCCAAAAATTATTATTGACTAGCTATACTAAAACTAATTTGTTCTACTTAATATTTTTGTAAATTGTCACCAATAAAATGCATGAAGTAGTTTCGAAGATTGGTGAGTTCAAACAGGCAAATAGACCGAAAAAAATTCAAAAAATTATCCAAATCTATTTATCACTCTCTGCATCACATGAATTTTCAAAGTACATCCACAACTTTTCAACGTTTTCTTAAAACGTAATAAATTTAATAATTCCGGTGAAAAAAATGTGTATATATTTGTTGGTGTGTTTGTTTATTTACTTCAATCACTTATAAATATTTACCTGGCATAATTTGCACCGTTCAAAAAATTGTAAATTTTCAACGATATTTTTTAGACAAAAAACTATTTTTTTTTAAATACAAATTCCTTCGTGACATATTCAAAAAGAAAGTAAAAGAGGCTCAGATATTGAATGTCAATAGTACTCGTAACATTTAGCACAACTACCAAAATTTTGGTTCAAGGCAAATACAATACCAGCGCATGAGCATTAAAGCCATCGATGTCCAATATTGTACGTCGGTATGTATGAAGCTATGGAATGTACGAACTGCAGTGTTTCGAAATAAAGGGGCGTCGTCGTTCTTGTCAAACATTGTGCTCGGTAAATTCCAAATTAAATGGCGATAAAATGGTCAGCATAAAAGCGTTATATTATAGCAATGGTATAAAAATGGTCATATCATATATGCATGTGCACACCTATATCTACATATGTACATACATACATACATAGGTACTTATATTATATGTATTGTATGTATACAGAAATATGCCAATGTAAATGCGAAAACATGCGTTATTAACAATTGTTTATGTTTTTTAGTACTTAACAAAACTCTGAAATCAGCCAAAGAGGTTTAAAGAAGTTCACACACAATGCACAGATTATTGTAAATACAACCCTGCAGTAAAAAGCCAATCTCGTCAACAAATATTTTAGTTCATGAGCTGGTCAAATTTTGCCGTTAGTGACTGGGTCTTCTTCGAAGTAAATTGAAAATGCAAATAAGCTCGCTTCTAAAAAATAGCGACTTTGTAACAGTAATAAGTGCGCATTTATTTAGAAAAAAAACATTTTAAAAATCCCCGTTCGAATAGTCCAACATGGTTGGTATGCCAATGCTGGCCCCATTTCAAAAGCGGCGGCGTCCATAGTAAAATTATGCTTTTGAACTTCGAACTTATTCATCAAATAATATTGTACAGATGCAGGGCTGCTTACGTTGAAAACTAGTACGAGCAGTATTATGCGAATGATCTTGATTTAAAAAAATTAAAAAAAATCATATTTCATAAAGAGATACCGAAATTATTTTTTAGTACCTTTTCGGAAACTTATTCAACACTAGGGTTGGACATCACAAACAAATATCGACGTTGTTTTCGGCGCAAGGCATCGTATGGGGTATCGATGTTCATTTGATATTTTGGTAAATACTTGTACATCGGTCTTTTCAAGACATAGACTATTGGAAACATCGACTTAAAAAACACAATACATAATTATTTTTTTATCTTCCGTTTTTCCGATAGGGAGAAAAGTTTATGTACATTGGACCGATTTTCCGTTATCCCTTGTCAAGTTTGGTTTGGAAACAAACCGGTTTCGACGTGGTGCTATTTTCAGTGCCATTTTTCGTTGTCGAAATATTTGTGAGAAGGTTTTTCTTGGATGAAATACACTCGTAGTTTTGCCATTGGGCAAAAAATAAAGCCATATCGAAATATCGACATTTTTTGTGTAAGAAAATAAAGGGCAAAACGATATTTTTAGTCTCAAAATATCGATATTTAATGTCTACTTCCGAGAATAAATTTGTACAAAATTCGATATTTTTAGGGTCTTTATGAGCCCGGCTCCCGTAAATATTAATATTTTTCGAAATATTTTGCCAGAGGTCTTAAAAAATATTAAATTGCACAATTCCGGTGGAAAATACGTAACTTTGAGGCACCTACATATTTAGGTACATACATATTTATGTTTTTCTAAGCTGAACTATACTGTAGTAAATAGTGAATTAATTGATGGATCGAGATTAAAAATATATATGTAACGAAAATACCGAAACCCTCAAAATGTATCGATTTTATAGGCACAATGCGTCGAGTATTTTTAAAACGTCGATATATGTCGTACACCCCTAGTGGCCTCTTATATAGGGAATTCATTATAATAACTACTTTTTTTCTTATAAAATAAGAAGGTTTTTGTTTTGGAGTTCTCCGGACTTTGCCATATTCAAAGCTCATTGTTTTGGATTCCACTAATCGTATGGTGTTAATTTATGTTTTATTTGAAAGATTGGGTTATTTTCGTAAAATTTGTATTTAAATTTACTAATGTGAAAGCAATAATAACAATTGAATTTTTCTTTCATTATTACACACTTGCTCCCACAAAAGATATAATCGAAAAAAATTTGTAATCTCGCCATTTTTTTTTTTTACCCAGGAGGTGGTGTCTCCTATTGTTAAATATCAAATAATATCTGACCCGCGGCTGATAGCAAAAACTAAACGGGCTGTACTTCAGCTGGCTTAGATCTAGTAAGTTTTACAACGGGGATGCTCAAAATACACAAAAACTAATAATAGTTGACAAAAAACAACAAACAAAAAATAAACAATAAAAAAAGTACAAAAGTTTTTATTTATCAATGCCATTTACGCCGTAAATTTTAGCTATAATATTAAAAGTAAGTGGCATGTTATCTGCCGAAATTTTGTTTTGAAACACACATTGACTTTATGTGTTCACCATAACCAATAAAATTTAAATTGCAGTAGCTACCATCGCATCGCATAAAAGTCTAAAACAGTCATGCATGGCTTTCAAGTACATGTATTTAGTTATTTTGTGTACATATGTACAGTTATAAAGGTCGTATATTATTCATACCATTTTTTGAGCTTGCTTTTAAACGATCAGCGGCGCAACAGTGAAGTACATAATACTCCACATTTTTTATAAACATTTGCAACAGTTTAATTGTTAAAAGTTATTACAATTTAGTTTTGTATAAATTTATGATTCATGCAAATTAAATAAACTCCTGTTGCAAGCATTAACGGCGAACAAGAAAAAACTTACGCTACAAACTTTAGTTAACTGCAATGAAATAGAGAGCTTTAAAAATCGACGTCATTGGAGTTGAAAGTCAAATAAATTTTTAATAACGCTCTGAGGGCAGTTGGAGTTCAAGCAAATTGAAATGCCTATTTTAATTCTTAACAGATTTGAGAGACTTTTGCTCCTAATTTATTTATCAATTACAGGGTAACGATTGTTGGCTTCAAAGAGATAATATAACTTCTGATGTCAAGAAATTATATTGAAAGGTTTTAGATTTGTCACTATCCATTTGCTTGGTTGATTTTAATAATAATTTTAATATTCTTTCACTTTTGGTTTAAGTTCATTAAATTTATTTTAACATGTCAATATTTAAAATGGCTCGGCTTACTTGTTTAATAATGGCAAGGTCTTGCCAAGAACTTACAATTTTTTTTTTGTTGAAATAACAAAAACCTGAGGGAAAACATTTTTTTACTGGGTCTTTAAAATGGTAAAATTTAAATATTTCTTGCACTCAAGAAAATTTTATTCAAATACCCTTTCAACTTAAATGAAAGAATTGGTCAGTGTGCATTAATTTTTAGATTCTCGTCCAACTTATGCACATACAGCATTAATATTGCAATAATAGGTCCGTTTCTTTGTACGCGACTTGCAAAAGAACGTTCTAGCTCGGATAAAATTCCCTTTACTTGCAAGAGCAACTCTATTAGCATCTTTAATAAAAGATGTGATTTGTTTAGTGCTATTTAAGAATGGAAAATATTTGTGTAAACAAATTTTAGGTTGACGTAGTTATATATTTAAAAATACTATGCAAATAAAAACGACTTAGGGCTTAAACTGAAATTTTCCTTGTATTTTCTTCCGGCTCATTCACAATAGTGCAGTTTTTTCACTTCCCAACACTACCATTCAGGTTGGATATCATTTTTCCGAGTTAGTGTTTGATGCTTTACAAGCCATTCGTTATCCTATCCGGTGTTATTTTGCAAGTTGATTACAAAGAAACAAGAGTAATGTTCAAAAAAAGGCATCAAATTTAGAAAAATATCCCATACATATTATAAGTATATTTTTGTGGTCAAGAAAGAAAATGGATTGTACGATGGTATGCCATGAAACCCTTTTGATTAGAGGGAATATGATGAAATTATTGGATGTAAAATTAGACTGTATGGCGGAAGATCAATTCGGTATTTTCCAATGTCCAAACATCTGGTAAACCATTTAGAACTCACCGTTCTACGTTGCTCTAATATTTTGTTTTTGCTTCTATGGGTTGAGCTGTCAAAGTTTGGTTGGAGTTGAAGCCGTGAAAGCAAAAACAAAATACATGTAATTTGGCATTTTTAGCCGTTCGCCAAATTGGCCAGCTGTTCATGCAACTCCACTGCATATGAATTCGCCTTGAATAGAATGCTGGCGACATTCCAGTTGTTTAAAAAAAAAAACAAAACCGAAAACTTAGATTGTTGTTCGGTTTCATGTTCTTATACATAAAACCCCTATTCGCCGCCTGTCGCGATCCTATAGATGTCTTTTGAAGCACTGCGATTGAATTTGTTGCACATTTTTTCCACCAATCAAATCAAACTTTTCACAGCGATTGTCAAATCATCCAACGCGATACTGAATGAACTCGTCACGAATTGTCACATGATGAGCTTTTAATAACAATTCACGGACAGCATCTATGTTTTCTGGCACAACAACCGTTCGTGTCGTACATTGTTACGAATTGAATTCGAAAAACCACAGAAACCCGAAATGGCTTCCACGCCAAAAGTCGCAGCTAGGTTATCGGCACGCTACTGTAGAAAATGTTTCCGATTTTATTCCATTTTTTGATCGGAATGAAAATTTCGAGTACATTTAAATTTTTTTTTAAATTTTAAGTCTTGCTGAAAATGCATGCATGTTTTTTGGGAGTTATTGCTTGTGGGGAGCAAATTTAATTCATTTCGATGTAGTAAGGTTGAGAATCAAGGACGAGAAAAATGATTGGTTTTAGATTTTTAATGAAAAAATCAAAAACGTCCAAATGTCGGTGTACAATTTTGATGGCCTGCTTGAGAGACCTCTATCAAAATTTTAACTAATATAAAATTTTTAATTTTTAATTTTTGTCGTCAAAAATAAAACACGCTTCTCAAAACCATCATTACTTCACATCACGATAATAACATTCAAAACAATAACTCAAAAAGAACTGTTATTTTTAAGGGAAGATATAAATCTCTCATAATTATGATAAATTCCGATCAAAAACACAACTCATATCATTATCAAAATAAAGATTACTTTACAGTGAAAAAATACCACTCGAGAAACGAGTTTTAAATTCGCTGAAAAAAAATAAAACCCGTACCTTTTTACTTCTGAACAAAAAAATTAAACTCCGATATTTATTATTATTAATTAAATATCATTGTTTTTTTAAAGATATCATAATGATTGCGGTCCCTGCATAAAATTGTGAGTTTAAACATTTTTCTTAGTAAAATAGAAGAACCTGGTTACAGAAGAAAACCATCACTTTTCTGATGTATGTACATATATATACCTATAGAAATTATCTTGATGAACGAAAAATGACACTGAGGATAGCATAACGCAAAACCCGGTTTGTCTCCAAACCAAAACTTGACAAGGGATGACAGAAAATCATTCCAATATAAATACATCAACTTTTCACCCTGATGGAAAAACAGAACAGAAGAGAAATATCTTGCCTTACTTAGTGGCCGTGCAAAGTATTTTAATTCATGAGTTAATTGCAATTTCGCTCAGTAAAATCTGACAAAAAATTATGACGAAATTAGGTATTTTATTATAAATTAAGTGAGATTATATCAAGAACAAATCAGTGTAGACTCTAAATTTTATTGATAATAATCGAAAAATATATACTCCTATAACCAAACTGGACGATGCACTTTGAATTATTAGCACTACACTGTCCCTTGATCTTGACAGCCTTTAGAAGTTTCTTTCGTGAACGTAAATAAAAAAACAACATATTAAAAATGGGTGTTTTTTTAGACTGATAGAACTTTAAATGAAATAAAGCACATAAAAAATGAAGTATGATGCCAAATATTTTTTTTATTTGAAAGATATTTTCATGACATTTAAAAACGATTTGTGGCACATGTCCACTACGACTAGCTTTTTTGAATTAGATGCGATCAGTCCAATTTTGAATTTTCATGTAGTGGATGGACAAAGTCCAACTTGTTGAGCACGGCGGCGAATAGGCAAATTCGGCTCTTCTCCAACACTATCACTTACAGCACCAATATTTTCTTCTGTACGTACAGTTTTTGGTCTTGTTTTTGGTTTTTCATCGAGTAGAGTAAATGTCGTTCGAAATTTATCAGCATTTCGACGAATAAGCTGCTCTGATGCTCGATTACGAGGACCATAAAATTCACGAAGTGCTCTATAAGTTTGGCGAACAGAACAGTGATTTTTTAAGTAAATTTCCACAATTTGTAAACGCTGTTGCGGCGTCATTCTTTCCATGATGATTTGTCAATGCTTACTGAAGAGAAACGTCAAAACGAAATGTCATTTACCAGCTGTCAAGTGACAGCTATCCCTTTCGAAAGTCTAAAAACACACCCGTTACAATAAAATAGAAATAAAATGAAAATGTAAACTATATGACAAATTTGTTCATTTGATCAAAGAACTAATCAACCCTGTGGCTAAACAGCTGTCAATATAAATTTGGAATGACACTTATGAACGCACTTGGTTTATGCGAAGTAATTTGGATGAAAATACGTAATTTACGTGGTAATGTGAATATGGTTTTAGCACATATTTCATATCAAGCTTAACATTATACTATTTTGATGATATTTGTAAGTAATTTGCTATATAATGGTATATTTAGTTTAGATTAGAATTTCTGCATATGAAAGTGAAACTACTAAATTTTAATATGTACATATATGTGTGTGTATAGGTAGAACCTAGCATGTACTAAAACCTATTGTTATTGTACTTGCTTTCTATTAACTAATGTAGCGGAAATTCTGTACGCTTACTAAATGCCGATATTTAAAAACTCTCACGAAGCTGATTTATCAAAATACATAAATGCGCATTCGATTGTATTGTTAATTTATCATTTCCAGTAATGTTGTATTTAAAATTAATTTGTTTTAAATGTGTGACTGGCCAATCAATTACTGTTACTAGAAATATTACTGCAAAATGCGGAAAATGTAATAGTAATTTCTTCTTTTTTTTTAACTTTCAGCAACTAATTAACTATTAGAGAAAACATTTTACGCTGAATTAATAACGAAACCCAAGGTAGCTCGCACATGGAAGTGTTATGAACCGTAGAGTGAAAGTTAAAAGATTTGAAAAATTTTAAATAATTCTAACTAAGACATAGTAATATTTCTTTTGCGCAATAATAATGATTTTCAAATCGTAGGATGCTATTTCCACAATAGATCGAGTATTAAACCATTAGAGAAAAAAGGAAAACTGAAGAAGTCAGCTAATTGTGGACGATGAATACCGTGATTTGGTTTGGCTAACAAATTTTGAATATTAAAAATTTATATATTAATTTTTCTGCCTAACTTCTCTATAACAACAATAAATTTTGCGCGCATGGCCGGTTTTTAATAGGTAAGTATTGGAAAAAAGCATCAGGTATTACATATGCTGCAAAATTTCCTTAATGTTTTGAACTTTCCATTTGTAGAATGATTGTTCCAATAAAGAATTGTTAACTCTTAAATAAATATTTATAAATTTTTAATTACTTAATACATATATATTAAAACCATACGATGTTAATCACACCTTAGATGTAGTTTTTTTTTTATTTTTAAATTATGCATAGTTACAAAATATAACATAGTTAAAGGTATAATTACAATTGTAATAGTAACAGAATGTGGTTAACGAGGATATTTAGTATATTGTTGCTGCAATGACTTAATTTCAATATTTTTTTTTCATACTTCTTGGTAAAGTTATTACTTAAGCGAAAGTAATTTCTTAAGTGTGCGATAAATTATTTTATGGCAATTTAAATTAATTGCATTATTAAATAAATGAAAGGGAACACTTTGTATGCTGTCAGGTGTAATTTAAGGGAGCATGGCGTATGACTGGAAAAGGTTTCATTGTGAAAATGTTTCCGTGTCATTTGTTGCAATATTAATAATATTTTCCATGCTAAATTTTTTTTCATTACTTTTTTAAAAAAACTTAATTCATTCAATAATATAAATCACAAAAATCTGGATTTTAAACATTTTAACGAATATTTAACACACTTGAAAAAATTAAGAATACAATTTTAAATTTTTTGCCAGAATTATTAGAATTTTTTAGATAATGTGCAATTTTAGTAAAAGGAAGTTAAAGTTTAATGTAGCTAAAAATTATTGCTATTTTGTTTTATTTTAATTTTGTTTTTTTTTTTTTTTTTGGTTTTGGTTTTCTTCTGACGGTGTTGCGCATTTTCTCCAATATAAAATATAATTTTGTGCTTGAAATTGAATGGGCTACAAAATTGCTTACCCTAAAATATTTTACAAATTTTGATTAAAAACTTGATCGAAATTTGTAGAATTTCTAAGCTTTATGTTTAAGCACCCGGTTTTTAATTTTTTTGTGATCGATGTGATGGAAAAAAATTCTAACAGAATTTGGAAGTGTGAAAATATAAATACATAGGATTTTTACTTCTTATTTTATAAAAAAAATTTTTATTCGAAATACACACAGAGGTACATGTAAATACATATCGTTTGCTTTTCTCGCATGTAACTGCAATCTAATATTTGTACCTTTGACAACTGAAGACACGGCAGAGTTCCAACTGGAATTGCTTTCTTCAACTACGACCATCTCAAACACCCTGTCCAGTGTTCTTCTGCACCCGCTTTCCATAGCTCTAAAACGGTAAAAGATGGAAACTGAGCTTTGACTCTCTCCAATGCCAACTCTTGATCGGGTGTAAGCAATGTGCTGCAATGAATCAAACAAAAAGTCTCCACCATCGGGTACGAGCTCGGTAACGACGCTGACGTTGATATTATTTTGATATGAATCCTTATAAGTGTTTTCCGCCTTACCCTCTTCCTAAATCTCCTGCTCTCCCTACAAATTACTTTCTCTTGTTCAATGTTATCTACTCGCTTGACTTTTAAACAATCTCTTTTCAAAAGTGTTATTGCTGAATTTTCGGCTGCTTCTGCTCCTGGCAGAATTCCCCGGTCATCTCAGCCAGTTTAAGTTTTTCTTATCGGATTTCAGAACACAGAAAGACTTATCAGTCTTACATGCACAACAGAACATATCGTGAAACGAGTGTTTACATTTATTTTCTTTCCATGCTTCTGAAATAGAAGATCAGATGAAGCAGAGATTGACACAGCGAACCAATAGTGATACTTGAGATATTGGAATGACTAAACGAGGACACATTATGTTGGTGTGGCATGACCTAGTGTAGCCTATTTCCCGGGATTATACCTATCCCTCTAGTTTCGCGACTAGTAAGTAAACTGATATTTTAATGTTCATTTACAAATCCTAAACAGTTCTTGGTTTTCTTGATTAGCTCCTCCACTCCTCTCTTGCACTCACTTTTCCATTCGTCCAGAGCCTCGATTTTAGATGCAAAAGTTAGATTGTCAATATATGACTTGAGGTTACCCCTGATTATGCCAACCAGTTCAAAACTCTCTTATGGAATTTACTTTCTTTCTATTATATCCCTGATAGTTTCGTAGTCAGACTACGCCGTCCTGAAGTGTCTTAGTAATTTGGCTTTCTATTCGAAGTATCCGTCTATTAGTGTAATAATTCAAAGTTCTATTATTTGACTTCAGAAGATGGTGTGTGTTTGTTGCCTCAAACTAATCGTACAAAATATCACAAATTTTGTAAAACTATTTTTATTTAGAGGCAAAAAGGAAGAGTGGGTATATTTAATTTCTATGTACATATGTTTTTGAATATGATTTGTTACTTGGAAATAATAAAAAAATTTTCGAATTTTATTTCTTATTAACAGATAGAAACGACCAGACTTCGTTGACAGCATTTAAAGTTACTATTTCTTTCAAAATAAAGCATAGCTAAGCAAAGTGAATGAACGCACTCTGGTTGCCACGAATTATTAAATGCGACGCGCCGAGGGGCGAAAGTCGTTAGAAAAAACAATTTTCTTAAAATTATTGATATGACGTTCTTTGGCAGACAATTGAAATACACAGGGTTATAGCAGCCTAATGCTACACTCCAATAAATATTTTTAATTTATTTTAGTCAAGGAATGAATGACCAAAGAGCAGATCGAAAGCCTATTTTCCTAAATTTCTATGGACGCTCAGAGCAAGCCGGTAAAGTAAGGAATCTGTGAATAACTTTCGAAAGCCTTGATTAGTTTGCGAAAGTTAGCTCGCTTTAGCTTATGACCTGTTGAAAAGACCCCGAATAGTAATTTATTGGAAGATTATAACCCTCCAACTACTTTCCAAACTGTTTTTTTTTATTGATTTAATAATGCAAGGGTCAAAGCGATACTTTTAGTTGAGCGATAACGGGTTAAAATATTCTACAAAAATATTTTCCGTGAAATTTTACTGTCTTAGCAATATTTTAACAATTTTTTTTTGATTTTTTTAAAGCAATTTATGCCAACACAACAAATCTTTAGTGGGTCATAAAAAAATAGGAGCTAACTTTTTCAAATCCGTCGATTGTTTTATTACAGCCTAGGTACACTTTCAGAAAATATTTACAAGTTCTGGTTTGAGCTGCCATAAAATTGTCGCATAGTGTAGCAGTAAGGGATCTATTGACTTTAAAGAAAAAGCTCAAGGCATTGTAAGTAGATTACTGACTAAGGAGTTACAAACCACCAAAAAAGGAAAATGGATGATCAGATAAAACATAATTACGTGCACTTTTCCAACTATTATTAGGCCTATTTCTTTGTGTTCGACTTGCAAAAGAACACTAGGTGTGTACACGCTAATTCGGAAGAATAGGCGAGTTGAGTTAACTCCGTAAAATGATATCCGACCTGAGATGTAGTGTTAGAAAGTGAAAAAACTGTGCTATTGTGAATGAACCGTAAGAAAATACACGGGAAATATATAACTAGATTAACCAAAAATTTGCCAGCCTAAACCAATATCTTGTTTCATGAAAAATGCTAACAAGGTTGCTTTTGCAAGTAAAGGAAATATTATCCGATCTGGAGCGTTCTTTTGCAAGTTGGTTGCAATAAAACGGGCCCATTAGTGGTTAATAAAACTCTGACTGAGCACTGTTTGAAAGTAGGAAAAATACTAATTTCCATTCACTACTACATAACATAAATGCACACGCCGCTTCGTCGAATAAAATACATCATTAAATGATTTAATTAACATTATAACTCAATCACGCGAAGCTCCTTAGGTAACAATTTTTTTTAGCTGAGTTAAGTGCATTGACTTCAAACAGAACATTTTCACCCTATGTGATGAAAAGTAAACAAAAGAAATTTCCCATAATGCAAAGTTGATGTTTGAGCCACGCAGATAATTAAGAGTCACCTAAATTTTTATGCATTAATTTGCAATCTTAAAATCTAATTTTGTTTCAACATTTCATACTCAACATGAGTTTTACTCCAATTAATAACTTCAAATTTCTCTCAAGTATATAGAAGGTGTGGAAGCAGAACAGAGTCCTTCTAGTAGCTTATTCTTATTACTCTTATCCCTTCGGCCTTCTGTGCTATTCTGACTTTCATACATGTGGAATAAATTATACTACTTTTTTTAACTTTTATATAAATCCATGTGCGCTATGCTAGCATCCATATGCAACATGTCTGCTGATTTGCGTCCCATTATGGCAAGTGGAAAACACTTCTAATTGTCAAAGGAAAAGATTTACATTATTTAACTTAATGCCAGGAAATTATTTCAGCACGTTGCCCACTTTATAAAAGAAACGTGACTTCTTTATATCAATTACAGGGTCATTTGGTATAATGGCCAGAAAACAATTAACCCTTTTAGTTGATCACTCATTTTTTTTCTAACAAAACGTAAAAACTAAAAAAAGTAGCAATAATATTAATGAATAAAATAATTACTTAGAATAAATAGAGTGCATTCAATTAGAGCAAATTATTGGGATTGATTTAGTTAAACAACTCAAGTTTTTTTTTTTTCAAAAAAATCAAATAAGCAATACATGCTGTATAATAAAATGAAATCAATAAAAAAAAACTTTTAAACCAATTTAATTTATTCTAGCTTTAGCTTACAGTTTGCTTTTTGCTATATGTTTTGTATTTTATGCATATTGAGTCGTCAGGTGTCTAAAGATTAAAACTATGCAATGTTTTGGTTGCTAGTTGTTGAATAAAAAATCCAAAAAAGGTCCTTCGCCCAAGAGCCATACAGCACGGATAGCCTCTATAGATTGTGTATTTCCCTGCTTATTGATTCACTTTTGGCAAATTGTTATAAATTTCTTTCTCTTTACATGCCCTCACATGCCCTCATCTTACTAGGACCCTTCTCAGCACACGATTTGGTTGTCCTCCTTATGGTTGGATATTTTCAGTGGCATTTATTAAACCTCACTATTTATTGTTTTACTCACTGTTACCAATTCAACAGTCCATATCTTTTTTGCGTGAAATTATTTTTTATTAATTTGAAGGACAAAAGTATGTAAAAATATTCAAATAATTCGGATATACATAATCGGGCATGTTCTGCAATTCACTTTCACTCGGAAATTTTCACTTCACACGGCAGTTTCAGATAGGCACAAAACACGAATTCACTCGGAAGTGAATTGCAGAACATGCCCGAATTACTTTAGTTCAATGCGACCAACGTTTCACTGAACTATAGCTTTTTGAAGTCAAAAAACAAGTTGCATTCTGCACGACAAAGAATATGACTAGGAATTTGTGGTGAATGATGCATTCAGAAGAGAGAGAGAAGATGAGAGTAAAGTTAAAATTAAGTTTACGAGAGGCAAGAATGATAGAAAACCCGATTGCATCTCCCGCACTGAGAACTACTGAGAGTGACGTAATAATAGCTAGTGAATGAGATAACATAGGAAAAATTCAAAAAAATAAAAGATTAAGAAGCGCAGAAGAAGTGGGCGAAGGACGGAGCTTTCTAAAGTTTTGTTAGCATTGTTTGTGTGAAAAGCTTATTGCAGTTGCTTTTATTTCGTCAGCGATGTGGTGGACGTTGCAAATCGACGAAGAGAGGACTAGCGGTCCACCCAAGAATCAATCTGGTATTATACCGTTCATCACCGTACACGTCATGTCTGTTGTCCTCTCTTCTCTGCGGAAGTAGGAACCTTTTTTTCTATCTCTCTTGTGTTTTAAGGCTCGCTGTCGCAAAGAGTAGAAAAAGACACATGAACTGTTTTTCGGGTTGGTGCAATCAAAACGGAAGCAGAAATGGAAACGTCATTCATATTCTATTTGTATTTTCGTAAGTTTTTAAAATGTTGATGGAAAAGTATTCAACATACCTGATAGCAGCATACAATACTACAAAATATTGATTTGATGCAGATTTAGTCAAATATTTGACATTTCCACTGTCAGCAGAAACAGAAATAAATCCAATGCACAAATTTCTTTTGCTATTTCTGTTAATGTTCTTGTGACACCGCCCTTTTCGGGCAGTAAATTGTAGACAAAATTATGATAATGGTTGTGCAAAGAAATGAAAATATATTGTAATTCTCAAACAAATTTTTATATTAGGAAAGTTTTCCTTCCTAGGAAAATTACATGCCCTAATTTTCGTTGATTGAATTGAGTACAAAAGATAGAAAAGTCAGCCAAAATAATTCTGCGCTGCATTTTGTTATCCAAAGAAACTGGCGACGAAACAATATTGTTGATATATCCTAAGCTCTATGAAAGTTCTCATTGAAATCGTTTGCTGCAAATGTTTTTCTTTTTTAAAGATGTAATGAAAATCAAATTAAGAATGAATTGCACATATATTATGATTATTTTGTTACAAGTTTGAATACGACGAGCTCCGAGCGAAAACGACAAAGATCAATGGTGCACCACATTAGCTTCTTTTGTATGTGCATATAATATAAAAAATATAAGTAATTATTATATATTGTATATATGTATATATATATATATATATATATGCATACGCGTGTACTTACATACCTCCTTGCCTTGCTTCAATCAATATAAACCGCCTATAACCACTGGTCGACATCTAACCGTCAACCATCAATTAATTTCAAAACCTTCTGAACACAAACGCAATTAACAATGCATGTTTAACCTGTTTACTTAGTGCAACATATCTACTTAAGCTACTGAAGTCGTACTCGTACAATTGAGATTAACTCCTAATGATACAATTTAGTTGTCAATTAATCGCGCATTGTAATCGAAATTTATGAGCACAGCAGTGGCGTTGCGATTTGTTCGGCGATAAGCGATTAGTGATCTATGATTTGTGTAATTTGTAGATTCAATGGCATTTTATTGACGTTATAAATCTAAGTAGAAGGGTTACGATTTCATGTACTTGTGCCAATAAATTCCACTATCACTTCAAGTATTTATTAACAACATACATAAAAATGTCACTTAATTTGCTCAGCATTTGCGTAGTTTTCATTCCTTAATAACAAAATAAAAAAATAAAAACAATAATTCACTGCCTCTCGATGACGATGGTTGCGTTCCGTTGCGTTATTTTGGTTAACAACTGTCACAAATAGTAATCACTGTGTTTAATGTACAGACACTTTACGGTCAACGTATTCGATGGAACTGAGTTCATAGATTCACTTTCAACCGTCATCGAATGCGGGAAATATTTAAAAGAGGAATAAAAAAAAATATTTCTTTTACCATAATTTGTTAAATAGGACAGGAGCGGCGTGACATGCTGAATGTGGTGGGCGCAAAATTACAAAGTTAATTAATGCCGATTTATTGGAGGTGTGGTAAAGAGCTGTACAAACTTTGAAATCTAACATTTAGCCGCAAAAAAAGAAGCACGTATATTTTTTAATAATAATAACTTCGGCTATGTTTATTGAGATTTCAAATTGGGTGAGTTGCGACGCATACAGCTTCCGAAATTCATGGCCCGACCCGCCACTTCGAGCTCTCGCCGTGTTCATATTAATTGAACTTTGGTGATCTTCTCGACCAGAATATGCTTTTGCAATTACTAATATTTTTGTTGATTGGCTAGGGCGTTGAAATGTTGAGTGTTGTTGAAGACAGTGACTTTGGGGCAGATAAAGAGCAAAATTATGTAGTAACTATATGCGTACACTTGTACGATTCTTTGTACACATGAAAAACGTACAAATTTTAATCACAACTACGGTTGATATTTATATGATACCTGTAACAAAAAAGGTAAATACGAGTAGGCGACCAATGTCAATGTAAATTTACAGCCAAAATTTCACTTTGCAGAAATCAAAGTTTTACACATCAATAGAAAAAAAATTAATTGATTTAATTTATAATTGTCATAATTACCTACTTAGGCCTACGTATGTATGAAGTCAAAATCTAATTAATTTGGTAATCCCAACAGAATGTCTTCATAATCCCTAGCACAGTTTACCTGCTTTCTATACAGTGGTCGACATTTGTTTGTATTATCTTAAATATATTAATAATTAATTAGCAGCAATATCACGGAATCGTTGTTGTTGAAGCGGTTACTCATACCCAGCAAGATCGGCTCAATCATGGTCGTTATCATCAAACTCATCTAGGGAGAAATTTGCACTGTCGATGGAGTCGGACCAAAGGGAAAGGGGTATTAGATGAGTCGCTTTTAGTGAACAGGTGAAAAGGTGGGTGGTATGGTTCGAAGAATTGTCATATGCCGGGCATGTATTGGCATGATTCTGGATAGAAGAGCTAAGTCTGCTATACTATCCAGATCGTAATTGACGCGGGATTCACGAGGCAGCTGGAGCTACTCCTCTGCTATGGGTGGTGGTTTTACCCCGATTACGGCATTCACAGGGCGAGAGTTAACGAAGGTGGTAATTGTCTCTCAGTGAATGGCGCTTAGGAAATTTTTGCAGCCAGCTGAGTCCAGTCCATTGGTGGTGAATGACTAGATCTCATCAGACATGTCTGACATCAGATGCCTACTGATATGCCTAGGAGACAGATCTTCAGCTAGCAGGTGACCGTGCGGTGGCATCCAACTAAGAACTACTTACTGAGCATAACATTGTGCTCTCTAACTGGGAGCATTGAAGCGTCATGAAGTAGGTGTTCTACTAGTGACATCAAAAGGCATCATGTTGCCGTATGGTTTGCTGCGTTCGGAGTGGTCTGTAGTCTCATCCACTGGATTCTACTTGTCCCATGTAACCAAACGGGAACCGGCATAGTTTAGAACCAGCTGGTCAATCGGTTTATATGTTGCCAACAACGTTTCTTTGTCAATGCCTCAAGTGCTGACGGCTGGGGACTTGAGGACATTGTTGCGGCTCTTTACTTCATTGACGTTTGTTGTGTGCGCAGAGAAGGAGGACAGGCTGTCGAACGTGGCGCCCAAACTTTTTGGATTGCTTATTGTTGGCTCGGTTGTTACATGTTCAAATGCATCTTGCCCTTCTTCGTCCATGTGATAAATAAGAACGTCGAGGACTTACCAGGAGAAAGAAATAGATTGCGACTAGTGAAGAAACGAGCAAGGCCGGAGAGATAACCGTTCACCTTCGAGCACATTTCATCACTTGCATTGCTGGATACCATAATCGAACAAGCGTAAGCATATAAAGCTATGGAAAATTCAAATCATCTCGTTCCAAAAGCGAAATTCTTACCAGATCTGCCATTCCTAAGGCAAACTTAGAAAGGAAGCCAGAAGACTTTAAACGGAGTTATAAGCTCAATAACCAGCTGAAATAACCGCAGCCTTCATTATTTTTCCATCAAAATTAATTTTTGCTATTAGCCACACTTAAAATGAGTTAAAATTATAAAATTAAACATTTTTTCCATGGTTAAAATTATAGAAAATTTTTATCTATAAATAATATGATCGTAAAAATAAGTGTGACGATGGCACAACGGCGATGAAGATAGCACAATTCCGAAGGGATAACGGGGAATCGATCCAATATACATAAACTTTTCGCCCTGCCGGAAAAACAGAAGATCAATGGGATACTATTAATTGAATTCAGTGATAACGGAATCGAGAGAAAATATCGGGATTTGAAGAAAAACTTACAAAATTTTTAAAACAAACAAATGTCATTTTATTTTGAGAAAAATTAGATAAATAGTTTTTGGTCACTCTTTTTTAGCCAAAAGTAAGAAACAGCAGTTTTAGTGTCTTATAAAATGAAATCTGCCCACCACCATAAATCTTCTGCGGCAACACTGCATACTGCTCCGGTAGATCTGAATACGAAGTCAGAATATAAAAAACTATAACGGTTTTTAAGATAGATCTGGAAAGTCACTTAATAGTAAGATCTTTGAATATAGTTGACTGATTTCAAATATCTTTTTATTTATGTAAAGTGAATATAATTTGTGTGAACAAAATTTTCTAATCGGCTTATTTATTTAGAAGCTAATTAGAGGTTTATCGACAATTTCAAAGTAATTGCATAACATTTTCCGATTTCAAACGCTCGCCTCAACTTGTTATTTATTTTATTTGTTCTTTATTTTGCAAATTTGAAAAGCATGATCTTGATGCGTTTGTAAAAGACCATTACTTGATGTCAAAAAAGAACCTGGATTCAGCAGAAAATTTTACGTATGAAACGATGATCAGATTTCATTGGTCAGATTTAAATAAAAAAAAAATCATCTTGTTATTTAACGCAGATGAAGTATAAGAATCGAATCGGAGGAATCGAAGATCGATAGCGAAGACCTTCAGTGAAAGCACTAAATCGTTCAGGGACGCAATCAGGCTTTTCCACTGGCATGACGATTTGGATACCCTAAAAGATCTGATGTCACTTCTTCGTTCTACTACTACTGGAGGTAGCTACAAACTACCAAAACTTATTTACTGCTTTAAGAATTGTTCATAAATTTCGATTACAATTACAAACTAAATTCAAAATAGATTTTTTTCCTGAAAAAATAATAAAAATGGTGAAAGTCTTTTTGTCTTTTAACAATTTTCGTATATACTTACTTATTTGCAAAAATCATTTCAACATACACTATAACCGAAAAGTTCACAGGAGAAACGCTACGCGCTCAAAATAAAATTGTACAAGCTGTTGACTCCCACCACTGAGAGCTCTTCTGGGGTAAAGTACGTAGATTACAAAGAAGTTGCATCAGTGAAATTATACTGTGGTAAGAAATATTAGCTTACTTGACCACAGCACAAACCCATTGGATCCAATCAGATTCTAATATCAATCAGCAAAAGTCAAATCTGCTCTGGTATGGTGAAATAAGCCAAAACATTCTGTTGGCATATCCGGTGAAAGTATGCTACGTTCTTTGTAATCTACGTTCTTTGTTCTGGGGGGTTAATCAAGTGAGAGCCTAGGTATTTAAACCTTAGCCTCGTATAGGCAGCGCGGCTGAGTAGAACATGAACAGATGATTCCACCACGCCATCCTCCAAGCAGGTCCGACAGAGCGGGTCGCAAACTATATACAGCTTATCCACATGTCTACCTATATAGGAAAATTTCCCGGTCGCAACTACTACGAGTATAGAGAGTTGTCGCTTTGTTAGCGCCCGGAGTTCCTATGAACGACTACGGCTCTCCACTGGCCAGAGGACCTTTGCAATTCTAATATTATTTGGTATGTATAATTCCCTTTAATGTTTCTACATATTGATATCTTGAATTTAGAGTTGCCAACATTAAACATTTTGTTGAAAATACTTACTTAATTGGCGCTATAATCAACTAAGCGGCTCTTTGTCTTGATATTTTCACCAGCGGGTACTGGATTGAATACATTCTGAAGCGAAGCATTTTCCCCCATACGTTCTACGACTTACTTTTCTTCAGATACTATGTAAATCTTTACCGTCAGTTTAATTGAGCGAGCGAGAGATTATTGCATTACACGTTTTAATTTTTAATTTTCATTTTAATTACTTGATATGAATAATAATAAAGGATTTTGAAAAAGTTGGTACCTGGGGTATAGGACTTGCTTTAACATGAAACCAGGTATTAACACCAAAAATAATGTCAGCCTCGAAATCCAACGAAAAATCTCTCTTACCAACAAGTGCTACTTTGGGCTGAGTGAAGAAAAGAGACGCTCTCTTCTTCACCAAAATTGGCACTGCTATTTTAACGAGGCATATACTTCCTGCAACAACAAAATATATGTCAGAGTTGCACTTTATCTAATGCAGTTAACTGTTTAATATAAATCCGCATTTCGATGACAAATTAACAAAAAAGTTGTAGCATGAAAACATTGTAAATAATATTTTAAAAAAATTCCGTACTATTTTCCGGTACAAAAATGAAGTAACAATATACTTAGACTATTCGTTCGAAAGTGATAAGTGATATATTAAACAAAAAATCAATAACATCCCATATTAATCTCTCTATCCCGAAAGATACCACTCGCTATAGAAAGCGTTGTAATATTAATATTTATTACTCAATATATTAAAAGTCCTTAAATTTTTTTGAATGCTTCTAATTATATTCAATTGTTCACCTTAATTGCAAGTTGCTTCGAAATTTCGTTCGTTACGTCTATTTAACGCTCAGTTAAACATTTGGCGCAACATATTGTGACGATTCGAAAAAATCTGTTTATATGTATGTGAAAAAAAAACAAAAAAAAACAAAAAAAATTATATGCGGCATACTGTATGCCTGTTTCGTTTTGTTGTTGTGTCCTTTGCTAGAAAACTGGCTTTCGTCACAGCAATTATTGCCGCACTGGAAGTAAGTAACGTGTTGGTGTTGGTGTTGGTGTTGGTGTCAGTTGATGCTGGTGGTGGTGGTGGTGGTTGAGATTGAGACTGGCTGTATGTATGTAGATGGTTATCACTGTGGTCGCATCCCCATTAGATTAACTAAATCAGCCCAATTCAAATTAGCATCGAAAGGGGTTTCACACATTGCAGTAACACACTGACTCGGCCTTCACACACACACACACACACACACACACATGCTTAGTTCGACCCACTGACATTCGAAACAATATGTTGTTTTTTTGTTTTTCTTTTATTACATTACACATTACAATAAAATGGAATTAGTTCTGGTCACGTGTTGGCGATCACGTGAAATGAGATTATAATTTATACTCGTAGATATTTTCAATAAATGTTTGCCATAAAATGTAAAGTAGCATAGTAAGTGAGTTCAGAAAATATGAAATATATGGAAAATATGGAAAATCACAAATTTGAAATGTATGTATGAAAAGTTAAATATTCAACCAACAAAAGATTTTGGTCGATAAATAATGTATATTTTCTGCTGCGTAGGCTTCAAAACTGTTCCACCACTGGCAACACTTTTAACCGTTATTCACACTTTTTCCAACATTTCCTCCAAAACAAATTGACGAACTGACGAACTGACGAATTGCCGCTGTGCAGAACTTTTGTTCTACACTTCATTTGAATGCCCAAAGGCCGACGTTTTTAATTAAACCCCAGATACCAGGTATGCCAGTCATTTTAGACGAGTTGGCCAGTTAGTTGAAGGTAAACGACGCTTTGCGTATCTGTTCTTGCCACATGCCACAAAACTAATTTTGAAAATTCGTGCGTGGTCTTCCTGTTACACGAGTACGAATTTTTCGCTGCAACACTCCATCAACGACCACCACCCCCCGGCAGCTATGTACTAATGTATGTAGGTTGGAGTGCATGTGAATGATATGTCCGGATATTTTCATATGTTGCAAACGCCATTCACTGTACACTTTCTTTAGAATTCAACGAACTTCATGTGAATTATTACAAGTAATGAAATTTCGTTCAATTAGTTGCAGATTTTCTATTGAACTCTTTGGCCATTAGCAAGTAGCGAAGTACAGCTGAAAAGCAATTTCAAAGATTTGCATTTTCTTTGATTTTCATTTTGTTTATTTTACAGTAATTACTCAAATTTATGTTGCAATGCAAATTCATTCAATTCGTTCATTTATATTTATGTTTATTTAGATCTATGTTTGAATATGATTGACATTTGCTTGTCATTTTCATGCAAAAAAGGGTTGTTGCTATCCATTGTTGTGAAACTGTCATTTTACTAAACAAATAAACCCATTTCAATATGCATGCTATTAAAATTATGCCATAATATAATTTTGAATTAAATTTGAGTTTTGTAGTTATCAGCATGTGCGTGTGTTAGTGTACTATTCTGCATACGTAAATTACTTCGACCAATGAAGGCTTTATATTTATTTTTAACTAGCAGATCTCGCCATGGCTTGTTGCAGTTCAGCATATAATAATTGAGTGAAGGGGGGAGAGAAACAGTGAATGTTTCTAATAAATATATTAGTTTTCACAATAAGATAATTGTCTGGCTTACTAACTTGAAACATGTAATATATCTGAAAAACATATCAGCTCGAATCCTAGTTTGTTAAACCTGCATAGATTGCAACTGAACATCAAACTGAACCTGAATGAATTCACACTTGTGCCATCCCAACTTTTTGTTACGAACAATTTCAATGCAAATTCATATAAGGTAGTGACCGTAGTACGAAAACGAGAGTGTTCATATAATTGCTCCAGCTTTTGGGGCATGGAAGCCAATGAGAATAATCAGAATACAAATACAAATTAAAATGTGACACTTTAAATAATCCGTAATATGGGGAAAAACATGACACAAGAAAGAGGGTAGTTCCATTTCGAAATTTTTTGATTAAAAAACAGATTATTGGCATTTCCTCAGATCTATACATTTGGTAAATCGTTGCCTTATCGGATAATTGCAGGAGAGGGTAATATTCAACCAGATTTTCTGCATTATTTACAAAATATATGGTTTCATATAATTCGAAAACTTATCAATGAAAAAGCTTTATTTAAAAATTTATTTAAATATTTTACAAGAAACTTTTAAAAGGATAGCCGAAGATGTTCAAAAAGAAAAGTTTAAGAACGTTTTGCTGGATTTTCTAAATTTCTTTATGTGTTAAGATTAGTTTAAAAACGTTGTTAGTAACAATTTTATTTAGCTATTTTTTAATGTTTTTTTATATTCAATACTAGAAGACCCCGGCAGGCGTTGAACTGCCTATATTCGTTTATAAATTGACCCTTTTGAAAATATAGATATGCACGTTGTCCTCGTCGAGGCAAACAGTTTGACACTCAAATTTTTATATTTTTTATGTATCCTTAATTAAATTTGAATTTTTAAAAGGTTGAAACCCTCTACAAAATTTACTTAAAAACATTCTCGTAGCGAAACGAACTATTACTATTTCATATAGCTTGTGTATAATGTAATTAAATTCAACTTTTCAGCCAGATGGCAACTTTCCTTAAAATATAGATATGCCTTCTTCTCAGCGAATAGAACAGTTTGGCATCCATATGTATTTACATATTTTAAAAAGGTTAGGTTAGAACGACTGCAACCCTGCAAGATTACGGATGCACGCTTAGGCCAACAACGCCCGTTGTGATAAGACTGAAAAGACCCTTAGAAGGTGAACTTCACGGCGCTTTACATAGTGTAGAAAATCAGGGCGGCCAAACAGTCTAGAAAGTACCAATTTAAGAATTGGTTCGGGTATTGGGCAGGGGGGGCAGTGGTAGAGATGCTCTTCGCTTCCTCTTCGTCCCTGCAGCTTCGACAGAAATCGCTGGTTAGGCATTCAAATATCTTTCCGTGTATGCCCATGAGGCACTGCCCGTTTATTATCCCGACCATTAGTCTCAGAGAAGGGCTATCAAACCGATGAGAGCTATTGATCGCTTTTCGTCGACCTTTGAACAAACTTGTCTGGTAATCTCTCGAATTATTGGGTTCCATGGTCCATCTAGTAGTATTCACCTCGTCGATGAGTTTTGTCTTCAAACTGTGTTCGCAGGAAGTTGAATGCATGTCGTCGTCGATGGTTGAATTTACAATAGATAATTACTCTCCCTATAAACACGTTTGCAGTGCAGTTGCCGGGAATGCCACTATGCCCAGAAAGTCAAGTAACTATCACAGAACATTAGACGCGACCAGATTGAGAGAACTTTTCGATCCTATAGCAACACTGTGCGTTGTTTCGTGAGAATTTAGAGATTTCATAGCACCTTAGCTGTCAAAGTATACAGTGAGGAGCGGACATTGTCAGACCAATTAAAACAAAATCAATATTTAAATTACAACTAAATAAAGTAACGGATTCATTGAGATAATAGTAATAAAACCTGAACTCATTCATATATTATGCTGTAATTAAAAAAAAAATATTTCTTTACATTTTAAAATTTTATTATGTTCATTTTATTAATGCAGCGCCTGATTTGAAAAAAAGCGTACCCAAAAAATCATTTTAGAATTTTCTCTTCTAAATTAAAGTTTGTGTTTAAGAATATATTTTGCATATAATTAGGATCCGCGGGTAATAGATCGCAATTAATATTGATAAACGTCAACTGAACTGTTTCAAGTTTTCAACTTGATAGGCATATTGTTCGAATTTATGTGATATACAAATAGGGTAATGTTGCAAGGCAATTCAAAATTGTGCAAATATATGAATGGCTTCGGGGCTTTTCAAACAGCTTCTGCTATTTTGCTTACTTATATATTTTTGAAGTTCTATATATGTAGGTACATTTGCGCAATTCACATGGTCTTTTATTTGTTGATGGCCATTGTTGTATGTGCAGTTTTTCAAAACTAGGTTTAAACTATAGCATGAGAATTGCCCTATTGTTACTTAAAACTGGTGTCAATGATACAAAAAATGTTTGTGAATTAAATTGTCGTACAGTAGTCCAATTCGCTTTAATAGGGCAATTTTATTGTTATACTGAAAACTAAGATAGATATCAAGATGGTATTTTGTACAAATTATGCTTGAATGACTAACAACTTCTGGTCATAAAATGAACATCGTCGGATAACGGCTATAACTACCTATCATTTAATTAAAAAATCTTTACATTGTTCATCAATTTCACTGGCCTTGAGCTCAAAAATTGTTGTTGATGTAAGTACCGCTATAGACGAGTGTATAGCATGTGCGTGCCTTACTCGGATTGTCCTGGGTTTGAAAATCGATTATAGAAAAGCAGTCGAGATCCTCGGCAGGCTATGGCAAACCTTCGAGTGTATTTCTACGGAGGGAGTTGGCTTAAAATTGGAGGTCCCTCGATTTGAGCTATACCATAAATACTCATACCATAAATTGTGGAAGAAGTTCGGCGTGCACTTGCATTTTATTATACTAAAATTATATGGGTAACAAAAGTACATAATGAAAAATTCTGATTAAAAAAGTTGAAAATTTGCTGGATTTTATTAAAATTGGGACACAATTCGAAGCTCTAATTGATATGTGTACTATGCTGAACTGGACATTATTTTTATTGAAAATTAATTAAAAATTTTTGAGAAATAAATAAACCGTCGAAACTTGTCAATGAGTCCCTGTCGTATAATTATTATATGCACTGTATGTGCATTTTTTAATCTAACAAATTGATATTGATCCTTATGTGTTTCTGAAAAGCATGCACCAGGTATATAAAACACTTAGAAAATACTTTAATTGTTATAATGTACATTTGTCATTTATGTACAATACAGTTACGGACCATAAATAGAATCACGTCGGTTGCCGCGAAGCAATCAGCGGTCCTTCCTCTTTGCTATTATTATATTTCCAATAACTTTTGTTTGTAATCGAATCTGTACATTGTTTCTCGTGTAAAAAGTCATAATGGAAAACCGTTTTCGTTCTACTGTTACTTTTATGCTTAAAACTTGCAACGGTGGGCTTTTACTATAGTGACAATATAATCAAAGAAGGGAAAAAGCAATAAAAGTGTTTTCTGGCGTGTAAATTGTATTTTATGTATACATTGTGTTATAAATTTTCGTATTTAGTGAGATTTGCTTAAATTAAGGAACATAAACACATACAAAATTTGCAAAAGGAATAGTTTTACGCAAAGGGAAATTACAAAAATTATTAACAGATCACAAAAATTGACTGCTCCTTCGCTTCTAAAAGAATGCGATCTTAGAGGTCGACCACGAAAAACCCACGGCAGTCATCCAGAAGGAAATAAGCGTAAAAATATCTTCAAGAACTGTTGCCCGTCGTCTTGTAGAAAAGAACATCTTCGGCAGAATGTCACGAAAAATTCCAGTGTTGACAGAAAGACAGCGACGAAATCGACAAACGTTTGCGAGAACTCACATTACTTGGTCCGGTCCAGAAATTTCAATCAAAAGAAGTGGCGGAATATTTTATGGGCCGACGAATCTAAAGTAAACATGATAGGCAATGATGGTAAGGTCTGGGTCCGACGACCGTAAAATGCAGAAATGAACCCCAGGTACACAACAAAAACATTCAAGCATGGGGAGAAAATATAATAATATGGGGATGTTTTTCGTGGTAGATATGGAGTCGGACTGCTATTTTGGATTCGGGAAAACATGAATCGGTGCCGAATGGAACGTGCTTTCGATTTGGCAGTTTCAACAGGGTAACGACCCGAAAAATACTTCGGGTCTTGTCGTGGCTACAGAGTCGTGGAATCGATGCGATTACGTGGCCTTCGAAATCTTTGGATTTAAACACAATAGAGTACTTGAGGAAGATTGTAGGGGAAAAGCTTTGGCTCGCTATATCAAAGAATAAGGAAAAACTTTGACAATGAATCCAGGAAGCTTGGTATTCCATACCAAAGTCGGTCTGTGAGACCCTAGTAGAATCTATGCCGAAAATATGCACTGAAGTATTTGCAAATAAAGTTTTTGCTAAAAAGTTTTCAAATTTTCACACTTTTTAATGGAGTTTTATTATTATTTTCGAGTTTTAGTTATCTGATTCTATTTTTTTGTCTAATGAATTTCACAACTGTTTATTTAAAAATAGTTGTTTTTCTTTAATGGAACAACTATTCATGCGTTTTTGAGTTACTAATATGCTAAATTAATAAACGCCAATAAATACATATTTTGATTTGTTTAAGAAATGTTTTTGGCAAATATATATGAAGGGAATGCTTGATTCTGTTATATTGTCAGTAACTGTATGTGACACATAACTATTCACAGTTTTTTTTGGCAATTTGCAAACCTACAAACACAAACAGCTATAGGTAGCAAATAACATAAATTCCACGTTATCCACTTAGTTGCAACCCTTCTAGAAAAAAAAGCAAAACCGAAGATAAAATCTAATTATTCAAAGGTAGACAACAAAAGTGCATATGTACATACATATGTAGGATGACAAAGGAGAGAAAATGTCATGTTAGAGGAAATTTAAATTTTTATTGTTATGATTTAATTTATATTAATTGCCATAAATTGTAACTCAACGCCAAGAGCAGAAGTGTATTTTGTGCAAAATAATTTATTACTAATCATGTTGACTAATGACTCTCAACAAACGGCATATGGCTACATACATACATACAAACAAACATACAGCACATACAAAGGCGAAAGGCAAATGGAAATAAAATAAAATAAAACGAAAGGATTCCATTACATAGCCGCGTTGTGTTCGCCGTTGTTCATGTTATGCCCATTCATAAATTTTCGTTTTATTAACACTCGATTTGCCGCTGCAAAGTTGTCAGATATAGTTTCAAAATAAATGAAATTAATTAAACCATTTTACAATGTGTCGCAGACAATCACAACACAAACAGAAAATGCGTACCAACTGGCAGTACTCGCTGTAGAACGCAAACACGGGTCAAAAATGCAAACACACACACGCACGCGTACGTATGTGTATACATATGTGTGTGTGCGTGTGCTCATTCATATGCCCAAAAATGTGTATTATGAAAGTCAATTGCCTTTACACCTTTCAGCCTTTCTTCCGGCTTCAGAAGAATATCGAGTCCAAGCATACAAAACATATGTATGTATGTGCATTAGGGTGTATCACTCCCCATAGAAAAATAATTGGTAGCTATTTTCCAACGGAATTATAAAATTCATTACATTTTAAGACATAAACCACACTATTTTGGAAAAAATATTACGATTTACCTTGCGCTGGGCCGATTTCAAAATATTACCAAAAATTTAGCTTTTTTAAAAAAAAAAATTTGTTAAACAAGTACTTAAAATAAAAAAAGCTCATATCATAAAACATTTCAAGCTTAAAAGTTCTGCATAAAAAGTATTAAAAACTTTGTTTTTAAATCAACAATACTTTTTGAGCTCACTGTCCATTCTTAATTAGGCAATAGGAGGTTGTGAATTCCAACCCGAAGAGAGTCTCCAAAATAGCTGACATAATTTCTACCACTCTGACTGCTGTTGCCTTTTTCCAGTACTTTCCTAATAAAAATTAGCCTCGAGCCCAAAAATTATTGTTTAGTTAAATAATTTGGCCGCTTTTTTAATCTTTTTGAATGATTGGTTTGAGGAAAAGTTCAATAATTCGCCAAAAATTGTTATACTTATAAGTTATAGTTAGAAAAATATTTTCTTTCCTTGCAAATGTCATTTTTTTCGCAAATCTCATTATTTGTATTCCGTTAGACAATTTTTTAAACATTTGTTTGTAGACCTTTTAAGCTTAGAATGTTGTACCATATCAGGCGTTCTTTTAAATATTTTAAAAAACTATTTTTATTTAAACACTTAAACAAAATTAACTGGATTGAAGAACAACAGCTTTAAAAAGAAAGAAAAGTGGGAAGCAAAATGGCGCTTAAGAAATATTTTCTATTTTTGGTGAAAGGATATTACATTTTATGTAGGTTTTTATTTATTTTGAGCAAATATCTCAAAACTGGAAGAAAATATAGCAATTTGATGATAAAATTACATCAAAATAAGCAAACTTTTTCTTAAGTTGTTCTGTTTTTTTTTGCAGCTTCTTCATTTTAGGAGGTATTTTCAAATCGGTTCAAGTTAAATAAATCTTTATATTTATCAAAGTATTTTAGCGAAAGTCCTTAAACATAATAAATTTTATAATTTCCGTACCCTAATGCACATACATTGTACATACAAGCAAAATCTCACAAGTATGAAAATAATTTGAAATTGTTCACACGTTTACCGGCGTGCTGCAACTTTTGTTGGGCGCATTACCGCCTTCTGCGACAGACGCTCAAGCTGTTCCAGTTCTTCCTGAAGCGAAGGGTTTGGCTACCTCCAAACATAGCAACAACAATTGCGACAAATTACCTACTAATTTGAAAAGACACACACACTGTGAGTGTGAACTGTTATCCCGAAACATCCCGTTAGGAAATTTTAGCATAGCTCCAAGCGTAACGTAAATGTTCGCCTCTACTTTACACTCATTGAGAGTAAGTATTTCCTTTCGTCTACTACAGAAAGTCTAAGACAACAAATGACGAATATTTCCATTTTATATCGCACAGGTAGATCTCCTCACCCGTCCTTTGCGTACTGAATTCCCTCAAGTTTCTCTGCAAAGCGATAAAGTATGTTTCACCCTTAGTTATCACATGGAAACTTTGCCCATTTTCCTGTAGGGATGCTACCCCACTACATACCAACCCGTATCAACCCTTTTGTTTGCCGCCATGTATCTCTGTTTGTATCTGTCAAGTATTGTATTGTTTTGCTTTTGTGCTTTTTAAATATTTGCCAAATTTGATTTTATTAATCACAACATATCGTACATCTTGTTCCCTTCACGCCCTTGCACTAAGTGAGTGCGTAGCATGCGAGATTGCAGGCTAACATTTTAATGGCAAATGAATATTGTATTTAATTTTATTCGAAATTTTAAAAACCTGTGATTGAAGTAAGTAGTTTTTGTTGGTTAGGGATATCGGATAATGTTAAAAGTATATTCATATGCAAATATGTAATGGTGCACATTTTGTGTGCTACATATTTGGCAAATGACTCATGTAATGTTGCCTTAAAATTCCTCAATTGCAGTCCTAAAGAAAAAGTCTGGTGCTGTGACATCGCGGAATCTAGCCGCCTAATCCATTGGTCTGAAGTGTGAAATTATTTGCTCACTGAACTATTCCCGCAATAAAATCAAAGTTTGGCAAATACCGAAGTCTTTTCGGGCTACAAATAGTCCGTTATCATCATGGTCTATTAGGTTCCCGCCGACCGCCATTCTGAAGAAATATGGACCCATGATTGCCCCAGCCCATAAACCAGACCAAACTGTTATTTTACTAAATGTAATGACAGCTCTCGAACAAAAACCCCACGATACTTTGACATTTGCACGCGTGAACCTTACTAAAAAAAATCGCCCGATATACTGATAATACTATTTTACCGCTACTTGAACTTAAGGATATTAAAATCACAAGTGTTACTAAATAAGTAAAACATATAGCATTCTTTCTTTTTTTTCTTGGAAACTGCATTCCTTTTATTCCAAAAATTCAGTATTTTTCTCACCGGATTATGAAAGCGATTACCAATATAATAATTATATTAAAAAACTGACTGTGTAAAATAGCAACATTTCGTACTTTCTTGTGCATTTGTTTATTAATTCCAGCCGTACCAAAGAGATAACTTGGCTCATTTCACGACCTGTTAACTTCTTTGGACGACGTTTGCAAAACTTATCAATTTTTTTATATCAATAGTTTTTTAAAATTCGTGCAATTTTTACCATTTCCTCCTCCTTTATTTTAAATAATGTAACAGCAGATATTTAGAGAAGTTGCTCTGCATCCGTGCATCTTCTTAGGCCCAAAGTTAATTAAAATCAAAATTCCATGTTGTACGACATATGTATATAATAAAATTGAGACTGCTCTTTGCATTTCTATTTAATGTTTGGACAAATATAAAAAAGCAATATATGTGTATAAAAGCCCGGTGCTCGATGGGATCTAACCTTTTTTTATCCACGTAGAAAATAACACTGCGGAACAAAATTTTGCGGTCGGAGATTTTTAAGTCGATTTAGGGTAATTTGGGGGCGAATTGGCTCTAGTTTTTCAGATAAAGACTTTTAAATATTTCACGAAAAAACCTAATTAAAAATACCAATATGGATTTAAATTATATTTTTATTGCGCGCCTGTATAAAAATAATACAAAAATAAAAACATATATTCTTTTCATTAATTACTTATGTATGTAATTTAAAAAAAATTACAAAAAACTTTTTCTGTAGGACCTCCTATGATGTCGTTGCTCAGGACAATCCCGTATTAAGTTCCAGCAGAAGTCTGCCATCATGTGGTCGTCCCATCGACCTTGGTATCTTTCTTCCATTATTTTTATGTCCTAGTGGAACCGTTCACCTTGTTCCTCACTGTAAGCGCCTAGATTGTCCGGGAATTTGTCCAAATGAATATGTAAATAATGTAATTTAATGCTCATTTTAGCTCCTACTTTGCGAAAATTGAGAAGCATATCAGCAACTAGTTTTGTATAGTCTGGTGGTCTATGATTTCCCAAAAAAATTTTGACTACATTAACAAAGCTTAGCCAGGCTTCAGATTCAATTTGTGACATAAATTTGGTTTAAGAATTCAGTGTCTTTTAGAAGGGTACGAATTTGAGGTCCATCGAAGACTCCTGCTTTTAATTTTTCCATACTAAGAACTGGAAATTTTTTTGCACACATATTTGAAACAGTCACCTGTCTTTTCAAGGGCTTTGATGAACTGTTTCATTAGCCCAAGCTTGCATTTACAAGTCACGCCTTTGATAACGTGCAGCGGCTGGCAGGGACTGTTAGAGTTTTCAGGTATTTAGGCGAAGTCGTCGAATTAATGTTTAGTTGTATGAACTCACCCGACTTAACAGGCTGCCCTTGCACTCTTGCAAGGGAAATAAAATATTTAAACCAACGAACTACTTGTTTTAATAATTTATATAACAAAACTTATTGAGAAATAATTAAATTAATACAACTGGAACTGGGTCATATAATTTTTTTTTTCATTAATTTCTTAAGTTTCGTTTATCTCAAGAACTAGAGCCAGTCCAAGAAAAGTAAAAACACAGTTCGTAAGCCTGCTACTAATGTTAATAAAAACTATTAACAAAATCATGACCGCAGGTTTTTTTTAAATTTTTGGTACGCAGTGCAATACATTACAAAGATATCAAAACTATTATATTTTTTCTATGCATACTTTCAGGGGGAGGGCTTTGAAGAGCAATGGAATTCAAAATTTGAGCGATATGTGGCGACAGCAGAACCCTTGTATTTATTATCTTAAGATTCCCATTTTAAAAAGTCAGTAAAGTTAAGTTTTTAAAAACACAATTTCTTCAATTTTCTTTTAAAATATATGTGCTTCGATACTTAAATAAATCAAATAAAATACATAGCTGATAACTTTTAGGAGAATGCGAAAAATCAAATTTAAAGTAAGATGAAAGAAGGCTTTTCAGACTTTTCGGTCTATTTATATTGACTATATTTAAATTATGCAGAGCACATTATTTGAAAAAACTCCCCTAAAGTCAATTTAAAACAACACTATTCACACACATTTAAATTCAAAATTATGATACTTTTTATACATTTTCTAAAAAGTCTTAAAATGCTAATAAAGTCAATTCAAGTGTCATTAAAAACAAATCGTCCGTAGTATGAAATTTTTGTTTCATAAATACAGCCTGTCTTTTGCCAGGCACCTATTTTAAATTTGAACCAAACACTAAGAAATTACCAGAAATTACCAGATAAACTCGAAAAAAAATGTTCATAAAGAGCTTGAAGCCACTACCCATTATGGAACTCTTTATAGAAAGGATACTTTCGAAATGAAGGGAAAAAGTGCTATGACATCTCAATTTTTTTTATTTATTTATTTCAATTTGGTCTACAGAAGGTTTCTAACAGACTAAAGCCAAAATTCCAGTATTTTTATGCCGTGTAGTTTTCGAAGTTGTTCAGTTTTTACAGGCAATTAGAATTTTGCATTTCCATAGCATAATTTTCTGGCATGATATTTCGTCGTCATGTTTACATTTTACAAAAGGTCTGTTCGATGAAAGCACTAGATGGATGGGCGGGAATATACAAGAAAAACTTAAGCAAAGAAAGTAAAATTTAAAAATTGTGAAAAATTCCGAATACAATATTTCACTCATTTTCGAAATATATAGTATAAAAATTACACCGTTTTTCGTTCGTTACGGCTTTTGCACTAAACTGCTGTGAGCTTTGTCTACACTTTCAGTGCATTCATCGAACAGACCCTAAAAGTGTGCATAAAAGTGTAGTCAAGGCACATTAACCAGGTAACAGCAACAGGGTTGATTTTTTGATTTTTTTCATTCGAAGTGGTTCATCAGCTGTCAAAGTTTGTTTACATTTTATCATAACAAACTATTATTTGTTTTGATTATAGATGAAAATAAATTGTTTACATATTACATATCCAAATTATATTTACATATTCAGAAATGGGAAAATGTTTTCTTTGCAATAAGAGGAGGGGGAAAGGCTGTAAGTTTTTTAAGGTTCCGCAAGATCAGTGGAGAAGATCCAATTGGAACAGAGCATGTTGCGTGGAACTTCCTGTAAGCGGTTGGGTTTGTTTCGATCACTCTTTGGAATCCGACCTCATTGCAGGAGCGCAAAGAACAAACCTAATGCCCAACTCTGTTCCTTCGCTTTATATACCATCGCTCTATCTTTTTATATTTATTTTTCACTTTTTTCGAACAATAGAATTACTTACTTATCTTCAATGTGCCTTGCTGGTGTGCGTTTTGTTTACTTATCGAATTGTCAAACACGCCAAATTTGGCATTTCTATGTTGACGTTTAATGGACCACTTGCAACAACAAAATACATGGCAGGGTTGTATTTTTTCAACAACAACAACAAAGCCGCTGGAGCTGATGGATTACCAGCTGAGCTATTCAAGTATGGTGGCGAGGAGCTGGTAAGGTGCATGCACCAGCTTATTTGCAGAATATGGTCGGACGAATGCATGCCCGCCGATTGGAATTTAAGTGTACTCTGCCCAATCCACAAGAAGGGTGATCCTGCAATATGCGCCAACTACCGCGGGATCAGCCTTCTTAACATTTCGTATAAGGTTCTATCGAGTGTATTGTGTGAAAGACTAAAGCCAACCGTCAACGAACTGATTGGACCTTATCAGTGTGACTTTAGACCTGGTAAATCTACCATCGACCAGATATTCACGATACGCCAAATATTGGAAAAGACCCGTGAGAAGAGGATCGACACACACCATCTATTTGTCGACTTTAAATCAGCTTTCGACAGCACGAGAAGAAGTTGCCTATATGCCGCGATGTCTGACTTTGGTATCCCTGCAAAACTAATACGGCTATGTAAAATGACACTGAGCAACACCACCAGCTCAGTCAGAGTTGGGAAGGACCTCTCCGAGCCGTTTGATACCAAACGAGGTTTCAGACAGGGTGACTCCCTATCGTGTGACTTCTTTAACATTATGCTAGAAAAGATAATTCGAGCTGCAGAATTAAACCGGTCAGGTACCATCTTTTATAAGAGTGTGCAACTGCTGGCGTATGCCGATGACATCGATATCATTGGCCTCAACAACCGCGCCGTTAGTTCTGCCTTTTCAAAGCTGGACAAGGAAGCGAAGCGAATGGGTCTGGAGGTGAACGAGGACAAAACGAAGTACCTCCTGTCATCAAATAAACAGTCAGCGCATTCGCGCCTTGGCTCCCGCATCACTGTTGACAGTTACAATTTTGACAAAGTAGAGGACTTTGTTTATCTTGGAACCAGCATCAACACCAACAATAATGTCAGCCTTGAAATCCAACGAAGAATCTCTCTTGCCAACAAGTGCTACTTTGGGCTGAGTAGGCAAATGAACAGTAAAGCCCTCTCTCGACGAACGAAAACCACGCTCTATAAGTCCCTCATCATGCCCGTGCTAATGTACGGCGCAGAAGCATGGACCCTATCAACATCGGATGAGATGGCGCTTGGAGTGTTCGAGAGAAAGATTCTCCGAAAGATTTTTGGTCCTTTACGTCTTTGCAATGGCGAATACCGCAGACGATGGAACGATGAGTTGTATGAGCTGTACCGCGACATAGACATAGTTCAGCGAATTAAGATTCAGCGGCTACGCTGGCTAGGTCATGTGGTACGTATGGAAGAAAATGCTCCAGCCCTGAAAGTATTCGACGCGGTACCCGCTGGTGGTAGCAGAGGAAGAGGAAGGCCTCCTCTACGTTGGAAAGACCAGGTGGAGAAGGACTTGACTACACTTGGGATATCTAACTGGCGCCAGGCAGCAAAGCAGAGGAGCGGCGGGCGTGCAATATTGAAATCGGCCAAAATCGCCTAGGCGGTTATAGCGCCAATTAAGAAGAAGAAGAAGAAGTTGTATTTTTTCTAATGCTGTTACCTGGTTAATGTGATATGAGTGTAGTGAAAAATTTTCAACGAAGTAATTTTTCGATTCAAAAAATGTGAATCCGATGAGAGTAAATCTTCTAAACAGGGAAAAGTTAAAAATTTAGCTATGTACTTTCAGGCGGTTTGGATTTTTCGGACTTAAGTTATGGAGGGGTTTTCATATAATTGCACTAATTTAAATTTTGAGGTGCAATTAGTCCATTTTTTTTTAACTTTTTCTTAAGTCAAATGTTTTATACTTTGTTTTAAATTAAAATTTGTACTCTGAAACCTTCAAAAAACAGTATTTCTAGAGTAGAAAGATTTTGTACTCAGTTTCAGTGAACGATTTTTAATTTTTTTAAGAAGTTAGCTTCCTTTGGCAGATTTTTAATAAACATTTTCTGGCAACACTGATGCATTCAACGGGGTTTGTGTGCATCAGGTGCATCAAATTCATTTACGACTGAGTGCATTTCAAATTCGTTCAAAGGGCGGCTTTAATTATGTATTTATTGCTATTGTCAGCAGAGCAGAAAAATATATATATATATATATGTACTCGTATAAACATAATTGTTCCGTTGATGAATTTTTTACACTTTATGATTTTATAGAGTTGCACAAACACAAACAATAAATTTATTAAGTTAATTTATGTCAGTTTTTATTGCTACACATTCGCCGATAAAAAACAAGCAATAACCATCCTTGCATAGGCGGTGCATTTATGTTAGCAGGTGTGTGTGTGTGTGTGTGTGTGTGTGTGTGTGTGAATGAATATAGCCGCTGACAGTAGTTGAACGTAGCATTACAGCATTAATAAATATTGTAATTGCATAATTTTTGTTAAGTGAATAATTTGAACTCATTAAACATTTAAACATTGATTGAGTTGTCAATGGAGTGTCGTCGACATGCACTGAGCGTAACGCCTGGTCAAGGATTTATTTTCATACACACATGTATGTATACAAGCATATGTATGTACATATGTGTATGTAAAGACACGCACACACACACACACACACTGTGCCTAGTTGCATATCCATATCCCTTTAGCGGCTTTAGCGGCTTTCGCATTATTGCCAATGTTGTTTGGCTAAAGGACACGCGTATGCGGCTTATTAACGACGGCAAATTACTTAATTAATTACCAATGAAAACCGAAAATTACATTAATTTATGCAGTTCGCTTGAATTGCTCTTCGTGTGTGGCTGGCTACACTGGCTGGCTACACATGCGGAGTAAGTTGGATTGGAAAATGTATAGCTGGAATTGTAGTTGTAGTTGCTTTTGTTGCCGCTAGTTGATGAACATTCTTATTGTTTTTGTAATTTTATTATTAGCGTGTTTGTTTGCAATTTAACTAACAGATATGTATGAAATTGGCCAAAGTTTTTTTTTTTTTTAAATTGTGCCTGCAAATCTGTGTGAGAATAAACCGGCAACAACAATTAAGTGCGGATGTTAATTTAAGTGGGGGCGTTAAATTATTGCAATATATTGCAATTTGTTTTTATGTGCAGTTCAGAGAAAAATTACTAAATTTTAATAGCAAACATTAGTGATAATAATTTAATTCAATTTGAATAGTTAACGTGAAAAGAGTACGTCATATGTACAGAATGACGCGAGTGATTCCGTATTAGTGGAGATGCGTCAACCGTTTATTTATTTATGTATACTATGTTCATAAACTGTATGTAATGTTCACAAACTATCGACTAAGCAATTCTGCGTTCCATGTTTCGAGCCTTGGTGAAGTATAGAAAGAAAAAAGTCTGACGATGAGATGTGGTGATCTCCGAAATTGCAGTTATACTTCAACGACTTTCAAAAATTGTTGCTTTTTCATAAGATTCCCTAATACAAACTGACCTCGAGCTCAATGAAATTACACAAATTTAAATACTCACAATTCAAATTTCCTAGGCTATGTCTCTCCAAAAAACAAAGCGAGAAAACTAAAAAATACCGAAGAGACGAAGCTATTGGATGAGAGGTTGGTACAAAAAGGCCACATGAAGTTCAAAATCAACATTTTCTTTTTACAAAAATTGCATATAAATTAGTGCACTTTCAACGAACTATTGGAACTAAACTCGTCATACATTAAAATGCAAGCTACTTATTTTCAAATTAACCCAACAGTGGACTGAAGCAACTGCGAACTTTCTCACTGTAATCTGTTGACGGGAATATTTGAATTGTAGGGAGCTCCACAGCGTTGCACTGTCAGGTAAAAATTGTTGAAAATAAAGGTAAATTTGTAAGCACTTCAATTTACTAAAAATAACACGTTACTAATTAAAAAGTTTAAAATTCATTTAATTTTGTTGATTTTCAAAATTTAGCACTACTTGGATATTTATGACTTTGATTGTAGAACAAACGAAGAAAATAAACCATGGAAAATATTGTGAATGCTATAAAAAAAAAACCAAAGAAACTGAGACTTACTAGGCCAATCATATTTTAACTTTATCCTTGACGACTTAATATACAAATTAATTTTTCAGAATTAAACCACAAATTTTACTTTCAACATCTTATCTGAAGGTTAACTAATTTCTACTTTCCGAAAGTAAAAAATAAATTAGCAATTGGGTGATTCACAAGGTGTCATTATGCGTCATAAATCAAAATGTCATAAAATTTTAGTTTTCAAAAGTTATGTTTTTGGATCGCATTGAAACAAAGAATTAAAACTAAGCAATTTTGTATTTTTTAATTTTATCACTTTATGATTTCTGATATTTTGTGAATCACCAAATTTGTAGTAAATAATTACCAAAGTTCAGAATAATTTCGACGCAGTAATTTGAAAATTTGTATACGTTCACACTATCGCTAGATGAAATGAGCCAAAAATCGATATATTGCGCCGATTGTGAGGTCATAGCTTAAAATCTGCAGTTTCGCTTAGGAAATCTGTATTTAAAAGTCGGCTGAATACATTGTAAAAACGACGATGGAATGCATATAGCCGAGCATCTTGACCTATTGCAAATCCTATGGCTAAGTTATGAATCCAAATGTTTACCTTAAGTTATATATTTGGTTGCGATATGTCGTAAAGCGAAAAGTTTGCGGATTAACTTAGCATATAACAAGTAAGATAAAATCTAAGTTGAATAAATAATTTATTTCAAATAAACCTTACTTGTTGTATGCAACCAAAAAAAAAAAATGTTAATCTTTTGTATAAAAACCAATTTGAATCCTTTACAGGCGTACTTTAGTACTTACTCAATCGATCTTTATGAAATTTTTACATATAAAAATTTGGAAGACTGAGCGGTGCCACGCCCTATGCAATAAAAAAGCCAAATTCCTTGTACGTAACTCCACAACTATTTGACACATACATATGCAAAATATATCGTAAAAAGATCCTAGATATGAGGCCATATATTATTTATTGGAAAGGCGGAACCACACCACCATTTAAGACCAAACTACTACTATTCACCATATCTTCTCAGCTATTTTATATATAGATATATTGATATTAGATATATACATATTTTCTTTAGATCAAGGTACAGGGTGGGCCAAAAGAAACTAAGGGGTGTAAGAGTTTAATAACTTTTTCGTTTATTAATTTTTTTTATTTTTTCTTTCAGATTATATAATATGCAAAAGGAAAATTTTTTTAAACTAAGTATGAAAAATTATGTCTCTTAAATGACCACCGTTTTCAGCTTCGCACTGATGGGCTCTTTTTAGAGCATTTTCCATAACATCTTTCAAAACTTGTGGCTGTAGCGTTCGAATTTCTGCTTTTTTTGTTCACATACACTCGCTCCTTCAAATAACCCCAAAGAAAATAGTCGGGTGCTGTCAAATCTGGCGATCGTGCTGGCCAAATAATTTCCGAATTTCTGGAAATTATTCGCCCTCCAAAAATTTGACTTAAAACTGCCATTGTGTCTAGGGCAGTATGGGCAGTGGCTCCGTCCTGCTGAAACCACATACCAGATCTGTTTTCAAGAGCAGGATGTAAAAAATTTTCTATCATAAACCGATACCGCTCTCCATTTACGGTTACAGCACTTCCATCTTCATTCTCGAAGAAGTAAGGCCCAATGACATTTTCAGATGTGATCCCACACCATACTGTACACCTGATGGGGTGCAATTGGCGTTGATGAATGGCTCTTGGATTTTGAGAACCCCAGAACCTACAGTTCTGCTTATTAACACAGCCATTCAAATGAAAATGAGCTTCATCACTCATAATCAAATTTTTAATAAAGTTGATTTCATTTCTGGGCAACTCCTGAAATTTAACTGCAAAATTTAGACGTTGCCGATGATCTGCGGGTTTTACTAAAATAAATAAAATTAAAAAAATTAATAAACGAAAAAGTTATTAAACCCCTTGGTTTCTTTTGGCCCACCCTGTATAAAGAATATTTGAGGCCCAAAGCAATGTTCAATATCTAAAAAAAAATATGCCTTTTTTGGCACATTAAAACAAGCCGGGTTCGCCAGTATAACATTATTTTGAAAACTTTATTGATTTAAATAACAACATAAGAAAATTATTATGATTTTAACGTACCACACTTATATCCAAAATTTTGATTTTTAATTATTTCTCTTGCTAATTAAATTCTTAATAGCAAATTTCAAAACATTCGCGACATGATTTAGTAAAGTTTTATTATTATTATTATTATTATTATTTGAAAGACGAGTGATAAATCATTCGCTTACAATATAAGAGGGGCACTAGCGTCTAGGGCCTTCGGCTCGAAAAGCTTTATATATTTTGATTTGTTGTAAATTGTTAGAAATCCAAAGTGTCCTATTTGCTCCAAGGTAGGCGATATCATCATGGCCCATTCCCAGCATTTATGATTCCATGAATTTCATTCTCAAATACAATCTTGTTTATCAAATTTGAGCAAGTTATCCTGCATAGGTAATAAATATTGGAATTTTTTTAATTTTTGTATTTTACCGTTATATAAGAGGCGGGCATAACTTTTGTACGATTTTAAAAATTTTCGAAATTTTACTTATTGACTTGAATTGCAATTTGTACACCGAATTTGGTGAAGTTCGGCGGAATAATTTTTGAGATATATGTACCTATTTCTTCGAAAGAGGGCGATGCCACCCCTATTACCCAAATTTTATATTACGTGTATTTGCTTGTGCGAGCTCATTCTACATATTAAATTTAAGCAAATTCTCTGTAATGGTTACTTAAATATCGCATTTTTTTGATTTTTGAAAAATATCGTTATATGAGTGGTGAGCGTAGTTTTGGTCCGATTTTTACCATTTTGGAATTTTATTTACTGACCTAAAATGTGTGATGTGTCGGAGATATACTTATTTGCTCTAATGTGAGCGGCGCCACGTCCATTTCCAAATTTTTTGGATTCGGTGTATTTGTTATTTTTAAATTTGAGCGAATTGTCTTTAATGCTAACCTAAATAACCGACTTAAAGTTTTTTTTTTTGAAATTTTGCATGCTGGTTTAAAATGATATATATGTACCAAAGACCGACCGAGTTTCATCAAATTGTTTCGGAGATACCGTGGTTGGTATTTTACCCAGTTTCCTAAATTAATCTGCGTATTCCTTTCTCCTACCTAATCCTGTATTTCAGATATTCTTTTATAGTGGCTAAAGTATTATTTGATTTTTGCGAAAAACCCCGTTAGGAGGGCGTGGTTACTCCCTGATTTCACCCATTTTCAATACCACGTCCTTGGGTCAAGAGCACTATGTGTGTCAAGTTTCGAGTTATCCGTTGCACGGACGAACGAACGGACAGACAGGCATCTCTTATCATTCTAAACATACAAATAATACAACAAACAAAGTACTTGCGCACTCGGGTATAAATTTAATATATAATTTTTTTATTTCAAAGAATTTATTTCCACATAGGGTTATTAATTAATTTGCACCTAAATGCATGTGCTATATGCATTGTTCGTATTCATTAGTTGAAAAGCTGAAAAAACTGCAACTTCATTGCAACCTAAGAATACAAAAACACATTCGCTGTCCTCTGAGCCTTAGCACAACTTAGAATTCAGTTATTTGTCACTCCAAACCCCATAACTTCAATGAAAAATCACACTTTGGACACTTTCGGCAATTGAAAGTCAAACACTTCGTGTGCTCTAGGAAGCAAATAAAACAATCGCTACGCTCGGTAATAAAGATGAAAATTTTATTAAAAGATGTCCGAAACAGATGTTGCCGTGTGGCATGAATTCAAATACGTACTCGTATATCTCATTCACCCCCGCCCCCATCCGAACAGCACAGCACGGCAACAACCCCACCAACAGCCATCCAAAGCGCGCACAGTCAACAGACGGCAGGGCTTCCAGCAAAACGACCGAGTGGAATGGAACGTCGCGCCGTCATGAAATACATTTTATAATCTTTTATCGCAGTTTTTCTACTTCATAGCACAATATAAATAAGTATGCATGTATGTATGTGCGCGTGTGTGTGTGTGTTTGTTTGCGAGCTTGCAGACAAGGACTCTCCCACATAAATACTCGATTATATACTTTGTAGATCAAGTAAGCAGTATATGAAAACAGATTTGGCTATAGCATAGACATTTCCACATTCAAGCAAGCCAGTGTTGATGCTATGAAAAGCCCATAATTTGCGATTTTCCCTTTGTTGCCACTTGGCCCAGCATCCAATGCACAACATGCAAGAGCTGATGAATGGAAGCTTCCAACATGCCCAGTCAAACATCCAACCACCGCCATAGCAACAACAGCGGTCACATCTTTTGTGGAAAAAAATCGATAGGAAACAGAAATACTCTGAGTATTGGCATTTGCAGCAAAGTTAAGTAAAGTAGCGCCACGCAAACCAGTGCACGCGTGTTGTCATCTGTCGACGCTGGCGATGCTGGCGACGGATGCGACGGAGTCAATTACGCTTCACTTACAATTCGTTGCTCAACGTTGGCACAATTTCAAGCCCATGCTTCCTAAAAGTCAGCGCTGCTCGACATTTGTTTGTTGCTGCGCGTAAATGTCTCAGAATATTTTCGGCAGCAGCTTGTCGCAATCACCTTGCCACAGCGCCTTTGTTTATGCTACATTATGTGTGGGGATGTGCGTTCGTTTTTGCTCATTGTTGACTAACGAATTTATTTATTTTATTTTATTTCACTCCATTTTATTGTTCACATTTGCGTGAATTGTTATTATTGCTTGCTGAATATTATGGTGCTCCGATATGCCATAACGATCAGAATAATGATATCCTGTCAATAACACAAGGACACTGAATTGCTTGACATATGAACATTAACGCAATGGTGTGGCTTTTGGGAAGAAACTTATTAAAATGTACTTATGCGCATAACAAAGCTTCCATTTGTTGTGCTTAACGATTTTTTGTACATATGTACTGTTGTGTTTGCAGATTAAGCTGACTTAAGAAGTTGGCATGAAATTTGGCTTAGGCTTCGAAATGAAATAATTTTGTGTAATTTAGATGATAATAATAATAAACAATTATTTGTGGCATCCGCCGTAAAAGGCGGTGTTAAGCACTTCATGTTTAATTCATGGTATGCGTTTGATGTTGGCCCGCAAATGGAGGGATCTTTAGTTTTTACTTCGATTACGAAATGCCATTAATTTTTATAAGAAAATTTACTATGACAAAAACATTGTACTTACAAATTATTCCATATCCCACTTCACCTGAGTAGAATGTTTAAGGTTCCAATATTTATATGTTGAAATGGATTCCCACCAATTGGCCCGTGAAAAAGCAACAATTAACAGTAGAAAGAAAAGTAGAAATTAGTAAAAGTAGTAGTAGTTATTAATAGCAGTAGTAGTCGTAGTGGTAGGAGCAGTAGTAGATTATTAGTTGTAGTAGTAGAAGTTAGTAGTAGAAGTTATAGGAGTAGTAGTAGTACTAGCAATTAGTAGTAGTAACAGGAGTAATAATCAGCAATGGTAATAATTAGTAGTAGAAGTGCAGAAGTAGGAGCAGTAGTACTTGTAGTAGTGAACGAGTCCCGAATTACAGAAAGGTCTTGAAATTGTCAAGAGATATTTAGTCTGAAATTAGTGCCGAAACGGTCTAGACTTGTCCTCAAATGGTCCTGAACTAATTCCGAAATGGTTCCAAGCTACATATGTATGTACCATGTTTTTAAATGATTCTTACAGAATTATATACCTATTTTCAAGTATTTTCTTCCATTCGCAAGACATGTCCCAGCCAACGTAGCCGCTGTATTTTAATTCGCTGGACTATATTTATGTCGCGGTAAAACTCATAGAGGTCCAAAAATCATTCAGAGAATCTTTCTCTCGAACAGTCCACGGGCTATCTCATCCGATACTGACAGTGCCCACGCTTCAGCGCCATGCAATAACTTGGGGATGATGAGAGACTTAAAAGAGCAGCTTTGGTTTATCGAGAGAGAGCTTTACCTCACATTTGCCTACTCAGTTCAGAGTAGCACTTGATGGCAAGAGAGATTCTACGTTGTATTTTTAGGCAGACATTATTGTAGGCGCTAATTCTGGTTCCCAGAAGCCAAGACGCGAGTGCGCTGACTGTTTATTCGATGACTGGAGGTACTTCTTTTGCTTCGCTCCTTTATCCAGCTTGGAAAAGGCAGAACTAATGGCGTGGTTGTTGAGGCTGATGATATGAGTTGCTCTTATGGTGCCTGATTGGTTCAATTCTGCAGCTCGGATTATCTTTCCTAAGATAAAGTTAAAGAAGTCGCGCGAAATAGAGTGGCCCTGTCTGAAACCTTGTTTGTTGCTGGGATACCAAATTCAGACATTGCGCCAAATAGGCAGCTTCTTCTCGTGCTATCGAAAGCGGATTTGAAGTCGACAAAAGGATGGTGTGTGCCTATTCTTATTTCTCGGTTTTTCCTAGATTTGGCGTATCGTGAATATTTGGTCGATGGTAGGTTTAATAGGTCATACAATACGCTCAACAGAACCTTATAAGCTATGCTAAGGAGACTGATCCCGTCGTAGTTCGCGCCCTTTTTATGGATTGGGCAGAATACACTTAAATTCCAATCAGCAGGCATGCATTCGTCTGACCATATTTTCCAAATAAGCTGGTGCTTGCACTTTACCAGCCCCTCGTCGTCGCACTTGAATAGCTCTGCTCGCAGTCCTTCAGCACCAGCGGTCTTATTGTTTTTTAGTTGCGCAACTGCCGTTCGAGTTTCGTCCAGGTCGGGTGACGTACTTAGACTCCGTCTTCATTGATTGGAGGTTCGGTTTCATCATCTTCAATGTTTTCCGCGCCACCACCATTAAGCAGCGCGAAGAAATGCTCGCTCCACAGTTTGAGTGTACTCCGGAAGTCGGTTATCAGGTCGCCGTTTTCATTCATACAGGAAATTGCCCCGGTTTTGAAATCTTCTGTAAATTGCAGTACCTTCTGATAAAATTTCCGGGCGTTTTTCCTATCGGCTCAAGCCGCTTGCTCCAAGTCAGACTGGAATTTATTGTGGATATAACGAAAATGGAAGATAAATTACTAGATTTATGGAAGAAAATTTCACATTGCAAATATTTGTTAAGTAAATTGTGAATCTACAAGAAACTAATTTGAACTATCTGTGGTATTTAATGATAGATATCGGGACCCACGCGAGACATATTTTAAAAACGATGGGCGAGAGTTACTAAATCTTGAAAAACTTCTCACAAAAATCGTTCGCCCTTCGGAGTCGACGTAAAACAGAAGGTCCCTCAATTTATGTTAAAACATCAAGACGAACACCACAAACTGTAGGAGAAGTTCAACCAAACATCAAACTATGCTGTAAGCGCCAAATTATTATTAATTTATATTATCTTACATATACAAATTTCATGTCACGATGTTTGCGATCGATCTCCTCCGAAATGGCTCGATAGATTTTTATAAAATTTTGTATTTATATTTGGAAGATATAAGAATAGGACGTAAAGTATATTTTTATGCTTGGGAGAGGGTTTCCTTCTGTTTGAAATGTCAAACTTTGTTAAATTATACACATGAATATGAAATATTAAAATATAACTATCAAAATGATCGTTTCGATAAGGCGAAGGTTTATAGCTAGCTATATTTTAAAGATGGTTGCCTCCTGCTTGAAAAGTCAAAATTAAATTATAGACAAGTTATATTAAATATGAAAATATGGGTATGAAACTACTTAGCTAATTTTATGAGGGTTGCCACTTATTTGAAAATTTGAATTTAATTAATTTTATTTATTCCACTTTTAAACCCAAAGTGTGGATACCAAACTGTTCGACCCGCTGAGGGGAAGGCTTATAGCGTAAAGAGGGTTGCCACGCGCTTGAAAAGTTGAATGTAGTAAAATTATACAAAACTTATATGAAATAATAAAATATGAGTGTCAAATGGTTCGTTTTGATTGGAGAGAGTTTATAGATATATTTTTAAGAGCGTTGCCACCATTCTTCAAAGTCATATGTGATAAATGCATTTTCTGATTACAAATGCAAAGCGCCGGAGTTTACTAGAAAATTATATAAATAATTATAAAAATATCACATTTAAAATTTATTTGTGGTGAGCTCTCTTTTTTACCAAATGCATCGGTGTTTTGAGAAGCCAGAGAATTCTTCCGATATTTTCTAGTGGATGAAAAAATATGACAATCGGAGAATTTATTTACAAATCCCTTGGCTTTATTCGCTGTAAATATCTTTAATAAAATACCAAATCTTTGGATTACCACTTCTTTCGCTCACTGAATATTAATTTCGATTTTAACTTTAAAAACTTATCAAATAATTGTCCATCTTTCAATATCTGCGCCATAATTTATACAAATGCAAGCGGGCATAATAACCACAGCCACGAAGTAAACGAACAAAAAAAAAAAGAAAACAGAAAAATTATCGCACGAATATAAATGTAACCCTAAATAGCCACCCCGAGTAAATGACTTACAGCCAGCATTCCACAAAAGATGTGCATAATCAACAAAACATGTGGGAGAGGTTAAATAACGAGGAGCGAAATAAAAATCCGAAAAAATCCTTTGCATAAATGACGCTGACAAGGAGTTTTAATCATTATTATCACATATTTATACGCTTATATGAGCATGTTTTATATACTCTCCGCACACAATTCACAATTTTGACTTTAGATGCACCAACCCGCCCGCACCCGCGCAGCCCGACCAGCCCGATCAGCCCGCTTAGAACCCCACTTGAACAGTGGAGCACAGCCCTCCCCGCCCCCGTTCACATCACCACTCCAGCGCATCATACAGCATGGCAATCCTTTGAATGTGAATTGTCAAGTACCCGTATAATGCGACCTCTCCAAACATATCAGCACAACCAAAGGATAAGCGTACGCTACTCTCCCCAACACAAAACGTACCGCACATCCAGTATAAATATGTAGGCTTAAAAGAGTATGGAGGTGGGAGGCGTCCAAGGCGAAAAGCCACAAATGGCAGCGCAATCGACAAAACGAAAATAAAAACTCTATTGTGGTGTAAAATAAAATCCAGAAAATAAATGAAAAATCAAATAACAAAAAAATATGAGTATAATAACAAAACAAACATACAAAAGTAGAACCGTAGCATTTGCTGCATTATTGAGCCAGCTTGGCTGCTCCAGCAAATAGACCGCAGACTGCCTCTGCAGCTAGCACGTCTAGTGAGGCAGCAATAGAATGCAGCTAAAGAGTATGGCCAAATGTTTGTGTTATCCTTATTCTTATTATTGTGTGCCCACTGCTGAGCTGAGCTGATTGCCATGAAGCCACGCCCCTACGAACATTACCACATCCATCTGAACACTCACAATACAACAAATAATCGCAATTGTGTGTGTGTGTGTGTGTGCACTTCCAAGGATTCACACAGTTACTACATACAATCAACCCCTGGATTAAGGTCGTCTCTTGCGAGCCAAGCCCCACACACAATAGGCATATTTGAAAAAAAGCTTTGTTGGTGTGCGTGTGAACTCTCAGGAGGTATTGCTAGAACAATACTAGAGAGAGAAATCAAAAAATAAACAGCAAAATGGACATTCGTATTAAATAAATTTCAAGTAGTTGCTCTTACACACACACACACACACAGAGCTTCAAATGGTCGTACTTTTATTCTGTGTACCTACTCTGATGCTAAGGACAAGTGTCTGCTGTTGGCTTATGACTTACTTCGTTGACTTCCTGCAACAACTGCCAACTGTTCGTTTTCTATATATGTTATGTATACATATATGCATGGATCTATAGTACACATTTTTATGCCACCTTTTGTGTGCGTGTATATGTTGAGTGTTTTGCTATGAGTGTGAGCGTTGAAGGAAGGAAGTGAAAGGTCACTGTGAGTACTCAGAAGCTGCCATATTTGAGTTGAACTCTGAGTAAATAAGACATGCTACAACTAATTTGTGGTGATAATAAAAGTTCATAATGTTGAAACGCTTTGCTAAATATGACGATGACGACGAAGAATACGACTTGTGTTGCTCTAAGTCCAGTGGTAAATGGATAGGAGTACCAGAAGCAAAAAATTAAAAAAATTACGCACGCATGTAAGTTGACAATTTTTTTTATTTCTCATGTAGGGCAGAATATACGTCCAAAAACTTGTTGTTTCTCGAGCAATTATAAACTGCTATAGAAGAGTCTAAGTATCTAGCGGATGAAACCGAACATTAAATTCTTATTATTATTGCCGAGGAATGCCCACTGCGCTTTTGAGACCTATTGTCCCACCCTTCATCAATTATATAACTTCCTTTATACCTGTACGCGGGATAAATTTTAGTATAAAGTCTAAATATCTAGGGTTCATACAGTTATCCGTTATTAGACATTCGCTCAGTCTCCTTTTTCGTTTCAGCATCAGTGCAGGCACTACTCCGGTATGTGTCTTGCGATTTCATTCTCTACTCTTCAGTTTAGTCAGGTGATATTTAAGCCTGCATTGGCTAGTAAGAATTCTCGCTTTTCGAGTTTCGAAAGAAACTATTGAGAATTCAAATAAAACAATTTTCTTTCAGTCATTCATCGCTCTGTTGGCCAAATATGACCCGGTTTGAAGTGAATCGTTATCAAAACCTATAGGTTCTGTTAAATATTTAAGGCCTCAAATACAGAACGAATTTATTTGTCTTTTGGGGCAAGAAGTTCATGAAAATATTGTTCGCGACTTGAAAGATGCTCCATTTTTTTCATTTATTTTGGATACAACTCAAGACACCAGCAAAATTTATCAATTGAGTCAATAATAAAGGGGAGCCAGTTGATATACAAATAAATGGGGAAGTTACTTATTTTACTGCTGTAAAAGATCAGTCTGATTCGAAAAACTTGTAATCGATTCTATAACGAAGAAGAAGGGCCTTGATCTTCAAAAATGTCGAAGTCAAGCATTCGACGGTGCAGCTGTTATGAGTGGCGATTATAAAGGTTTACATCAGAAAATCAAAGATTATGTTCCTCATTCACATTTTGTTCATTGCGCTTGAACCTTGTTTTGAAAGACGCAGTATCGTGCAATATAGAAATTGAAGAAATCATCGAAATTTTTCAATCTCTGCACGATTTTTTCGATCACAGTATAAGTCGTTTGGGATCAACCACAAAGCTTTTACGTCAAAGGCGCACAGACTCTCAAATCCTTAAATCTCAACTAGCTTTGCTGGAAGGTATGACGCGGTTAATGCTTTGAAAAAGAGGCTTTGCGATGTTCTCAAATGTTTAAGCCAGATAATATAAAAAAACCAAAAAATCTGCAGAGAGAAACGCCGCGTTGGGAATTCAGAGAAAAATCGATAATTTTGATTTTGTGCTCCTTCTTGTTCTTCAAGATGAAATTTTGCGAACAATTAATTTACCTGCAAAGCAATTGCAGTCGGCAAAAATTGATCTTCTGTTCGCAATGATCAATTGCAAAATGCCTTTTAAGGTATAAAGGAACTGAGGGACGGATTTGATTCATTATTTTGAGATGTTTCAACAATATGTGTGGATTTGTGGAAAATTCAGAAAAAGTTTGTGGAAAAAAGATCACATGAACGGCGCTTCCGAGTGACATTTTTCTATCCGATGATTGATACCATATTTTCGCAACTTGGAAATATGTAGATTTGGTGGAATGAAAAATGTTTTGGATGACTATCGAGTGTTACAACCACAGTTCCTAGCACTTGCCTCGATTAAAAATTTAGAGGAAAAAGTTGATGAGATTTCACAAAAAATTTCGGATGACGTATCGTCTGCATTTTCTTTTGAATTGCTTTCTATCAGGTCTACGTTTCAGAAGGAAATTATCCCTGTGGAAGATGTCAAAGAGTTAGCACAGTTCTTGATTATTAAGAATGCTTCATTTTCTTCGAGTTATGCAGATGTTTTCACAGCTCTTCTTGTGTTTCTCACAATTCGCGTCACTACGGCAAAAGCTGAGCGAACTTTTTCAAAATTAAAATTGATAAAAAATTACTTGCGAAGCACGATGGCACAAGAAAGGCTGAGCAATTTATCACTATTATCCATTGGGAATCGGACAGCACGTAAAACTGATTTTAATAAAGTGATCGACAAATTTACTTCCGTGAAATCAAGAAAAAAGAATTTCCAGTAGATATTCCAGTTGTAGGCACTGATCTCTATTGTATAAGCAACAATTAATGAATGTGTGTTAATTGTATTCTATAAATTGTACATCATAAATAAATATGAGTAATCGCTCATTAAAAAAAAAATTTCGTAAGTTTTAATCTTTAAAAAAATTCTCGGCAAAGGGGGCCCATATTTTGTTCTGCGCTGAGGCCACTTCAGCGCAAGTTCCGGCCCTCTAAGTCTGTGACTTTTATAAATAAAAGTCTTCAATAAATGTTATTTTAGTTTTATAAAAATAATTATAAATAACTGTTATTGAAACAAAAACCAACTGTTATGTTTGATTTATAAAATAAAAACCCAGAATAACTAAAATAACTAAAATAAAAAATAAAAAGTAATTTAATTAGCAATTAAATACAATTTACAAAATAATAGTTAAAGAGCGAAATTTATAAAAAAAATTTAACTATTGCGGTCCCTATTTATAAACTAATTTTAATTTTTATTTTTATTTAAATTTTGTTCAGTAATACTTAGATTAAATTATACGTTTTTTTTTTAATAAATAATAAAACGAGCTTTAAGAGTTTTGCGAAGCACCACACAATTTTTCATGCGGAACTCCCAAACGTTTTTTTCTCTATTTGATCTTCTTTCGAAGCATTCCTTTCCACACATGCACAAATGGTAATAACCGTAAGCCGTTAAGTGAAATATCCATAGCCCCTCTTTTCGCCTTCGCAACAAAACACACAACATAATACAGGAAAATCTAGCACATCCAAATATTGTTATATCCACTTTACAAGAAAATTAATATTTTATTGTTATAACACACGAATAAAATCAAATCAAAATATAACAACAACAACAACAACAGCACCAGCAGTAGCAGCAGCAAAAATACGAAAAAGCAACAGGAGCAACAACTACAGCGCTATTATACAACAAAAAGAGCGACAACAAAGCGCACAATGGAGGTTATCTTAACTACCACACAAATAAATAAAATATGTACATAAACAATTATGGTATAAGTGTATTAAGTGCGCAAGTACATAACGGACAAACGGCGCCGTATTGCAGCAAAAGCATTGCTGCACTTGCCACATCCGCACACACACACAGCTAGCATACACACTCTCATAAAAGTGCCACACAGCAAGCAGGCAGGAGAAATAGACCAACCACCGTTAAGCATCCCTTAACTGCACATCCTACCAACAACACCACCACACCACCACACCACCACATGCAGTCCATTGAGTCATCAACCCAGAACCAGTCAACCAGCCAGCTACCATTCTCGCGCAACTCAACATCAATCCAGCCAACATGGGAACTCAGTACCAATTTAGTCCTTGCCGCATTTGCACGGCTTCCGTTCATTCGCACACAAAAACATTCGATAACGCCGGAATAGACGTGAACTCGTTTTAATCGTTTGGTCTGCGCGTTCGGTGGCCATGTTAGCTGAGCTTTTGGTCGACAATATTCAATTGAGTAAAAAATCGAAACCCGTCGCCATTCGTAGTCCTCACTGTCTGACGGTTAACGCTAACGCCGATTCGCAGCCAAACCGCGAATCCGATACGATTGTTCGAGTCTCGTGTGGTGAGTCTGGTACCGCCGCAACTTTACCACCTGCAACGGCCCATCATAGCCGGACAATGTTGCTCAGTCGAAGTTCGTCTATTTCAAATGCACATGAAGATGATTCCGCATCGCTTAGTAATTCAATCGATCAGTCGTACGATCGTTTGGAACGGAGTGGCACGGAGAATACCAGCAATGGACGTTGTGCCGACGGTGGACGCGCTGGTCGTATCGGTGAACGTGTTGAGTTGTGTTGCAATCGTTGTGGCAATTTTGCACAAATTATGAATACAAAGAATTTTACGGGTGATGAGTTGATGCGCCGCGAAAACAATTTCAAATGTGATAAGTGTTGTCATCTAAGTGTTGTGAATGGTCGCAGTGAGAGTGTTGATAGTGTCGAGGACGAAGATGAAGAAGCTGAAATTGGCATTGATGATGATATGGATGATGCTGAACTCGATCCGGAACGCGATGATGAAATGGATCTGCACGATAGCGAGCCACTCAGACTGCCAAAGGTGGAGGAGAAAGAGACAACAATCTTGAAGGATAACAACACTAAACCAATATTGAAATTTAGTGTTTCGGCGATTTTGGGTGATACGCGGGAAGGAGTTAGGGTGAGAAATGGTAAGGAATAAAAAAATGGCGGAGAGAAAGTAATTGATGTAGAGAAATGTAAAAAAAAAATTAAAAACCAAAAAACAATTCTACCAATTCTACCAATTTTTTTTTGGTTTAAATCGGAAAAAGTTATTGTTTTCAGACTGCACTATAGTGCAAAATTAGGAAATGTGCCAATACTGGCATAATTTTTGCCAAAAGCCTCGTTAACCCGAAAGTGATATCCGTTTTGCCTGCTTGCCAATAGTTGTTGGAGTTTAAAAATCGGTAAGGAACTTGTAAACAGCTGTTTTACAATTCAAATCAGAGCGATAGAAACTATAGCAGCTATTTCGGAGATCACAGCATCTCCTCATCTTTCTAGGCTGCACCCGAGTTTGAATTCACAACCTCCGATTTGCCAGGCACAATCTGTTGTTGCCTTTTTAATTGGTACCACAATGCGTGGGAAGAGTGTGCTTTTTCTCACTTGTATCGCAGTTTCCTGCAGTTCCATGCTATTATTGCTTATAAAAAACTTTCCAAATAAGAATTCAAAATCTCCAGCAACTATCATTAACTTTTCGTATATCCAGTTACTTCCAGTACGGTTCAACAAAATTTGGACGAGTTCGATCTTGAAAACGGAACCCATCTTATAAATTTTTGAAGCTGATTTCCAATCCGTTTACAACATGTTTCTAAGAAGCAGAAATTAATGAACAAATTCCCGAAAGGTTAGGACATGAAAATATCTAGAGAATGTGGTCAGTCCCGTTTTCGGTAACAAACTAGTACAAACTTCGTGCTATTAAGGGCTCGGGTTATTGGTATTATACTTGTATCGGAAGTAAATGAAATATAAGTGCCCACGAAATTTGTCCGTAAGGAGGAAATGATATTTTGCAGTTTTATGTTTTGAGTGAACAAGCAGCGTGACTGCATAATCCCAACATTTTCAGTGAATAACCGATTTGTGTAGAACATAACTTAGAACAACGAACGCTTGTTTCCACTTTCGGAGAACACAATAAAAGAGTTGTACTAATGATTTTATACATTGAACGAAGAGGCGCTTTTTATTCATCAAAAAGTTTCTTTAACAACTCAAACTATATAACAATTGAAATGAAACTATTCGTTACTTTTATATTATAGTAGAAAAATATGTATCAGTCCCCGTATTGATAAAAATGATTATTGAAGGGGCATTCCACTCAAATACACTTCCCGATTTCGAAAGGAGTATCAAATGAAGATGAAATTAATTGCATACAAGAAAACTTTTGGTAGGTTATTTTGAACGCTATGAAAAATATGGAACAATTTTAGATGTTGTTTAGATGAGGCAGATATCTCTGACTGATAATTGTTTGACAAGTAAAACAATTTAAACTTAACATTGTTCTCCATGGGTATCAGTAATTTTGGAAAACCGTTGGGATTAAATCACAATGGAAATAAACTAAATAGCTGTTTAAAGAATGCACATCACACGGCGCAAATTTTTACGACATAATAAATGCGCAAAGTTGCCCCTTTTGTGCAAAAGATTTTCCATGCTAGTTTTGGCATTTCATTTGCGATAGTTGGAAATTTCAAAGATGGCCAAGTTTTCTCACATTCTTCCGGAATGCTTTCTTTGAATTTTTGGGGCCGCGAGTTTAATTTTCGAAGTTTTCTTTTACCAAAAACGCATGCTATGTGGCACTTTACAATGTTGGCTATTTTTATGGGGTTTCAAGGGGAAAAAATTTAGTTTTTCTGAAAACTCCATTTTTGATATAAGTATGTTTCATTGTTAAACTTATGCTAGTTGATCTTACATTCTTCATGTTATGAGAAAAATAGTATTTTTATAGAGAATAGTACGTTTTTAATTAACAATAATATTTTTATTACAAAATACGCTTTTTATTTATATTAGCAAAATTAAGCACAGGAAATTGCAAACAAATTAAGAGCATCGAAATTCAATTTTTGCAATCTTTTAAACCTGTAGCTTTACATCATCATTACCATCTTAGTCACTCTCAGTGTGTGTTCCCATATATTGAGTACCATAGTTTTACGATGAAATATACCCCCAAAACAATAAGATGCCACAAACTTTCCGTAGAATTTCAGAAAAATTTTTAAAACCAAAGCCTGAAGGAAAAATGTATAAATTGGTATATACTTTGCTTTTGGTAATGATGGTAAAAATCAGAAATTTGTCATGTCAGAAGTTTGGAGTAAATTTTGGAGTTCCGCTAAAGCCCTGTCCACATAGAACTTTCGCGTTGGCGTTGGCGTTGATTAACAGCTGGCAATGAAAACACACATGGGAATGTCCACATATCAACGGCAATGCTAACGTCAAAATTGACGCAAGCGAAGAGATGGACAACTCTCATCGTTTTGCACGTGTTGACAATCAGCTGATAGTTATAAATGAACGGAGATTAATTTATTGCATTTTCACTTAACAAACGTAAATAAACATTTGGAAACTTGTTTATTACACATTTAAACAAAAACATTTTAAATTATATTTTCAAATAAAAACTTTGGCTTTGGTAATGACAATGAAAACAATAGTTGTGAAAGCGCTCCATGGTTCAATTATTAAAGATTTGATACATAATGACAGCTAATTTCTAGCTCTCCCGTACAAAAGGTTGCATTTGCGAAGGAAGTAGAAAAGGGGAAGAATGCAATCCCTTTTTGTAAAAAAAATGTTTAGCAAGTACGCAAAATATGTAACTAGTTGTAGAATTTAAATTCCATAAAATCCAAATATGTTTCATAGTCTACGAAATATTTGATGCATTCTTCCGATTCGAAACTCTTTCGTTATGCAAACATTGATTTTAATTAACAAAGATTATTATTATAAGTAAATAAAAGTGAGGTTTCTATATTTAGTGGTAAATATATGAAATGGTTGGTACAATCAAATTTTTGTAGTTCACAATGAAAAAAACCTGTGATATAGTTCTTTGTTCTTATAAAAGCCAAGCAACACAAATTCCTTTGAACGCCAATATCCACGTCCCAATTGTTGAGGCTTCTCTTATACGTTTGATTTACGTGTTGGTCGGCTCCGAAAAATCGCGACGGAAGTCAAAACGGCGTAAAGCCTTCCACTTGATTACAAAATCAAGGTTATTGATAGTTTCAAACAAAGTAAGTACTTTTTTTTTATTATATTACATACAGAAAAATGTATGATACAAAAATTACATAACCATAAATAACAATCCAATCACAGGATTACGTTTCAACAATTTACATTGAATAGATAGAATTGGACAGAAAACCATTCCAAAACGGCGACAGTGAAGTTCGGGAATGCCCACCCATTTTGGCAAGGAAGCCATGGCACAGGGGTGGAGGTGAAAAAGAGTAGGGATACGATAACAACGAGCAATGGGCTTTGAAAAGAAATCCTATAAAAAAGATAGGAAACAGCAAAGGTCTTGCTAACGCGCGCTCGCACACGAGTGTAGAGAAAACTTAACTAGGGCACGGAACTTAACGGGCTAAGAAGCTGGAAAACGGTCACTCAGTATACCAATCACGATTTAGATGCACAAATTACCTAATGAATTGCAAATAAAACCCCATATTGGCATTATATAAAATATTTACATTTTTATAAAATACTTACTCAAATTGTCACATTTTTTACGAAAAATGTCAGAGAATTAAACCTTTTTTTTCCTTTTTTGAATTTTACTACCACTTAAAAATATTTGATAAGATACATACAAAAATTTTCAAAAAAATTACACTGTTTTAGTTAAGGGAGACGTCATGTGAAGAGTGAGGAGCAAAGCTATTTAGGTATCAAACCTTTCATTATTGAATCAAATGAAAGCGCTCATTATCGGGTCGGCCTCTTGGCTGCCCACTAAAATGTATCTCCTCATTAAAAGAATTTTCGTTTTCTCAAGTGCCTGTTTGTGTGATGTTTATCCCGCCGATAAATTTAACAGCCGGTAAAATCTCTGATTTGCATTTGTTGTGCGACAAATCCATCTGTTTTGTTTACATTTTTTCTTTTGAGGTATTTGATTAAAATGTTAAAAAATGTCTTAGGAAATTAAGTGTTTATCGATTTTATTTTATTCTCTCAGAGCGAATCTATGTTTTTTATTTAAAAATGTTAGACAACATCTATTTTCTGTATTAATAATGATTTTTTCGCGATCTTTCCAATTTTAATTTTGTGCTTTGCCGGCACGAGGTCAACCACGGGCAGAAGACGGTTACCGTGGTGTAACCGAAATATATTGGAAGGAAAAATAGGTAAATCATTTATTTTTACTCTACCAACACCCCCTTGATCTCGAGCCGGCTAAACACAAAATTAATTTTCTGGATTTTTTTATATTTAAGAAGCTCATTTCGACTTTTTGTGCTATCCCCCTATGCAGCGCTGCCAACTATTCACTATAGTTAAATGTATACTTAACTTAAATGAATATTTAACAGAATATTGAGAAAATGGAATCGAATTTATCCCTTCGACAAATTTATCTGCCGGTTGCGTAACATTCAGATTAACAGGTCGAGTTGAGAAACCAATAATGTGTTTTCTGTTTCGCTGGGTAATCGCCAATCTTTATTTAAACTCTAGCACTGATAATTAAAAATATGTTAAAAAAAAGAAAGTTTTTTAACGGGGTTATTTTGGAATGAACTGAGGTAGGTTATATCTACTTTCATCTGTACATTTTGAACGCCATGGAGTTCATACAGTTTGTCCTGAATCAGTCAGAAAACATGCAGGAAAATGCAACCCTAATCTTGAACTCTTTGCATGCGCTACTTATGGAAATTTCATTCGACTCCATATTGTATATTCCAATTAATGTATGCCCAATTAAATGTAATAAAAAATCATTGAAACTAATTTGTTCATTTATAATACCAAATATAAACAAAAGCCTTTTTGATTAACTAAACGGAAGTGGAAAAACAAGAGCAGTCGGGCGCTTCTTCACCCTTGCCGGGGCAATTCAATAGAATGGCGCTTCAAAAAATAGCGGTTCCTCACAACAACAACAACAACAACAACACCAACAAAAAGACAAACCACACTTTCACCGTTCTGGTTGCACTTAATAGTTTCCCGCTTTAGACTTGGTCGACGGATTAACTGTTTCAATTTTTTATTCAAACTACGAGTACATTCGTTCGGTATACTTTTATTTTCATTTCAGGCTATAAGCCCTCTGGGCTGGAGGCTGTAATAACAACACTCGCACTTTTAATCATGTTTAAATTATTGCATGCGGTATGTTTTTGCGTCGCTCATAAATCCTCCAATGAAAACAGAACTAAAGTAACCAAAGCAAATTTGGATAACCAGTTCCATTGCAAACCAATGCAATTCCTATTACCTTCCGTTAACTATTAACTGCTTGCCTTCGAAATATTTGAGTACGATCGACGTATGTATGTGTGTGTGTGTGTGTGTGTGTGTATTGTGGCAGCACGCCATAGAATTTGAGGGTTAATTCGAAGTTTGTGGCCATCGGTTAGGGATTTTCGTTATATGTATTCGTTTACGTCGGGTTGCTGTTTTTTAAGACTTCAACAAAAGGAGGCGTAACGAATTATCTATCAGTCATTGTGTCTTTTTATCCTACAGCATTTCAAATGCCAAAATTATTGTTTCTTTTATGTTGGCATTATTTTTTTATTGTTGTCATTATATGGAGATAATATTATATGATTTTGTTGTTTTGTTTTTTTTTTTGCGTTTTTGTACCGGCACTACGACTAACAAATCAGTGGGTTGGACGGTTGAGATTAATTGATATTGAATGCATTGCATTCACACATTTCCAATAATTTTTATTGGTTTTTGCGTTGTTTTCCTGCAGATTTGCTAAAAATCTCACACTGACAATGCGAAGGACACGTGCCGGATTTAGTAGTTGATAAATATGAGAATGTGTTGTTTTTCATGTATTTTTTTTTTGGCAAACTCTGTGTTTTTTCTCTATACAATCAGGAGTAAATTTATAAGAACATTTTAAAACCAAATCAAAATGGTAAAAGAAGAGTTATGTGGTTTGAGCGGCAAAATGTTAATAGTTTTTGTATCAATATTGAAACCTTAGAGCAGTGCATAATGCGATTCCGTTATAGAGTCAAGCCACATCAGAAGAATACCGAAAATGTGGCCAAATCACAGATTTTTAAGACGATACGATTATTATGACATTATTTTTTATATATTATTTTTTGATCAATTTTATAATGGCGTTTTATTTTCTCGAAAAAAATATTGACTTCTTACATTGCGACATTTGCATTAGGTTATCTTCCGTCCTGCAAAGAGGACAATATTTGGAAAGGGCAGGGAAAAATAAATAGGGCAACATTATCTCGAGAAGAGAAATGCCATAAATGACAATTACTCCCAACTTTTTCCTTCTGAAGCTGAAATTGAAATTAGACTATTAAATATGGAATGCTGCAAAAACACTTAGAATCAGTGCTGATACATTCACAGCTTTAACCGCAGATTTGTTATATTATCCCCTAGTTCAAATTACCGTTTTTTTCAAAATTCAATATTCGAATGAGCAAACTTAAATATGTATGCATGTATTTTTTTTAATGTGTTATTTAAACACTTTATGTTATTCTTTTTTTAATTGGTTGTTTTTTTTTTATTGCTATTGACTTCTATGTATTTTATATTTATTTTATGGATCCACTGCCTTGCCCCTATATCTAATACAAAAATCCGCCATCTTTGATTTTAAGTTTGTCGTAGATTTTACCATTTTTCGGCAACTTATGTGGAAAATAAGTGGCGAAATTGATTTTGTTTCGTCCACTTATGTTGCAAACAGGATTTCTACCAATAAATTTAATCTCGCTCATTTCTGCCATTTATTCTTTGCCAGAATATGAAATACCTTTATACAGTTGATTTCCACATCTCTATGAATGCCGACGCTCTTCATCGCTCTTCATCGCTCTTCTCTAGTCCTATTGCCCAGATGGGTGTTTAGTCTTCTTAAACTGGAAAATGATCGTTCGTTCGATGCAACTGCCACTGGGAGCGTACCACCACTTCTCAGAAATCTGTGTACTTAGGTCATCATAAAATTGCCTATAGCAAATACCCAAAGCCTCGATAAATGATTTTGGTCCCTCCTCTGAAGGAATATTTGAACAAAACCTGAAACCAGAAACAAATTTGATATGAGACAAGTGGATAACAATTACCTCTTTCACATCTGCATGCCCAATTTTAAATCTACAATGAATTCAGGAAAGCAGTTAAGTCATTCTTGCCGAAAATCATCAACGATTTTACAAAACTTTTCTTCATTAAGTTCAAAATATTGATCCAAAAATTAAATGAAAATGACCCGCCGATGTTCCGATTTTTTTGACATCCTGCTGGTCGAGCAACTCCTAGCTGCATTCAAATAACTTCTCACCATTAAGTTGCTGGTTCAAACATGCTATGCATCTCCTTGATTGATTTCTTCGATAATTTGGCTTGCAATTATCAAAACCAAGGTCAACTTAATAAAATTATATCTCCAAGCCTTAGGCTCTAATAACAGGGTTCGTTTTCATCGCAAACATTATCATTTACATCATTGGTCACGAATTTTGGTTGCACCTTCGATTCTGAATAATAAGTGCGAAAATTCGTAAGCAGCATTATAAAGGATGTGTAACAAATTTGGCGGTTTCGGAAGTCAATACCTGAATTGAAAAAACTTGAATAAATAAGATTACAAAGTACTCATTGATGGCCTAGTACGTACATTGAAAGATTCTTCAAACTTAAAAAAAAAAAAAAAAAAGTGAGTAACTTTAACATTTTGGGCTGCGTCCGGACCCATAAAACACCTGTAAAGTTTCTAGGCAGCTTATTCGTAATTATCCAAACTAAAATTATAATACACCTTCTGTATTATTTTTACTATGTTGGGCTCTAACTTTATGCTTCGTTTGCTTCCATATTTTTCTATATTAAATTGTTTTGTTTGCGGTAGCTATCACGCGCGCTATCTGAGTCAAGTTACTGCTCACAAAATGTTTCCGAGTAATTTGAATCGGTTGTGTTTTGTTACCTTGCATGAGCGAAACAGAACGATAAGGAAACGTTTCATATTGTTTGTATGCGTTCTCTGTTTTAGTTCGAATCTGTTGTCCTTAATAAAGTATATATAGTATGCATTTAAAGTTTTTTTACGTATAATTACTTCATACCCCTTTAACACAAAATACTTTGCCATTCAACTGGCTGACTGCTCGTGAGAGACAATCAGCCTAACGACTTTGAAGTGTCAAGTCATGAAACCGTAATAATTATAAAACCAACAATAACACTTGACAGAATATATAAAGCGTTCTAGAACATTTGAGTAATTGTGCATACATATATATTTTTGAATATTTCACATATGTATGTGTGCAAATGTAAACATGTGTGTGTGTGTGTGATTCACACGTCAAGGCATTAAAATTCCGACGCTTTGTAGTTAAATTTGTCGGCTGCAAGGCTTCCGGCGGCAAGGCCCACCCACATATTTCGAAACATCATCACCTCAAGTGACGCCATTCGGTGGCATTGTGTGAAAACTTTTCAAGGCTTTAGAGCTTCATCTAATTAAACAGCCGAAAAACAAAGCAGCCACAACAGAAGGTGTGCTTCAAATAACAAAACGCAGACAAATGCAGATGGTTGTAGGTTTTCACTTTATACGAACATAAAGGATATTATTTGAAAAGCATGAAAGGCGCGTCAATTGCGTCAAAAGTGTTAACGTGTGTGATTGTGTGGGTACGCAAGTGTAAATGGATAAAACCACACATTGCTGTCTGAGAGAATGGAAGGTGGCTTTTGAATTCTTAACTCTACTACAGCAACTTCGTATCTATACAGTGCATATGTAGATGTGAATTAGTTATTCATGTTGGCATTAGGGTTTTGACTTTTTCAAAATTTTCTTTAATTTTAAGCCTAATTTAACTTTTTCAAAGCCAAAAAATCTTTCAGCATCTAATGATATTTTGCAGTAAATATAAATGCATTCAAGAAAATCTATTATTTTCGACATACGTAGGATGCCATTAAGTAATTTAAAATCTGATTAATGATGTATTTATTATTTCAATATTTTCTGCCTGTTTTTGGAAAACACGTACTATGTCCAAACCAAAAGTTAATTATCTTAAATCGAAGTTAGTCCACATTACTAACTAGTGCTGCCCATGGTTTTCACGGTTTAAGGTGAGGGCGTGATTACAAATATAAGAAATCCGTGATTTTTTTTTTTATCTTGTGTGGAGTAAATGAGAGAATGGATGGATGGAAAATCAAAGATACAAAGCGTGAATTTTCCAATTCGAACGTAAATAAAAAATTAAATTGTTAAGAAAACAAACAATTTCGGCATTCTTATATGAATTCAACTTGGCTTGTTTTGGATTGCGCAAATCAGGGTTGTATAGGGGTATAAATGTAGATGACAGTTTTGGTCTGTTAGCATTAGACTACATATTTTTCTTATCAAAAATATGCTAGAGTTTTAAGTTTTCAAAATTGTTTTCAACTGCGAATCCATTGGTAGAAAGAAAAAGTTTCAGAGATGAATGTAAATTTATTAATCCCCAATAAGTTCATGCTCGGCCGAAATTTAGCTTTGATTGTATTACTCAATTTTTTACATAAAAAATAGACTGTAAAATATGTTGCACATTTCTTATATAAGATACAAAGACAGAAAGTAAATTATCGCACATAATTAAATTTTATAATGCTGGGCAATTTTATTATAGGGTAATCGATCTGTATCTTTTTTTATTTGGTTTTTGTTTCTTCAAAGATCGCGCGTGACTAGTGTCATGCTGTCATCAATTTATCATGGAAGCCCTAAATTATTCAGATGTAACTATTAAGAAAATCTGCGTTCTATAAGAAAAAAAAAAATATTTGTATTTCTTTCCTTCTGGGGATTGAACCAAACTACATTTTCTAAAGAGATTAAGTCATAAGTAAAAAATTAATTTCTTCCTTTTTCGCAGTCAAAGTTCAGAATTTTGAAAAAATTAAAAACTTTATATTTCAAAAAAATTGTATTCTATGCAGATCTCTTCCTTTGACCCTTTATTCCAGCTATAATATAAATTTCAAAGAAACAATTTATATACAATTTAAGTAAGAGGAAAAGTTGTGGTCCTCGTTCTTTACATTTTTAGTTATTTATATGCAATAATTAAAAATAAATGTTTACCAAAGGTAGAATTTCGAACTTCAAAGCCAAATATCTTGTTTTCGTAGGCTAACTTCAAAAAATTAAACACTATGGTTTTTTTTTACCTAAGACTCAATCTCTCAAAAAAAGCTCGTTTGGTCCGACGCCCAGCAAAGTGCTACACAGTGTTTGTACTGATTTTTTTTTAATGAAAAATGAATCTTGTTTGTACTGATTTTATTTTAAATAGATTTTTTAATATTATATTATTTGCAACCACCCCTGGGACTATTTGGTTGGGTTTTGGGAAATTCCACTATACTTACTATTAAGAAAAGGTCACTAAATTTTTATGATATAATGAGTGATATTTTTCAATCACCACCATGTTACACTTAAGATTTTAAAAACGTTTCGTACCAAAACTTGTGTGATAATTTTTGCTGGGAAAGTAAAGGAACACACATAAATAAATATAAACTGGCACAGCTGATAAAATACTCCACTCAATAGATGTGAATTGAAACTATAGCACATACAACAAATAACACCAAATAAGAGGCTTGTAAATTGCCCAATTCATTTAAAATAAAAATAGGTTGATCAATTTCGCTTCAATGACTTCAAATTATCTTTAAGAACTGCCTTCTCCACGAGATATATTTTTTGCATACCTTGTATTTTGAACTACAATGTTTCAAAACTGAAAAATGATAACCCTAATGTGTCCTTAACTAAGGCACATAAGGCAACGGTTCTTCAGATAGTCGGTATTTACGAATGTGCCGGCGCGTTTGCGGGGCACGGTGGAATAACTGCTTGTGATTTTAATTCGATTAGACAGAAACAATTAACGTATTAACGCCTCTTTAGTGCTACTGCAACTTTCTGTATGTTTGGACGTTAGTGTAGTTTTTGAATTGTACAAAACATACATACATTTGATAATTCCATTTGCTATATGTGAATGTATGCGTTGACCTTAACGAGAGATTTTGCATTTTAGTTGGCAGCATAATTTACGCCACGTTTAATCTTTTGTGGATCGCTAATTTCACATTTCCGCGAGGATATTAGCGGTGAATGTGCAGCCAAATATATGAAAAATGTAAAGGTCTGTGTATGTGGGCGAAATATGACTTTGTAAATGAATTCGCGACATTTGTACGCTAATGAGCTTTTAGTTTAAGTTAAATGGATACGAATGCGGATTTCCGTTTTATGTTGCATGTGTGCATCTCTATATTAGAACCCCTTTTCGTTCTGTCAATTTCAAGGGATCCTGAATTTAAAAAAAAAAAAAAACGAATAAACTCGATTGAAGAAAAAGAGCTGTCAAAAGAAAGACAATGACAAAGAAATAGTGCTTAAGACATATTTTCTACTTTTTGAGAAAAAAAAATTTCATTTTATGTTTACAATGACGGCAGAAATCGATAAAGCCATCTCTAGCTGTTATTCTATCCACTCATTCACACGACAACTCGAGTAAAACTTAAGTTTTCTCAAAGAAACTTGGATTTCTTTTGAAAATTGGCAAAATTGCCCAAATACCTCGCCCGCATGCCATTTAATGGCATTTTTTCTAAAACCTACTTCGCTAGAATTCGGAATTTTATTATGGCATTGAGTAAAATTTTTTTAAATGGGTCACCATTTTTTCGAAGTTTTCTTTGGAAAATTGTTTTTTTTTTGTCTGGCTCACAACGATAAAAAAATATATGTTTGATGATTTTTCGAATTTCGAAATTTTCCCATTTTGTAAAAATGTGGAGAATGCGCCACCATTTTGTCATAGTTTTTTTTCGAAATTGTTATTTTCTGGTTCACAACGATAAAAAAAAAACGTATGTTTGATGATTTTTCGAATTTCGAAATTTTTCGCATTGACTAAAAATTAGTGAAATGGGCCACCATTTTTTCGAATTTTTTTGTGAAATTATTTGTTTCTGGTTCACAACGATAAAAAAATATATCTATGTTTGATGATTTTTCGAATTTCGAAAATTTTTATGGCACCAGTTTTTCGAAGTTCTTTTGTGAAATTTTTTTTCTGGTTCACAACGATAAAAAAATATATGTTTCGTGATTTTCGAATTTCGAAATTTTCAGAACTTATAGCGATTTTGAAATTGTAGTGCCGATACCGCTCATTTTTTTTGTAAAAGTTATAAATTTATTTTTTTAAACATATATTACTTTTTCGGCCTGGTTAAAAGTGGTGGCGTGCTGGCCTTTACGAGTTTGAGTACGAGTATACCTTTAATAATTTTGTACGAAAAAAAAACTTATAAAAACATAAAAAATAACATGGCAAGAAAATAGCATACATTTTCTTCTCCCTTCTCTTCTTTTTTAATTTGCGCTATAAGCGCTTAAGCGATTTGGGCGAACTTCTCCTACAATTTGTCGTGTGCGTTTTGGTGTTGTAACACAAATTGAGGGACCAACAGTTTTACGCCGACTCTGAACGGTGAATGTTTTTGTTGTGATAAGTTTTTGCATGGCAGAAATTCACTCGGAGGTTTGCCATTGCCTGCCGAGGGGTGACCGCTATTAGGAAAAACCTTTCTACAATTTTTGATGTTACTTGCTCCAGCCTGGATTTGAACCCGGGACCCAACGAATGATGCACGCAAACGCTACCTACTCGGCTATGACGGCTATGAGCAGAATGGGTATTACCAGTCACGTGAAAATAAATAAAATCCAAACAGTTTCGAAAAATGTTAGTTTTCCAAATATTTCGAATTTCGAAAAATACTCAAATCTTTTTCCCCCTTTAGTTTTAATTGTACATTGCGGGAATTAAGACACCATTTGACGTCAAATTTTACATAATGAAAATCAAGCATAAAGTATACTATGTCAAACACTGAATAAATAAATAAAATAAACAAGTCCAAAAGTAAACTTTTAATTTTCGAGGTTGGTCAAGCCTTTAAGGAAATTCTTATTGCTCCAAACTTTTTTTTTCTATTCAATTGCAAAAATGAATAAATCTTATTTGAATTTGAACAAGCACAAACATTAATTGATATTCAAGCTGATTTCAAATTTAAGTTCATTGAAAAAACCCAAATTCGTAAATATTTAAATCCCCAACTATTAATTATATCATATATTGAATTTAATTTATAAATTTTCTCGCCCTTGCAGAATTCATTCAGCCTCAACATATCTGGCCTTATCTGCAACAGAACTTCATTCACCACACACATTTTCCACATCCCGCTTTTCTCACACATCATCCGAACACGCATCCCCTCACACATCCACACCCCCATCTGCCACACCATCCACACCTGCCGTCACACCATCAGTTGAACCTCATCGGTGCCGCCAATGGCAATAGTTGTCAACCGCAAACCGCAGCGTCGTCGTCGTCACCTGGCAGCACAATCAGTGATAGCGACAATCACTCGACTGGCACCGGCGGCAGTGGCAGTGGTAGTGCTAGTGGCAATGGTAGTGGTAGTGGCAGCAACAACAACAACATAGCCAATACAATCGATGGACGACCATATGAAGGTGTCGGCGGTCACAATGACAGCGGTGGTGCAACCAATGCCATTGAGGATAATAATAATCGAAGACTAAATTTGCAGACGGCTCAGGAAAAGCAACTGCAACAGCAACAGCAACAACAAGGGTCACCATACCTGCAACAACATTCGGCAGCCCATCAACTGCAGTCTCACTTAACACCACACCATTCGTCGCCGCTACCCGGCCAACCGGCAAGTCACCAAGTGATAGCAAAACCCTTGCCCAGCCGCCCCACACCATTCTTGCCACACAGCCTACAACATCCGCATCTGCATTCGCTGCTAGCGCACTGTCGGAATCCCTACATGAGTGGTGAGTGCTGTTGATATTGTTATTGTTATTGTAGTTCAACTATGAGTGGCAAATATTTGAGTACAGTTGGGGCAGTTGGTTGGCAATGTTTGTGGGCAATTGCCGCATTTAGTGGCATGGCGCAGTAATAGAATTTGACTAATGTCTGTAATTGGTATTGTTGGACTTGTCAACATATTTGTTGTACTCGTACGCATTCACATACTTCCACATGAGTTCACGGTACGTGGCATGCATGTGGCATGCAACAATTAAATGCAACAGTAATCTAATGCAGCCACATCCCATACCAACACTGTCTCCCACTGCGCACTACAGACTATGGGAATTGTTGAATTATATCGACAATTAAAAGCATTTCCCACGCACTTCCGTTTCCGCTTCAAACTCAAAGCCTACTAACGTTGCATTTGTCGTTACAGTTGGGGCGCAAGTGTTTCCCCTGCCACCCGGTCAAGGTTTCCCTTGGGCGCATTCGACGCGTGGCAAGCCTCGTCGGGGCATGATGCGGCGTGCCGTCTTTTCTGGTAAGTTTAAACGGCCCCCCCGCCTAATGAGTTGTTGTTTTGCATTTGAACAGTGAATGAGAATGATTTTCTGGTTACTTGTTTAAAGCTTGTGTTAAATTTGATTTATTTGTTGCTCCTCAGATTCACAGCGCAAAGGCCTAGAGAAAAGATTTCAACAGCAGAAATATATCAGCAAGCCGGATCGCAAGAAGTTGGCCGAAAGACTGGGATTGAAAGATTCGCAGGTTAGTGCAAAAACAAAAAACACTTTATCTATTCCATTTGTATTTTGTTTACCACTCTGTGCAGTTTTTCATTGTTATTCCACGTAATTTATTCAAACTGCATGCATACTATATGCAATTCTCGGAATCACATTAGAAATATTAAAAAGCAATAAATGTTGGTAATTTGCGTGCTAATAACAATCTACGTATGTATGTGGGGAATGCCGTAATACTTATATATTTGATTGAGAACTTGGCAATTAATTTAAAACAAAAACAAAATAAAATAAAACTGTTTTTCTGCTTCAAAGGTTAAAAGCAAAAACTTAATAGCTTAGTTATTTTTAATTATCCACAGACGTATATCAATTCCCATAATTTACTGGAGCAATTATTTAATTGTTATACTGTTAGATAGCTTGTTATGATTTTTTTATGGAACTGAAGACTCCGATAGGTATTCCAAAAGTTCATATTTATCTATTGAACAAAACGCTTTATTGAGAATAATTTTTAATGTGAAAAAATTTTCATAAAACAAAATGACATCAATCCTAAAACTAGTTGATTCTAAAAACATAAGTAAATGTATAGCAAGTTGTTATTTGCTACAGTATCACATTGAAATAGATAGATATATTTTTCAACACCCTTCCTCAATGTGAGACTGTTTACATTAAACTTTTTCTATTATTTAATTTAAACTCATTAATTTCACAAAATGACAGTGCTTTGTTTTCGACAGATTTTTTGTTAGAACATCCGCTATCATATTTTCAGTTGGAAGATATTTTATTTCCACATCGCCATTCTGAACAACCTCTCGGACGAAGTGATGCCTGATATCAATGTGCTTTGATCTTGCATGATAAACTGGATTCTTTGCCAGATTTTGGGCGCTAAGATTGTCGTCATACAGGACAATAGGTGTATCAGCTTTACCACAGCCAATTTCAATCATTAGACGTCTCAAATGCAATGCTTCCTTCGCTGCTGATGATAATGCCATGTATTCGGCCTCCGTGCTGCTTAATGCCACGCATCCTTGCTTCTCCGACTTCCACGAAATGGGTCCACCAGCCAGGAAAAACACATATCCAGTATAAGATCTGCGATTGCTTATATCGCTACCCCAATCTGCGTCTACGAAACCTTCAAGCGCCTGTCCACATGCACGGTAGTTCAACTTTAAATCTTTTGTAGCTGCTAGATACCGCATTATATGCTTCACACCTGTGACATGTTCACTATGTGGATTGTTATTTCTTTGTGCCAACTTCACAACCGAGTGGTAGATATCAGGTCTTGAAATTAAAGCTAGCCACATTAACTCTCCGATTGCTGACTGATATGTCATGGGATCTTCAATCACACATTTTTCACTTTCGCAAGCTACTTGAAATCCTTTGTCTAATGGAGTTGTGGAAACTCTACACTGCTCCATGCTGTGGCGTTGTAACATATCTTTGATATAAAGGGACTGGTTCATCGATATGTTGCCTATATCGCCATCGCGCTGAATTTGCATACCCAAAAACATCTGCAACGGGCCCTTATCAACGCATTCAAATTTTGTCGAAATCAGTGATTTGATTCGTATCAAATCTGTCTCCTTTTGGCACGCTATAAGTATGTCATCTACATAAATTAGTACCAAACAAAGGTTACCTTTTATATCCTGCTTATACAAGCATGGCTCATTCTGACACTGAATGAAACCAATTTCACTTAGTGCTGCATTCAGTTTGAAGTTCCACTCCCTTCCAGCTTGTTTCAAGCCATATATTGCTTTGTTGAGCCTCAATACTTTTTCGCCATTGGTCTTTTCTACATATCCCTCTGGCTGCTTCATATACACTACATCTTTTAACTCGCTGTTTAGATAAGCCGTGCACACGTCCATTTGATGTAAGTATAGCTTCAGCTCAACAGACAGGGCAAGAACCAGACGTATCGTTTCATACCGACACACCGGTGAAAACGTTTCTTTATAATTTACGCCAAACTTCTGCGCACATCCCTTGGCTACCAAACGAGCTTTATAGCGTTCAACAGCGCCAGCTTTGTTCCTCTTGACTGTATAAACCCATTTGCAACCAATTACCTGCTGGCCCTTAGGTAAGTCTGTCTGCGTCCACGTACCATTTGCCACCAGTGCCTTATATTCTGCGTCCATGGCTGTCTGCCAATACGAAGCATGCTTACTGCTCCTTGCTTCCTTAAACGTTTGCGGCAACGGTATCTCTTCCGCTTGTACTGCGTGTATTACATTGTAGCTCTTCTTCGGACGCCCTGGCATTCCGGTTCGAATCAGTTTTGGCCTACCGGGTCCGATCTTCAAAACCTGTTTCTGCTCCAGGTCTGATTCTTCTGCACTAGCATATTCATCGCTCCCCATATCGTTGTCGCTGAACGTATCTTTTTGCTGCTTATCATTATCAATACTTGAAATAAGCTTCACTGTATCACGCACCGATGCATCAGCTGGTGAGTTTTCTGGTAATAAATCAAACACGATCTGGTCATCAAGATGAGCTTCGTCGAAACGTTCATCAAATAAAACATCACGTTTTTCGACAATCTGATGTTTTTCCTTGTCATAGAGCCTGTACGCTTTTGATACCAATGAGTACCCTACCAGGCGATACTCTTTTCCTCTCGCCTGAAATTTACTGTGACGTGTCTTGTCCAAACCAATTGCCACTGACCCGAATGTACGCATATTCTGTACATTGGGTTTTCTGCCAGTCCACGCTTCAAACGGTGTCATACCAACCAAGGCTGCTGTTGGTGATCTGTTGCGAATATAACACGCTGTCTGCAATGCCTCTGCCCAAAGAAACTCAGGCATATTAGAATGCACAAGCATACTTCTTGCCATCTCAACAAGAGTGCGATTTGCTCGTTCTGCGACCCCGTTCTGTTGAGGACTGTACGGCACCGTAAGTTGACGAACTATACCATTTTTCTTCAAAAAATTGTCAAACTGCTTATTGATGTACTCCCGACCATTGTCACTACGTAATGCTTTAATTTTGTGTCCAGTCTGACGCTCTACTATAGTTTTGAACGCCACAAATTTTTCAAAGACTTCGTCTTTTGACTTAAGAAAAAATGTGAAAATGCGTCGAGACATATCATCTATGAAAGTTAAGAAATAAGCCGAACCACCAAGAGAACGCTTCTCAAACGGGCCATATACGTCAGTATGTATCAACTCCAACAACTGCTTTGCCCGATTTTCCGATGCTGATGGGAACGGCTGAGTATGTATCTTGCTCTTCATGCACGTCCGACATGGCACCTTGTCTGAAAAATCCACATTTTCTATACCCCGCACCATAATACTTTTCGCGAGATTCATAAGACTGCCATAATTTAAATGACCATATCTGTTATGCCACAATGCTGCACTGCATTGAGTTGCACCAAAACATTTGTTGCTTCTGCTCTCAAACACAAATAGCTTGTTTTGCTTCTCTGCTTTCAAAATCTGCTTGCCTTTCTGGCTCACAATGGCATATTTATTGTTGAAACTTACTGTACAACCGCGTTCTACAGCTCGACTAACTGAAACAAAGTTCCCCTTCATTCCTGGGACATGCAAAACATTCTCCAATTTCAGTTCACACAAATCGGTTTGAAGTATGACGTCACCTCTGCCTTCCGCACGTATAACGTTATTGTCAGCTAATACAACATCCTCTTCCTGGGAAACATAATTCGTGAAAATATTACGCACGCAGCTCATATGTGCTGTTGCGCCGCTATCCAGACACCAGCTTGAAACTTCTAGATCCCCCACATCTGCTGCTGCTAGGACTGTAAAAGATCGTTGCGGTTGCTGCGTCTTGTTCGATGTTTCTTTTACTTTATTTTTGCATTGATTTCTATAGTGACCATGCTGCCCGCATCTATAACATTCAATATCTTTCTTATCTACATTCTTTTTCCGTACCGACTTTGTATTTGCATGAAACGCCTGTTGTTCGTTACAATGTGCACCTTTGGATTCTGCGCCTCTGCGCTCTCCTTCTTCCAGTAGCTTAATTTTTAACACATCTAAAGTAGGTAAACTGTCTCGTGTTTCCATAGCTATTACAAAGTTCTCGTACTGCTTAGGCAAGCTTGACAACAATATTATAACTGCTAGCTCCTCGCTTAGCTTAATCTCTACCTCTGATAGCTTGTCTATCGTTGAACAAAATTTATTTATATAGCTACACATAGCGTCACCTTCTATCATCCGCAAACCAAGCAATTGCTTATAA